>CM049864.1:19598113-20218631 GCA_027474115.1 Schizopygopsis malacanthus
GAAACATGCTAATCACGCTAGCAACATGCTAATAATGCTAAAATCATGCTAGCAACATGATAGCAACATGCTAATCAAGCTAGCAACATGTTATCAAAATGCTAATCACGCTAGCAACATGCTAACAACATACTAAAATCATGCTAGCAACATGCTAATCATGCTAGCAACATGCTAATCATGCTAAAATCATGCTAGCAACATGCTAATCATGCTAGCAACATGCTAGCAACATGCTAACAACATGCGAATCATGCTAAAAACATGCAAGCAACATGCTAATCACGCTAGCAACATGCTAATCATGCTAAAATCATGCTAGCAACATGCTAATCACGCTAGCAACATGCTAACAACATGCTATTCATGCTAAAATCATGCTAGCAACATGCTAGCAACATGCTAATCATGCTAGCAACATGCTAGCAACATGCTAATCACGATAGCAACATGCTAGCAACATGCTAATCATGCTAGCAACATGCTAGCAACATGCTAATCACGCTAGCAACATGCTAGCAACATGCTAATCATGCTAAAATCATGCTAGCAACATGCTAATCACGCTAGCAACAGGCTAGCAACATGCTAGCAACATGCTAACAACATGCTAATCACGCTAGCAACATGCTAGCAATATGCTAATCACGCTAGCAACATGCTAATCATTCTAAAATCATGCTAGCGACATGCTAGCAACATGTTAATCATGCTAACAACATGCTAATCATGCTAGCAAAATGTTAGCAACATGCATCTATCTACTGATCTATCTATCTATCTATCTATCTATCTATCTATCTACTGACTCTATCTGTCTATCTATCTATCTATCTATCTATCGACTTTTTCTATCTACCTATCTATCTATCTATCTATCTATCTATCTATCTATCTATCTATCTATCTATCTATCTATCTATCTTTTTTATGTAAGCTTCGTACTTCAAACTGCTAGCTTTTAAAACTAAATAAAAGGTCAGACTTTCACAAGCCAACTTCAAAGTTTGTTCACAAACTTTTGTTTCTAGTTTTAGAGTAATACTGTACTGTATTTTATTCAGTCAATATGTTTTTGTTTATTTGTCCATGGTCTAAATAAACATTTTAAGTTTGCATATGCAAAACAATAGAAACTGTTTGTCTGAGAGAATGATACCATGAGAGTTATTATTCCTGGAAACAATAGCTCCGTAGTGGGGATTCCTTTTGTGTGGGATATCCTAACCACAATGATTAATACAGTCAGAGAAATCCTGGACGCAGAGGAATCCCTCATATTATGACTCGTGTGTTTCCTTCTGGAAAAGAGCTGTGCTTACTTGTATTGAATGTGTACTTGTAATATAGCCTATGTTTAAAATCTAAAAAAAACTACTTTCTGAGAATATAATAGAAATGTAAGGCCTCGTATGTGTACTTAATAAAGTACACTTTCATGTTTCAAAACACACCTAAATACACTTTTAAAAAGTGCACTCTGTTATAATGTCAGATTAATAGTACATTTGAAATCATTGTTTTATTCATCTTTTGTTGTGCCAAGTAGACTTATTTTGATCTGTTATTTGATATGACATTTAAAGTAATATACAGTTGCAAAAAGAGTATATTTACCATGATTATCAGTACATTCAGAAGTATTATACTATATTTTAAAGACAATATAAGTAATTATGAAATTACATTTAAAAGTGGGTCAATGCATTTAATATTAATTTAATCTACAACACATTTTCTTTCATTGCAAATAAATGCAAGTATCCAAAACAGTATATTTTTAAGTACATAATTTCTGTAATAAAGACTCTTTTGTTAAAAAAGTATGCTAAAGAGTGCTTATTCTTCACAAAAGTATTGAGCCTGAACAGAAAACAATATATAACTTTCATTTTTTCCACTTTGCCTGTATTACTCCATTTGTGTGTCATATCATAGAGCACTGAAACAACTCGTGCCTTTGTTAACACATACAACTGAAAGAACACAACCATAAACACACTTGGAAATAAAAGGATTTGTTTTTCAGATACTACAGTAATAAAGGGACAATAAGTGGTGTTTTGAATAATGTGACTGAAAGATAAACCCACACTTTAACCTACACATCTTCTAAAAGCAATAAGCATATTGTATGTATTAGTACAGATATTGTGGTATGTGTATTGTGCTTTCTGTTTTATTGATACTATGGAAAGGTTACATTTGAAAGGTCAAATGCAGAATGAAAGATCAAAAATGAAAACATATGTAAATATACAGTGCTGGTCAGAATTATTGACACCCTTGTTAAACATGAGAAACATAAAAAAATACTAAAAAATGTTTCCTTTTCTATATCTTCATCTTTCTCTCCTTCTCTTGCTAGCTTGTACTTATTTGAACAATGCCTGAGACTTGGTGTTATGGGCACTTCCTCTGTCTGTTTGCCTCTTCAAGATTAATCGCTTTATGTATTCCCCAATTGTAAGTCGCTTTGGATAAAAGCATCTGCAAAATGACTACATGTAAATGTAAACATGAGCAAAAACAAGGCTGTAATAAATGATCTATTGTTTATTTTGTGTGTCAAAAAGCTCTTTTTTAGTTTCATCTGACTATAGATCTCGGTCCTGTGTGAAGAAGTACCATTATAGTGTTTGGCAGCTGAATATAGCTGAATATAGCTGAATATAGCTTTCCTGTAGCTCAACTGGTAGAGCATGGCGTTAGCAAACGCCAAGATTATGGGTTCGATTCCCAGGGAAAGCAAGAGCTGATAAAAATGTAGAAACTGTCACTTGAATGCAATGTAAGTCGCTTTGGATAAAAGCGTCTGCTAAATGCATAAATTAAATACTAAGTTTCTTTTTGAATGAGAGAAGAGGATTTTCTCTTGAACTTGCTGTAATGAGGTGCTGTTTGATGTTTTTTGAGGCTCACATCATTTATTCAGTTGTTCAACTGTGTCTGTGATCATTGGAGAGTCTTTGGCCACTCGAACTGTCCTCATTAGGACGATGTCAACATACGTCCACTTCCAAGCAGATTCGTAAGCTCTCAGGTTAACTGGAACATCTTAATAATTTCCCTGGTGGTGTAAATGGGAATTTTTCTAACAGTCACTTTCTATTTTGTTAAGCTCAACAACATTTTGCTGCATATTAGAACTATATTCTTGGTTTGGTTTTACTGTGTGATGGATGATTAAGTGAATTTGGCCTTGGTCTTACCTCATATCTGTACTCCTGTGAAACGTGAAGCCATTGGCTTGTAACAATTTCATGTTATTAGTGAGCCTGGTGTTCTAAAAAAATAAATATGAATAATGGGAATATACTTAAGATATATTTTATTCATAAGGATTTCTAAGGGTTCAAATAACTGTAGCCAATGTGTATTGGAGAAAAACATTTCATAATGTGAATTTTCCCCCTCTTCTGTGTTTTACTTTAATGAAAGTTTAGATTTGTTTAATGAAAGATTTAAAAATAACCCTGTGGAATTATTTTCACAAGCTTCTCTGCTCACATTTACCAAGGGTGTCAATAATTGTATTAACTATAAAATACGAAATAAATACATGAAACACAATTCTGTTTCTGAATAGAAGATATGCATTCATACAATAAGATATGTATTAATGACAGTGTGGCATTTGGATGAGCTCATGTCAAATTCATTTAATTTTTTGTATATCATAAAAAATGAAAGGATTTTGGTTATTTGAACAAGCTTTATTCTCTTCTATAAGAAGAACAAATAAATGCATCATATTTAAGATATATATTATGGGTAATATACAAACAACTCAATCATTACATGGTTTTGAGATTTTTTTACAAACATGCATTGTGAAAACATTTCTTTCAAAAACATAAAACATAATCCAAAGCACTGAAACTGATTTTACAATTTTAGACAGTCATCACATTTGGTTTTCACAAATGAAAAATAAAAGTATGATGTGAGCATATTGCAGGTTCAGAGATAGTCATATTAATGAGCTTATCAAAAGTGCATGCAGGCATAATTTGCATATCGTTCAATCTTTCATTGCACAAATACAGCCTAGTGAAATTGTGACAGGTTTTACATATAATATAATGTAATTAGTGTCAATGCAATTCTTTTTGAATAACATGTTTATATTTTGCACAATCGGTACTGCCTCGAAACCTGGATCTGGGCACTTTTCACATGTGGCGTTATGGACTGTCGTACGAATCCTGTCAAAAACTGTATGAGATGGCCTGGGAAAAGAAAGACTGATAAGTGGTGCATCATTGACACACATCATATCCTTTATCACCATCAAAGCTCAAATGAGTCTCAATCTAAAAAAGCACTTAAAATGGTTTTGAATGACTACTGACAAATACTGTTAATAGTTTCAACCTTACTATGTGGTTTGCTCTCTCTTATTTGGCTGATAATAATCAGCAGTTTTAGCCATATTAATTATATCAGCTTCACACATAAGCACTTCTAAACTACCTTATTACATGTGTTTAAATGACATTACATAAAATCAAAAATATGAAATAATAGTAGCCTAAACAACCGTATCGAGCTGTTAAATTAACATTATTACACATAAGATTACTGGCATACAAAAAGCTGAATACATTGTAGGAATACTTACTTGCACTTCCAAGTAGGATTGGCTGTGTTTGAAATGCGGTTGTTCAGTCTGCAGTCTGAAAAGTACATGTGCTTGAGTAATTGATTTGTGATGTTTTTCAAGCGATCCTCACTACATGGTTGATTGCAGTCAGAGCAGGCAGACCATGATATCCGTAAACAGACACAACAGCAGAAACAAACACCTGTTTCAAACAGCACAAGTTAGTGGACACTCATACCGTATACACCAAACGATATAACAGTCGCTGTCGTATTTTACACAGACATTTGCAAGATTAGATTTACTCACCAACAAAGCAGAGATGTTCATTCTTCACCCCTTCAGAGTCACAGCTTCTGTACAGCTTCTGTCCTGTAAGGCAAAGTAGGAGTATTGCTGTATCGTGCTTAGGACTGACTTTTATACCTTGATCAGAATGCGCTGAGGATTTCACCTGACGTAATCCACCGACCTCTTTCCTACATGACAAAATTTGCATGAGACAAACAGCAGCGGTGTTGTCTGTTCTGTTTTTCCATAATGATACAGTGACCTGTAGCCCTTCAGGTGAGGGAATTGGCCTTTTTTCCCTGTGTTGTGAACGGGATAGACACACTCAGAAATGAGTGGATGAGGACAGTCTAATCAGCGTGGTCGACATGGTTATCACCGAGTGAATGTGTATGTGTCATATTTACCAATGCTGCTTTTCTAATGCTTAATGATTGTGTGTCATTCATGCAGCTCTTTCGCCTCTCTGTATCTTTGTTCCTTATTTAACAAGTCTTAGCTAGATTTATGTCAGCAGTTCGTAAGTACTGCTGTGTGCTGCTTTTGTGTGTGTTGTCTTAATATAGCTCTGCTCTGTCAGTGCAGACAGATGAACCATCATTTCAACAAGTTATGTTATTTATGGCTTGACTGCCTCATTTTGTTTGGCCTAATTTTTTTTCAGGCATTTTAGACCAGTTTTTAATTCATTTTAAGATTATTTGCATAGCGCTTGTTACGATACAATCGTTGCAACGCAGCTTTACAGGAAATTAAGTTTCTACAGTAGATTTATATATTGCAGAAACTTAATATATTTAACCTATTGCAACATTTGGTTAATTCTGTATACTGTCTGAGGGGTTGGCATCATTTCTTCTCAGGTGTTTGGTCATCTCAGATCATTTAAGGGTTGGATCCAAGGTTTTAAAATGTTTTACTTCTTTATCAGTTGTGGCATTAGAACAATTAAGCACCCAAATACTCATTTCTGTAATGTGTTAGTCTCTTTTTTTTCAGAGGTGATATTAATGACATAGCAGTAAAAAAAAAAAACATTTATATATATATATGAAAAATAGTTCAGGGATGTAAACATGCATATTTTTTAATTTTTGTACTTAAACTCGTTATTTTATTATTTATTTAGTAATTATTTGATTACTTGATTACTTAAACCATTAGTTAATCTATAATGTAATTCAAAAGAAATAATGAGTTTAACTACTCATTATTTATGATGTTATCAATATTTTATATTAAAGGGGGATCGCTTGCTGGAGTTAAATAGATGACATTTCTGTTCTACTCTAGAATAAACTGTATGACTCAGTTATTAAGTTGGCTTGTGAAAGCCAACTTACTGAAATCCTATTTAAACTTATTATTATTATTATTATTAAGTTGGCTTGGGAAAGCCAACTTACTGATATTCTATTTAAACTTATTAAGTTGGCTTGGGAAAGCCAACTTACTGATATTCTATTTAAACTTATACTTATTATTAAGTTGGCTTGGGAAAGCCAACTTACTGATATTCTATTTAAACTTATTATTATTCTTACGAGACTAAATTTGCAACTGCTACTCCTCCTAGAGCTTTAACTCTACAAACTCGAAACTCGCAACATATCTCCGAACTATTCTGACTCGAGTTGCTATATCTTTTCTAAGCGATCGGGTTTATGCTAATCGTACAATTAGCGAAAAACCGCGCAAAAAAAACGCATCGACAATGCATGGCGGCAAACTTCGACGGGTTGTAGCGCAGAGCGAGAATTTCGTAGAAACTTGTGAATCACAACATTTGAAGAGGCTATCAAGCTGAGCGAGAACATACCCCGCAGTGGGGTATAAGTTTTACCCCTGGGGCGCAAGAGCCCCCCAAAATTGTCCCATAGACTTACATGGTGAGGGGACGGCCCATGAAATAGCATATAGGTTGAAACTTTTTACATAGGAAATTATCTATTGACTCTTTCTATCTATCTACGGACTCTATCTATCTATCTATCTATCTATCTATCTATCTATCTATCTATCTATCTATCTATCTATCTATCTATCTATCTATCTATCTACTGACTCTATCTATCTATCTATCTATCTATCTATCTACTGACTCTATCTATCTATCTATCTATCTATTGACTATCTATCTATCTATCTATCTATCTATCTATCTATCTATCTATCTATCTATCTATCTATCTATCTATCTATCTATCTATGCTAGCAACATGCTACTCACTTTCTAATCATGCTGGCAACATGCTAGCAACATGCTAATCATGCTAAAATCATGCTAGCAACATGCTAATTATGCTAGCAACATGCTAATAGCTAAAACATGCTAGCAAATCTAATTATGCTAAAATGCTCACGCTAATAGCAAAATCACGCTAGCAAAATGCTGCAACATGCTAATCATGCTAAAATGACGCTAGCAACATGTTAGCAACATGCTAATCATGCTAAAATCATGCTAGCAACATGCTAATCACGCTAGCAACATGCTAATCATGCTAAAATCATGCTAGCAACATGATAATCATGCTAGCAACATGCTAGCAACATGCTAATCATGCTAAAAACATGCTAGCAACATGCTAATCATGCTAGCAACATGCTAATCATGCTAAAATCATGCTAGCAACATGCTAATCACGCTAGCAAAATGCTAGCAACATGGTAATCATGCTAGCAACATGCTAGCAACATGCTAGCAACATGCTAATCATGCTAAAAACAAGCTAGCAAAATGCCAATCACGTTAGCAACATGCTAGCAACATAATAGCAACATGCTAATCATGCTAAAAACAAGCTAGCAACATGCTAATCAGGCTAGCAACATGCTAGCAACATGCTAATCATGCTAAAATCATGCTAGCAACATGCTAATCATGCTAGCAACATGCTAGCAACATGCTAATAATGCTAAAATCATGCTAGCAACATGCTAGCAACATGCTAATCACGCTAGCAACATGCTAATCATGCAAAAATCATGCTAGCAACATGCTAATCACGCTAGCAACATGCTAGCAACATGCTAATCATGCTATCTATCTGTTTGATTGATATCTATCTATCTACTGACTCTATCTATCTATCTATCTATCTGTCTATCTATCTATCTATCTATCTATCTATCTATCTATCTATCTATCTATGCTAACAACATGCTACTAACTTTCTAATCATGCTGGCAACATGCTAGCAACATGCTAATCATGCTAAAATCATGCTAGCAACATGCTAATTATGCTAGCAACATGCTAGCAACATGCTAATCAAGCTAAAATCACGCTAGCAAAATGCTAGCAACATGCTAATCATGCTAAAATCATGCTAGCAACATGCTAATCATGCTAGCAACATGCTAGCAACATGTTAATCACGCTAGCAACATGCTAGCAACATGCTAATCATGCTAAAATCATGCTAGCAACATGCTAATCACGCTAGCAACATGCTAATCATGCTAAAATCATGCTAGCAACATGCTAGAAACATGCTAATCACGCTAGCAACATGCTAACAACATGTTAGCAACATGCTAACAACATGCTAATCACGCTAGCAACATGCTAGCAACATGCTAATCATGCTAAAAGCATGTTAGCAACATGCTAGCAACATGCTAATCATGCTAAGAACATGCTAGCAACATGCTAATCGCGCTAGCAACATGCTAGCAAAATGCTAATCATGCTAAAAATGCTAGCAACATGCTAATACGCTAAATCACGCTAGCAACATGCTAATCACGCTAGCAACATGCTAGCAACATGCTAATCATGCTAAAATCATGCTAGCAACATGCTAATCACGCTAGCAACATGCTAGCAACATGCTAATCATGCTAAAAACATGCTAGCAACATGCTAATCACGCTAGCAACATGTTAGCAACATGCTAATCATGCTAAAATCATGCTAACAACATGCTAATCACGCTAGCAACATGCTAGCAACATGCTAATAATGCTAAAATCATGCTAGCAACATGCTAGCAACATGCTAGCAACATGCTAATCATGCTTGCAACATGCTAGCAACATGCTAATCACGCTAGCAACATGCTAGCAACATGCTAATCATGCTAAAATCATGCTAGCAACATGCTAATCACGCTAGCAACATGCTAGCAACATGCTAGCAACATGCTAATCATGCTAAAAACAAGCTAGCAACATGCTAATCACGCTAGCAACATGCTAGCAACATGCTAATCATGCTAAAATCATGCTAGCAACATGCTAGCAACATGCTAATCACGCTAGCAACATGCTAGCAACATGCTAACAACATGCTAATCATGCTAGCAACATGTTAACAACATGCTAGCAACATGTTAATCACGCTAGCAACATGCTAGCAACATGCTAATCACGCTAGCAACATGATAGCAACTTGCTAATCATGCTAGCAACATGCTAGCAACATGATAATCACGCTAGCAACATGCTAGCAACATGCTAATCATGCTAACACAATGCTAATCACGCTAAAATCATGCTAGCAACATGCTAGCCACATGCTAATCATGCTAGCAATATGCTAGAAACATGCTAATAATGCTAGCAACATGCTAGAAACATGCTAATCACGCTAGCAACATGCTAATAATGCTAAAATCATGCTAGCAACATGATAGCAACATGCTAATCAAGCTAGCAACATGTTATCAAAATGCTAATCACGCTAGCAACATGCTAACAACATGCTAGCAACATACTAAAATCATGCTAGCAACATGCTAATCATGCTAGCAACATGCTAATCATGCTAAAATCATGCTAGCAACATGCTAATCATGCTAGCAACATGCTAGCAACATGCTAACAACATGCGAATCATGCTAAAAACATGCAAGCAACATGCTAATCACGCTAGCAACATGCTAGCAACATGCTAATCATGCTAAAATCATGCTAGCAACATGCTAATCACGCTAGCAACATGCTAACAACATGCTATTCATGCTAAAATCATGCTAGCAACATGCTAGCAACATGCTAATCATGCTAGCAACATGCTAGCAACATGCTAATCACGATAGCAACATGCTAGCAACATGCTAATCATGCTAGCAACATGCTAGCAACATGCTAATCACGCTAGCAACATGCTAGCAACATGCTAATCATGCTAAAATCATGCTAGCAACATGCTAATCACGCTAGCAACAGGCTAGCAACATGCTAGCAACATGCTAACAACATGCTAATCACGCTAGCAACATGCTAGCAATATGCTAATCACGCTAGCAACATGCTAATCATTCTAAAATCATGCTAGCGACATGCTAGCAACATGTTAATCATGCTAACAACATGCTAATCATGCTAGCAAAATGTTAGCAACATGCATCTATCTACTGATCTATCTATCTATCTATCTATCTATCTATCTATCTATCTATCTATCTATCTATCTATCTATCTATCTACTGACTCTATCTATCTATCTATCTATCTATCTATCTATCTATCGACTTTTTCTATCTACCTATCTATCTATCTATCTATCTATCTATCTATCTATCTATCTTTTTTATGTAAGCTTCGTACTTCAAACTGCTAGCTTTTAAAACTAAATAAAAGGTCAGACTTTCACAAGCCAACTTCAAAGTTTGTTCACAAACTTTTGTTTCTAGTTTTAGAGTAATACTGTACTGTATTTTATTCAGTCAATATGTTTTTGTTTATTTGTCCATGGTCTAAATAAACATTTTAAGTTTGCATATGCAAAACAATAGAAACTGTTTGTCTGAGAGAATGATACCATGAGAGTTATTATTCCTGGAAACAATAGCTCCGTAGTGGGGATTCCTTTTGTGTGGGATATCCTAACCACAATGATTAATACAGTCAGAGAAATCCTGGACGCAGAGGAATCCCTCATATTATGACTCGTGTGTTTCCTTCTGGAAAAGAGCTGTGCTTACTTGTATTGAATGTGTGCTTGTAAAATAGCCTATATTAAAAAAAAAAAAAAAAACTACTTTCTGAGAATATAATAGAAATGTAAGGCCTCGTATGTGTACTTAATAAAGTACACTTTCATGTTTCAAAACACACTTAAATACACTTTTAAAAAGTGTACTCTGTTATAATGTCAGATTAATAGTACATTTGAAATCATTGTTTTATTAATCTTTTGTTGTGCTAAGTAGACTTATTTTGATCTGTTATTTGATATGACATTTAAAGTAATATACAGTTTCAAAAAGAGTATATTTACCATGATTATCAGTACATTCAGAAGTATTATACTATATTTTAAAGACAATATAAGTAATTATGAAATTACATTTAAAAGTGGGTCAATGCATTTAATATTAATTTAATCTACAACACATTTTCTTTCATTGCAAATAAATGCAAGTATCCAAAACAGAATATTTTTAAGTACATCATTTCTGTAATAAAGACTCTTTTGTTAAAAAAAGTATGCTAAAGAGTGCTTATTCTTCACAAAAGTATTGAGCCTGAACAGAAAACAATATATAACTTTCATTTTTTCCACTTTGCCTGTATTACTCCATTTGTGTGTCATATCATAGAGCACTGAAACAACTCAGTGCCTTTGTTAACACATACAACTGAAAGAACACAACCATAAACACACTTGGAAATAAAAGGATTTGTTTTTCAGATACTACAGTAATAAAGGGACAATAAGTGGTGTTTGAATAATGTGACTGAAAGATAAACCCACACTTTAACCTACACATCTTCTAAAAGCAATAAGCATATTGTATGTATTAGTACAGATATTGTGGTATGTGTATTGTGCTTTCTGTTTTATTGATACTATGGAAAGGTTACATTTGAAAGGTCAAATGCAGAATGAAAGATCAAAAATGAAAACATATGTAAATATACAGTGCTGGTCAGAATTATTGACACCCTTGTTAAACATGAGAAACATAAAAAAATACTAAAAAATGTTTCCTTTTCTATATCTTCATCTTTCTCTCCTTCTCTTGCTAGCTTGTACTTATTTGAACAATGTCTGAGACTTGGTGTTATGGGCACTTCCTCTGTCTGTTTGCCTCTTCAAGATTAATCGCTTTATGTATTCCCCAATTGTAAGTCGCTTTGGATAAAAGCATCTGCAAAATGACTACATGTAAATGTAAACATGAGCAAAAACAAGGCTGTAATAAATGATCTATTGTTTATTTTGTGTGTCAAAAAGCTCTTTTTTTAGTTTCATCTGACTATAGATCTCGGTCCTGTGTGAAGTACCATTATAGTGTTTGGCAGCTGAATATAGCTGAATATAGCTGAATATAGCTTTCCTGTAGCTCAACTGGTAGAGCATGGCGTTAGCAACGCCAAGATTATGGGTTCGATTCCCAGGGAAAGCAAGAGCTGATAAAAATGTAGAAACTGTCACTTGAATGCAATGTAAGTCGCTTTGGATAAAAGCGTCTGCTAAATGCATAAATTAATATACTAAGTTTCTTTTTGAATGAGAGAAGAGGATTTTCTCTTGAACTTGCTGTAATGAGGTGCTGTTTGATGTTTTTTGAGGCTCACATCATTTATTCAGTTGTTCAACTGTGTCTGTGATCATTGGAGAGTCTTTGGCCACTCGAACTGTCCTCATTAGGACGATGTCAACATACGTCCACTTCCAAGCAGATTCGTAAGCTCTCAGGTTAACTGGAACATCTTAATCATTTCCCTGGTGGTGTAAATGGGAATTTTTCTAACAGTCACTTTCTATTTTATTAAGCTCAACAACATTTTGCTGCATATTAGAACTATATTCTTTGGTTTTACTGTGTGATGGATGAATAAGTGAATTTGGCCTTGGTCTTACCTCATATCTGTACTCCTGTGAAACGTGAAGCCATTGGCTTGTAACAATTTCATGTTATTAGTGAGCCTGGTGTTCTAAAAAAATAAATATGAATAATGGGAATATACTTAAGATATATTTTATTCATAAGGATTTCTAAGGGTTCAAATAACTGTGGCCAATGTGTATTGGAGAAAAACATTTCATAATGTGAATTTTCCCCCTCTTCTGTGTTTTACTTTAATGAAAGTTTAGATTTGTTTAATGAAAGATTTAAAAATAACCCTGTGGAATTATTTTCACAAGCTTCTCTGCTCACATTTACCAAGGGTGTCAATAATTGTATTAACTATAAAATACGAAATAAATACATGAAACACAATTCTGTTTCTGAATAGAAGATATGCATTCATACAATAAGATATGTATTAATGACAGTGTGGCATTTGGATGAGCTCATGTCAAATTCATTTACTTTTTTGTATATCATAAAAAATGAAAGGATTTTGGTTATTTGAACAAGCTTTATTCTCTTCTATAAGAAGAACAAATAAATGCATCATATTTAAGATATATATTATGGGTAATATACAAACAACTCAATCATTACATGGTTTTGAGATTTTTTTACAAACATGCATTGTGAAAACATTTCTTTCAAAAACATAAAACATAATCCAAAGCACTGAAACTGATTTTACAATTTTAGACAGTCATCACATTTGGTTTTCACAAATGAAAAATAAAAGTATGATGTGAGCATATTGCAGGTTCAGAGATAGTCATATTAATGAGCTTATCAAAAGTGCATGCAGGCATAATTTGCATATTGTTCAATCTTTCATTGCACAAATACAGCCTAGTGAAATTGTGACAGGTTTTACATATAATATAATGTAATTAGTGTCAATGCAATTCTTTTTGAATAACATGTTTATATTTTGCACAATCGGTACTGCCTCGAAACCTGGATCTGGGCACTTTTCACATGTGGCGTTATGGACTGTCGTACGAATCCTGTCAAAAACTGTATGAGATGGCCTGGGAAAAGAAAGACTGATAAGTGGTGCATCATTGACACACATCATATCCTTCATCACCATCAAAGCTCAAATGAGTCTCAATCTAAAAAAGCACTTAAAATGGTTTTGAATGACTACTGACAAATACTGTTAATAGTTTCAACCTTACTATGTGATTTGCTCTCTCTTATTTGGCTGATAATAATCAGCAGTTTTAGCCATATTAATTATATCAGCTTCACACATAAGCACTTCTAAACTACCTTATTACATGTGTTTAAATGACATTACATAAAATCAAAAATATGAAATAATAGTAGCCTAAACAACCGTATCGAGCTGTTAAATTAACATTATTACACATAAGATTACTGGCATACAAAAAGCTGAATACATTGTAGGAATACTTACTTGCACTTCCAAGTAGGATTGGCTGTGTTTGAAATGCGGTTGTTCAGTCTGCAGTCTGAAAAGTACATGTGCTTGAGTAATTGATTTGTGATGTTTTTCAAGCGATCCTCACTACATGGTTGATTGCAGTCAGAGCAGGGCAGACCATGATATCCGTAAACAGACACGACAGCAGAAACAAACACCTGTTTCAAACAGCACAAGTTAGTGGACACTCATACCGTATACACCAAACGATATAACAGTCGCTGTCGTATTTTACACAGACATTTGCAAGATTAGATTTACTCACCAACAGAGCCGAGATGTTCATTCTTCACCCGTTCAGAGTCACAGCTTCTGTACAGCTTCTGTCCTGTAAGGCAAAGTAGGAGTATTGCTGTATCGTGCTTAGGACTGACTTTTATACCTTGATCAGGATGCGCTGAGGATTTCACCTGACGTAATCCACCGACCTCTTTCCTACATGACAAATTTGCATGAGACAAACAGCAGCGGTGTTGTCTGTTCTGTTTTTCCATAATGATACAGTGACCTGTAGCCCTTCAGGTGAGGGAATTGGCCTTTTTCTCCTTTATTAGTGAGTGGGATACAGTCACACACAATGGCCAATGAAGAACAAAGAGCAACTAAAATGCTGTGCTGACAGTCAAGATGCTTCAGGGCAAACAAGCTCAAGTGTGCTCTATAAAGACATTATTGCATATGATTATTTATCCTGTGCCTTAGAAGTGCGTTCATGAATGCAGTATTAAAATTAACTTTTTTTGCATTGCACTGTAATTTATGCTATTTTATTGCATTGTGATATGCAATGCATACATTATAGTGAGTTGAGCAAAGACAATTGAACAATACATTCATGTTTTAAATGTATCTGAACCGGTTATAATAATAATAATGATAATAATAATAATAATAATAATAATAATAATATAGGTTACTTCATATATTTTTCAAATAACAAAAATACACATTCTCTTTTTGATGGTACAGATTGAAAATCATAACTGTTTCATGAGGACAAAAATTTAATGAAATGCACTAAATATGTATTTTGGTGATAGGACTCGTGCTTGGGAAATATGGAATAAATAAATGCAATTTTCAAACCAATATACATAAATCAATCATTGATTTGTGTTTCCTAATGTGAACATAATAACAATACGTTTGGTAATATCAAATGCCAATATTGGAGAGAGCTTTAAATACTTGCATTCAATGTTTTTCTATTACATTTCTATTTACAATATAACGAACCACATAACTACTAAACACTGCTTCAGGCATACATTTTTTGTTCTATTTACAGATGGCATATGCAAAACAATACATGTGCCTCCAAGCTATCGGCTGAAACCATGACGGGCAATATTGTCAGTGTGAAAGCAATCGTTCCACATGGATTCATTTTGTGGGGGATTTCTTTACCACAATGGTTCAGGCAGTTCGAAAATTCAACAAGCTATAATTTCCTAAATTTCTAAGTCACTGAAGTTCTGTTTGAAGTTATGCTAACAGGAGTAGAAGGGCAACTTTTTAAGCATATTTCTTGAATTAATTGAATTCTGAAGCACAGCATAAAAGAAACTGAACTCAGAAAAAGAACTCTGATCAAAAGTTATTGGTGTTAATCTAGCACCTTTAGTTTCCTTAAAGGGTGGGGGGGGGGGGGTCTAATGCTATTTCATGCATTCTGAGTTATTCACACTAATAAAGATTTGCATTCTCATGCTAAACATGGCCAAAGTTAAAAAAAAAAAAAAAACGACATGGAGGAATATTACTGTGCCAAATACACTCTTGGGTTTGTACAAGTTGCGTAAAGATTTTTCCAATCATGAACCTTTATTATGTCATGAGGGGTGGAATTCCTTGTATGGGTAGTCCGCCCACGGCACTCCTCCAGGAGCTTGCCTGTTTCCAGAGAGAACAGTAAAGCCTTTTAATCTTTTATAAATCTGATAAAACTAAAAACTCTTTGGAGATATGGAGGATATCATGCTACTCTATACTCAAGATTAACATGAGATTGGGCGAAACTGTGTGTGTCCTTTTAATTCAATGACAAAGCCTGTTTAACTGGCAGCTTTCCTTCAATTTTCATAGAGATCGCATGATGGTGGGCCGCTCTAAGGTGACTGAAACCCATGTGTGCGGCCAAAGGGATGAGCCACTTTCAACCACTAGTTGGACTTTCCAAATCTGTGATTTATAGAGCATTGTAGTTTTACAATAACACCAATTCATTCAAGTCCCCCCAAAAGGCTGGTCATCCATGAAAGAGAAATTAATAAAACAACAGGATAATGCAGAGACTCTCAACGGGCAATCGGTTCAACACGGCAGCGGGAATTGCTCGACAGTTAAGAAAGAATTAAAAAGCTACACTAATGTTTGCTGAGGAGCCTATTGAGTGTACAGAGAAGAACTGGCCCAAAGTTCACTTCAGTGATGAGATTAAGTGTAATTTGTTGGGTCTGATGGGAAACATTTTGTTCGGCTTCAAACTGAGGAAAAACTGAAGCTCAAGTGTGCAAAGAAGTGAAGGAGGAAGTGTCATGATTTGGGGAATGTTTTCTGCAGGAGGCAAATGTGATCAGAACCTCCTTTAGCAACATGTAGTTCATTCCCTGCTTACATCGCCCAGTCAGCCTGTAATTTTCATGCAGGATAATACTCCCATCACACAGCAAAATGGGTAAAGCAGTTCCTTGAAGCTGAAAACATTGAAGTAATGAAATGGCCTGGCCAGAGTCCTCATCTAAACCTGAATGAAAATCATTGGTGACAAAGTTATGGCTAAGAAACACTCTACATTCACTGAACTGTGGAAGAGAGTGGAAGAAGAGTGGACCAAGATCACACCAGAGCAGTGTGAGAGACTAGTGATATGCTGTGGCCACACATGTGCTGAAGTCATTCAACGCAAGGGCCTGTACACTTTATACTAATTTAATAATAATGACAGTTGTATAACCCTCCCAAATTTGAGTTGTAATCCACAAAATAAATGTTTTCAACAAAATATATATTTTTTCATTAAAATGCCTTGGTTATTTTGTCTAACATGTTAGTATAACTGTGGTATACCTACAGCTAATATTCCTTTACATTTTGAATAATGAAGATTAACAATATCTTAGAGAAAAATCAAGTATTTCAAGAATGTTCTCTAATTTTAATCTCCAGTGTAAGTACAGACAACAAACTGATATTGAATTTGAGTTATATATAAAGATGTATTATTATTAAAAAAAAGTTGTATTGGTCATCAAATGTTTTCTGTGATCATGTGAAGGCAAACAATCATGTTAAACTGAAATGCAAGATCCCTTCAACCTACACATCTTCTCCTGAATATATAAAAAATGTTGTTTCTGTGGTAGAACTGCACTTTGTTACTTGTGTTATTTATGATTTGTTTATACTATGGAAAGGTCACTTTCAGCATGCAGGCGTTCTTCTCTAATGACACCCACCTTTTCTTTTAACCATGGAGAAAGGCACGTGCCTTGTCTGTACAGTAGTCTGAAATGGCCACGAGAAACATTTAAATCAAGTCTCCATTCTCTGATTTCCTTATTATGACACAAATTACTAAAGTATTGTCTGACTGGTTTTCATACACTTGGATGTACCACCAAACTCTTTCCCACACAAAAAAAATTTGCATGAGTTTTTTTTATCTTTTCCTTCATGTCATCTAATAAAATGTTATAATGTCATAATACAAGGGAATTAACACATTCACAGGGTCAATCTTTTTTCTCCATGTGCAGGGAGTTTAACATTTATAAATAATGCAGAAGGAAAACAAAAAGCACATACAATGTACTGACAGTGATGATGCTTCAGGGCAAATTAGTTCAAGTGTGCTCTATTAAGACATTATAGTTTAATACAAATAGCTCAGACAGTTATGAACATTTGCTGAAATATACCCTCCCTCAGGCCATCAATGATGTAAATCAGTTTGTTTCTCATCAGAAGCGATTCTGAGCAATTTAGCATCACTTGTTCACCAATGGATCCTCTAAAGTGAATGGGTGCTGTCCAAACAGCTAATAAAATCATCACAACAATCCACAAATGTGAAGTGAATTATTTGTAAACAGTACTTGATCTGTACATATTTTTTTCCTGATAAGATGACTTTTTGACTGGAGAAAGCAATATTATGGGAAGAGGACTCATAGCCAGAAGCAGAGGTGGACAAGCGTTTAAAACGTATCTGTAGTTTATCAGTGTTTTTCTTTGGAAAAATTTACTTCACTACATTCCAAAGCATAATGTCATACTTTTTACTTCACTACATTTCATAATTGTATTATGAATAACAGTCTCTTCTTAAAGTTGTTGTTTAGTTTTTTTACCTTTAATACTTAAGAACATAAAAAATGTAGTACGTTCATGTACTCAAGTACATCTTCTTTACTTGAGTAAAAGAAAGAAATAGATTGCTAATGTAATTAAGTATTAAATTATATTTAATATGAAACGTAGACCGCTGCGCCCTGGAACACTGGCAGGGTTAGCAGACCTATCTCCTGAGGGCACTGAGGATAGACAGGCACCGTGTAATGCGGTGTATCCCGCTCTTCCCCAGAGGGGCCTGCCCTCATAAGTCCTGGGCCATGGCATTAGGACTGCCTCAGAAGCCTCCTATTGGAAACGACGGTCCTCAGACCCGCGTCATCTACTAGGAAGACTAATAGAACCAGAGTCTGCTCAGGCAGGACTCAATGAGACAAGCTTGGCAGGGGCTCCCACACCGCCAGGTGACCTACTAAGGGAACCAGTCTCTCGAGACTGGCCTCTGGTGTACTTAGAGTGGCTAGCTCGGTGCCCTGAAGCGGAGGACTGGCAGAGGATGGCCAATCTTGCTGCTAGAGACCCCCAAAGGGGTGGCGAGCCTCCCGGCTCCGCTACATTTCTGGGCGGAAGAGACTGCGTGAAGTGCTCGCTGGAGACCGCTGCGCCCTGGAACACTGGCAGGGTTGGCAGACCGATCTCCTGATGGCACTGAGAAGAGACGGGCACCGTGTGATGTAATGTACACCGCTCTCCCCAGAGGGGCCGGCCCTCAAAAGCCCTGGGCCATAGGCTTCAGGACGTTGTAGCCGAAGAATATCCAGTGAAAATGACGGTCCGCAGATCCGTCTTCGGCCTGAGAGCGCCACTCTGACTCAAAATTCTGGGGAGTGCGAGAAATTACGTTCCTTGAATGAGGACCTGGAACACGACTGGGGCTGCTCCCAGCACCTAAACCTCCTCGGAGGAAGAGAGGTAAACATTGTGCTCTCACTTGAGAAAATATCCCAAGAGGTTCCTGTATACCATATATATATATATATATATATATATATATTTTCATAGTCAGATAAATCTATAATTGTAATCTTTTCATAGTCAGTATGTGCATAATTAATTTTCAAAGATCAAATGTCAGCAACAGACAAGATAACACGGCCTGATGTGAAAGATTCATATAATGAACCTAGAATGACCGGAATGCACGAGTTGCCTCGGCAACACGCAAGCCACTCCGTCTCATTGGAGAGAAAATGCTGCAGATTAGCACGCTCTCACTCAAGGGGGAAGAACTGCAGCGCAGGCTTCTGCCTTGAGAGAGCACTAGATTTACATTTACAATTACATGTACTTTTATCCAAAGCGACTTACAATTAAGGAATACAATAAGCGATGCATTATAAAGAGGCAAACAGTCACAGGAAGTGCTTGTAATACAACATATCAGGCATTGTTCAGATCAAAAACTAACTAAACAGGAAGAGGTTAATGAAAGAGAGTAAATATGTTTTTTTGGGGAGGGGGGGGGGGGTTATGAAGAAGAAGCAGAAGTCAAATGAAAAGAGATGAGTTTTCAGGTGTCGCTTGAAATTTGTCAGGGACTCAGCATTCCGGATTGGGATGGGAAGTTCATTCCACCAGCCAGGAACGATGAATGAAAACGTTCTGGAAAGGGATTTTGTGCCTCTCTGTGATGGCACCACGAGGCGATGCTCGCTCGCAGATCTCAGGCTTCTTGAGGGGATGTAGATTGTCATCAGTGAGTGGAAGTAGGTGGGTGCTGAGCCAGTGGCTGTTCTATAGGCAAGCATCAGTGTCTTGAACTTAATGCGAGCTGCAACCGGTAGCCAGCACAGGGAGACAAAGAGAGGTGTGACATGGGCACTTTTGGGTTTGCTGAAGACCAATCATGCTGCAGCATTCTGAATCATATGTAAAGATTTGATAGATTTCCTTTTTTTCTCGAGAGGGCTGAGTGCTCCATGCCCCAGACATGTTTTTCTTTATAACTTTATCACGGGGCGGGCTTGATGGAAAGGAAGAAGATAGGGGCTCGCCCGTCTTCATTCCCTCCATCTGATCCACCTGTGATTCCCATGAGCACAGCCACCGCGAGGAACCCTGGTGAAAACTCCCTCCTCAAAGAGAGCTTTCCGGGAGCGAAGCGTACGTAGTGGAAGCCACTCACAATGCAGGCAGTCGGCCCCCTCGAGAGCCGACTCTACATGCTTCACTCACAATCAGACCACGCACAAACTGTGTGTCTCATTTGATGTAGTGTGGGGCAGAGAGGAACACACAATCTGTAACGTGATCTGCTTTCTCCCTTATGTTCCTTTGTCTTTGCCTCGGCTTAGACATACGGGAGCTTTCTATATTGCTGGAATTGTAACTTAACAAGCAACAGTAAATAAGACTCACAGAACATAGATCGTGCCTGACACACACACACAGTGCTTTGCTGAATGACAAAAAGCTAACGCCAGGGTTGCCCCTCACGTGCTTTTAAGCCTCCTGGTCATTACGTCACCCGCCCATGACATCTTGCCCATCGTTTGGACTGATTACACACATGATTCAGAGCATGGTATCGCTGAAGGCGTTCCCCTAGCGTTTTCCGACGCAGCTCGAGTTCCCGAAGGGGAACAAGTAAGCTGCTTTGGCATGGGAATATGAACATGATGAAATAAAATATTATAATCTTAATTCAAGTGATGAAGGACTTTGAAAGTATGACAGTAATCAGTGTTGAGCACTACTGTAAGGTTAACCCTAACATGTTTGAAAATGATTAACAGTTGAAAATATTAGAAATTTAGAAAAGTAATAAAATGTAATCAGTTACATTAATAAAGTAATTGAAAAGTTACACTACTTATTACTTTCAAGCAGGGTCACCTGTAATCTGTAACCTGTTACATTTCCAAAGTAACCTTCCCAACACTGCTCACGGAGGGAGAGAGAGAGAGAGAGAGAGAGAGAGAGATCGCAGATTGCGCTGCACACACACATAAACACTCCAACGCTTCCCCGCGATTTTTGTTAATAAAATAAAAGATAGATACTTGATAGCTACATTATATTCCCCATTTCCCCAGCAAAGAAGTGATAAAATCGCTGATTTTGAAGTAATTGTTTTGTAGAGAGAGACGCGCAGACGCAGCAAGCAGGTAACAACTGTCCTCTCTCTCTCTCTCTCTCTCTCTCTCTCTCTCTCTCTCTTTATCGTTAATTAATTAAAATGCATGCTATAATTCATTCTAATAAATGTGATCTTACAGCACTATTTCATCTCTCTGTCTGATTTGAAGCTGGCAGAATGCTAGCGCCAGTAACTGTTCAAATATTGCGCTGCAAAGAGCAAGATAAGTTTTACTTACTTGACAAATGGCCATGGAATAAGCGGGATAATAAACGGCTAGCCGTGCATTAAAGGATCGTAATGCACTTCACCTCCACGTCGTGCATTAAAATCCTTTAATTCACGGCTAGCCATTGATTATCCCTTGCATATATTGACATACTGATCCACTAAACTTGTTGTAGGCATGTGCCATACTGTACTATCTCAGTCAAAACTAAAGCTGTTTGTTTTCAGAGTATGCAAAACATTAGATTCCGTAGATGACAAACAGTATTCCCAGCATGGAGAGAATTGATTCATTGTTGGGATTCCCTCATGTGGGAGATCTCCTCCCACGTAAACCTCCTCCACCATAACCACAGAGGAATAACCTTTTATTATGGCTTACTTTAAAGAAGAATTTCGTTTCTACTCATGATTAAGTGTATAAACTAAATATAGCAATATATAAGTCAGAAAAGACTGTACGTATTTAAAATCAGTTTAATAAATTAGGAATGTATGTAAAAAAAAAAAAGAATGTTTATAATGAAATGATCAGTATGTTTGTTTTATTTTAAAGGGATGGTGATTACATTTTATTGATTTGATCTGATGCATAAAACAATGTATGTCATTACATAAATGAATTTATTTAAGCATGTATGCTTTATATATTTAATTAAACAAGCAAATAAACAAATGGGTCTGACCCACATACTCGTTTTGTTTTCATATATTACATAAGTTGTGCATTTATGAATAATATGGTTTGAATTTGACTATCTAAAATCAAATGTGTGATTTGATGCAGTTATGTTTGCATGTGGCTTTCACACTTTGTTTTCCGAAGGTAGAATATGCAAACTAGCGCTTGCTTTGCCTCGTTACTGTGGACGGTTTATTCCAGAGCATGCATAATCTCTTATATAATGCAATGACAATGTAGTTTGTGGGTCTCCTTCTTTGTGGGATAAAATAACCACACCAAGTAAAAACATTGAAAAGGTTAGTTATGATGAATGTTGACCAAAAATATTGAAATGGTCACATTTTAATCGTGGTTTGATTGTTATTTATATACAAGAATGGCACCCTTAAATTGTCAGTTTTATCTGTTTTGTCTATCTGATATTACGATTAATATATTTAAACCACAAAACACCATAAATATGGCTTTGTGCCTTATTAAGAATGGGACAATAATAATAATAATAATAAGAAGAAGAAGAAGAAGAAGAAGAAGAAGCATTGCTATATTTATGGTTCTGGTAACATGTAGGAGGATAAGCAGAAATGTTGCCCCTATTTTGCCTACGACTGACCTTTCTCATTTACACCAGTCTGTCAACACATTGAGGGAACGGCTGAAACAGACGACAATGTTTATTATTTTCTCTTTCTGCTTCTTTGTTAATGGATGTGATTGTCACACTCACCTTGCCTGGGGACAATATAGCAGACTGAATATGGTAGGCAGCTCTCTGAATCCATTATGGAAACTGTAAAGGAGGCAATCCATCCACTGGAGCCTGTAACACATGTAAATTTGTTTGGGAAACTCGTCGATGGTTCACGTCATTTGTTGATTTGGCTCACAGTCAATAAAATTGTAGCCCGGCATGCAGCAAAAAATAAGTTTTCAACTAATTCCTGGACTGTGGGACGAAATCTCTGAAAGCTGATCTCATGATGATGTCTGTATTGCTAATGAGTTACCTGATAATTTTTACTTAAGAAACATTTGACTTGCATATTATTTCAAAATATTATCTCATTACAAATGTTGGTATATTATCTAAATATAGGTGACAAGTATACTGACAAGAAATGTACCTGCCTTTATTTAAAATGAATAATGGATAAATGAATGAATGGTTGGTGTGTGTGTGTGTGTGTGTGTGTGTGTGTGTCTGTGTGTGTGTGTCTGTTGTGTGTGTGTGTGTGTGTGTGTGTGTGTGTGTGTGTGTGTGTGTGTGTGTGTGTGTGTGTGTGTGTGTGTGTGTGTGTGTGTGTGTGAGATAGTATTAAATTGATGTGTTTTTTTATAATGCACGCTCTTTGTTATGTTATTGTCTCATTACACATTTTGGTATATTATTTAGACTGTTAGGTGACAATTATATAAGATTTGTACAAGTTTATTATACATTTTATATTTTTACGTTTATATATATATATATATATATATATATATATTAATATTTTAATATACAGTAATAAATATAACATAGTGTATATATATATATATATATAACTAATACTAATATAAAAAAACAGTTGGAGGTGATATAACTGTCTGATTGATTTTCAGTTGATGTTGCTGATATAAGGACTGTCCAGCGCAGATTATAATCAGTGCTCCACATGCAACTGTACTGCAGCTGAATTTCAAAGTGTTGCTAAAAATCTCAGGATTCCGATTTTAAATCATGCATGGTATCAGCAAAACATCACTGTCTCCATGGACGTACAAGTAAGTAAAGTTCTCTTTGTAGATCAACATTATTCTTCTGTTAATGCATGAATTGAAAATAAGTGTAACTTATTATTGTAAACTGTCATTTTTCCAGCTGTGCTGTGGATATTCACAGGATTCCTATGTTTTTTTGTAATTCTGTATGTGATAAGTCATGCATTAAGCTTGTGCATGCAAAACCAGCAGGAATCAAAGTCCGCATAAACACTTTTAGATGGCATCCATGTAGCAATGGCAGCTAGAGACTCTCTAAGGAGGATTATAATTTGATTGTTGGATGCACATGTATTATGTAATACATTTTAAATGAGTAATATACATGATAACAACTGTTGAATTCCTTTATATCTATAAATAGGCCTGTGTCATTATACCTATGTCTATATCTCATATATTGTGACATTAAACAAAATATATGTTTTACTATAAATTAATTTAACAGAGCAACTAAAATGAAAGACACTATATAAATTGCGATAGCACTTTTTTTTCTTCATTTTTCTGTGGTGAATATGGGCCTCAAATAAAATATAAAAATCATCCCATAGCTAATATTAAATTAAATTTAGGTTACAAAATTATAAAATAATTATATATATACACACACTCACCGGCCACTTTATTAGGTACACCTGTTCAATTGCTTGGTAACACAAATTTATAATCAGCCAATCACATGGCAGCAACTCAATGTATTTAGGGATCTAGATGTGGTGAAGACGACTTGCTGAAGTTCAAACCGAGCATCAGAATGGGGAAGAAAGGGAATTTAAGTGACTTTGAAAGTGGAATGGTTGTTGGTGCCAGACGGGCTGGTCTGAGTATTTCAAAAACCGCTGATCTACTGGGATTTCCACGCACAACCATCTCCAGGGTTTACAGATAATGGTCTGAAAAAGAGAAAATATCCAGTGAGCGGCAGTTGTGTGGACGAAAATGTTCGTTGATGTCAGAGGATAGAGGAGAATGTGGTGAATATGGGCAGACTGGTTAGAGATGAACAGTAACAGTAACTCAAATAACCACTCGTCCAAGGTATGCAGAATACCATCTCTGAACACAAAACACGTTGAACCCTGAAGCAGATGGGCTACAACAGCAGAAGACCACACCGGGTGCCGCTCCTGTCAGCTAAGAACAGGAAACGGAGGCTACAATTCACACAGTCTCACCAAAATTAGACAATAGAAGATTGGAAAAACGTTGCCTGGTCTGATGAGTCTCGATTTCTGCTGCAACATTCAGATGGTAGGGTCAGAATTTGGCGTAAAGAACATGAAAGCATGGATCCATCCTGCCTTGTCTCAACGGTTCAGGGTGGTGGTGTAATGGTGTGGGGTATATTTTCTTGGCACACTTTGGGCTCCTTAGTACCAATTGAGCATTGTTTAAACGCCACAGACTACCTGAGTATTGTTGCTGACATGTCCATCCCTTTATGACTACAGTGTACCCATCTTCTGATGCTACTTCCAGCAGGATAATGCGCAATGTCACAAAGCTCAAATCATCTCAGACTGGTTTCTTGAACATGACAATGAGTTCACTTCACTCAAATGGCCTCCACAGTCACCAGATCTCAATCCAATAGAGCACATTTGGGATGTGGTGTAATGGGAGATTTGCTTCATGGATGTGCAGCCGACAAATCTGCAGCAACTGCGTGATGCTATCATGTCAATATGGACCAAAATCTCTGAGGAATGTTTCCAACACCTTGTTGAATCTATGCCACGAAGAATTAAGGCAGTTCTGAAGAAAAAAGGGGGTCCAACCCGGTACTGGCAAGGTGTTCATAATAAAGTGGCCTGTGTGTGTGTGTGTGTGTGTGTATATATATAAGGAAGAAAAATCCTGCACATCTCTGTAGTTTCCAAGAAATCCTGTATTAAGGGTTCAATCATGCAATTTTCTTCTTTCCTATTTTCCATCTCATCTGTGTTTATTTATAGTTATGTATTGTGTTCTATAAATAAATAAAAAAGTACCCAAGTAAATCATTGCAAAATATTTTTTTCCAATGGGGGGTGGGAAGGGGTGTGCTGATGCAGAAGAATGGGCTTCAAATGAATAACATGTATATCATGACATATTCTTTTACTAAGATTTTTTTTTACTGAGATTACAGATATGGTCATTTTGACAGCTTCAGAAAAAGTAATGTATGACTAGCATTTTTAGCATTTTTTTATACTATATAGATACTATAAATAGGTATGTGTATTTATAGAAGCCTATCTATATCGCCATTCTCAAAAGATCCTATTGATTCGGTGAAATATAAAAACTCCAGGTCCTCCACCATCCTCTTTCCCACACAAAAAATTTGCATGAGTTTTCTTTTACCTTTTCCGTCATGTCATCGAATAAAATGTTATAATGTCACCATACAAGGGAATTAACACATTCACGGGGTCAATCTTTTTTCTCCATGTGCAGGGAGTTTAACATTTATACATAATGCAGAAGGAAAACAAAAAGCATATGTACTGACAGTGATGATGCTTCAGGGCAAATGAGTTCAAGTGTACTCTATTAAAACATTATCGTTTAATAAAAGTGGTTCAGCCAAAAATGAACATTTGCTGAAATGTACTCACCCTCGGGCCTTCCAGGATGTAGAGGGAGAAATATAGATTTGGACTAAATGTATCACTTGCACAAACGCACAAATGTATCACTTCACATTACTTGCTCAACATAAGACCCTCTGCAGTGAATGGGTGCCGTCAGAATGAGAGTCCAAACAACTGATGAAAACATCACGATAATCCACAAGTAATCCACATGACTCATAAATGAATGTCTTTGAAATGAAAAGATTTGTGATAAACAAATCCATCATTGAGAGGTTTTTAACTTTAAACCATCACTTCTGGTCAAAATACGAGTCCATAATCCATAATAACACTTCCTCTAGTGAGAAAGTCCATCCCTTGACCCCTATTCAATCTCTCACATCAAAATCCAACAACATATTTGTTTAGAACTGTTCTGAACTGTTTTCATTTGTAAACAGTTCTTGATCTGTGCATACTGTCCTGTGAAAACGTTTTTGCCCCCTTCCTGTTTTTAATGTTTTTGCATATTTGTCAGTTATAAAAGCTTGAAATATAAATAAAACCTTAAAAACCTTTTCACGGCACTGTATTTCTTTCCTGATTCAGACGAGGCAACCCTTTCAGGAGTAAGCAATATTATAGAGAGCTGAGAGAAACGGTTTAAAACAATCTGCATGTTAACTGGTCTGAGGGTGAGAAATCTTCAGAAAATTTCTGTTTTTGAGTGAACAGTTCTTTAAGCTGTAAATTCAATGTGAAATAGTGAAATGTAAGACCGTAGACAGAGGAATGACTGAGAGGAATTCCTTTTCTATCATCGTAGCTCATCTGATGGTCCGTGGCCGGGAGAGCACGCCAGCTGTTCACATCTCCCACAGACTCTCGTAATGGCATTTTGCTGCAGGCCTTTGCAAGCCGGTATTTATTGTTTAGCATATGGCACATGACATCACAAACAGAGCGGGTGGGAAATAGTGTGCTGTATCTCCATTGAAGTTAGTTATTTTAGTAGCTTCATCCAATAACGAACACTCAAAAGAGATGCTCGTGTCCGTGGGATTGTGCATTATTATTTGTTTTGAAATTTATTTACAGTGAATTTTTGCTGAATTGTGTTCAATGTGACATTTCAACTACTGAATAGCTTGTGACATTTGGAATTTCTATAATGGCTTCACAAGAATGCCCTGCAGTAAACTCTGTACAATATAGACCTCTGGTATAATATCTATTTTTTAAAGGGTTACTCCACCCCAAAATGGAAATTGTGTCATTAATCACTTACCCCATGTCGTTCCAAACCCATGAAAGCTTTGTTAATCATCGAAACACAATTTAAGATATTTTGTATGAATAACGGGAGGCTTGTGACTGTCCCATTGCCAATGGCAGTCAGATGGTCAGTCACAAGCCTCCTAGTTTTCATCCCAAATATCTTAAATTGTGTTTCGATGATTAACAAAGCTTTCATGGGTTTGGAACGCCATGGGGGTAAGTGGTTAATGACACAATTTTCATTTTGGGATGGAGTAACTCTTTAACATCTTTAATAGCTTGTCTCCATCCACACTTCGAGATGCCCATCCTGAGGTTCTCCTGTGGTCAGTTCCATCCTAGACTTGTGGTCCATATGTGAACATGCAAATTCAACTAATCCCTCTTATTAAATAGATTCTCATTTTTTTATTATTTTTTTTTTATAAAATAAAATAAAATAAAAATAAAATATTTTATATGAAAGGGGGATCGCTTGCTGGAGTTAAATAGATGACATTTCTGTTCTACTCTAGAATAAACTGTATGACTCAGTTATTTTAGAGTAATACTGTACTGTATTTTATTCAGTCAATATGTTTTTGTTTATTTGTCCATGGTCTAAATAAACATTTTAAGTTTGCATATGCAAAACAATAGAAACTGTTTGTCTGAGAGAATGATACCATGAGAGTTATTATTCCTGGAAACAATAGCTCCGTAGTGGGGATTCCTTTTGTGTGGGATATCCTAACCACAATTATTAATACAGTCAGAGAAATCCTGGACGCAGAGGAATCCCTCATATTATGACTCGTGTGTTTCCTTCTGGAAAAGAGCTGTGCTTAATTGTATTGAATCTGTACTTGTAATATAGCCTATGTTTAAAATCTAAAAAAAACTACTTTCTGAGAATATAATAGAAATGTACTTAATAAAGTACACTTTCATGTTTCAAAACACACTTAAATACACTTTTAAAAAGTGTACTCTGTTATAATGTCAGATTAATAGTACATTTGAAATCATTGTTTTATTCATCTTTTGTTGTGCCAAGTAGACTTATTTTGATCTGTTATTTGATATGACATTTAAAGTAATATACAGTTGCAAAAAGAGTATATTTACCATGATTATCAGTACATTCAGAAGTATTATACTATATTTTAAAGACAATATAAGTAATTATGAAATTACATTTAAAAGTGGGTCAATGCATTTAATATTAATTTAATCTACAACACATTTTCTTTCATTGCAAATAAATGCAAGTATCCAAAACAGTATATTTTTAAGTACATCATTTCTGTAATAAATACTCTTTTGTTAAAAAAGTATGCCAAAGTGTACTTATTCTTCACAAAAGTATTGAGCCTGAACAGAAAACAATATATAACTTTCATTTTTTCCACTTTGCCTGTATTACTCCATTTGTGTGTCATATCATAGAGCACTGAAACAACTCAGTGCCTTTGTTAACACATACAACTGAAAGAACACAACCATAAACACACTTGGAAATAAAAGCATTTGTTTTTCAGATACTACAGTAATAAAGGGACAATAAGTGGTGTTTGAATAATGTGACTGAAAGATAAACCCACACTTTAACCTACACATCTTCTAAAAGCAATAAGCATATTGTATGTATTAGTACAGATATTGTGGTATGTGTATTGTGCTTTCTGTTTTATTGATACTATGGAAAGGTTACATTTGAAAGGTCAAATGCAGAATGAAAGATCAAAAATGAAAACATATGTAAATATACAGTGCTGGTCAGAATTATTGACACCCTTGTTAAACATGAGAAACATAAAAAAACACTAAAAAAAAATTCCTTTTCTATATCTTCATCTTTCTCTCCTTCTCTTGCTAGCTTGTACTTATTTGAACAATGCCTGAGACTTGGTGTTATGGGCACTTCCTCTGTCTGTTTGCCTCTTCAAGATTAATCGCTTTATGTATTCCCCAATTGTAAGTCGCTTTGGATAAAAGCATCCGCAAAATGACTAAATGTAAATGTAAACATGAGCAAAAACAAGGCTGTAATAAATGATCTATTGTTTATTTTGTGTGTCAAAAAGCTCTTTTTTTAGTTTCATCTGACTATAGATCTCGGTCCTGTGTGAAGTACCATTATAGTGTTTGGCAGCTGAATATAGCTGAATATAGCTTTCCTGTAGCTCAACTGGTAGAGCATGGCGTGCGCAAAGGAAGGGGCCCAATCTTTGAGCTCCCGCACGCACGCGAAAAAGACGAAAAGGACGCAGAAAACGGGCGTACGCGGTAAATGCCCCCCGCAACAATGTTCGGGCTACATCCCTGTGCGTTAGGGAGGAGTTTTAGTTACGTGTGAAACAAGTCACCCTCCGCGAGCTGGATTCGAACCCGTGGTTTGCGCGACAGAGTCGTTTTCGAAATACGGTTCTGAATCAAATGATTCGCGATCCGATTCACGAGCGAATCAAACAAGTGAATCATCACGTTGACAGTTTCCGTCGTATTAAAAACATGCCCCACCCAACCCCCTTCCCATCCCCACCTGCTCCCCCCCCCCCTCCCACTAATGGACATGAAATTGATTGATTGATATTTATTATTTTGTGTATATTATTATTATTTTTTTAAGTATATGACATGTTTATGTTTAGGGTTAAATAAAATGAATACAAATGTCAATTGATATTATATTGTGTATATTATAAAAAATAAAAAAAAGCATATTATCATGTTTATAATTAAATAAAATTAATTTTATGAAAAATATAATTTTTTTTAAATTATATTTTCCTCAAATATGATTTTTTTTTGTGTGTGTGTGTGTGTGTGTGTATGTGTGTGGGATATGATTTGATTGATATGATTTATCAGATTTATTTTATCTGATCAAAAGACACTTCAAATGTTCAAATGTAAAATGTTTTATTAAAACAAATACACGTAATATATACAACATATATACAGGAAATAAATAATTTATTGAGGAGGTGGAGTTTGGCCTTTATTTTGCTGGCGCTGTTCTGCCAACCAGTCATCCAGAGATTTTCCAGTTGAGGCACGTGAGCAAAACGTAGCATTACCGTATCGGCTATGGCCAAACTCTTTTGTTTTGGGCAGCTCACATTCGTTGCACGTGTTAAATGTAACCCCTCGCACATACTTCCTCTTATGGACACCGCTTTCCGTCTCCAGAGTCCGCCGGCGCCTGTTCCTCTGGGTGTAACGGGACACAGGAGCATCAGACGCAGGAGCAGGCGGAGCTGGGCCTGCACCGGATGTCGAAGCAGCAGAAGAGGGAATCACCATTGACACGGTCATGTCCGGGTTAAGGACTAGTGTGCCTAACAATGACCCAGGCGCTGAAATGGGCTGCACAACTCCTGGTGCTGTGGGGGCAGGAGCAATGGCGGCAGCAGCGGGCCGTCGACCCGGTCGCAGAATCGGAGCCTGTCCTTCTCGATTTGGCAGAAGGATAAATGTATGTTTTGGGCCTGACGTCGACGGTGCTTCATCCAGTTTTTCCCTCGGTGGAGGAAGCTGCGTATCGGCCACAGCAATCGGGTCGGGTGGAGTCAGTCCCTGAGCGAGGACACTCATTTCCTGATTCTTCTGCCGCCGCTGAAACCTGAAAATAAATGACCTGCATTATATATTTGTTTAGAAGTATTCAGTGAACTTGAAGCAAATAATGCGCTTTGCCTACCACTGAATGAGTGTCTTCTGGTTCAGCTCAAACAGCTGGATCATTGTTTCATCCATCAGCCTGCGACTGTTAAGCACCAGCTCTCGGATGTGGTGGTAATCCGAGAGGATTTTAGACCACCTGGGGGTGCAAACTCCAGCCTTCTTGGTCGGCGACTTGTGTAAAGCACAAAGCTTGATACAAACGGCCTCAACCAAGCGGCTGGTGCTGGGCCACTGTGCCGGACACCCAGGATGTACAATCAGACACCGTTTCACACTCTCCACACCCGGCGTGACTCCGGAACGCTTCGGTGCTTTAAAGCGCCCGTGCGTGAGCTGAGGCTGATGTCGAGGCTGATAATTGACCCGCTGTTTGTCAGCATCAGGGAGAGATGTCCACAGCTGGATGGCCTCTGTCACCTGCAGGTCAGTGAGGTAAGTAGCCTCACGGAGACCCACCAGGTAACCAGCCAGATCCTAGACCTTGTCCCACCCAGCGACGCCATCGGGTCCAATGACTCCCTAGTAAATGCAGATCAATGTTAATATACGTGGAATAAAATCAGATTGGATTTAAACAAAGCCCTTAAAGTGTCTTACCCGAGCCTCGTCGGAGAGACTGCCTCCAGCGTACACTGAAGGGGCAGGGGCAAGACGCTGTCCTTCTCCACCAGATGATGTGGACGGCTCTGGGGACTGAGGCAGAGGCAAAGACGAGGGGCGCTCTTCATCCTCGTTCAGCACTGGAACTGTGATGTCCTCCAGGATCTCTTCCTCAAACCCCTCATCTTGCAGGTCCTGGTCATCAACTTGCTCCACAAGCCTGTCTTCCTCCTCTGGGTTCTGGAGCACTGGAGTCAGTGTTTTGCCAGTCTGGCTGTAAAGGTACTCCATTCCCAGCAATTCACCTACAAGAATAAAATGGGGGGAGTTCTTAATATTCTGTCTAGTAGACATTTAAAGCCTCCGGTCACAATCAGCGTAAAAACGTTTTTCGCTTATAAAGCTCTGAAATCCTTTCTTTTAGTGCCATTCCTGCAAATATAATACAAAAAATAAAGGGTCTCAATTAAATATGTGCAGTGTCACATGGTTAGTGCAAATTGTCACATGACCAGAGCAGTGTACTTCCAGTTTTCACCTCCAGAAGACGACGACCGCATCAAAGCTCCAAAACAAAAGGCCAGTAAAGTGTGTTAACATAAAGGCACGACAAAGATTTTTGGTACACGTGATCTTTAAGGTGTCTAGTATTAATATATGAATTCACAATTAGTCAATTTTGTTGAGCGCGGTCATAGAGTGAGTAAGCATTCCGGTGGGATAACAGTGAATTTAAGTATAACTAACTTGTTAGTATACAACCAAAGAACAAATGAATGAATTTCTTGCCTGTATATGCTCCAGGAGGGCGGTAGCGCTCATCCCAGGACTTCCCAAAGACTGCTCGGCTAAGCCGGTCCACAGCCTCTTTCATGGCACTGCCGTATGTCCGGATGGAGGGCGCGCCTTTTATGGCGTCTTCCATCCGGTCGTCATTCCAACGCATCAAGCCCTCGAGGAGATAGGCCTGAAAATGCGCATCACTGGCACTGGTTCCTAAAAGTTAAATAAACAAAAAAGGCTTTTATACGTCACATATATGTTCAAGACATGTACTGCACATCAGGTGCCTGTTACATGTAATAATGTAGTTACGTGAAAAACTATTCTCATTACAACCAGGTTGTTACTGGTTAAAAAACAGTACATTTGAACCGCATTTATTAATGTGACAATTAGTAATCCGTATGTATGTAATACCTGGAATGAAACGGTTCAGGTGGAGGTGGAATGACTCCAAGGAGGTAGAGCCACGGGCACACCTGTAGCAGCACAGCTCCACGCCGCCTTTCTTCAGCGTCCCCGTCTTCATGTAGAGCGGAAAGTTCTCCGGGTCTTGAATACACTGAATGTGCTTCCGCTGTTCCTTCCATATCTGCTGGATCCGTTCGTGGTCCAGCAGAGGAACTCCCAGAGTGTCCTTTCCGTGCGCACTGTCAAACAGATCGATCAGTGATCCGATGGATTCGGTGGTCTCCTCCAGCCCCCTGGTCCTCCTCCGGCAGTGCAGCGCCAACTCCCTCCGGGCAATGCGAGCTCCGATCGCCCTTTCTGAGATGTGGCCAGTCTTCTTCGCTGCCAGCTCAGCCTCCTTTGCACGGCGAAGAGCAGCCACATCCTCTGGATCCCACAGAAAGATGCACGCGGACAGACGTGCCATGAAGATCCCGTAGAGCGGATGAGCCTCTGTGTTGACGCCTGCAGCAAACCGGCGCATGAAGTGCCAGATGTCGAGGCGCACTTCAAGCTCGTCCCACTCCGAAAACATGATCTTCACCCGAGACTGGCCGTGCTGCGTGCAGCAATCTCTGTCCACGTACATCACTTTCGGGGCTGCCTCTCCTGCCTCCCGGTAGCGTTTCATCAGGCCGGCTGCCATGGCGTCCAGTCCATGTCCCTCTGCGGCTGTAAGCACGGAGACGAGGACTTGGCCGCGTTCGTTCCCCACATTTGTGCACCAGGCAGCTGTTCCTGCCGCAGCACCAGCAAGTTTCTTTGTGACCTATTGTGAAAAATATAAGGGCATTCGTTATGTACGCACATATCCGTATCTGGCAAATTTCTGGATATAAACAGGGCTGAAAAAAAATACTTTTTTTGTGGAGTCCATCTTGAGAACACAGCCAAGGACAGATGTTATTTTGGCTTTGACCTCGTGCAGTCGCCCCAGAACATCCCTGGCGTACACGGCTAACAGCCACTTGGGTTTAGGCAGGGCAGGTAAAAGGGGAGGCCCAGCAAACACAGGAGGCCGCACAAGGGAGGACCTTGTGAATGGTTCGCAGGCCGTCAGGTACTGCAGGACACGCCGTGTCCATGCCTCACTGTGCTGTTCCATCAGCTTCTTATAAAGCTGAGTCACACTGTTGCCCAGTGTCCTCTCCCTCATCATCCTCAGCACCCGGTTGTCACACGAGTATCTAAGGAAACAACAGTATAATCACGCAAATGCTTTTGATTGGTAACAAAATAACACAAAGCGCCTAATGATGAACGATTGCCATTATTAATTGCCTGTATGTCAGCAAAGCTGGAAACTGACTGCGGTGGCCCAAATCCAGCTGTCCTAAGATGTCCTCGGACCAGGCGGGATACTTCTTCTTGCAGCGTTTGCACTCCAGATACTCGGTGGCAAGGTCGTACCAGCCGTCGATGTCCAAGACCTTGCGCACGGTACTGTAAAGTCCTGCCGCAGTAAGTCTGTGCTTACCGCAGTCTGGGCGAACGCAGGCGAGAGGAAACAACCACATCTTCAGCGGCATCCATAAGAAAAGGGGCCGACAGAAGAAGAGGTCGGCCGAGGCGGGCGGCTGAGTGTGAATTAAAGCGGGCTGAGGAGGATACCACCAAAGCTTCAGCTGGGACACTAGTTCTGGCTTGCCGGTTCGCCGGTTGGCCTTAAATAATGTGTTCCGGATCCACTCGTGCTGGAAAGGTGGAAGATGAGCGTTCCAGTGACTTGGAAGCTCAGCTGGCGGCTGATGATGTGGAGGATCTGGTGTTTTGGCCGATGGAGACGGACCGGCACAGGCCTCTGAGTGAACAGTAATAAAAACAATGTAAATCCTGACAGTTGCGTTTGACAGTAATATGCCATAAATGCAGCCCACAAATAGCAAGCGAAGCAGTAATTTTGGACAAGTATTAATAATTAGTAAAGAAAATGGTACTAGTGTTAAGAAGCAAAGAACACAGTGTGCACTTTGTCGAGGATCAGAAGGAAAATGAGGTGTGATGAATTCAGTATAAAAGTAACGATGCCCACAGACATGAAGCATGCCCACAGATACAGTAATGACAAAGAACACAGACTCCCCACCGTCCTGTCTGCTGCTAAAGAGCGAGTGAGTAGAGCAAGCGGTGAGAAAACGTTATCCGGTGATTGCTTAACAACGGGTAAGTTCGGAAACGCAAATAAATACACTGACACCTTTGGACATCCTTAAGGTTTTGAAGATGTGCACTCAAAGAATGCATCCCGCTTGAGGCTTGATGTGACATAATTCTGTGTCGTAGAACAAAAAAATATTTAAAAGTGTTGATTTTTATTTTCAAAAGTAACGCTTCTCAAAAAGACATTCTTTTAATATGTGCATTTGTGTCATATGCCACACCTGTGTTTATCTGTGCTTCACATTGCGATGCAGCAAATACCAGCTCCTCGTCATCATCATCTTCAGCAGTGGGAACGGACGTGCCTGGAGCACAAATGTTAACACTATTACTATGAACACTACACAGAGACAGATGTATGTAAGATGGTGCTTACGTACCGGTAGCGAAAAGCTGTCTTTGGGCCGGTGTGGAGCTTCGGGCTGGGAGTTCTGTTGCTGGAGGAGGTAAAGGTAATGGATCTGGAAACGGTAAGTGGACAAGTTTGCCATGCTGATCAAGAAATACATGTAGAACTGCCGTAGGGAACGTTCAGTACTCACAGGGTTTAACTGGTGACATCAATTTCCTCGCCACCTGTGAAGGAGACAGATGTTTGCCACGTGCCAGCAGCGCTTTCACTGTGGCGCTCTGCTGTACACCGGCTCGGATGCCTGCAGGTGGAGGTGCAGGCTGACGTACACTGGTGCCCACAGCAGAAGCCCGTCTTTTCAGGACATAGGTCTTGAAAATGGCCATGTTGGTGTTGGGCCTGGCATCTGCCTTAACCAGGTACCTGATGAGGGCTTGAGCCTCCTTGCTCTGGTCCTCGTACACATCCTTCATGGACCGGCCCTGGAAGTCCCCAAACTCCACCATCAAGCAGCCCTGGTCTCCAGTAGCCCGGGCTTCCGCTTGCATTCCCTGCTTCCTCTCGTACTTCTCCACTTCTTCTGCCATCTCTCTAATATGAGAAGTGTACCGTAGGAACAGTTGTTTATTTTCCGACAGGGGATTATTTTGCGCCGTCTCTTTGGAAACGGAGCACCAAATACACTGCGTACCCCAGAGAGTTTTCCAGGAGCCATCTAAATGTCTGGCCCTGGTACTTCCCAAACTGAAGTTTGCAGTGAGCCAGTACTAAAAACTGGTCACTGGGGTCTCCACCGTTTGTGCTGACAAAAGAACTGGCCTCTGCCAGCACCTCCTGGTTGTGTTTGGCCCTTCCAGATTCCACAGTTTCGAGGCGCTTTGCCTCCGCCGATGGCGCCATGAGGAGTCGGGTCGATGTTGCCGATTGGCGGGGAAAAACAGGGTATGCGTACATTTTCTGAAATGAAAATCAGAAACCGACTATTACCTCTTGCAATCTGAAAGATACCTGTACGTTAAGTGTGTGGCGAGAATTTAAACCATACTACTGTGGTAATAAACATGGCCTGATTATGAGTGTTCTACAGAGGACAGGAATCCCTGATATATCAAATATGAAGTCTGATTGATGAAAAATGTCCTTCTGTTTCCAGTGCTGTCGTCTTTAACCATAACTGTGTCAAATTAAAATAAATAAATGTGGCAGCACAACTGTGTTAGTTTAGTATTTGTTATATGCTATTACAGTTTTTCTTAATACTTAAAATTAGCTTTATATTTTCAGTCTTTATTTTTATTTTAGTTCAATATTTATTCTTTTTATCATTTTTTTTATCACTATTTAGGTTACAACTTTTTATCATTACTATTTATTTTCAGTTATACATTTTTAGTGCTTAATTTAATTTAGTTTAACTTTCTAATTTAATATTTATAGTTTATTTTATGTACTTTCAGCTTTCTTTCAATTAAGAAAAAAGTTTTTAATAGCTGTAGTCGATAATATGCTGCAAGATAATCACATAATATGATCTGTTTTTTTAAATGCAATGTGTGCTAAGTTTACTTTATTTACACATTTGTAAATACATTTGCAAACATTTACACAACTTATACCGTAAATAACATTATTTTAATTATTTACTTATGATATAATGTATTATTTCATATTCTCAAATATTCATATTTTATTTTACAGAACAATTATAATATAAAAGTTATATATGTGTCTTCATTTTTATAATTCAAGCAACAACAGATACAATAATAATAATTATTGTTGTTGTTGTTGTTGTTGTTAATAATAATAACATTGATTAATAATAATAATAATATTATTAAATAATTATTAATAATGTCATGAGGTTCCACAAGTTTTAATGTAATTTGGGGTGCTGGTAACGATTCTAGGGGAGGAGGTCATTAGTATTATTACCAAATATAAGTCATTTTTGTTGAATAATTATGTTCAGTCATAGGACCCGAATCTCAAGCGTACGTAACGCTGACGTCATGACGCTGGTGTAGTATAAAGTAGTTATAAATCATGACTTTGCACACAATACACACATCATTGTTGACAGCAATGCAGCTTAATTAACGAAATGCCGATGATTTGAACTGATCTGATTAGTGGCGACATGTTTTCTGTTTATCATGAGAAAAGTTACAGGTTCCCTGGTACGGAAGAAAACGTGTGCAATACATTAGATAACTTAATTGGCACGTTTCATTTTCCAAAACATACGCACTGTGTATGAACAAATTATGAGTGATAATCAATAATGAACTAAGTGAACGATAGAGTAGACTTACCTTTTTCAAAGATGACAATAATAGCGGTCGGCGACGATTGGTCAAGAGTAAGCCACACGAGAGAGGAACGCGATTGGTCAAGAGTAAGCCACACGAGAGAGGAACGCGATTGGTCAAGAGTAAGCCACACGAGAGAGGAACGCGATTGGTCAAGAGTAAGCCACACGAGAGAGGAACGCGATTGGTCAAGAGTAAGCCACACGAGAGAGGAACGCGATTGGTCAAGAGTAAGCCACACGAGAGAGGAACGCGATTGGTCAAAAGTAAGCCCAAGAGAGGAACGCGATTGGTCAAAAGTAAGCCCAAGAGAGGAACGTGATTGGTCAAAAGTAAGCCCAAGAGAGGAACGTGATTGGCTCATGTGGGCTTACTTTGGGCTTACTTTGGCTCAGTCGGTGGAATGCAGTAGGCGCAACGCCAAGATCATGGGTTCGATTCCCAGGGAAAGCAAGAGCTGATAAAAATGTAGAAACTGTCACTTGAATGCAATGTAAGTCGCTTTGGATAAAAGCGTCTGCTAAATGCATAAATGTAAATGAATATACTAAGTTTCTTTTTGAATGAGAGAAGAGTATTTTCTCTTGAACTTGCTGTAATGAGATGCTGTTTGATGTTTTTTGAGGCTCACATCATTTCTTCAGTTGTTCAACTGTGTCTGTGATCATTGGAGAGTCTTTGGCCACTCGAACTGTCCTCATTAGGACGATGTCAACATACGTCCACTTCCAAGCAGATTCGTAAGCTCTCAGGTTAACTGGAACATCTTAATAATTTCCCTGGTGGTGTAAATGGGAATTTTTCTAACAGTCACTTTCTATTTTATTAAGCTCAACAACATTTTGCTGCATATTAGAACTATATTCTTTGGTTTTACTGTGTGATGGATGATTAAGTGAATTTGGCCTTGGTCTTACCTCATATCTGTACTCCTGTGAAACGTGAAGCCATTGGCTTGTAACAATTTCATGTTATTAGTGAGCCTGGTGTTCTAAAAAAATAAATATGAATAATGGGAATATACTTAAGATATATTTTATTCATAAGGATTTCTAAGGGTTCAAATAACTGTAGCCAATGTGTATTGGAGAAAAACATTTCATAATGTGAATTTTCCCCCTCTTCTGTGTTTTACTTTAATGAAAGTTTAGATTTGTTTAATGAAAGATTTAAAAATAACCCTGTGGAATTATTTTCACAAGCTTCTCTGCTCACATTTACAAAGGGTGTCAATAATTGTATTAACTATAAAATACGAAATAAATACATGAAACACAATTCTGTTTCTGAATAGAAGATATGCATTCATACAATAAGATATGTATTAATGACAGTGTGGCATTTGGATGAGCTCATGTCAAATTCATTTACTTTTTTGTATATCATAAAAAATGAAAGGATTTTGGTTATTTGAACAAGCTTTATTCTCTTCTATAAGAAGAACAAATAAATGCATCATATTTAAGATATATATTATGGGTAATATACAAACAACTCAATCATTACATGGTTTTGAGATTTTTTTACAAACATGCATTGTGAAAACATTTCTTTCAAAAACATAAAACATAATCCAAAGCACTGAAACTGATTTTACAATTTTAGACAGTCATCACATTTGGTTTTCACAAATGAAAAATAAAAGTATGATGTGAGCATATTGCAGGTTCAGAGATAGTCATATTAATGAGCTTATCAAAAGTGCATGCAGGCATAATTTGCATATTGTTCAATCCTTCATTGCACAAATACAGCCTAGTGAAATTGTGACAGGTTTTACATATAATATAATGTAATTAGTGTCCATGCAACTCTTTTTGAATAACATGTTTATATTTTGCACAATCGGTACTGCCTCGAAACCTGGATCTGGGCACTTTTCACATGTGGCGTTATGGACTGTCGTACGAATCCTGTCAAAAACTGTATGAGATGGCCTGGGAAAAGAAAGACTGATAAGTGGTGCATCATTGACACACATCATATCCTTCATCACCATCAAAGCTCAAATGAGTCTCAATCTAAAAAAGCACTTAAAATGGTTTTGAATGACTACTGACAAATACTGTTAATAGTTTCAACCTTACTATGTGATTTGCTCTCTCTTATTTGGCTGATAATAATCAGCAGTTTTAGCCATATTAATTATATCAGCTTCACACATAAGCACTTCTAAACTACCTTATTACATGTGTTTAAATGACATTACATAAAATCAAAAATATGAAATAATAGTAGCCTAAACAACCGTATCGAGCTGTTAAATTAACATTATTACACATAAGATTACTGGCATACAAAAAGCTGAATACATTGTAGGAATACTTACTTGCACTTCCAAGTAGGATTGGCTGTGTTTGAAATGCGGTTGTTCAGTCTGCAGTCTGAAAAGTACATGTGCTTGAGTAATTGATTTGTGATGTTTTTCAAGCGATCCTCACTACATGGTTGATTGCAGTCAGAGCAAGGCAGACCATGATATCCGTAAACAGACACAACAGCAGAAACAAACACCTGTTTCAAACAGCACAAGTTAGTGGACACTCATACCGTATACACCAAACGATATAACAGTCGCTGTCGTATTTTACACAGACATTTGCAAGATTAGATTTACTCACCAACAGAGCCGAGATGTTCATTCTTCACCGTTCAGAGTCACAGCTTCTGTACAGCTTCTGTCCTGTAAGGCAAAGTAGGAGTATTGCTGTATTGTGCTTAGGACTGACTTTTATACCTTGATCAGAATGCGCTGAGGATTTCACCTGACGTAATCCACCGACCTCTTTCCTACATGACAAATTTGCATGAGACAAACAGCAGCGGTGTTGTCTGTTCTGTTTTTCCATAATGATACAGTGACCTGTAGCCCTTCAGGTGAGGGAATTGGCCTTTTTCTCCTTTATTAGTGAGTGGGATACAGTCACACACAATGGCCAATGAAGAACAAAGAGCAACTAAAATGCTGTGCTGACAGTCAAGATGCTTCAGGGCAAACAAGCTCAAGTGTGCTCTATAAAGACATTATTGCATATGATTATTTATCCTGTGCCTTAGAAGTGCGTTCATGAATGCAGTATTAAAATTAACTTTTTTTGCATTGCACTGTAATTTATGCTATTTTATTGCATTGTGATATGCAATGCATACATTATAGTGAGTTGAGCAAAGACAATTGAACAATACATTCATGTTTTAAATGTATCTGAACCGGTTATAATAATAATAATAATAATAATAATAATAATAATAATATAGGTTACTTCATATATTTTTCAAATAACAAAAATACACATTCTCTTTTTGATGGTACAGATTGAAAATCATAACTGTTTCATGAGGACAAAAATTTAATTAAATGCACTAAATATGTATTTTGGTGATAGGACTCGTGCTTGGGAAATATGGAATAAATAAATGCAATTTTCAAACCAATATACATAAATCAATCATTGATTTGTGTTTCCTAATGTGAACATAATAACAATACGTTTGGTAATATCAAATGCCAATATTGGAGAGAGCTTTAAATACTTGCATTCAATGTTTTTCTATTACATTTCTATTTACAATATAACGAACCACATAACTACTAAACACTGCTTCAGGCATACATTTTTTGTTCTATTTACAGATGGCATATGCAAAACAATACATGTGCCTCCAAGCTATCGGCTGAAACCATGACGGGCAATATTGTCAGTGTGAAAGCAATCGTTCCACATGGATTCATTTTGTGGGGGATTTCTTTAACACAATGGTTCAGGCAGTTCGAAAATTCAACAAGCTATAATTTCCTAAATTTCTAAGTCACTGAAGTTCTGTTTGAAGTTATGCTAACAGGAGTAGAAGGGCAACTTTTTAAGCATATTTCTTGAATTAATTGAATTCTGAAGCACAGCATAAAAGAAACTGAACTCAGAAAAAGAACTCTGATCAAAAGTTATTGGTGTTAATCTAGCACCTTTAGTTTCCTTAAAGGGTGGGGGGGGGGGGGTCTAATGCTATTTCATGCATTCTGAGTTATTCACACTAATAAAGATTTGCATTCTCATGCTAAACATGGCCAAAGTTAAAAAAAAAAAAAAACGACATGGAGGAATATTACTGTGCCAAATACACTCTTGGGTTTGTACAAGTTGCGTAAAGATTTTTCCAATCATGAACCTTTATTATGTCATGAGGGGTGGAATTCCTTGTATGGGTAGTCCGCCCACGGCACTCCTCCAGGAGCTTGCCTGTTTCCAGAGAGAACAGTAAAGCCTTTTAATCTTTTATAAATCTGATAAAACTAAAAACTCTTTGGAGATATGGAGGATATCATGCTACTCTATACTCAAGATTAACATGAGATTGGGCGAAACTGTGTGTGTCCTTTTAATTCAATGACAAAGCCTGTTTAACTGGCAGCTTTCCTTCAATTTTCATAGAGATCGCATGATGGTGGGCCGCTCTAAGGTGACTGAAACCCATGTGTGCGGCCAAAGGGATGAGCCACTTTCAACCACTAGTTGGACTTTCCAAATCTGTGATTTATAGAGCATTGTAGTTTTACAATAACACCAATTCATTCAAGTCCCCTCAAAAGGCTGGTCATCCATGAAAGAGAAATTAATAAAACAACAGGATAATGCAGAGACTCTCAACGGGCAATCGGTTCAACACAGCAGCGGGAATTGCTCGACAGTTAAGAAAGAATTAAAAAGCTACACTAATGTTTGCTGAGGAGCCTATTGAGTGTACAGAGAAGAACTGGCCCAAAGTTCACTTCAGTGATGAGATTAAGTGTAATTTGTTGGGTCTGATGGGAAACATTTTGTTCGGCTTCAAACTGAGGAAAAACTGAAGCTCAAGTGTGCAAAGAAGTGAAGGAGGAAGTGTCATGATTTGGGGAATGTTTTCTGCAGAATGCAAATGTTGATCAGAACCTCCTTTAGCAACATGTAGTTCATTCCCTGCTTACATCGCCCAGTCAGCCTGTAATTTTCATGCAGGATAATACTCCCATCACACAGCAAAATGGGTAAAGCAGTTCCTTGAAGCTGAAAACATTGAAGTAATGAAATGGCCTGGCCAGAGTCCTCATCTAAACCTGAATGAAAATCATTGGTGACAAAGTTATGGCTAAGAAACACTCTACATTCACTGAACTGTGGAAGAGAGTGGAAGAAGAGTGGACCAAGATCACACCAGAGCAGTGTGAGAGACTAGTGATATGCTGTGGCCACACATGTGCTGAAGTCATTCAACGCAAGGGCCTGTACACTTTATACTAATTTAATAATAATGACAGTTGTATAACCCTCCCAAATTTGAGTTGTAATCCACAAAATAAATGTTTTCAACAAAATATATATTTTTTCATTAAAATGCCTTGGTTATTTTGTCTAACATGTTAGTATAACTGTGGTATACCTACAGCTAATATTCCTTTACATTTTGAATAATGAAGATTAACAATATCTTAGAGAAAAATCAAGTATTTCAAGAATGTTCTCTAATTTTAATCTCCAGTGTAAGTACAGACAACAAACTGATATTGAATTTGAGTTATATATAAAGATGTATTATTATTTAAAAAAAGTTGTATTGGTCATCAAATGTTTTCTGTGATCATGTGAAGGCAAACAATCATGTTAAACTGAAATGCAAGATCACTTCAAACACATCTACTCCTGAATATATTAAAAATGTTGTTTCTGTGGTAGAACTGCACTTTGTTACTTGTGTTATTTATGATTTGTTTATACTATGGAAAGGTCACTTTCAGCATGCAGGCGTTCTTCTCTAATGACACCCACCTTTTCTTTTAACCATGGAGAAAGGCACGTGCCTTGTCTGTACAGTAGTCTGAAATGGCCACGAGAAACATTTAAATCAAGTCTCCATTCTCTGATTTCCTTGTTATGACACAAATTACTAAAGTATTGTCTGACTGGTTTTCATACACTTGGATGTACCACCAAACTCTTTCCCACACAAAAAAAATGTGCATGAGTTTTTTTTATCTTTTCCTTCATGTCATCTAATAAAATGTTATAATGTCATAATACAAGGGAATTAACACATTCACAGGGTCAATCTTTTTTCTCCATGTGCAGGGAGTTTAACATTTATAAATAATGCAGAAGGAAAACAAAAAGCATATACAATGTACTGACAGTGATGATGCTTCAGGGCAAATTAGTTCAAGTGTGCTCTATTAAGACATTATAGTTTAATACAAATAGCTCAGACAGTTATGAACATTTGCTGAAATATACCCTCCCTCAGGCCATCAATGATGTAAATCAGTTTGTTTCTCATCAGAAGCGATTCTGAGCAATTTAGCATCACTTGTTCACCAATGGATCCTCTAAAGTGAATGGGTGCTGTCCAAACAGCTAATAAAATCATCACAACAATCCACAAATGTGAAGTGAATTATTTGTAAACAGTACTTGATCTGTACATATTTTTTTCCTGATAAGATGACTTTTTGACTGGAGAAAGCAATATTATGGGAAGAGGACTCATAGCCAGAAGCAGAGGTGGACAAGCGTTTAAAACGTATCTGTAGTTTATCAGTGTTTTTCTTTGGAAAAATTTACTTCACTACATTCCAAAGCATAATGTCATACTTTTTACTTCACTACATTTCATAATTGTATTATGAATAACAGTCTCTTCTTAAAGTTGTTGTTTAGTTTTTTTACCTTTAATACTTAAGAACATAAAAAATGTAGTACGTTCATGTACTCAAGTACATCTTCTTTACTTGAGTAAAAGAAAGAAATAGATTGCTAATGTAATTAAGTATTAAATTATATTTAATATGAAACGTAGACCGCTGCGCCCTGGAACACTGGCAGGGTTAGCAGACCTATCTCCTGAGGGCACTGAGGATAGACAGGCACCGTGTAATGCGGTGTATTCCGCTCTTCCCCAGAGGGGCCTGCCCTCATAAGTCCTGGGCCATGGCATTAGGACTGCCTCAGAAGCCTCCTATTGGAAACGACGGTCCTCAGACCCGCGTCATCTACTAGGAAGACTAATAGAACCAGAGTCTGCTCAGGCAGGACTCAATGAGACAAGCTTGGCAGGGGCTCCCACACCGCCAGGTGACCTACTAAGGGAACCAGTCTCTCGAGACTGGCCTCTGGTGTACTTAGAGTGGCTAGCTCGGTGCCCTGAAGCGGAGGACTGGCAGAGGATGGCCAATCTTGCTGCTAGAGACCCCCAAAGGGGTGGCGAGCCTCCCGGCTCCGCTACATTTCTGGGCGGAAGAGACTGCGTGAAGTGCTCGCTGGAGACCGCTGCGCCCTGGAACACTGGCAGGGTTGGCAGACCGATCTCCTGATGGCACTGAGAAGAGACGGGCACCGTGTGATGTAATGTACACCGCTCTTCCCCAGAGGGGCCGGCCCTCAAAAGCCCTGGGCCATAGGCTTCAGGACGTTGTAGCCGAAGAATATCCAGTGAAAATGACGGTCCGCAGATCCGTCTTCGGCCTGAGAGCGCCACTCTGACTCAAAATTCTGGGGAGTGCGAGAAATTACGTTCCTTGAATGAGGACCTGGAACACGACTGGGGCTGCTCCCAGCACCTAAACCTCCTCGGAGGAAGAGAGGTAAACATTGTGCTCTCACTTGAGAAAATATCCCAAGAGGTTCCTGTATACCATATATATATATATATATATATATTAGTGGTGGGCCGTTATCGGCGTTAACGTGCTGCGTTAACGCGAGACTCTTATCGGCGATAAAAAAAATATCGCCGTTAATCTATTCTCAAAGTTGGGTTGGGAGCTGGGTCTATACTACGCAAGCTATGATGACTTTCACCCTGATATTTTAGCGCGGATGTATACTTAGCCGAATTGCACTGTAGGGGGCGAGAACGAGTCTTCGAACTAGAGGCTCGCAGTCCGTGATGGACAGATTGTTAACGGCTGGTCTATGTGGTAATACAATCGGGCAGGACATCCAAACACTCACCTATCATTCATCAACCTCAAATATGGCTTTTCATCTGAAAGATGTATGTAGTAGCAACTTTACAGGGCAGCTCAATATGATGTTAACCTAGAGAAATGTGCGCTATTGAAGTGTTTGTGTGGAAGCGCGTTTGCTGCAGTACAGGCTCCGGTGCGCTCACTTGCTCTTAAAATCTCCGTCATTCTTGGTCATACAGATAAAAGTAGCCTAATACATCTTTCGAATCTGTAAAGACTCTACGTTTATTTGTGTGCACTCATTTGTGTGAATAACAACGAAACGTTGCGAAACTTTTAAGCAAACAGCTTTTAAGCAAACATGCGCTTTAGGTCTCATGTGAACTTGAGAATTCACTCCCGTGTCACCCTCTGCTTCGAACCTGTGTGTATGCCTAACGTTACTGTGAAATTACCACATCAGACGTGACGTGCTAACATGGATGCAGCTATGAAGCCGCCGGGTTTGCTTCAGGGAAAATTTATTTTTAAGAAGCTTCCCAATGGAAACTGTAAACAGTTCATCACGACCTCTTATGTAGGCCTACAGTTCAAAATTCATGTTTAACTGAATAAACAGTTAGTAAACACAAGTACATCTTATTGAACATAGTTTATTTTCATCACCAATTATCATAGTAGAACAGCTTTCTCAAGCAGTTTGTGATGCATTTTGGAAACAGGAGATGAGCCCCTGGAGAAACCCGTTCTCAAAGACTTACTTTTAGTCATTATTTGGGTAGCACACATATTCTGAATGCCTTCGGCAGAATTCAAATGAGCCATTTTAATCTAGATTAATCTAGATTAATTCCAAAATTAATCTAGATTAATCTAGATTAAAAAAATTAATCTATGCCCACCCCTAATATATATATATATATAACTTTTCATAGTCAGATGAAATGCATAATTTAATTGTTCAAAATAAAATGCAGTCCAACAACCAGACAAATAAGCACGGCCTGATGTGAAAGATTCATATAATGAACCTAGAATGTCCGGAATGCACGAGTTGCCTCGGCAACACGCAAGCCACTCCGTCTCATTGGAGAGAAAATGCTGCAGATTAGCACGCTCTCACTCAAGGGGGAAGAACTGCAGCGCAGGCTTCTGCCTTGAGAGAGCACTAGATTTACATTTACAATTACATGTACTTTTATCCAAAGCGACTTACAATTAAGGAATACAATAAGCGATGCATTATAAAGAGGCAAACAGTCACAGGAAGTGCTTGTAATGCAACATATCAGGCATTGTTCAGATCAAAAACTAACTAAACAGGAAGAGGTTAATGAAAGAGAGTAAATGTGTTTTTTTGGGGAGGGGGGGGGGGTTATGAAGAAGAAGCAGAAGTCAAATGAAAAGAGATGAGTTTTCAGGTGTCGCTTGAAATTTGTCAGGGACTCAGCATTCCGGATTGGGATGGGAAGTTCATTCCACCAGCCAGGAACGATGAATGAAAACGTTCTGGAAAGGGATTTTGTGCCTCTCTGTGATGGCACCATGAGGCGATGCTCGCTCGCAGATCTCAGGCTTCTTGAGGGGATGTAGATTGTCATCAGTGAGTGGAAGTAGGTGGGTGCTGAGCCAGTGGCTGTTCTATAGGCAAGCATCAGTGTCTTGAACTTAATGCGAGCTGCAACCGGTAGCCAGCACAGGGAGACAAAGAGAGGTGTGACATGGGCACTTTTGGGTTTGCTGAAGACCAATCATGCTGCAGCATTCTGAATCATATGTAAAGATTTGATAGATTTCCTTTTTTTCTCGAGAGGGCTGAGTGCTCCATGCCCCAGACATGTTTTTCTTTATAACTTTATCACGGGGCGGGCTTGATGGAAAGGAAGAAGATAGGGGCTCGCCCGTCTTCATTCCCTCCATCTGATCCACCTGTGATTCCCATGAGCACAGCCACCGCGAGGAACCCTGGTGAAAACTCCCTCCTCAAAGAGAGCTTTCCGGGAGCGAAGCGTACGTAGTGGAAGCCACTCACAATGCAGGCAGTCGGCCCCCTCGAGAGCCGACTCTACATGCTTCACTCACAATCAGACCACGCACAAACTGTGTGTCTCATTTGATGTAGTGTGGGGCAGAGAGGAACACACAATCTGTAACGTGATCTGCTTTCTCCCTTATGTTCCTTTGTCTTTGCCTCGGCTTAGACATACGGGAGCTTTCTATATTGCTGGAATTGTAACTTAACAAGCAACAGTAAATAAGACTCACAGAACATAGATCGTGCCTGACACACACACAGTGCTTTGCTGAATGACAAAAAGCTAACGCCAGGGTTGCCCCTCACGTGCTTTTAAGCCTCCTGGTCATTACGTCACCCGCCCATGACATCTTGCCCATCGTTTGGACTGATTACACACATGATTCAGAGCATGGTATCGCTGAAGGCGTTCCCCTAGCGTTTTCCGACGCAGCTCGAGTTCCCGAAGGGGAACAAGTAAGCTGCTTTGGCATGGGAATATGAACATGATGAAATAAAATATTATAATCTTAATTCAAGTGATGAAGGACTTTGAAAGTATGACAGTAATCAGTGTTGAGCACTACTGTAAGGTTAACCCTAACATGTTTGAAAATGATTAACAGTTGAAAATATTAGAAATTTAGAAAAGTAATAAAATGTAATCAGTTACATTAATAAAGTAATTGAAAAGTTACACTACTTATTACTTTCAAGCAGGGTCACCTGTAATCTGTAACCTGTTACATTTCCAAAGTAACCTTCCCAACACTGCTCACGGAGGGAGAGAGAGAGAGAGAGAGAGATCGCAGATTGCGCTGCACACACACATAAACACTCCAACGCTTCCCCGCGATTTTTGTTAATAAAATAAAAGATAGATACTTGATAGCTACATTATATTCCCCATTTCCCCAGCAAAGAAGTGATAAAATCGCTGATTTTGAAGTAATTGTTTTGTAGAGAGAGACGCGCAGACGCAGCAAGCAGGTAACAACTGTCCTCTCTCTCTCTCTCTCTCTCTCTCTCTCTCTCTCTTTATCGTTAATTAATTAAAATGCATGCTATAATTCATTCTAATAAATGTGATCTTACAGCACTATTTCATCTCTGTGTCTGATTTGAAGCTGGCAGAATGCTAGCGCCAGTAACTGTTCAAATATTGCGCTGCAAAGAGCAAGATAAGTTTTACTTGACAAATGGCCATGGAATAAGCGGGATAATAAACGGCTAGCCGTGCATTAAAGGATCGTAATGCACTTCACCTCCACGTCGTGCATTAAAATCCTTTAATTCACGGCTAGCCGTTGATTATCCCTTGCATATATTGACATACTGATCCACTAAACTTGTTGTGGGCATGTGCCATACTGTACTATCTCAGTCAAAACTAAAGCTGTTTGTTTTCAGAGTATGCAAAACATTAGATTCCGTAGATGACAAACAGTATTCCCAGCATGGAGAGAATTGATTCATTGTTGGGATTCCCTCATGTGGGAGATCTCCTCCCACGTAAACCTCCTCCACCATAACCACAGAGGAATAACCTTTTATTATGGCTTACTTTAAAGAAGAATTTCGTTTCTACTCATGATTAAGTGTATAAACTAAATATAGCAATATATAAGTCAGAAAAGACTGTACGTATTTAAAATCAGTTTAATAAATTAGGAATGTATGTAAAAAAAAGAATGTTTATAATGAAATGATCAGTATGTTTGTTTTATTTTAAAGGGATGGTGATTACATTTTATTGATTTGATCTGATGCATAAAACAATGTATGTCATTACATAAATGAATTTATTTAAGCATGTATGCTTTATATATTTAATTAAACAAGCAAATAAACAAATGGGTCTGACCCACATACTCGTTTTGTTTTCATATATTACATAAGTTGTGCATTTATGAATAATATGGTTTGAATTTGACTATCTAAAATCAAATGTGTGATTTGATGCAGTTATGTTTGCATGTGGCTTTCACACTTTGTTTTCCGAAGGTAGAATATGCAAACTAGCGCTTGCTTTGCCTCGTTACTGTGGACGGTTTATTCCAGAGCATGCATAATCTCTTATATAATGCAATGACAATGTAGTTTGTGGGTCTCCTTCTTTGTGGGATAAAATAACCACACCAAGTAAAAACATTGAAAAGGTTAGTTATGATGAATGTTGACCAAAAATATTGAAATGGTCACATTTTAATCGTGGTTTGATTGTTATTTATATACAAGAATGGCACCCTTAAATTGTCAGTTTTATCTGTTTTGTCTATCTGATATTACGATTAATATATTTAAACCACAAAACACCATAAATATGGCTTTGTGCCTTATTAAGAATGGGACAATAATAATAATAAGAAGAAGAAGAAGAAGAAGAAGAAGAAGAAGCATTGCTATATTTATGGTTCTGGTAACATGTAGGAGGATAAGCAGAAATGTTGCCCCTATTTTGCCTACGACTGACCTTTCTCATTTACACCAGTCTGTCAACACATTGAGGGAACGGCTGAAACAGACGACAATGTTTATTATTTTCTCTTTCTGCTTCTTTGTTAATGGATGTGATTGTCACACTCACCTTGCCTGGGGACAATATAGCAGACTGAATATGGTAGGCAGCTCTCTGAATCCATTATGGAAACTGTAAAGGAGGCAATCCATCCACTGGAGCCTGTAACACATGTAAATTTGTTTGGGAAACTCGTCGATGGTTCACGTCATTGGTTGATTTGGCTCACAGTCAATAAAATTGTAGCCCGGCATGCAGCAAAAAATAAGTTTTCAACTAATTCCTGGACTGTGGGACGAAATCTCTGAAAGCTGATCTCATGATGATGTCTGTATTGCTAATGAGTTACCTGATAATTTTTACTTAAGAAACATTTGACTTGCATATTATTTCAAAATATTATCTCATTACAAATGTTGGTATATTATCTAAATATAGGTGACAAGTATACTGACAAGAAATGTACCTGCCTTTATTTAAAATGAATAATGGATAAATGAATGAATGGTTGGTGTGTGTGTGTGTGTGTGTGTGTGTGTGTGTGTGTGTGTGTGTGTGTGTGTGTGTGTGTGTGTGTGTGTGTGTGTGTGTGTCTGTGTGTGTGTGTGTCTGTGTGTGTGTGTGTGTGTGTGTGTGTGTGTCTGTGTGTGTGTGTGTGTGTGAGATAGTATTAAATTGATGTGTTTTTTTATAATGCACGCTCTTTGTTATGTTATTGTCTCATTACACATTTTGGTATATTATTTAGACTGTTAGGTGACAATTATATAAGATTTGTACAAGTTTATTATACATTTTATATTTTTACGTTTATATATATATATATATATATATATTAATATTTTAATATACAGTAATAAATATAACATAGTGTATATATATATATATATATATATATATATATATATATATATATAACTAATACTAATATAAAAAAACAGTTGGAGGTGATATAACTGTCTGATTGATTTTCAGTTGATGTTACTGATATAAGGACTGTCCAGCGCAGATTATAATCAGTGCTCCACATGCAACTGTACTGCAGCTGAATTTCAAAGTGTTGCTAAAAATCTCAGGATTCCGATTTTAAATCATGCATGGTATCAGCAAAACATCACTGTCTCCATGGACGTACAAGTAAGTAAAGTTCTCTTTGTAGATCAACATTATTCTTCTGTTAATGCATGAATTGAAAATGTGTGTAACTTATTATTGTAAACTGTCATTTTTCCAGCTGTGCTGTGGATATTCACAGGATTCCTATGTTTTTTTTTGTAATTCTGTATGTGATAAGTCATGCATTAAGCTTGTGCATGCAAAACCAGCAGGAATCAAAGTCCGCATAAACACTTTTAGATGGCATCCATGTAGCAATGGCAGCTAGAGACTCTCTAAGGAGGATTATCATTTGATTGTTGGATGCACATGTATTATGTAATACATTTTAAATGAGTAATATACATGATAACAACTGTTGAATTCCTTTATATCTATAAATAGGCCTGTGTCATTATACCTATGTCTATATCTCATATATTGTGACATTAAACAAAATATATGTTTTACTATAAATTAATTTAACAGAGCAACTAAAATGAAAGACACTATATAAATTGCGATAGCACTTTTTTTTCTTCAATTTTCTGTGGTGAATATGGGCCTCAAATAAAATATAAAAATCATCCCATAGCTAATATTAAATTAAATTTAGGTTACAAAATTATAAAATAATTATATATATACACACACTCACCGGCCACTTTATTAGGTACACCTGTTCAATTGCTTGGTAACACAAATTTATAATCAGCCAATCACATGGCAGCAACTCAATGTATTTAGGTATCTAGATGTGGTGAAGACGACTTGCTGAAGTTCAAACCGAGCATCAGAATGGGGAAGAAAGGGAATTTAAGTGACTTTGAAAGTGGAATGGTTGTTGGTGCCAGACGGGCTGGTCTGAGTATTTCAAAAACCGCTGATCTACTGGGATTTCCACGCACAACCATCTCTAGGGTTTACAGATAATGGTCTGAAAAAGAGAAAATATCCAGTGAGCGGCAGTTGTGTGGACGAAAATGTTCGTTGATGTCAGAGGATAGAGGAGAATGTGGTGAATATGGGCAGACTGGTTAGAGATGAACAGTAACAGTAACTCAAATAACCACTCGTCCAAGGTATGCAGAATACCATCTCTGAACACAAAACACGTTGAACCCTGAAGCAGATGGGCTACAACAGCAGAAGACCACACCGGGTGCCGCTCCTGTCAGCTAAGAACAGGAAACGGAGGCTACAATTCACACAGTCTCACCAAAATTAGACAATAGAAGATTGGAAAAACGTTGCCTGGTCTGATGAGTCTCGATTTCTGCTGCAACATTCAGATGGTAGGGTCAGAATTTGGCGTAAAGAACATGAAAGCATGGATCCATCCTGCCTTGTCTCAACGGTTCAGGCTGGAGGTGGTGTAATGGTGTGGGGTATATTTTCTTGGCACACTTTGGGCTCCTTAGTACCAATTGAGCATTGTTTAAACGCCACAGACTACCTGAGTATTGTTGCTGACATGTCCATCCCTTTATGACTACAGTGTACCCATCTTCTGATGCTACTTCCAGCAGGATAATGCGCAATGTCACAAAGCTCAAATCATCTCAGACTGGTTTCTTGAACATGACAATGAGTTCACTTCACTCAAATGGCCTCCACAGTCACCAGATCTCAATCCAATAGAGCACCTTTGGGATGTGGTGTAATGGGAGATTTGCTTCATGGATGTGCAGCCGACAAATCTGCAGCAACTGCGTGATGCTATCATGTCAATATGGAACAACATCTCTGAGGAATGTTTCCAACACCTTGTTGAATCTATGCCACGAAGAATTAAGGCAGTTCTGAAGAAAAAAGGGGGTCCAACCCGGTACTGGCAAGGTGTTCATAATAAAGTGGCCTGTGTGTGTGTGTGTGTGTGTGTGTGTGTATATATATAAGGAAGAAAAATCCTGCACATCTCTGTAGTTTCCAAGAAATCCTGTATTAAGGGTTCAATCATGCAATTTTCTTCTTTCCTATTTTCCATCTCATCTGTGTTTATTTATAGTTATGTATTGTGTTCTATAAATAAATAAAAAAGTACCCAAGTAAATCATTGCAAAATATTTTTTTCCAATGGGGGGTGGGAAGGGGTGTGCTGATGCAGAAGAATGGGCTTCAAATGAATAACATGTATATCATGACATATTCTTTTACTAAGATTTTTTTTTACTGAGATTACAGATATGGTCATTTTGACAGCTTCAGAAAAAGTAATGTATGACTAGCATTTTTAGCATTTTTTTATACTATATAGATACTATAAATAGGTATGTGTATTTATAGAAGCCTATCTATATCGCCATTCTCAAAAGATCCTATTGATTCGGTGAAATATAAAAACTCCAGGTCCTCCACCATCCTCTTTCCCACACAAAAAATTTGCATGAGTTTTCTTTTACCTTTTCCGTCATGTCATCGAATAAAATGTTATAATGTCACCATACAAGGGAATTAACACATTCACGGGGTCAATCTTTTTTCTCCATGTGCAGGGAGTTTAACATTTATACATAATGCAGAAGGAAAACAAAAAGCATATACAATGTACTGACAGTGATGATGCTTCAGGGCAAATGAGTTCAAGTGTACTCTATTAAAACATTATCGTTTAATAAAAGTGGTTCAGCCAAAAATGAACATTTGCTGAAATGTACTCACCCTCGGGCCTTCCAGGATGTAGAGGGAGAAATATAGATTTGGACTAAATGTATCACTTGCACAAACGCACAAATGTATCACTTCACATTACTTGCTCAACATAAGACTCTCTGCAGTGAATGGGTGCCGTCAGAATGAGAGTCCAAACAACTGATGAAAACATCACGATAATCCACAAGTAATCCACATGACTCATAAATGAATGTCTTTGAAATGAAAAGATTTGTGATAAACAAATCCATCATTGAGAGGTTTTTAACTTTAAACCATCACTTCTGGTCAAAATACGAGTCCATAATCCATAATAACACTTCCTCTAGTGAGAAAGTCCATCCCTTGACCCCTATTCAATCTCTCACATCAAAATCCAACAACATATTTGTTTAGAACTGTTCTGAACTGTTTTCATTTGTAAACAGTTCTTGATCTGTGCATACTGTCCTGTGAAAACGTTTTTGCCCCCTTCCTGTTTTTAATGTTTTTGCATATTTGTCAGTTATAAAAGCTTGAAATATAAATAAAACCTTAAAAACCTTTTCACGGCACTGTATTTCTTTCCTGATTCAGACGAGGCAACCCTTTCAGGAGTAAGCAATATTATAGAGAGCTGAGAGAAACGGTTTAAAACAATCTGCATGTTAACTGGTCTGAGGGTGAGAAATCTTCAGAAAATTTCTGTTTTTGAGTGAACAGTTCCTTTAAGCTGTAAATTCAATGTGAAATAGTGAAATGTAAGGCCGTAGACAGAGGAATGACTGAGAGGAATTCCTTTTCTGTCATCGTAGCTCATCTGATGGTCCGTGGCCGGGAGAGCACGCCAGCTGTTCACATCTCCCACAGACTCTCGTAATGGCATTTTGCTGCAGGCCTTTGCAAGCCGGTATTTATTGTTTAGCATATGGCACATGACATCACAAACAGAGCGGGTGGGAAATAGTGTGCTGTATCTCCATTGAAGTTAGTTATTTTAGTAGCTTCATCCAATAACGAACACTCAAAAGAGATGCTCGTGTCCGTGGGATTGTGCATTATTATTTGTTTTGAAATTTATTTACAGTGAATTTTTGCTGAATTGTGTTCAATGTGACATTTCAACTACTGAATAGCTTGTGACATTTGGAATTTCTATAATGGCTTCACAAGAATGCCCTGCAGTAAACTCTGTACAATATAGACCTCTGGTATAATATATATTTTTTAAAGGGTTACTCCACCCCAAAATGGAAATTGTGTCATTAATCTTACCCCATGTCGTTCCAAACCCATGAAAGCTTTGTTAATCATCGAAACACAATTTAAGATATTTTGTATGAATAACGGGAGGCTTGTGACTGTCCCATTGCCAATGGCAGTCAGATGGTCAGTCACAAGCCTCCTAGTTTTCATCCCAAATATCTTAAATTGTGTTTCGATGATTAACAAAGCTTTCATGGGTTTGGAACGCCATGGGGGTAAGTGGTTAATGACACAATTTTCATTTTGGGATGGAGTAACTCTTTAACATCTTTAATAGCTTGTCTCCATCCACACTTCGAGATGCCCATCCTGAGGTTCTCCTGTGGTCAGTTCCATCCTAGACTTGTGGTCCATATGTGAACATGTAAATTCAACTAATCCCTCTTATTAAATAGATTCTCTTTTTTTTATTTTTTTATTAGAACTCATTGTATTAGGCCCATGGCCACTGCTGGCCAAATGGGTGCCCCAAGCAGAATTATATTGTTGTGCCCCCTCCCCCAAATATCCATGTAAAAAACAAACCCCCACCCCACCAAAAAGAAACAACAACACTATAGTGTTGCTTTTTTGTCTTGTTTTGCCCTTAGTGCTGCCTTTGTTTCCTTATGTGGTCACCTTCCTGTCCTTGATTAGTTTCATTGATTAAACCCCTGCACCTGTGTTTCTAATCATCCTGTCTACTTAAGTTCCTGTCTGTTCAGTTCTGGTTTGTTGGGTCTATGTGTTCTCTTGTTGCTACGTGCGTGTGCTCGGCTCCTATTGTGGATTGTCCCCTGTATTGTCAGAGTCAGAGTCAGAGTCAGAGTCAGAGTCAGAGTCAGAGTCAGAGTCAGAGTCAGAGTCAGAGTCAGAGTCAGAGTCAGAGTCAGAGTCAGAGTCAGAGTCAGAATGAGCTTTATTGCCAGGTATGTTTGCACATACAAGGAATTTGTTTTGTGCCAGAAGCTCCACAGTGCGATAGAATGACAGTGACAAGACAGATAATAAAATAATAATATACAAAATAGACTGCAAAATAGCACAAACACAATATGAAAAATAGACAATTTAGTTTATTGGTGCAAATTTGAAGTATAATAAGTATTTGTGTTAAATAAATAAATGTATGATAGTGTTGTGTGTTTCATGTATATTGTTAAGTGTGGAAATGTTCATGAGATTCCTTCATTAAATACTGTTTATTTAAGTTATTCTACATCTCCTTGTCTCCTCCCCGCTGTGTGCAGGCTTGACATATAGGGGTCAAAATAGAACTTTAATAAAATATAAAAGTGAATAAATCAATTGTATTATTTGCTAATTACGATAGCTCTAGAGAGTTACCTATGGCTATTATTTGACTAATACAGTCATCTGATTGATTTTATAGTCTCAAGCATTCAGAAATCATACAAAAGAAAATCAAGCAGTTTTAACACGATAAAACCATGATTCATTTTTGTAAGGGTTGTGATCTCTATGTGTAGAAGATAGAGGCTGTAGCATTTCTATTGCAAAAAGGTGAACAAAAATTTAAGATTAAGTGGATATTTGAATTAGCCTAAATGTATGGTCAATTTTAATTGCAACAGCAGTAATTACCAGGCCTTTGGCACCTTTTGCTGGCATTTGTAATAACAGACTCTAAAAAATGCTGGGTTAAATACAACTGTTGGTTATATAATTGTTATTTTTTTTATGTCACAATAAGAGGTAAATCCGGCCTTGGCTGTAACAGAAGTTTATAACGCTGGTTTCGAGTATATTTTTATTTGATAAACATGACGAACTGATCAGATTTTAAACATGACGAATTTATGTATCACAATGATATATGTCAGATTAGGTTATACACTGGACACTTGCTTTTATTTAGCCTAGTTTCCGTAGCATAAAAACGGATTTATTTCATTTTGCTATTTAATATGCAGTATTGTTTGTAAATAATCTTGTACAGATATTTGCTTTATAGTTTCCCATTTTGGCATTTCTGTTCAAATAAAGTCCTCGCACTCTTATCCTGTCTTTCATGTTACGTCACTTCCTGACCCTTTCTCCTTCCTTTCCGCGTCGGCCATTTGTGATAATCGGTAAGAACACATGAGCTCTAGTTTACGATTACATTTATTACCGTTTTGACATAACATTTACAAACATTTTTTTACACCATTTATGCACGGAACTGTGTTACACAGCGTGTGTCACATATATTCACCGAATAGTCCGTTTTATTGTGTGTGAATGAGGCAGCAGGGCTGAGTCGCTATACATGTGGGAGAGTTGACTGTTAGCGCTCATAGCAGCTTCTCTCGGGCCCTTTATTTGAGTTAACTATCCCCGCTTAGATATAAAACCTGCCTCCGGCTTGTGAGGAAAGGTGTTTTTGTGTTAATAAAGCAGATTTCTGCTTGGATACTCACTGGTTTGATTGTTTGCTGCAGACAGTCATCAAATAAAGTCAAGATGCAGAACGACGCTGGTGAATTCGTGGACCTGTACGTCCCCCGTAAATGGTGAGTTTACGTCTAATGGAACAGAAACGGTTTTTAGGAAATGTCCTCGTTAAATATTTGATTAAATATCTGTGTTTGTTTAAACAATTATATGAACTGTACGCACAGCAGTAGCTGCCTGTTCGTCTTTATCTAACGTTAGCCACATATTTTAAGTTACGATTCTGGTTAAATATTGTGAGCACATGTTTATACAACTTGAAAATATTAAACTTTTGTTGTTGTTGTTTCTAGCTCTGCTAGCAACAGAATTATTGATGCCAAGGATCATGCCTCCATCCAGATCAACGTTGCTGAGGTTTACTATTATTAACATTACAAAACTAGTCTTTTTATGTGTGTGTATCTACACGTATTAAAGGGTCACTCCACCCCCAAATGAAACTGGTCATTAATCACTTACCCCCATGTCGTTCCAAATCTGTGTTCATCTTCGGAACACAATTTAAGATATTTTAGATGCATTCTGACAGCAATGTAATAAAACACGATCAACGTCCAGAAACATAGCAAGGAGATCGGTAAAATAATCATGTGACATCAAGTGTTCAACCGTAATTCTACGAAGCTAAGAGAATAATTTTTGTATGAAAAGAAAAATCTTAAATTGTTTTCCAAACACAAACAAAGCTTTTACGGGTTGAAACGACATGGGGGTAAATGATTAATGACAACTTTCATTTTGGGGTGGAGTAACCCTTTAAATTGCATTGTGTTAATAAGTGCAGTTTAATTAAAGCAAATAAAATGTATGTAAATATAATTACTTATTTTACTAAAATTGACACTACTGTTGGTATAGATCAGGGTTCCTCAAGTCTTACCCTGGAGGTCAAATCTGCTGCAGAGCTTAGCACAAACCCTGATCAAACTCACCTGTGATTTTCTAATGATCTTGAAGACTCTGATTAGCATGCTCAGGTGCGTTTGATTAGGGTCGGAGCTAAACTCTGCAGGAATGGTACAGATTTGAGAACCGCTGGTATATTGTGTAAGTAACACAAGCCAAAATGGCCACTTTTAAGTGCCAATAGGTGTATTAGTCTATCAACAAAACCTCAGAGTTGTGGTTTTTAATGAGCTACCTTTTGTGGTTTTTACAGGTGGACAAGGTTACAGGCAGGTTCAATGGACAGTTCAAGACCTACGCCATCTGCGGTGGTATCCGTAGAATGGTACGTTCAAACACGCTTAAAGAAATAGTTCATCTAAAAATGTATGTTAAACCTCGGGCCATCTAAGATGTAGATGAATTTGTTTCTTAATTGTAACAGATTTGTCGATAATTAGAATTATATCACTTGCTCCTCAATGAATCCTCTGAAGTGAATGGGTGCCGTCAGAATGAGTCCAAACAGCTAATTAAAAACAATCCATACAAGTCCATCAGTTCACATCTTCTGAAGTGAAAAGCTGCGTGTTTGGGCTAAATCCTTCAAGATATTGGAGCCGTTTGGAAAAAAACAAGTTAATTTTGTGTGAACTGTTCTTCTGCATCCGTATATTAAAATGTGAAATTTGCAATGTTCCTATGTATACATGTATAAACGTGAAAGCACAGATTGAGTTACATCTGGTGTGGTCTCAAGACATTTGCATTGTCACCTGCAGGGTGAAGCGGATGACTCCATCCTGAGGCTCGCCAAGAACGACAGCATTGTGGCAAAGTAAGCCCATGTCAGTAAACATGTTCTTTCATTATTTTTCTGGCAGATTTGAAATGCTTTCTGAAACCACTATTGTTAAGTTTGTGGTTATGCCAAGAGTGTTCCTGTGGCTCAGCGGTAGAGCATTGCGTTAGCAGCGCAAAGGCTGTGGTTTCAATTCCCAGGGAACAAACATACTGACAATAAATGTTTAGCCTGAATGCACTGTAAGTCGCTTTGGATTAAAGCTTCTGCTAAATGTAAAATATACTTTAAACTTGCTGTAAGGTTAAGATTTTTCCGTTCAGCAACTGATTTCTTTGTTGTTTAGTTTCAGTAAGCACTTTTAAGAGTTAATGTCATTTTTGCACGTTAAAAAATAAATACGACCTCATGTTGTCAATCACGTTTACACACAGCCTCCGAAACTTTTGTCTGTCATTTAAAAAGTTGTTTTTTTACAGTCGATTTTCTGTGTATTTCACATCCGTAGCAAGCATTTTCAGAGGTGTTTTGACAACTCAAAACCAAAATTGTATGCAAAGACCTTTACAGCGCAAATATGTCCGTCTGTAAAATTCTTTGTATTTAAGAGTCTCTTTAACGCTTCTTAATTTTAAGATCTGTCATAATCACAAGTGTAACAGTTGGTTGTGGTATAAGCGTAGACTCCGATGCTGAACTGTATAAATAAGACTGTTTGTTTACTGGTGGATGCTGATTCTAATGATTGTGTTTTCTCTTTACAGGAATGCCTAAAAAGGAAGTTTCTTTGTAAAATAAAAAAAATTAAATTGGACACCTGTGTTTGTTTTATTTATGGTGTGAGTCTATGTGAATTATTAATGGCTGCTTGTCTCTTTAAGGGACACATAATTAAAATGATGACATTTCAAATTATTAAAAGATTAGATTCATTTAACTAGTTATTTAAGGAAAAGAGAACAAGCTGTGGTGTTTGGAGAGTATTTTGTTTGGGCAGGATGTAGTTTCCTAAGATTCATTATAAGAGGGCCAAGAGGCGAATGATTTACATGTGCTTCACTGAATATGTTTGAACTGCAGTAGAGATAATAGCCAGATGGGAGCGCTAAAATGAGCTACTCAATTAATTTAACCAGCAGTTGCTACAGTGCCATTTATAGGGACATTTTGCCCATCTATTTTAGTTTTTTTAAATATGAACTATTGTCATTGGCAGTAAGGATGGCCCTCCGTCCGGTAGAGGTCCCGGTGAGCTCAAACATGCCGCGTGCGACTCGTGCTGCCATCGCGCGCCTATGAGTGTAACTGCTTCTATGAGCCGCTAAAGATTCCTCTGGAGGGCGTTAGTGGCCCAGAAAACGGCATAGTGCTGAATCCTTATAATTTAAGATTAGAACAACGTTTAATTCTTATACAGATAAGCACAACGTTACGCCCTTTGTCACTGTTTTTTTATAATATTCGTTTAAAATTTCTCATTTGGCATACTTGAAAGTTTAGTTGGAAATTGCAATTTGATTACCAAAAATAATAAAAAGGTATCGTTTAAAGGTGATGATTTTGCAATACCAAATTATTCCATACTGGAAATGTGGAGTAAAAACTTGCAAAACTAAATGTATTGTTCACAATAAGATTGATATCTGTATACTTTTGATTAGATTTCAAATGAATAAATGGACATTCTCTTATAAAACCCACACTTTAAATTCTGAGACTGTCTGGATCAAGCTGCATGTGAGTTGTTAAAAAATGGGACTTATTTATATACGCCATTTTATATTTTAGTTTTTAAATTGTCCATTATTAATGTATCATTTTGCTAAAAAAAAAAGAAGCCATAAATAGTTAAATTAGGATAGAGCCATCACACCGGACCAATTAGAAACAACATCCGGTACATTAAGCCCCGCCCATCTAAGCACTTGCTTTTCGTTATTCTAGCCGTGTACATTACTTCTACGCTTCAATGGCTGTCCTCCTGCAGACACACTGAGGATTTGTAATCTCATGCTACATACACGGCTATTTTGACCGCATGTTTGATTCAGATAAAGGCTGCATTTCTTCTGTAATGCCGGGAATTATTTCCAGCTTTAATCGACCTCAAACAAGATAACGTTAACCTCAAGCTGGAGGACACTGCTGTCTGTTTGACAGCTCTCAAGTGCATCTTGATTTTTATATATATATCTTCTGTATGTAGAACTAATTCTAAATCCAAACTGTTGTATTTCGTCTACAATCGCCGGAGCAAAGTTGAAATCAAATGTAATACTAATAAAAAACGGTTTTTAAACCCGTCTCAGACCGCTTGTCCTTCGCAAACTGAATCCGGATCGTCACCGCTTCGTTCAAACACAATAGCAGCGTTTAGATTGAACTTTTCTTTTGTTTCAGACTCAAATGCACACAGCGCTTGTATGGGAGTGAAACTCTCTCACGCGGAAGTGACTTACACACGTTAGGCCAGTTATCGGTGGTGTTTTTCTAAGTGAAGTTGTATTAGGTTCGTCCATTGAATTGGTTATTAAGATGATTCCTGACAAGGCACCAGGTGAGGATGTGCTACATGCTTCATGGGAATTGAAGAAAGACGCGCACGTCCCCAGCTTTGAGAAGTACAAAGAGCTCTACATCAAATCTGTCGAGTCTCCTGGGGGTGAGTATCATTGAGCAGCTCATTAACCCATTCAAATCTGTTCTTTTGTGAGATAAAGCGTCACTTGGCTGTATCTCAAAGAATTGTGCACTTGATAGACAGCAGTTTTGGACATCAATAACCCACCTATGATGCTGTACTTTTAAGTTGTTTATTATTTGGATGTAATCATAGCATTTAATCTGTTATTGTAGGATCTAACTAGCATAACTTTATTTAGTTGTTCGTGTTTATTGAAGTTGTTTTTATCAGCAATATTATTAAAAGTTGTTTTCGTGCTGTCAAACGATTAATCGCATCCAAAACGAAAGCTTTTGTTTACATAATGTGTGTGGAATGTATACTGTGTATATTATGTATATATAAACACACAAACATTTATATATTTAAGAAAAAAATTTGTTTTTATAAATTAAATAGGTATATATACTGTAAAATATATGAATATGTATAAACATGTAAATATTTTCAAAATATTTACTGTGTGTATTTATATATAAATAAATATATATGCATAATACACATAAATACACTCACTGGCCACTTTATTAAGTCTTAATTTTAAATACTTAAAAAAAAAAACATTACATCGCCACATGCACTTCCTAGAAAAGACAACACATTTTAATTTAGTTTTAAACGTTACCCTCTGTTGATAGCTGGGAGTTTTGTGTATGGTTTTGCTCTGAATCTCAGTTATGAATCAGCTGTGCATTAATGTTCTGGTGTGTTCCACCTCTTGTGTTCAGAGTTCTGGGGAGATGTTGCCAAAGATTTTTTCTGGAAGACAAAATACACCGGGAAGTTTCTGGACTACAATTTCGACGTAACCAAGGGTGAAATTTACGTGAAGTGCATGGAAGGTGCCACAACCAACATCTGCTATAATGTTTTGGACCGCAACGTCCATGAGAGGAAACTGGGGGACAAAGTGGCTTTTTACTGGTCAGTGTCTGCAAAGCATGTGCTTTAAATGTTTCAGTTTAGCCTGAAAAGGTGTGCATGTGACGTTATATTTTGATAGTGGTGTTAGTGTTATGAATTTCAATGCGTCTACTTTTAACTGTCATTTTAGCCATTGTTATTATACTAGACAACACACAGTACAGAGTACATGTAATACCTCTGAATAAACATTGGTTTAATATGATTGCTCATGATTCAGCCCTTTCAGGATTACAATCTTTCAGTAATCAGCCGAGTTCGTTAAGCACAAGGTTAAACCACAGTCGCATGCAGGTTGAGACCTGGATATTTGGCCAGAAATCTACATGGTTTAGATCCCTTCCAGGTTACTGGAGTCAATATAATATTACTGAGCTATTAATACATTAACATGGCAAATGTTGACAGACAGGGGTAAGTCAGAGCAAAACAACTGAGATAAATTTAGACTCTCGTGCTATTTTAGTAAATCATGGGAGCTTGAACCAGGTCCTGCCAATAGCGCTCCACCCAGAATAAGGTGCGTCTGCAGTATTGCATCTTCATAGTGTTCATTTCTTCATGTGCATATCTGTGCTGGATGCTGTCCATGCAGTTCATGAGGTCTTTTTTGGCAGTCATTGTTCTTTCAGATCTACGAAAATGGCCTGTAAAGATTTGTATGTGCAACAAAGACTTGTATGTGCAACAAATGTTGTCTGGGGCAGTTGCTAGTTCTCTGCTTTCGCAATGCCAGTTTAGCAATTGTGAAGTTTTCAGTCGTTTCTTGTTACGACACAAGTTCAAATCATTTCAGAATTCAGTTTGAAATGCTCGAGTGTGGATCTCTTCTGCAGTTGTTGTTTGCCAGACTTTTCCTTTCTGTGTCAGAACACGGTTCTATTTTAAGATTGTCAGCTGACATACGAATTAAAAAATAAAAAAGTTACGTATTAACCTGTAGGGGACATTTAAGGGCACTTCTCACACCAAAATAAGTGTTAGGAGAGGCTTACAGTAATTGAAACATATCAGAAACAAATATTTAGCATTAAAATGTAAAATACAGATGAATCTTGGAGATGCACAAACGTGTTTTGTCAACCTGGGGCCTGTTTCATAAAACAAGTTTACCAAATAAGCCAAGCTTATTTCAGTTAGTCTGACTTATTTTGAACCAAATCAACTGACAATAAGTCTGACTAACTGAAATAAACCTGGCTTATTTGGTAAACTTGTTTTATGAAACAGGCCCCTGCTCAGTGTCTGATGTTCAAACTTTGCTAATGAATGAACTATGTTAGAAAATATATTTCTGTTTGAAAGAAGTCTGTTACGCTCATCAAGGCTGCATTTATTTGGTCAAAAACTCAGTAAAAACCTTAATAATGTGAAATATTTGTACAACTTAAAAAAACTGTTCCATATATATATATATATATATATATATATATATATATATATATTATGTAATGTATTCCTGTGATGCAAAGCTGAATTGTCAGCATCATTACTCCAGTCTTCAGTGTCACATGATCATTCAGAAATCATTCTAATATGCTAATTTGCTGCTCAATAAACAGTTTTGGAAAACAATTTATGTTTTTGTGGAAAATTTGAACAATCACTGTCACCTTATGAGAGTAATATTTCTGGCATTGTTTTGTACAGGGAGGGTAATGAACCTGGAGATGAGAAGACCGTCACATACAGAGAACTGCTTCAGCAAGTCTGCAAGTTTGCCAATGTTCTCAAGTCGCAAGGTAAAACACAAATGTTTGTATAAGAGTGACCAGCAGCAGGTTTAAGATTTGACATTGATGTTGTGTATTAAGGCAATGTCCAATGCCGGGCCCTTTCTCTTTTTCTCTCTCGGACTATGCAGGCGTGAAGAAAGGTGACCGTGTATCTATTTACATGCCCATGGTGGTGGAGCTGGTGGTGGCCATGCTGGCCTGCGCTCGGATTGGAGCGGTCCATTCTATAGTGGTCAGTCCTTTTCATTTGTCTTCTCTTGGGTCTTAGCTGTGTTGACCAACCAGCTTTTTATAAAACATGTAAAAACAAAGTACCCATACGTGTTTTGCAGGGTGTGATCTCTGTCAGACTTTTTCGTTTAACAGTTTGCAGAAGAGTCGGCACTGTGTCAGAAATTTAGTAGATAAGAACAATATCACAATATGTTGTTGCAACATTGTATTTACACTCATTTTTGTATTCTTAACCCAGTTTGCCGGTTTCTCCGCTGAGTCGTTGTGTGAAAGGATCATGGACTCTCAATGCTGTATTCTTATAACAGCAGGTAAGAAAAGCATGGCAAAAAGTCAGAAGTAACTTACTCAAGCGTGTAATCTTAAAGTAGCTAATCTCAAAGTTAATCAGCTGCATTTACTTTGACTTTTTCTTGCAAAAGAGTGCAGCATTTCACATTGTTCACAAGTCTGGGAATTAAAGATGGTGTTAATCGTATTACCATCAAAAGCTCTTTAGCCAGCAGCTGCAATAGTTTTTTTAAGTATTGACATGGAACTAAATGCTGTGATTTTGTCAAGTGTAGAAAGGAGAGTGAGTTTTTGGATTCAATTTAACGCCATAATCCATCATTAAGTTGTTTTTAAAGACTGGAAGATAATCTAATACACAGAGTTCATGGGCTCTTCACGTGGTTTATATATTGATCCATCTCGTTGCCAAATATGAGGATATTTTCATTGTTCTGATTGTAATTGTAAAAGAGACGTTCCACTGAAATGATTAGTCTGATATTAGACTTGTAGGTAGAGCTGAAGTCTTTAAGATTGCATTGAGGTTGACACATTTCATGAGCTTATTAACTATAGCCATAAAATACACATCTCAGCCATGATAAGACCAACATCTGCTATCACCTAATACAAGTTTACTGTCTTTGTCTTACCAGAATTATCTGTGAATATTAGGTTTTGGGTAAATGAAAAGTTAATCAAAGTTGTTTTATTGTGTGTTTCTCTCTCTGTCTTTCCCAGATGGCTTTTACCGCGGTGATAAGCTGATCAATCTGAAGCTTATAGCTGACGAGGCACTACAGAAATGCAGGGACAAGTATGATAACTACTAGTTAACTTAAATAAATAGTTGTATGTTAATAGTATCATATGTACACGTACTCACAGTGGCCACTTCATTAGGATCAGTTTGTTAAATGTGGAAGAGCAGAAGTAAAGGACCATGATAGAAGATTGGAAAAATGATGCTTGTTCACTAATTCAGTTCCACTTAATAACTTCAGTCCCTGAATTATTCCTTAAGAAACTATTTAGAGGAAGAAATACTGGACTGGACAGTGTTTGGAAAATGCAATTTACTGTCTTTTTACACATAGATTTTTTTAGATGATGATGCAAAGCTGAATTGTCTGCATCATTTCTCCAGTCTTAACTCTTAAGTGTCACATGACCCTTCAGAAGTCATTCTGATTTGCTGCTCATGAAATACTGGATGCCTAATTAAGTGGCCACAGTAGCTGTGTATGTGCTCAACAGAGGTCACTTAATTCTTTAATGTCTTTTACTGTGTCAGGTCTTTCACAATGGAGAAATGTATAATGCTAAAACACCTCACAAAAGAAGAGGCTTTGTCTGGATCGCTGTCGCCCCCAGCGAAACGCACCTGCCCTGATCTGCAGGTGAGCTTAACCTCTGCACCACAGCTGGACAGCTAACAGCCTTCACACTTTCCATTTTTTCTTCTTAGTTTGTTTCTTGCTCATTTGGATATCTCTGCATTGATCCAAGTGTTTTAGTCCTTAAGCTCAGCAAGGCTGCATTTATTTAATCAAAAGTACAGTAAAACACTAATATTGTGAAATATTTGTACAATTTAAAATAACTTTTCTATTTTAATATATTGTAAAATGTAATTTATTCCTGTGACAGAAAAGCTGAATTTTTAGCATCACTACTCCAGTCTTCAGTGTCACATTATTCTTCAGAAATCCTTCTAATATGCTGATTTACTGCTCAATAAACATTTATAATTATTATTATTATCAATGCTGAAAACCGCTGTGCTGCTTAATATACATTTTCAGGTTTCCCTCATGAGCACATGTGCTAACCACAAGGCCATGGCTTTGACACTGTCCTGAGGTTTGATTTTAGTTTAAACCGTTTTTAGTTGCGTGTGTACACCAAAGCCTTATGAGCTGACTTTCTAATATAGGTTAAAAAGAAGCCACATGCTTAGTTTGCGCATGAAAATAAATAGTATAACACCTGAATCAATGGAGAGCTGTCTAGATAAATGGGAAAGAGTCAGATGAAAAAGTACTGCAGTATCCTTTTATTCTGATTTCTCAAATGTTAACTCTTGTCCTGTACATCTCCTGTGGAGTTTGGAGTCTTGCATTGTCCTGAGTGTTACAGATATCTCTTGCTTATTTAAGTTTTGTTACTGTTGTAAATCCATAAAGGCCTGGCATGATTTCTGAGCTGTTGTGCTGAAGACCTTTGCAACAGTTGAATGTAATATGTGTGACATTCATCAATGCAAGATGACCTGTTTTGGTTGGATTTCATGTAAAATATATTTGGCATTTAATTTCCTCCTTCAATGTGGGTCCATGTCTGTGTGTCCTTTTTCCTCTTTCGGTGTAAGTAATCTCTTCATTAACCCCCTTTAGCAGGAGAAACAGAAAGAAAGAGTAAGGAAAGTCCGTACCCCCCCACAGGTATTTCATGTCTCCTTTGTGCATAGCTTGTTTTGTTTAAACTCCTCCTGTCTTATTAACACGGGTTTATGTGCTCATGGTGCGCACAGTGCTCTCCTGCTCTTTGGATGGCTCAAGACTTGTATTACTATCCTCACAGAACCCTGTGTGTGTCTCTCTCTCTCTGTTTGTTTGTGTCTCTCTCTCGCTCTCTGTGTGTGTGTGTGTGTGTGTGTGTGTGTGTGTGTGTTTGCTTTTGCAAATGCAGTTTACACCATACACATTCAACAGTAAGTTATGAGGCCATAGTTTAAAGGCATATTCTTGCTTTGTTTTCAGAGCCATTATTGTCTTAATGCATTGAAAATGTTAAATAATTCTTCATTGCATTCAAAAATGGTGAGATCAACTGCTGTTCAGTATTATAACATTTGTGAATAATGGTTATTATGAAGTGTTTCCATTTGATTTGATCGCCAATTCTGATCCATAAGCTGGCACTGAAAACGTTTAGTAAAAGTACTGATAGTCACATTTCTGGTAAATGACTGGTGTGTCCGTGTTCTAAATGATCTCCTCATATAAACTTTATTGGTCCACTAGTGCACGATTTCATCACAAATGTATCTGGAAAGCTTTTATATCGTTAAAGTGACTAGAGACTAATGGCTCTCTCTTGTGTTAGCAGTTGTATGTGCTGAAACGTTTTCCGCTCCGACTGTCTAATTTGACGTTCTCTCTATGTAGTCAAACACTAACTCTCTCCTATGAGCATAAATGAACTCAAGTGCACTGCTCACGTAGTGTTCCCTCAGTCACTAAACTGCATGAAAACTAGAGTTTTCTGTAACGTCCATGTCTCTTTTTGTTTGTCTTCTGCTAGTGTTATTAACCTGATCTTTTCAGATGCTTTCTCTTTCAGTTTTGAGAACGCCTTTGACTAAAGCAGACAGGCTTCTGCACTGCATTTACTTTGGTTTGATTGAACTGAATGAATCCAATAAGTCTGATTGAAATAAATACAAGCACGAGACTCTAAATAATGTTACATACATTATTTGCATATAACACCCTTTACAATTTCATCCTTTTGCTGCTTTCAAGTTATTCTAGAATGAGTGTATATTTACAATATGAATTATTGTACATTTTCCCGGTAAAGACCATCAGAAAGCTCATTGTAATCTGAAGGGTCAACTAAAACTTCTCAATTATTTAAAAAATAGGCAACTAAATATAAATTTTTTTACTGAGGTAAAACTAAAACTTCTAATAAAAATAAATTATTTCTGAAATTAAAATGAAAATGTAACGTTAAATATAATAAGGATTTTTTTTTTTTAAACTAATAAAAATAACAAAAGGACACAATTTTTTTTATAAATCAACTAAAATTAAAATAAATATAAATAGAAAATTAGATATGAATAATAAAACTAAAATTGCACATAACACAATTACTAAAACTTAACTAAAATGAAAATAGAAATGAATAAAATAACCAAATATGTACAAAAACAAACTAAAACTGGACAAATAAAATCTCATTTAAAATATATAAAGATAAAAGTGAGAACTGATCTGGTTTTAACACCAACATAATTGCTGTCTGTTTACTCTTTATAAAATAATAACTAAATATAAAACATTTGTAAATGAGGATATACCTATTTATAGATATTGTGAACAGAAAATATAATAAAAACGAAATCACTTGCAAGTATAATGTTATAACTATAATTTTGGAACAAAGTAGGGACTTCCCTTGACTTGAAAGCGGCATTTGTTCTGTTCAGTCCAGCATCATTTACAGTTTATGACCTTCTCAGACTGATTAGATAACATCAGGATCCATAAATTTGGTATTGTTCTCTGAAGCGTGACACCAGAAAGAGTAAACGCAAGTTATATGGGACGAGTTAACTATGAGCGCTCTCTGTGCTGTGATTGGTGCAGGTGCCATGGAATCCTGAGATTGATTTGTGTTGGCACTCTCTGATTGGTGGAGCATCAGAGGAGTGTGAGCCTGTCTGGTGTGATTCAGAAGACCCGCTCTTCATCCTCTACACCAGCGGCTCTACTGGGAAACCTAAGGTAGATGCTCCAAACAACCCAATCCTTCAACTGTGTGATATTTGCTTTTCATATTCATCTCATCAAGATCTGTCCCTCTTTTTGTACCACTCCACTAGGGTGTACTGCATACAGTGAGTGGCTACATGCTTTACACTGCGGCCACCTTTAAGATGGTGTTTGATTATCACTCTGATGATGTGTACTGGTGCACTGCAGACATTGGTTGGATCACCGGTCACTCATACATCACATATGGGCCCTTGGCCAATGGCGCGACCAGTGTGTTGGTGAGGGGGATGTCCTGATTAACAGTTTTTGTCAGAATTAGCATTTTGCCCTGTGCAGTCACTTTCTTTAAGTGATTAAAACACATTGACTCCTCTTCGTAAGCATTTATTGTTGTATAATATGAATTTTTAATCTTCTATTTTTAGTTTGAGGGTCTTCCCACATACCCGGATGTGAGCCGAATGTGGGAGATTGTTGATAAATATCACATCTCCAAGTTCTACACGGCACCCACGGCCATCCGGCTCTTGATGAAGTATGGCAGTGAGCCCGTTCAGAAGTAAGTTTGGTGTCTTTTGCGTCTGTTCTAGATTTAGTACACTAGAGAGGCTTTCCACAGTCATGAAAAGTGTGTAACAAATCAGACAGTTTTACAATTGTGATTTCTGAAAAAGTCATGGAAATTAATAAAGTCTAAGTCATCGGAAAAAACGTATACGTATAGGAAATTTATTCAGAATTCAAAAATGTAGGTTTAGTAAGGGGATTTTTTTTAAACTAGAATTTGAACTTTTATTCAGCACGGTTGCATTAAATTGATTAAAAGTGACTTTTCCACCGTTACAAAAGAGTTCTATTACAAATAAATGCTGTTCTTTTTTTATTCTTTAAAGAATACTGAAAAAATCATATTACAATTTCCACTAAAATATTAATCGTCACAACTTTTCAACATTGATTATACGAAAAGTTTTTGAGCCGCAAATGATTGTATTCGAATGATTTCTGAAGGATCATGTGACTCTGAGGACCGGGGTAATGATGCTGAAAATTTAGCTCTGCGTCACAGGAATAAATTACGTTTAAAAATATATTAACGTAGAAAAGTTATTCTTATCTTAAATAATATAATGTTAATTAAATGAATGCAGCCTTTGTGAGCATGAGACAATGTAAAATCATCTTTCAAAAACATAAAAAGATCCTACCAACACCAAACTTTTGTTGTGTTAATGGTAGAGTTAGTGGACTTTTTAAATTGTTATATAAAGCGATCAAAATAATTAGTAACCTAGAATTAGTTTAACTTTTTTGGGGGGGGGGGGGGGTCCTTATCCATTAATTGAAACCGTGTTAAAATTAATTGGTCAAAGTGTGAAAACACTTGTGAAAAAGCTTGATAAAACTTGCTTGTAGAGTGTGTTCTTTAAATAAGGTGAAATATTTTGTATTCACACTGTGTGTACACAGTAGATACAGTATCGGGTTTACTAATATGTTTAGGGATGAGTATTGAGCGTATTATGAATGTGTGTTTGTTATTGCCATTGCCTGGTAATCTGTCATGCATCTAGAACACTTTCTCCCATTTGATAAGACTTGATGATAATGATCATAACGACTATAAAGACACTGTATAGTAACACCTGATAGTACTCGTCCATGTGTTATGTGATTGCTCTGTATTCAGTTTTGTACTTTGTTTGCTTACAAAGTCTGCAAACAGAGCAGCGTTTATAAGTCCATTCATTGTGCATTGTGCGCTTTTGCATACAACTGGTGCCAGGATGTGCAAACTTTCTGATCTCAATCAGCAACCTTGATACAATATCAGATACATCTACTAATTCTTTATTACTTTTTTCCTACATTTTACAGTAATCACGTTTTTTTTGCCCCTGCATAATCAACTTATTTGTCTTTAAGACTAATTGAAGTCATTTAAACTTAAGTGTCTAGATAATTTTTGATGCATTCAGGTGTCTTAATTTCTGACCAGTTTTTATGTTTGTTGTCACCAGGTATAAGCGGACCTCGCTGAAGATTTTGGGGACTGTAGGGGAGCCCATAAACCCAGAAGCCTGGCAGTGGTACTACAGCGTGGTGGGAGAGAAGAAATGTCCGGTGGTGGACACCTTCTGGCAGACTGAGACGGTATGAACTGTGATGCAATCAATGTTGCTTTGAAACTGTCTGCTGTAAGGTCACTTGTCTTTTGTTTGCATCTTCCTCAGGGTGGGCATGTGATGACCCCTCTGCCGGCTGCTACTCCCATGAAGCCTGGCTCTGCTGTGAGTGAACGTGATATGAATGAATAAATAAGTTTGGTGTTGGTAAGATGTTTTTGAATTTGAAAGAAGTCTCTTATACTCGCCTTTCGAGTGACTCCTTTCACTAAAAGAAATCATTGAAATATGCTCAAAAAACATTTCTCATTATCAGAAATGTCAAGCAGCACTACTGTTTTTAATACTCTGGAGACCGAAAATAACAGCATTTATTTGAAATAGAATTTTTTTAACATAATGAATGCCGCATTTGAGCGCATTCTTGCTAAATAAAAGTATTTTTAAAAGACATAAATCTTAGTGACTCAACTTTAGAACAGTAGTGTTACTAGTGTACATATTTGTCATGTTGCTGAAAGAGACTAATAATACAATGTTCATTACCAGAGATAATGTAAAATCATTTCTTCTGTTAATACAAAACAGAAACATAATTGTTAAATTAAGCTTAATGTGGTACAGTAGAATTCATTTGATTAATTTCTGTATGGTGATTGATGTTTTTACATTTTGTAGACATTTCCCTTTTTCGGGGTTGTACCTGCTATTCTGAACGAGTCAGGGGAGGAACTTGAAGGACCAAGCGAGGGCTATCTGGTAAAGTGAATTTTGAGAATAAATAAATAAAAGTATTTGGTTACCATTTTTTTGTTTTTCCTGTTTTAAACTTCTTAACGCTAATGAATCAGTTAAATTGTATGCAGATGTGAAATTCAAGTTTAAACCCAAGCGCTTCGCTTCCTCAGGTGTTTAAACAGCCTTGGCCAGGTGTGATGAGAACTGTGTACGGGAACCACGAAAGATTCGAAACCACCTACTTCAAGAAGTTCCCTGGATACTACGTGACTGGAGATGGTAATCTGTGCTGTGATTCATATTTAGTTTTACTATAAGTGTGAAGGGAGAGACATTTTGTGCTTTAATTAATGGTGTACTCTGTCTGTACAGGTTGTCGTAGAGATAAAGACGGGTACTACTGGATCACCGGAAGGATAGATGACATGTTGAATGTGTCTGGTGAGTAGAGGATGTGGACATTAATTTGTTTATTGTTCCTTTAATTCTAATTACATAATCTCAGAATTTCTCCTGTTTTGTAATTTCCGCAATGTAGAGACAGAAAATGTGTGCCCTGGACCTACATATGCTGAAATAATGTAGACTAATGAGTTGCGAAAATAGCTAATGATGAAATTCAGGCCACAGTTTCCAATCATTTGTTTCTTGCCTGTTTTCTATCTCTACTGATATGATTCTAAAGATTTACAAAGCATTGAAGTAGCCCAATTACCAACAAAATGACCTGTAATAGAGCAAAAGCTTTGATATATTGTTGATGGATATGTTTCTTCCAGGACACTTACTAAGCACCGCAGAGGTGGAGTCGGCTCTGGTGGAGCATGAATCTGTGGCTGAGGCAGCAGTTGTGGGGCGGCCACACCCTGTTAAAGGCGAGAGTCTCTACTGTTTTGTCACCCTCAATGACGGAATCAAGTACAACCAAAAGCTGGAGGCGGAGCTTAAAAAGCAAGGTGTGTGTGCTTAAAGGATTATTTTGTGCAAGAATTATGATTCTGTCGTCATTTAGTCACTCTCATGTAAAAGGTCGGTCACACTACACTTTTCATTCCATTGACCATTCATACATATAAGAATGCAGGACACAGGAATGCACATTTTGCATTCCAAAGGTTAAGTTTGGTGAACGCTGCCCTGCGATTTTGTATCATATGAAGGCCAATAGCAGATCAGTGTGGATTATAAAAAAATTGAATTGAATAAAAATAATTACTGTAAAGTGATGTAGATTATTTACATTTAGTCATTTAGCAGACGCTTTTATCCAAAGCGACTTACAATTGGGGAGTATGTAGTTACATTTTTGGATGTATTATTATTTGGATGAATTATGTTTTTTAAAAAGATGCTGGGAAATATGTCATTACGGCCTTTGCATTGTCTGGAGAAACTTTGCATGCGCAAAATCTAGTGCATTTGAACTGCTCTTTTCAATACAACAAAAGTTATTTTAAACTGTCAGACTTTAACAAGTTACTCTACCCCAAAATGAAAATTGAGTCATTAATCATTTACCCCCATTTTGTTCGGAACACAATTTAAGATATTTCGGATGAAAACCGGGAGGCTTGTGACTGTCCCGTTGACTGCCAAGTAAATAACACTGTCAAGGCCCTTTATGAAGTGACGAGAATACTTTTTTGTATGCAAAGAAAATAAAAATAACAACTTTATTCAACAATTTGTCTCATCTGCGTCACCATAGCACCATTTTTGAGAGTATCCACTGGACGCAAATAGCATATATCAGCCGCACCACACGGATACGTCTTCTACGTTCTTTACGCTTTGATTTGAACGAAAACAGCATGTCCTTGTGGTGCGGCTGACACAGAAACAGCATACGCAGTTTGTGTCTAGTGGATATTCTCCAAAATGCCGCTACGGTGATGCAGATGAGACGAATTGTTGAATAAAGTATTTGTATTTTCTTTGCATACAAAAAAGCATCGCTTCATAAAATTCTGATTGAACCGCAGATGGAGTATCCAGACGATGTTTTTCATACTTTTCTGAACGTTGACAGTGTTATTTACTTGACAGTCACAAGCCTCCCGGTTTTCATCGAAAATATTTTAAATTGTGTTCCGAAGATGAACAAAGATTTCACGGGTTTGGAACGACATGGGGGTAAGTGATTAATGACAAAATCATTTTTGGGGTGGCGTAACCCTTTAATAGAGATAAACAAAAGTTTGTGTATATATATATATATATATATATATATATGTGCAGTCAAAATTAGCGCGTTAACACTGGCGATTAATTTTACCAGTATAACAGTGTTTAACGCAATATTTAAATATTTAACGCAATTGATGAACTAGGGTTGGCCACCCCCCACTCACAACTGCTGCTCCGGTCTCTTTTTTTCTTGACAAGAATTGCATTTTTTTTTTAGACTCCGAATGTTCTTACGACCACATCAAACAGGAGACTTTACAGACGCGCTCTCTATTTGCCTCCCCACCAGGCGTAAATCAATCGAGCGCGGCAATGGTAGAGGTGATGAGGAGCTTCAGTAGAACAACAGTGAACTCAGTCAGATGAGATATGTCAGTAAAAACGAAATCTTCCTGTCCTGTCAGCCATTATACTGTAGTCATAGCGAATGCTCTTCAATTGCACGTACAAATGCGTACAGGTGCTGTAGCCTGTTTAATTTCATATTTAAGCGCGACTGAAACCACAGCATGCATGTCAAATCCACGTCACATTCAGCAGCTGCAGTTCTTAAAGTAATAACAGCCAAATAACCCAGCTGCTGTGATGTCTGTTAATCAAAGAAAAAGAGGAAATCAATAACCTTTCTTGCTTTAAGTATTCATCTATATTTAATATAGAATTTAGTGTTTGATAACTTTATTCAATTTCTGTATATTTCCTACTTGCTGAAGGGCACAGGTAAATATGGCATTTATTATAACGGTTTTATGTGAAGAGTTTTTTTCCAGGAGCTACAAGTAATGGCTTTCTTTTCACTTCCCTTTTTTTTCAAACAGTGAGAGAGAAGATTGGTGCCATAGCTACACCTGACTACATTCAGAATGCCCCAAGCCTTCCAAAAACCAGATCAGGTATAAATATTGCACTGTTTATTATTAAAGCCTTAATGTTTATGATGCTCAAGTGTTCTTCTGTTTTTTTTTTTTCTTTGTTTCTTTTTAGGTAAGATCATGCGTCGTGTCTTGCGGAAGATAGCATGTAATGAGCGGGATTTGGGTGATGTGTCTACGTTAGCAGACAGCTCTGTCATTGAGCAACTGTTTGAGAACCGCTGCTGTACTGCTATGTGACCAGCAGGGGCATCCAACACAACGCCACTGTCTGGCCCCCATACCAGCTTCAGTTCTGGAGGGAAGAGGATGAGTCTGAGCTACAATGGAGTTTAGGATAATGCTGGCGGGCAGACAGAACGGAAAAAAGCTTAGAGATGTATAATTCCAACTGCAATTCATTGACTCAAAGAAATCTCTAGGAAAACCCGTGGTTTGGGTTTGGCATAGTTTTAACTGTATTTTTACAGAACCCAATTGTATGTAAGAAAACATTGCCACCCTCCCCCCCCATGTGTCCTTTCCATGTGTCAGTTCATTAATCTTTATATAACTATACTGTCCTGCTTTCAATGTGCCAACGTAACCTCAAAACAAGTTGTTTTTTTTGTTTTGTTTTTTACTACTAAAATGGGAAAATAAGACTGTATGTCATGTTTAAAATCTCTGCTTTGTTCGAAGGTTTCATTTTAACTAGGGGTGGGCATAGATTAATTTTTTTAATCTAGATTAATCTAGATTAATTTTGGAATTAATCTAGATTAAAATGGCTCATTTGAATTCTGCCGAAGGCATTCAGAATATGTGTGCTACCCAAATAATGACTAAAAGTAAGTCTTTGGGTTTCTCAAGCCAGGTGGCGCATTAGACCAGGGCGCATCTCCTGTTTCCAAAATGCATCACAAACTGCTTGAGAAAGCTGTTCTACTATGATAATTGGCGATGAAAATAAACTATGTTCAATAAGATGTACTTGTGTTTACTAACTGTTTATTCAGTTAAACATGAATTTTGAACTGTAGGATACACAAGAGGTCGTGATGAACTGTTTGTTTCCATTGGGAAGCTTCTTAAAAATAAATTTTCCCTGAAGCAAAAATAGCTGCATCCATGTTAGCACGTCCTGATGTGGTAATTTCACAGTAACGTTAGGCATACACACAGGTTCGAAGCAGAGGGTGTGAATTCTCAAGTTCACATGAGACCTAAAGCGCATCCTGTTTGCTTAAAAGCGCAACGTTTCGTTGTTATTCTGAGTGCACACAAATAAACGTAGAGTCTTTACAGATTATGTATTAGGCTACTTTTATCTGTATGACGAAGAATGACGGAGATTTTGTGAGCGCACCGGAGCCTGTCCTGCGCAAACGCGCTTCTTCAATAGCGCACATTTCTCTAGGTTAACATCATATTGAGCGGCCATGTAAAGTTGCTACTACATACATCTTTCAGATGAAAAGCCATATTTGAGGTTGATGAATTTGAGCGTTTGGATGTCCTTTGTATTACCACATAGACCAGCCGTTAACAATCTGTCCATCACAACTGCGAGCCTCTAGTTCGAAGACTCGTTCTCGCCCCCTACAGTGCAATTCGGCTGTATACATCCGCGCTAAAATATCAGGGTGAAAGTCATCATAGCTTGCGTAGTATAGACCCAGCTCTGCTTTGTTCGTTAAAGGTTTAACGGCCCACCACTAATTTTAACATTTAAAGCTACACATTGTATAGAACGTTCTATACAAGCCAAAGCATGCATTAATATTTACCAGAATAACATGGTATCACCAACGTTAGAACTTAACTATGTATATTTTATTCCTGGAACAGTTTGCAACTTTGTGATAAGTTTGTGTGTGAACTAACAATATATTTCTTCAGGAAAGTTATGAAAGAGCTATGATTGACTGCATAATGGCTGTATGTTCGTTTGAAAATCTACTTAACAGGAGTAAATTACATTTCTGTCCATGATGGTGGTCTCCTTGTAATCCTGATACTTAGACCTGATACTTAGACCTGTTCAGTGGCTTAATTTCAAAGTGTTAAAATCTGTATTTAATATTGTGAAGGTATCCTCTCAAGAAGATTTTTCAGGTGAAAAATGATCAAATTCCAGCCGGTATATAAGTGTACGGTGCTCTCATGCACCAGTACTGCATCTCTGGACTGTTTATAATTTGTTACTATTGTCAGATTGATTTCTTCCAGCTTGGCACTAACTCGGGTTTTGGATATTTCATAGCTCTTAATGAGGGTGAGTATTAGCGATCAATGCTTTTCTCAACCCTGTAAGCATTCACTAGTGACTGAACCTTTGAACTTTAGATTTGTTTTTTTATCCTTTTATTTCCCTTTCACTCGTTTTCTTGTAATCGTTTGAGCAGAGCAACCTCTCAAACAGAACTGGGTGAATTAAAGTGCTGAAATTTTAAAATGGGTTTGTCCTTTTTCATGTTTATTGTTTCTGCATGTGTCCTTCCCTTCTACTTTTTATTTAATGACATTATTTCATAATGACTTAATAATCATTATCTGCTGCTATTTAAAGAAGTTTATACTTTTATTTAGCAAAGATCAAATAAAATGAGCAAAAGTGACAGTCAAGTAAAGGCTATTTAGCCTTACTTTTTTTCCAACTACGCACAAAGTCAATAAATCTCCACAAGATGGCGGTGATTCCAAACTGTTCACAGGAAGACAAAGAGAAAGCCTTCTCTTTCTACTAAAAGCAGGTTTAAATAATGTCATTTTCCATTACATAAAACCCATTTTCTGTATGAACTACACACATGTCCAGTTAATTAACCCATGGGTTGATGTTTGGTGCTCTTTTGCCGGGTGAAGAGCACTGACCATCTGTTATTCAAGCCGCGTGAAAGTGATTGAATAATTCATGCCAGACTGCTCAGTTTGCTGTGAGGATCAGAGGGCGGTCCACTCATTTTTCTTTGTGTATATGTGTGTATGGAGGTAGGGAGTGGATTAATGTTACCATTTTACTGTCCTCACATATGTGTTATAAACAAGATATGATGAAGTGATGTTTTATATACCAACGTATGGTTTTGATAATCATTTAATCGAGGAATCCATACATCTGGCTTAAACAAGATTGAGTGGCATTGAGATAATGTTTATCTTCCTATATTCAGCAAGAATATATTTAATATACAACATTTGTGATTGTGACCCTGGACCACAAAACCAGTCATAAAGGTAAATTTTTCGAAATTAAGATTTATACATCATCTGGAAGCTGAGTAAATTAACGTTTCATTGTTTGTTATGATAGGACAATCTTTGGTCGAGATACAAGTATTTAAAATCTGGAATCTGAGGGTGCAAAAAAAATCGAAATATTGCAAAATTCGCCTTTAAAATTGTTCAAATGAAGTTCTTAACAATGCACATTACTAATCAAAAATTAAGTTTTGATATATTTACAGTAGGAAATTTACTAAATATCTTAATGGAACATATTTTTTACTTAATGTCCTAATGATTTTTGGCATAAAAGAAAAATCAATAATTTTGACCCAGACAATGTATTTTTGGCTATTGCTACAAATATACCCCAGCGACTGGTTTTGTGGTCCAGGGTCACAATGTGTCTGCAGCTGGTGAACTCGTCTTACTGTCTTCATGAACCCCATGTTGATATTATTGATTTTCATAACACAAGGCTGTGTGTAAATCTGCCCTGTCTTCAGTTCAGTCCATTTCAACAGTATAATAACACTCTTTAACACACACTTACACTTTTGCCCTCTTCAACAGATTAATTTTCTCCTTTTTATTATTATTAAGCTACCTCTTTATTTCTACTTCCTTTCATCTTATTGATGTTTGTTCTGTGGTACTTCTAGGGAGGCAACAAGCCAGATAATATTCTCCAGGAGGTATTGCTTATACGGCTGAAAGCTCTACGGCATCCTTGTCTTTTGTGTCTGTATGGCTGAAGGGCGTCAGGTCTCGTGTCCGTGTGGACTGGATGCACCACAGCGAGAGACAGGTGAAAGTCATACAGTTTAACAGTTTTTTGTTGTTGGTGGTGTTTTAATAAAAAAGAAAGCCTCTTATGTTACTTCATTGACAGTCATAAGCGATTAAAAACACATTAAATTTGGCATTCCATTATACTAAAATAAATGTAGTATAAATTTGTATATTATATATAGTATGCCTATATATTTATATATAAAGTTTTGCTCAGTATGCGATATTTATTTTGCTAAGTTTTTTTTTTTTGTTGTAAAATTAATAGTTTTTTAAGCAAGGATGCATTAATTTGATCAGAAGTGACAATTAAGACATTTACAGCTTTACCAACTACATTTTTATTTGCAAGGATAGTAAAAACTAAAATGTTTGACATTGTGGGGAACGGCCTGCAGTCCCCAAGAGGGAAATAATTATTAAAAATAGGAAATTATGTTTATCTGAAAGTGTAACAATGCAAACAGGTTTTCTTTAAGGAGCAGGGTCGGTTGGGGGATAGAAAATATTGTTTTGTCAGAATAAAAGTAATAGAAATCTATGGACAGTCCCCACAATTCACAAAAACAAACGTGTGTGTGTGTGTGTGTGTGCATATTTATCTTTTAACTGTTTTATACCATTAAATGGGCCACTTTTCTTTCTCCTTCAGTAATATGAAGCATATGACAGTAACATAGATTTCTACAACTACAAAAGAAAGCAGATACTTATCACTTAACATCCATAAAGATTCTTGCATATGCATTGATCAGATTAACTGGCTCTGATATGAAGATTTATAGTCTGAAACTAATGATTTTCCTTTAGTTTACTATCCATACACAATGAATGCATTCTGACAAAAATGTCATGGTGCCGATGTCAGCTTCATGGAGGCCCTTCCACTCCCCGTTTATATCCTCAAGTTGTGTCTCCTGTTGAAGCTGTCTGCGTCGTTTCGTCTGGCAGACGGTGGGACACCCAGGGCGGTCTCTAGGGTGTGTGTGTGTGTGTGTGTGTGTGTGTGTGCGTGCGTGCGTGCGTGCGTGTGTGTGTGTGTGTGTGTGTGTGTGTGTGTGTGTGTGTGTGTGTGTGTGTGTGTGTGTGTGTGTGTGTGTGTGTGTTGGCCCAGCTGTCGGCAGCATTTGACCACTGAACATGTGCGGCACGGAGCTGCTGCCGTTGTTTCTCCTAATAGGCCTTCATTATACACACACTTGTCACACTCCGGGATATAGACAGGCCTGGGACAGGTGGGAGAATGGAAGGCTAGAAAAGATACAGAGCAGGAAACAAAAGAAGTCACGAGGGATGTGAGAGAATAACAGTGATGCTGAGAATAACAGTGATGAATTAACGAGGAGGAGAAGAGGGCAGAATGATGATTAAGAAGAGCTTTTCATGAATAAAAAAAAAGAATAATTTGTTAAAATAACATTTTAAAATATTGTTTTTTTTATGTATAGGATAAATTGTTAATAGATTTATAAAAGACACACTTTTACCAAACTATGTAAAGCCCAAATAAAAACTATACACGAATAGCATAGCATATAGATAAACCGGGTGGAGAAAAGAGCAGAACAACAACAAAAATATAGTATATCCATAGAAAAAAATTATAATAATTTGATCATATAATATAATAATATAACTATATTTTAGTTTATAAACACAATATTTTTACATTAAATATAATTAATAATTAATTAATTTATATTTAAAATAAAATTATCAGAACTTTGTGAACTAATTTTGTATAATATATTTATAAATGTTGATCGACCGATATTGATTTTTTTATAACCAATACCGATACCAATTATTTGAATGTGTATGTTCCCCATAACCGATATGCAGAACCGATAATAATGGTTATATAGTAAATGTTAATATAATTAAGTGTGTTTTAAACAAGTGAATCTTGTTAAAAGTTCCATGGGGTGGCCGTGCTGGAGCTTTTCCTGAGCATCAATCATTGAGTGAACAGGAATATGAAAGCGGATTCACGAGAATAATGATGAGCATATACAACAGAGAGAGAATTAAATCCAGCGCTTTTATTTACAACATGCGCTCATTCATGGTTTTACGTCATGCACAGTTATGTCTTTATTCGGAAATATTGACGGATTATCTGACGTGAGTCTGTGAGTTCGTCTCTATTTCTTAGAGCCAAGCTGCATAAACTGCATATCAGGCATTTATGTAATATATCCAATTTGTGCATTAATGGCTGTTATGTTAAATAAAGTTTACTAACTACAGCAAATCAATACCTGGACGCCGTTGTTGTTGTCTCGTCTCCCCTAAGATGCGCTGCAATGGTGATCCTGCGCGCAATTCTCAAAACATTTATCGTGAATCCGATATTACAAAACCGATATCCGATAATGGTAAAATGCTTAAATATCAGGGAAAATATCGGTAAATCGATATATCGGTCGATCTTTATTTATAAAGGATACATGTTATACCTAATTGTGATGGAAACAGATAAATGGGTTAGCGGGGAGGCAAAAAGGGCAGGACAATGACAATTTTAAGGGAAAAAATATATACATTAAAATAAAATAACCAAACCTATGGTTACTGTCTGGAATAACTTGAGATATTAAAATGATCTAAGTTGTTTTCCAGTATCCAGGTAATACCCAGAAAGTCTCCAGTGGACTTTCCCATGCATTTCCCCAGTACAGTGACAACAAGAGTGATGATATTCCCCTTAAAACCCAGTTTCAAGGATGAGGAGGAAAAAGCCCCGTTACCCATCACATCTTTCAGTTTCCTCTCTGCTTCTCTCCCTCCGTTGGATTCCGAGGGGATCTGAAACTGAAAATTAGGCTGATAGAGAGAAATAGGGTAGAAGTGGAGAAGAGGAGAGAGAGGGGTGCGTATGCTGCAGTACATAAACATGAGAGCAGCTGGTGATCTCAGCTGGATATCTGCATCCACAATCACAGCACAGACTGTTCACTTCACTGTCTGCCATCACTGACGGCCTTCCAGCTCACTAAACTCAGCCGATACCACAGGTGTTTAATAGCTGCTTTTAGACATGTAAACAGAGAGCATTTACTTCACTCCTGTGGCCCTCGTGTTTAATTATCGATAACGCTAGTGTCAGTGTAGACAGCTTTGTTGATTAAAATGGGATGAGCTCTGTTACATCATTCTGTCTTTAAAGGAATTGTCTGGGTTGCTACATGCATACAAATGAGCAAAAATCACATTTACTATGAAAGTCTAAGGGGCGAAGCACTGCACCAAAATAAAAATACATTTTCCAAACTATATGAAATGAGTGTGATAAATTTACTTACAAACCTTGCAAAGGTAACTGCACTGTTTCAACTGAACATGAACATGTAAAGACAGCAAACCAGTGTAACCTAGATGTTTCTGAGCAGCTCACAGCATCTGTGCAAACGTGCAGTAAGTCTCTTACTATGAACCTACTGAATCAGCAGCTTCACTTTTGTATATTTACACTTAAGAACAGACCCAGAGCTGTTGAAAATGTCTCATAAAAAGCTAAGAATTAAATCATTTGGACGATGTGCTAATAACCGATATTAAAAAGAAAAGTGATTAATTTAGTTTTCCCTTGCTCGGTTTCCTTTTTTCTCCTCACTCTGGGAGAAAGCCACCTTCAGTGGCCGATTGCTGACAACATAGCTATTCTAATGTGGCTATAATAGAATCATCAAGTTGGGAAATAGAGACAAAGCCATAACCCAGACTCCGACTGTTTTCACATCGTCTTGCCCATGAGAAAACATTAAAGTATTTGGGGCATTTTCCACATTATGTCGGTGGGCAAAAATGGCAAAAACCAAACCCACAAGAGAAACTGTTCTTCTGTCTCTGCATACTTGCGCAAAACTGATTGGTTCAGATGGGAGGAAAGTGGCAGGCAACACTTGCTCTAGCACATGTGGGTGCACAGTACCCACAAATAAAGGGTGAACAGTAAGATGTGGTAGTACTGTCCTTCCGAATCACAAAGCTCTTTGTACAAAGCAAACCGCAAAGGCCATTGTGAATATCTCACAACAGTAAGATGTGGTCACAAGTCAAAGGAACCAACCCTTTAGGCTGGACTGTCAAGTTGAGACTTGCCAAAAGCAAAGACGAATCTAGAAAATCGTGTAGTATGATCAAGACCCTAATCTTTGTGGCAATTTTGCCTTTATTAAAGCAAGGTGACAGGAAGCAAAGTGGAGGGGGGGGGTTTGGGAAAGGTCCTCGAGTTGGGATTCGAACTCAGGACCCTCAGTGCAACAACGCTGCATGTCGGCGCACTGCCCACAAGGCTTTTGGTGCCGAGGACTCAGATTATGCTTCTATCCAGTCAGAGGATATCAAACATCTGTGAATTGTATTCATTTGTCACGTGCATCTCGTAGCAACAAGGCATATGTTTCTGCATGAGTTTGTGTTCGAAACAACTCTAAAGTCTGGTAATGTGTGAATGATCCTCGGGCATTTAGTGTAAAATGCCCAGTTTTTCCTCTGTAGCTATTTACAAAGTCAGAAAGTGTATGATGTCTAGTGTTTTAACTGTTTTTTTCTTTCAGATTTTAAAAGTTGTGTGTATTCCAGCCTTTAGTCAGATGCTTCAGTCAGTTTGAAAAAATAAAACCACATCTTTTCTTCTGCCATAAATCATAGAACCCCTAAACTTTGCAGGATGGTCCTCTTTTCATATGCAGTCCATCCCTACAAAATTCTGACAAATAAATCAATACAAATAAGTTCAACTTTTTTTTATTTCCGCTTGATCCTATGTGACGTTATTATATTCCTAATAGAGTTTAACTTGTCTGAATATTCCCCAAGACACTCTTTAATATGCACTCAGTAATAATGTTGAACATGCTATGTTATTTTGTTGCTCTGGTTGATGTTATATGATTTAACATGACTTTAAACACTTTTCAAAAGTAGGCCCACTGTTTATTTCTTTGTGTAAAATATCTGTAATGACAAAAAGCAGAAAAGTGCCTTGCGTATTTGAAAAGCATCACAGTATATGTATCCAATGCCATTTAAAAGCACCATTACCGATGATCAACAGAAATAGATTATTGATCTACTGTATTAAGCTCTGATATTGTGAATGACTTCCAATTATTTTAACCTAGTGACTGTATGCAGTGTTACAGACCCAGACTTAACCTGCACTATATTGACTGACACAGACATGGACATGCCGGTCAGGAGCAGCCCTACTTATATCCTTCAAATTTCCCAACCGTTCCAAGAAAGAAAACTTCTATTTTATTGCACCATCCATCTATTATTTCCATCTCTCTCTTGGTCTGTCTTTTCCTATCCGTCTCCTTTCATTCTGACTTCCTGGCTCATTACCTCACGGGAAACATCTCCGGCTGTCAGCCACGAAGCTGTCCATGCTTGTGAGAGACGTTCCCTGGCTAAGAGACTCTGGTGTTTCAAGGCAATTGTTTCAGACAGCTTGAAGGCTGAGAAAGAGAGAGAAAAATAGTGCCTTTATTTTTATTTTTTTTTATTTTTTACTCTGAACTGTAGCATTGTGAAATAATAAAAAATTAATTAAATGGATTATTCATTTCAAAAATGTTATTGTAAGAAAGTAATTGCAAAAATGGCATATATCAGTATTTGATGAGAAAACCACACAATAACGATCATTCAAAAGCTTTAAATTATTGTGACAACCAAAATAATGAGTAGACTTAAAGTGGCTTTAGAAATCAATTTGAATTCTATTATTAAAAATCAGAAGCCGTTCTCCAGTCTTCAGTGTCATGTGATCCTTCAGAAAATATTTTAATATGCTGATTTGCTGCTCAATACATATTTCTTATTATCAATGTTGAAAACAGTTGTGCTGCTTAATATTTTGTCAAAATCATGATAAATGTTTTACATATGACTTAACTGTCACTTTCCAATTTAATGTATACTTGCTGTCCATTTACAATGAATTGAGTATGCCTGGTTTATTTTACAAGACGTGTTGGACTTGTAACAGTGTTGTTTGTGTAAAGAGTTTAGCACATGTCACTGAGTTCATCCTCCCTGTTTGTGTAATCATCTCTGCAGCCAGTCAGCCAATTAAAATGAGCAATTATGACCTGTGTGTGCATTGACCGGGACACAATTTTGTAATTAGAAATATATTAGTTTTCATACAGAGAAAACTACTTGATCTAAAATGTTGCTGTGCAATCTATGCCAAGTCATACTATCCAATCATGCATATTTATGATGTTTATTTGTACTGTACTCATACTTAATCGTAAATATTCAGGATAGTCTCAGCAATTCCACAAGGGCTCAAGTGTGACCATCCGTGAAGGTTATTGTACTTCAGGAATGGGAGTTGACGTTGGCCAGAGGCATTTGGAGGGCCTGTGAGACAGAAGTAATTAAGAATAGATTATTACATTGCCTTTATGTCACCTGCACAACTGGCTTTGTGCATGTTATACCTGTAGCTGTCTACATTTGCATGTATTTGCCTCCGGAGGATGATTTGATTGGACACTGGACTGGAAAGAGTGTTCAGGACTAAAGATGTCTTTGTGGCTCAGGTGAGCTGAGCTTCTCGAAAGTGTTTATGAATTATGGATGGTGTTCTTGCTGAAAGAAAAGAACTACGAGTGCTGAATTTTATCTGGGGTGAAGTATAGACTGTCTGCATATCAACAACTAAACAACTGGGATGGGTCATGGGTGAACTATTTTATTTTTGTTTTAATATATCAATATATCAATTATTCTGATGTGCATATAGTTTTTCCCTATTCGTGTTGCCATTTCAGCCAACGTCTTTTCCAAAATATTTTTTTAATATATCAAAAAAGTGTCGAAATAAGACCCATCAAGAATAGAAGGATAGCTTTCTGATTTGATATACAGGATGTGCATATAGTTTCACTTTTTTCTGTTAATTAGATATTTTGTATGGTGTCTGAGCCAGGTGCTGTCTGTTTCTGTGCCATTTCATTTTTGTTCCCACTGTGTCCATTTTTATGTCTCTTTAATGTGTCTATCAGTTTCTTTTCAAACATCAATTTCATCCTCATCAACTAATTTCTCCTGTCATTAACTCGTAAATCTGCCTGCAGTCTTGAGTTTGTCTGGCTGCCAGATTCAGATCACAGTGCTGAGACAAGAAACCTGAATTTGATGTTCATAAAGTCCCTACTCTGCTTCCCTTTGATTCATTCCTGTTTTCATCTAGCATGCCACTGTATCTGTTGTTTTAATATCTTAGTCCTTTATAAAATGTTTGAATCGTGGATATGAAATGGTCCCCTTTAATAAGCACTGAAGCTGAAATCTCATCTGTAGCATTCATAGTTTTGCACAAATCGCCAATTCTCAGCATGATTCAAAAGATATTGATAAATTAATCAAATGTGTTATTTTAAATGTATGAATGAATGATGCATTTATATAGTGCTTTATTGTGTATTGCTGTACACCCAAAGTGCTTTACAATCATGTGGGGGGGGGGGGGGTCTCTCCTCAACCACCACCAGTGTGCAGCATCCACTTGGATGATGCGACGGCTGCCACAGGACAACGGCACCAGTGCGCTCACCACACACCAGCTACATGTGGAGAGGAGAGAGAGTCATAAAGCCAATCAAGTGGATGGGGATTATTAGGAGGCCATGATTGACAAGGGCCAGTGGTGGGAATTTGGCCAGGACCCCGGGGATTACACCCCTACTCTTTACGAGATGTGCCATGGGATTTTTAATGACCACAGAGAGTCCTCGGTTTAACGTCTCTTCCGAAAGACGGTGCTTTTTGACAGTATAGTGTCGCCATCACTATTCTGGAGCGTTATGACCCACACAGACCACAGGGTGAGCACCCCCTGCTGGCCTCACTAACACCTCTTCCAGCAGCAACCTAGTTTTCTCAGGAGGTCTCCCATCCAGATACTGACCAGCTCAACCCCGCTTAGCTTCAGTGGGCAACCAGTCTTGGGCTGCAGGGGGATATGGCTACCGTATGAGAGATCGATGGGTCTCATAGGCTTGTAGTTTGAAAGGTCAGTCTAATTCATCTCATTCATTTTGATGCCAAGTGAAAAGGTAAAGCCAGATATTCTCAGACTTCCCTCATGAACATACAGATTTGTCCAGCTTTGGCCTAAAAGTAAGCCTGACCAAAATGAAACAAAGCATTGAGGTTTATTGAAATGTTCAGAAAAGAAACCAGAAATGTCAGATTTCAACTTTGTTATATAGCTTTGTGATAAACTATTGAGACACGGACTGATAAGGCATAACAATTCTGAAATGTCTGTACAACAGTTATCAACAGACTACAAATTTTGGAGGGGGGGTCAAATATCTATATAGAAAACGAAGAGTGGTCCAGAAAATACTCACAAGAACATGTTTAATAGTAATTATACTTCTTTATCATTATTCATGCTGTTGTCCCTGATGAGATCAAGTTCATTTACATACCAACAGCACTCGGATGTTGATGATATCTGCCACGTCTCCTCACTCTGAATCTGTGAAATATCCTGCAGCTGAAGGGTTTTTCTGACACTATGGGATGCAAAACGAGGGGTTTTGGGTAATTAGCTAATTGTGCAAGTGTCTGCAGCGCAGATGTGAGTCCTGCGGTAACGGCTTGCCATTTATGCACAAACAGACATGTGTGCTGGGTTTGGTTAACTATCTCTATTCAGCCATCTCTGAAACATTTGTAGTTGTTTCTAAAGAGCAACAATAGGCACAAAGGCAGAGCTGTCATACCGTGTGGCACAGATGGGGGGTGCTGCAACTCTGAAGTTAAGTGGATTTTAAATTGATTTTCTTTTGTGTTTGGTTCAGGGTAAAAAGGGAAGGGAAATGGAGCTTAAATTGTGCCAATTGGATGAAATAACAGTGTTTAAAATTATGGGCTGACACCATGAAGATTTGCTTAATGGCAATCAAGCCTCTCTCTTTCTCTCCTCCTGTGTGAAGCGAGAGCATTTTGCACAGGACAGATACATCTTTCATCTGCTGGTCCCCAGCGTCTGCATCGCACCAGATATTCCCAACAGCGGTGCCATCGGCGCCTGTGTGCGCAGATATTGTGTTATGGGTGATCCTTGATATCACACACGAGTCTCTTAGAAACTGCAGCATTTATCTCAGTCAAACAAACGGCAGGGCTGGTGATGGATTACAGTTAGAGGAGCTCACCCGTGGCAGCATGTCCTTACATGGACGCCGCTCTGTTGTTCACTCACAGGCTCTCAGTTAAAGCGTCTGTGCTGTTTATTGATGTTTTGTTATTCTGGAGGTGACGTGAACTCTGTTTTGGCCAGAAACGGTGTAAATCTTTATCTCTCACTCGCTGTCTGGCTTACGCACGCACGCACACACACACACACACACTCACACACACGCATGCATGCATGCATCAGATCTGCTCTGCCTGTCTAGAGAATGCCAGGCTGTTGCCGTGGTAACCAGGACACGTTTGTGCTGTGAGCTCCTCCATCCCTGCTGAGCCCAGCGGTACAGAACAAGAGCAAGACGGTAATATAGCACAACACCGGCGGAAAGACATAGAGAAAGACCCATACAGACTTATAGAGTCACGCGAGACCATCAGTGTTTGCCTGTAGACTGACTGCTGGTCTGTGGAGTAAATGGTGTATATACTAATAATTCTCATTGTTTATATTATTTATTTATTTTATGACATGACACAGCAAAAATACAATGTTCAAGGTTCAAGGTTCAAGGTTTGTTTATTCGTCACATACTAAATTATACAGGGTATAATCAGAAGTGAAATGTAAATCAAGTCAGGTCCGCTCAGTGGACAGTGCAAAAAAATACAAATTAAATAAAAGTAACACAACACACAGTTGTGTACACAAATACCATAACAAATTTAATTTCATGTACATGTATGGATTTTGTTAAAGCCATAAACAACATTATGAATGTTATCCTTTTTTTCCCTTTATATTAAGAGAGGTTTTTTTATGGTATCATGTGAATTTGTCTAGAAGAAGAATAAGAGAGAATTAAGGGTTTTGTGTGAAAAGCTAAAATGTATGTTTTGGGAACCTGATTAAGTGTGTAATATAGTTTTGAGTTTGATTTATTGATTTATATACACTTATAATGTAACAACATTAAAACAACTAGCCTACCTTACTAAGTATTAATACGCAGCACATTATAAGTTTGAAGCAAAGGTTCGTATAGTTAATAGTTAGTTAATAGGGATAATTGACCCCAATCTAAATTTACACCACAAGTTATTGTCACTCATAAAATCATAAGTGCAACACCCTTGTGGAAATGGCAAGGGATGTAAAATGGCTCAGATCACCATTGTGGATTTGTTTATTTATTTATTAAGGTCTTTATGATAGCAAACATTTTGATACCATATACATTTCATAATTCTTGTCACCAGAGTCAATATTGCAAAAAATAACAGCCTAAATAAAAATGTAAAATAACAACAGTCAAGCCCACGAAGACAAGTGAACAGTCAACGATTACATAAGAATAAGAAACTAATTGCAAGCAAAAGGACAAAAAACTACATTAGAACAAATAAATAAAAATGCTACATACATTCTATAATCAAATGTTTAAAAACACTGCATATTCTTCACTGTGTAAATTAAGTGTATATTTATTTTTATTATGTTACAAAAGTGATTTAGTCAAGACAAGAGCAGTGAGAGATTTTTTTCTCTCTTTTGGTGTTTGATTAACATGAATGAGGGACAGCAGGAATATTAGACTGCTGTCACTTTAAGAGCTGCCCGGATCCAATATATTGAATTGTCACAGATGAGTTTTCTTTCTCAGCTGTTTCATTTAAGACCTAAATTACTGTGTTTACGAGGATACTTGCAAAGACTGTATTTTGACACACATGTGTGTATTTAACCGTTCAAGGCCTATAACGCAGCTAAAATAACTGACAGCGTTATTAGACAGCGTGCACATATGGCAAAATAAGTTCTCTTTCGCTGCTGATTGCATTTCAACGGCTTAAAAATCACTTGTTTTTAAACCACAATGCTTAAAAACAAATGCAAATGATACGTTTTCATGACCATGTAGTATAGCAACGTCACGTGAGCATGTAACCGCGATAGAGATGATCTCCAAAAATCCTAAATCTCTAGCAGTTGACAAATTTCTGCCAATTAATCGTACCAGTATACCAGTATATAAAGTCCCATGTAGCACATTGGTAATCCCATGTAGTTGTTCAACATGTATTAATATGGCATTCTTTAAGGTGTCTTGATGTACAATGTAAATTTGTTGTTGCAAAACTAAATCGTTTTTAATATGAGATAATTTTCATACCACGTTTTCTGGAAATAGCAACACGGTATTCATTGAAAAGCCTTGGAGTTCCATGTAAAATACCATGTTATGGTACACAAATGTAATATGTCACAGTGATTTGGATTTGATGGTTCCTGTACACTACTAGTTTTTTGACATGGTTCCATGGCAATACCATGTTTTTTTGGACATGTATTTTGGAAAAACATATGTATCATGGTAGTGCATGAACAATAACATGGCTATATTTTAAGGTGGCCATCCGATATCACTGTTTTTGTACGCTAAACACTCACAAAACACAAGCTTCCGTCTTAAATAAACCAATCACAAGCCGCCCCTTCCATGATCTGCCTCTGTACCATTTATACTGGAGTGACATTTAGTCTTTATGTTATAGCCTGGGAAAAATCATAAAGCTTAATAAACGCTGATGCAATTTCATCCTCTGTCAACTCAGTGCTGCGAGAGTGTTTGGTAAACATGTCAGTTCTGACTGTGCCAATGAGCCACGTAATGGCCACAAGCAAAACTCATAGATAAGAGTCATCTCACAGCTTCACTGAACATCACTAATGTCTACCTGTACTCCACCACCAGTCTGACAGAGATTTATCACTTGACAGAACCGAAGCCGGGTAGATCAACACCTACAACCTACACTGCGTTTGTGAAGTTGCATTATGGATTTGATCTGAATATGGGCTTCCAAACCCTCTCAAGTGCTCTGTTTATCACACCAGTCTGCAGCCGTCAGCTGAGCCATATGGCTGTGTTAACAATCTCATCCAGACGGCTGGAACATGCTATTTCCTATTCAAGTCACTTGTCACCATGTCTGTGTGCTATTCAGATGCTGCTTGTTTGAGAAGAGGAGGCGGATCCCCGTCTGTCAATTTTAACACGTCACCTAATTATTATTGCCATATGAATTGCCATTTGTTTTGTTGAGATGTTTGCTTGAAGTTTCATTTTGGGGATGTCATTGAAATCATGAGTCTCGCAGTCTAAAGCGAGTTGTCATGAGATGTATAATTGTCTCGCTGTCCTGCTGGTGGAGCTGGATTCTTCAAGGGTTCTTGAAGGGTTAATTATAGACACAATGCGTTTCATGAGCCTTACAGGCCCATCAGGCTGTCTTCTCCTCCCTCTCTCTGTTCTTTTGTGTTTCCTTTAGTCTAGCGTGCTTCCCTGGAGTGATGCAGTGCAAGGTCAGCAAGAATATAGCTGAATCTTTTACCCTCACCCACCATCTCTCCCCTCTCTGCTTTCTCATACAGCTCTGACTCTCGACTGTGAAGCATTCAGGATGCTGTAGGTTTTAGCGTTCGGTTATACTGAAAGGCTTTTTGAAGAGACTATGGGAAAGTCCTATAAACACATCCAGCTTCAGCCCAGAGCTATATTAAACTCAAGTGTACACGACACAAGGGAGGAATCATAAAAATGTACATTACTGCAAAAAATGATACAGTGGTGTACAGAAAAGAAAAAACAACCCTCGGTTAGTACACATGCACTGACACATTGAGCCGAGGAGCTCGTGTGGGCAGTGCAAGTTTGCATCTGGCTTGCAACATTGCCTGAACCCTCCTTCTGATGATCTCTATTTTGTCCAAAATGCAAAAAGAAAGTGTGCACAGCACATGCCACAAACCAAAATAGGGCTCAGGTTCAGGTGCAGGACAAAAAGGACAAATTTAAGCAAAATACAAAACTTGTGTAATTTCCTCTCTATTTTGTACCTTTACATTAATGGTTCTCAAACTTGGGTCTGTGACTCACTGGTGATGTGAAGGAATGCATGTTGTTGATTTATTCAAATAAATTGATTATTATAATTGAGACAATTATGTCAATAATTGTTTTCCACCGAAACAAATTAATTAATTTCAGTGTTAACAATAAAACTATTGAAAAAATTTTTGTTTACTGAAATAAAGCAAAATAAAATAAAATATAAATATTATGAAAAAGCTTAAAAAAATAAAAAAAATAAATAAAGAATAAAAAAATAAATGAAATTAAATGTTTAATAAAAAATGGGTTAAAGTACTACAGATACAAACAAATTAAGCTAAACAATATTTTAAATATAAAAAATGACAAAAGCACAAAACAAAATTACCAAAAGAACTGTAAAGTGAAATAAAGGCTGAAAACATACAAATATAATTCAAAATATTAATAAATACTATAATAGTATATTATATTGATTATATTATACATATTAAGTTTTAAGGTGTTTTTTCCTGAAATGGTTTGCCACCTGCCATTAAACAAGTGGCAAGAGGCTTGAACTGAATGAAAAATTGGATGCATATTAAATTGGCTTCAAAACCAAAGTCAGTATTTGATATACTGTCAATTGATAATTTCCACTATTGAAAGTCAATAATTATTCCTGCTGCTTTAATTATGAGGACATCAATGTTAACTGAACCGTATGAACCTTCCTTGATCAAACACCCACTGTCATGAATCTGGTTACCACTCACTAAATGCACATCACCCATGGCTACATCTCCCATCATGCACTGCACACACAATTCCCGTCCACCATACACCAATCAAAGCTGTCACCATTCACTCATTAGTCTTATTGCCTCCCCACACCTGCACCTCATTCTCACACTCAATTTAAGCAGCACTCTCACTTGCACTCATTGTGAAGTCTTGTTTCCCCTGGCTACATTTCCGAGCGATTTTCCCAGTTTGTCTTTCCGTGCACTACCTGGACTGTTGACCTCCTCTCCTGATCGTTTGCTGCCTGCCTCTCTGACCTCGCCTGTTTAATGGTAATCCTCTCTGTCTGCCGCCTGCCCTGACCCATTGCTCTGCCTCTGATTTCGACTCTGCCTTTTCTACGTTGCCCTCGATACCTCTGCTTGATTTTTGCCTGTTTGACCTTGTAAAATAAGCTGCTATGATCTACTCTCGCCTCTGACCTGTCATTTGTTACAGAAACTTCGCCAAGGTGAATCCAGCAGTTAGGTTGATGTTACTCCGCCAGGGTAAAGGTCCATTGAGGACTATGTCGTGGACTTCCTCGAACTGGCACACCTACTCATTATGACAAAATCTGCTTAAGATATTTTTTCATGGGGGCTTACTGAACCTCTTCATTCAATCATGCCGCTGCATGATCCTAACTGGCGTTGGAGAGGTATATGGAACCGCACAAGCTAGTGGCTCTCCTTTTACGGTGGGTGCCATGCAGGAGCTCGCAAGTCCGCTCCAGAGCCCGCTCCGTCCCAGGAGCTCGCAAGTCCGCTCCAAGCCCGCTCCGTCCCAGGAGCTCGCAAGTCCGCTCCAAGCCCGCTCCGTCCCAGGAGCTCGCAAGTCCGCTCCAGAGCCCGCTCCGTCCCAGGAGCTCGCAATCCGCTCCAGAGCCCGCTCCGTCCCAGGAGCTCGCAAGTCCGCTCCAAGCCCGCTCCGTCCCAGGAGCTCGCAGAGTCCGTCCAAGCCCGCTCCGTCCCAGGAGCTCGCAGAGTCCGCTCCAGAGCCCGCTCCGTCCCAGGAGCTCGCAAGTCCGCTCCAGAGCCCGCTCCGTCCCAGGAGCTCGCAGAGTCCGCTCCAAGCCCGCTCCGTCCCAGGAGCTCGCAATCCGCTCAGAGCCCGCTCCGTCCCAGGAGCTCGCCGAGTCCGCTCCAGAGCCCGCTCCGTCCCAGGAGCTCGCCGAGTCCGCTCCAAGCCCGCTCCGTCCCAGGACTCGCCGAGTCCGCTCCAAGCCCGCTCCGTCCCAGGAGTCGCCGAGTCCGCTCCAGAGGCCGCTCCGTCCCAGGAGCTCGCCGAGTCCGCTCCAGAGGCCGCTCCGTCCCAGGAGCTCGCCGAGTCCGGCTCTCCTTCGTCTCCGCTGGTCCCGCCCAGCTCTCCTTCGTCTCCGCTGGTCCCGCCCAGCTCTCCTTCGTCTCCGCTGGTCCCGCCCAGCTCAACATGCCTCCGCTGGTTCCGTCCAGTTCTACCGAGCGCCCAAGAGAGTCAGAGCCGCCCGAGCGCCACCGAGATTCAGCGTTCCAGAGTGCCCCCTCGAGGTAGTGGGTCACCAAGAACTTTCATGGAGGGAGCTCCCCTCCATTGCTCCGGAGATCCCGGACCCGCCATGGCCCATGAGGTCCCCTGATCCATCATGGCTGCCCGAGTCCCCGGATCACCTGCCTTAAACTCCCTGCTTCGGTTCCTGAAACCAAATGTGCTCTCTCTGCCTCTTGTGTCTCCGTTTCCTCTAGGTCCCAGTCTCGGCCAGGGATCTCTGCGCCGCCCTGGAGGGCGCCTGTCTCGTCTGCTCCGCCCTGGTGGGCGCCTGTCTCGTCTGCTCCGCCCTGGTGGGCGCCTGTCTCGAGGGCGTCTGTCCCGTCTGCTCCGCCCTGGAGGGCGTCTGCTCCGCCCTGGTGGGCGTCTGTCCCGTCTGCTCCGCCCTGGTGGGCGTCTGTCTCGTCTGCTCCGCCCTGGTCTGCTCCGCCCTGGTGGGCGTCTGTCTCGTCTGCTCCGCCCTGGTGGGCGTCTGTCTCGTCTGCTCCGCCCTGGTGGGCGTCTGTCTCGTCGCCTCCGCTGACCTGCCAGAGTCACCTCACGCCTCCGCTGACCTGCCAGAGTCACCTCACGCCTCCGCTGACCTGCCAGAGTCACCTCACGCCTCCGCTGACCTGCCAGAGTCACCTCACGCCTCCGCTGACCTGCCAGAGTCGCCTCCGCTGACCTGCCAGAGTCACCTCACGTCCCTGCTGTCTCGTCCGCCCTGCCCTGGTGGGCTCCTGTCTCATTGGCCCCACATGGACCTGGCCCTCCATTTCCTCCTCCGCCCTCCTGGATTGTGTGTGTGAAGCGTCTGGAAGCCGCTCTTTGGGGGGGGGCTCTGTCATGAATCTGGTTACCACTCACTACAACTGCACATCACCCATGGACTACATCTCCCATCATGCACTGCACACACAATTCCCGTCCACCATTACACCAATCACAAGCTGTCACCATTCACTCATTAGTCTTGATTGCCTCCCCAACCTGCACCTCATTCTCACACTCAATTTAAGCAGCACTCTCACTTGCACTATTCGAAGTCTGTTTCCCCTGCTACTTTCCGAGCGGTTTTCCCAGTTTGTCTTTCCGTGCACTACCTGGACTGTTGACCTCCTCTCCTGATCGTTTGCTGCCTGCCTCTCTGACCTCGCCTGTTTAATGGTAATCCTCTCTGTCTGCCGCCTGCCCTACCCATTGCTCTGCCTCTGATTTGACTCTGCCTTTTCTACGTTGCCCTCGTACCTCTGCTTGATTTTTGCCTGTTTGACCTTGTACAAATAAAGCTGCTAGTGGATCTACTCTCGCCTCTGACCTGTCATTTGTTACACCCACAATCCAGCACATTCCAAATCAAATGAACTGTCTTCAGATGCATTGTCATTTTTCATTAGGCTTCTATCCTGTTGTGTCGCAGCATGTATGATGGGTTCTGTTGGGTGATACTGGCCAGGTGCAGAGACAGTCAGTGGATTAATTCATCTCACAAGCCCTGCCTGGCACTGAGGTCTCCTTTTTTCTCTTTACACAATAGTAGAGGAGAAGTTTACCTCTATATACTTCCATTTAAGGAATCCTCCCTTGCATCTGGCCTAGATATGTAAACGCAGTGTCCGTTGCTGACAGCATGATCATCCATCTCTCTAGGAATGTAAGATCCACACAAACTGTGCCTTAGACCTGGAGCAGCTATAAATATTCAACAGTTCATCATTAAAGTAAGTTCTTGGGTGTCTTCCAACCAGTAGTAGCTTTTGTATTGTTTGCATAGATTCACAATTTAAACTCCTCCCCAAGTGAACATGAAAACACAGCAGCACGTCTGTTTTGTTTTCGTCTGAGCGCAGCTGTGTGTGATTTTTGAGGGGCATCAAGGACACACTGATGCTTTCTGCTGATGAATAGACATGATTTTGCCACACGCTCTGTTACATAACTGAGCACAGCAGCTCTGTTGTCTATGGCAGGGGTGAGGCTGCTGAGGTCAGTGCTTAGCACACATAGGGCAGGACACAATGTTATCTGAAAGACAGCAAATAAAGACACAGACATCACCCTGTACATTTAGGATGGCATTGCCCATCAGCAGACCCAGATGAAAGCTGCAGACTTTCCTTTTATTTTCTGCACTGTCAGATATGCTCACATTTAAGTTCTTTGTTATTCTATGCTTAGGGATAAATGTAAACACCTTTACAGCGATATAGTGTTCCCCAGTGAACATCCCAAAAACGCCATTCATGCTGCAGCATGTACTTTCATTTCATTTCAGTAAAAGAATAAACACACAACAAACATGACAGTGGTGAGAAAACAGCCATTAAGAAAGCTTCTGATCATAGTTATCTGTAATTATTTGCAATAGCTCTGCAATAATTCATGCTTGTTTATATAGCACTATACATTTAAATATAAAATTAATTGCTTTAAAGTAAACAGCTTTAAACACTGAATAAAAATCAAACAAAGTAATTGCGAATTTTTCTGTTTATATAGCACAAGAAAAAAATGAATCTCATTTACTTTTTTGCTAAATAAATATAAAATAAATAGATTTTCTTAGAATTGCGAGTTTGTATATCGCAATTTTGATCATTTCTCTGAATTGCACATTTAAATCTTTCAGTTATGACTTTTTTTCTCACAATTGTAAGAAAAAAATCAGAACTGTGAGTTTATATCCCAATTCTGATATAAAAAGTCAGAATTGCTTGATGTAAACTCGCAATTGCGAGAAAAAAAAACGTCAGAATTGTGAGAAAATTGCAATTACCTTTTTTATTTAGTGGTGGAAACAGTCTTCCAGAGCATTACCAAACCAAAACATGAAAGAAAACCAAAAGAAAACACACAACACCAAAAACAAACAAAACAATACAACAAACTAATTTCGGGGTACAACAGCTTGTCCCTGGGACAGTACAAGAACATATTTGTGCCTTATCTACCGCTGAAATCTACATATTTGTACATTACAGTAGTACTTTTTCAAGTTACCGTTGCAAAAGAGAGTTCTATACTAGAACAATAAACCAAAAAGTACTGGAGTGTAGGAATGAAAAAGACAAAGGCTTTTTGTGTATACTAAGAGTATGTGTTGCTCATACAGCAGATGTGTTGATGCACTAAGGATTTCTGCATCAGTCACACATAAAACCACCACCACAAAGCCTCAGAATTGCTTGTTTTGGTAACTGGCATTTAAATGAATTGGGCTGATGAAAGCTCACATAACTGCTATAACCACCATCTCTGTCCCGCTTTGATGTTTGCTAATGGGTTTTTTGATGTGTGCATGAACAAGCACATTTCCCTGTTTATGAAAAACCACATAAAGAGTTTGACTGTGGTAATTTATCAATTAATATGTGAGCTTTTCTCTCTCTGTTTCTCTTGAAGGTTAAGTGATCTGAAAGTATCTTATACTGGTTTGTGTCTCTGCCCTTTCCCTCCGAGCTTTTAATAATTCATAGTGTTCTGGCTGATCAGAGAGCAGTCTGCTGCTATTACTGGCCTGATCGTGAAGCTTTACAGTCTGACCAGCTCTGATTGAAACTGAAGCCTGGCTTTAATCCACGGCCCTTCTCCTGTCAGGCTACACCATCCAGGCGCTCTCCATGCCTCCCTTGAGTTTCTTCATGCTGTGCTCTGCTAGATGTCACGGCTCGTCAGTTTAGACCGTTTGTGCATAAATCACTGTACGCTTGACTTCCGCCTCCAATCAGAAGACAGTATTTACACGCACTGTTGTGACAGTTGGATATGCTAACCTGTGTTGACACACCTGCCGCTTGTGAGCCGAAGGGCAAATGATAATCATGTTTTTTAGATTCTAGTTTGAGGAAAATCAGGAAAGATTTTTTTTATTTCAGATGTTTCACTGGCACACTAAAGAAGGCTTTTTAGGAGCTCATTTGCTCAGTGTGTTTCAACAGAGGAGCTGCTCTGTGTGTCCGAGGGAAATCTGAAAGAACAGCTTGACACTGTGAGAATCTGAGCTTTCAGTGAACTTCAAAGTGTGATCAGTGCCTCTCTCAAAACCACTGCTGCGGTTAGTTATACAGTTATATTTAACTTTATTGAATGACTGTTTTAACAATACATTTCATTCTTTCAATACTAATTATGATTACACAATACAATACTAATACACATACCATATAGGATATATGCACTACGCTTGTTTGTTTGTTGTAATTTGTTTGCATTTATCATTTTTACATTCAAATTTTGTTTTTCAGTTTCAGTGAAATTCACTGTTAAAAGATTCAGTAAATGCATGAGTTTTCATGTTAATGCCATTTTTGACTAAAATAATTATATAAATTATATCATAATTATATAATATATAGAGAGGTGGGCAAAATTGTATACTACAATATGATTAATTTTATTTCACGGTAATGATTTACATCACAATATTGTAATTTTCGTTTTAAATTAGGTCTTTGTGATATAAAAAATTTTGATAGCGTAGAAATTGTATAATTCTTGTCACCAGTGTCAATATTACAAAAAAATACCAGCCTAAATAAAAAAAAAAAAAACTCTAGCTTGCTGAAGACAAGTAAGCAGTCAGCAATTAAATACAAATAAGAAACTAATTACAAACAATAGGACAAAAAGAACTATAGTTGAACAAATATAAGAAATGCTTCATACATTGTATAAAGTAATCAAATGTATAAAAACACTGGATATTCTTCACTGTGTTAATTAATATTTCTACTTATCAAAGTTATAAAAGTGATTTAGTTAAGAGCAGTGATGGACTTTTGGTGTTTGGTTAACATGAATGAGGGACAGAAGGAATATTAGACTGCTGTCACTTTAAGAGCTGCCCGGATCCAATATACTGTATTGTCACAGATGAGTTTTCTTTCTCAGCTGTTTGGTTTCATTTCCAAAAACGGCCATTTTGACACATATAGGTGTGTATTTAACCGTTCAAAGCTTATAAAGCTGCAAAAATAGATCCAATAATAATAAAATAACTTCAGTGCTTCAATAACGTGAGTGAGTCTCTCACACAGCGTGCGCATTGGGAAATAAGTACTCTTTCACTACTGATTGTGTTTCAATGGCTTAAAATCACTTGTTTTTAAACCGCGATGCTTAAAAATTATCTTAAAGTTAATCGCGCAACTGGTAAATTCCCAACCCATTTTGGTGTCTGCATCAAATTAAATTAAAATAAAGTGATGTTATGTGCTTGTTAAATACAAGTGAAGTATCTACTTTAAAGTTTTAAATACATTTATTTTATTTAAAAATGATTAAATGCTTCTGGCTGACAAATGGGTAAAACCTATTGGTATTGCACTGCTACTCGAGATATTGCTCATATTATATAATAATGAGTATTTAAAATGCAACCTATTTATACATTTTGCATACTGCTATATGAGCAATAGCAGGTATACCACTCAATTTTTCTTATGAAAATATACTGTATAAAGGTCTATTTCACAGACCATAAGCATCAAATCAAGAATACGTGCATAAATGTGTCATTTGTGAAGAGACTGTGATGAGATTTACTGTATGATAAATCATATAAAGTATCATTTTGGGTCTCAAAATAGCATCAGTTAATCAGTCCCAGTAGTGAAGACACTCTCTCGGCTGAATGGGCACACCATGGTTTCCCAGAAACGCCTCTGAAGTTCCAGTCACTAGGTCCGTCTCTGAGGTACAAGCCTGTATTGAACGGCCTGTGTGTTTTCCAGATGAATGCGTGTGGAGGAAGATAGATGTGAAGAGCAGTCCAGCAGTAACATATCTCAGTCTTATAGCTCCTATTGACCGCTGAGTGATGGCGTTGTTAATGTCTGTGTGGGATAAATGTACTATGTATTAGCTGCCTTTCCGAACAGTGATGAAAAGCCTGTATTGATCCTATACCTGGTAATGCTGTACAGACATGCTGTTGTTTAAAGCAGGAGGTGAAATGAGGTGAAGAGGCTTTATACCTGCACAATCTCTCAGGATTAAAGTATTATAGAGATCGCTTGATTTGCAGTCTGTTACAGCGTGTTTGATCTTGAATGGATTCTGTCTTTTACAGTACATTAGCGGCATACAGAACATGTGAGCTTTTATATTTCTCTTAAAAATACAATGCATTAAAGTTTATTTTTGAAGGAATGTATTACTTTTATTTAGCAAGGGAGCATTAAATTGATTAAAAGTGACATTTATAATGTTGCACAAAATTGCTGTTCTTTCTATTCATCTAAGAAGCCGATAAAATATTCACAACATTAATTATAATTGGAAATGTTTCTTCAGCAGCAAATCATCATATTAGAATGATTTCTGAATACAGGATCGTGTGACTCTGAAGACTGGAGTAATGATGCTGACAATACAGCTTTGCATCACAGGAATAAAATACATTTTTAAATATATTAAAATATAAAATAGTTATTTTAAACTGAAATAATATTTCGAAAACCTTACTGTTTTTACTGGATTTTCATCATATAAATACAGTCTTGAACATATAAGAAGACATTTATATGCATTAAAAAATCCCCAACACTGAACAGGAGTCAATGTTTGATTTCACACTGCTTTTAGTAATGGCTGCAGCCAACCCACATATGATTTCATAATTCATTATTTCATAGTCATATTTTTAGAAGAAAAAAACCCTCATAAAACCAGTCTCAGCCAGCCGCATGCTTTGAAGTATCAATCACGTCTGTAGCTAAAATGGTGTGTGATGAGTTACAAGTTTAATGCTTTGAGCTAAACGTTTAGAATAATTAATGGCAATAATGAAGCTTTTCTTTAGAAAATGCCACTAATAAAATCTTAACCTTGATGATACAATAAGCTGATTTCATCTAATTAGAGAGATTTATTAAAAGAGAGAGAAAGCGAGCGAGAGGAATATTAGGTACCATCTGTCTTTATTGCATAGAAATTCCCTACTGAATGTTTGCCAGCAAAAACTGGAGCAGCGCTGTCCAAGAGTTCAGAGAAACCCAGACAGAGGAAATAAAAGAGAACCGTCCCAGCTGAGAGACGTCAGTCCGGCTCCCGTGGCTCGGTTTTGTTTGTTGTTTGTTCTGTTTTGGATGGTTGTACAAGTTTAGAAAGGCTACAATTGAAAATTGCAAAAGGATTCATTTACATGATATTTTAAAAGATAAATTATTGTATTATTTCAACTGAAATCTTTAACTTTCAAAGCGCATATAATCACACTTATTGCTCAAGGTCATAGTGACACTGAAACCCATTTATGTTCACTATCTATTGATCCTGCTAAAGTCATTAATATGATATATCATATCATATATATGTGTGTCCTTTTAGTAATGTAGGATTTGTGACTATGTTGATATTTATATTAGAAGCTATTGATCTATGTGACATTTTATAGTGTCCTATTAAATTGTGGTTTGGTGGAACGGTGACTGTGACTTAAGAACAGAGAGTCATGCTCTTTCTCTCTTATCAGCCATCCATATTCTACACTGTCTCACACACACACACACACACACACACACACACACACACACACACACACACACACACATGTTGGTTTTTATGGTTTACGGGGACTTTCCATAGGCGGAATGGTTTTTATACTGTACAAGCTGTATGTGCTATTGCCCTACACCTACCCTACACCTAAACTTAGCCCTCATAGGAGACGGTGCATTTATATTTTCCCTCAAAAAAACTCATTCTGTATGATTTATAAGCGTTTTAAATTATGGGGACACTGAAAATGTCCTCATAAATCACCTTCTCCTTGTAATACCTATGTCATACCCATGTCATTATACAAATGTGTGTCCTCATAAACACATAAACATGCCCCCACACACACACACACACACCCACACACACACACTCACATACATATTTTAGAGATAAGGATGTGCTGATGTTATGCTGAAGAGCGTGTCTCTCATGTCCAGTCACGCACTCAAAAGGTCAGTGACTGTCAGACAGGCCAGCAGCTGCGCACACACAGAGAGCGTCCTGTCCTCCAATCAGAGCTCTGATCTGAAAGCATCACTAGTGTAGTGAGGTCAGGGAGGTCGTGCTTCTTCAGTGCATGCAGATGACAGGAGGATGAGGAGACACTCGCAGCCGGGTTTATTTTAGCTTTTTATTTTGAGCTTTTCATTGCTGGCTGAGGAGATGCGAGGGAAAGGTGTGTGTGTGTGTGTGTGTGTGTGTGTGTGTGTGTGTGTGTGTGTGTGTGTGTGTGTGTGTGTGTGTGTGTGTGTGTGTGTGTGTGTGTGTTTTTAGCAGTGCATTAGCACAGCCCAGCTGGTGATGAGAACACCCGCAGAGGGACCTGAGGGGCACTTGACATTTTCACTTCCTGTTCTGACTAAAATATGCACTGAAAAAAAGGTGTACCCTCTTATTTAACTTTATTGCAAGTACTACACAAACAAAACACACACACACACACACACACATACAGTGATGATGGCTCCTAAGAGAAAAGACAGACAGGTAAAATCCTCTCTTTTGTCTGCTACAATTTACAATGTTACAATTTGAAAAATATTTTTTATTTTGAATGTATTTTAGCATTTAATTCATTCCTGAATTTTCAGCATCATTACTCCAGTCTTCAATGTCACATGATCCTTCAGAAATCATTAAAATGTGCTGCTCAAGAAACATTTCTTATTATTATCAATGAATGTTGAAAACCGTTATACTGCTTAATATTTTTTGTGGAAACCATGATTTGTTTTCAGGATTCTTTGATGAAAAGTTCAAAAGAACAACATTTATATGAAAGATAAATATATTGTAACATTATAAATGTTGTCTTTGTTGTCATTTTTTATCCATTTAGTGCATACATGCTGAAAAGTATTAGTTTATTTTAAAAAATTAATAAAACAAAACAATCTTATCCCTTAACTGTGTAAATTAATGTGAGATACAATGCCACAACTAAAGTAGACCAGGGTTGCCAGGTCTGCAATCAAAACCAGCCCAATTGTTATTTAAATCTAGCCCAATCACATCCCTCTCTGTGGAAATGGCATTCTGGCCTGCAACAACCCCCATTGCAACAAAAGTAGCCCAATTCCATGGTAAAACCACAGACTTGGCAAACCTGGCATAGATAGTAAAATATATTAAAAAACGTTTATTTTTATTTTATGAAGTATAGTGTGGTGATCAAATTTACTTTAAAACATTATGTAATTTGTATAGGTCAAGTAGAAGTACATTTTAAAGTGTAACAACCCTCTCTGACTGCTCAGTCATAATATTTTTTGGTTTGTTAAAATCTAAATTAAATGCTCTTGATTTAAATAGTATGTCATGTTTGCCTTTTGACAAATTCACAAATTAAATTATAAACCAGACTTAAGGGTTACTCCACCCCAAAATGTAAATTTTGTCATTTACCACTTACCCCCATCTCGTTCCAAACCCGTAAAAGCTTTGTTTGTCTTTGGAACACATTTTATAATATTTTGGATGAAAACCGGGAGTCTTGTGACTGTCCCATTGACTACCAAGTAAATCTCAATGTCAAGGCCCAGAAAAGTATGAAAAGCATTGCCGGGATAGTCCATCTGCCATCAGTGGTTCAATTGATATTTTCTGAAGTGACCAGAATACTTTTTGTCCGCAAAAAAAAATAACGACCTTTTTTTTCAACAAACACAAGGATGCACTATTTCCGTTCAAATCAAAAGTAAACATACAAAGAAGACGCATCCTTGTCTTACGGCTGATACAGATACAGCGCACACAGTTTGCATTCAGGGGATAATCTCCAAAATGGCGCTACAGTGACAAAGAGGGACAGTGTTGCAGAGAGCGTCCCTCTGGCTCCCTCTTCGGGCCATCAGAGGAAACCTTCTCCCGAGTATTAGCTTGCACCACTTTTCCTCACTCTCCCCCATACCTGTCGCTGATTACTCGTCCCACCTGCAGCTCATTACCTGGGCTATTTAACCAGCTAGCTCGTGTGGCCTCACTGCGAAGTCTTGTTTTGCCCAGGTGAACAACTCCGAGCGTTTCCTATTGGGTTGTCTACCCTGTGTTCGACTGGTTTCGTTTTACATCCCCTGATTGATTGCCGCCTGCCTTTCTGACCTCAGCCTTGGACTTTGACCACTCTCTCTCTCTGATTGCCGCCCGCCCTGACTCTCTGCATGTATATGTTCACGTATGTACGCCGCCTGCCCCGATCTTGGAACTGTTTGACCATTCTGATTCTGTCTGTGCCCCTATACTGCTCGTGCTCTGTTCTGTATTGTGAGTGGATATTTTCCTGTTTAATAAACAAGCTGCAAATGGATCCCAGTGCTAGCAGTGAATCATTACAGACAGAGAGGAGACGAATTGTTGAAAAAAGTCGTTATTTTTATTTTCTTTGCGTACAAAAAGTACTCTCGTCGCATCATAAAATTCACATTGAAACCCTGATGATGGATGGACTATCCTGACGATGTTTTTCATACTTTTCTGGGCCTCGACAGTGTTATTTGCAACAGGACAGTCACAAGCCTCCCGTTTTTCATCTAAAATATCTTAAATTGTGTTCCGAACGAAGCTTTTACGGGTTTGGAACGACATGGGGGTAAAGGAATTAATGACAACATTTTAATTTTGGGGTGGAGTAACCCTTTAAAATTGTACTTATACCTCAGATGTTTTTTTTCTGAGTTTGGAGCTGGTGTAAGATGTTGATTTTACCCCTGCAGCCCGTTTGTCAATTGGTTAAACTGATGGTGTTGCAACACTCTGCAACACTCTCCACCTCTCTCCACAGGTGTTCAACATTAGTATCTCTACTAGATACTAGAATGAAATCACACAGAAATAATGACTTTCATATGAAAGGCTCGTTTATCATTTTTCTCTCACCTGTCTTCACGCTCTCTTTCCCTCCCATGCACACTCTCAGATTCTCTTTCTTCTTCAGCCTGTCTCATTCACCCGTCACCTTTTCCAGTTTCCGTTTCTTTGAGCTGAAAAGGCTTTCAGAGCTGAGCATGTGGGGGCGATCATTTGATATATAAAAGTGCCAGATTACCAAGACTCTTAAGGAGACTTCACTGCTCTCTTATTCAGCATAAAAACAAGAGAGCAGCCCACACACCTCCTACATTTCTAACAGCGAAAGAGTCCTTACAGCTCCACCTCATCTTTGATGTGTAATTGAAGTGATTGTTGAATATCAAATCTCCTCTAGGTATTATGTGCTCTTGTCTGAACCATCATTGATAGTCTCAGAGCTTAAACTTGACCATCACTCAATCATTTCTAATCAGTCTTGATAGAGCCTAGATTTAGACCGATACATGTATCACTTTTTTGTTATGAGTTGGTGGATTTTATAGCAATATATGGAAGCCCGTTTCCGCAACTGAATAAAAAATAAAAAAGGTTATTGTGATTTTTTATCTCACGATTCAGACTTTCTTTCACAGAATTGCGAGATATACATTTGTGATTACGATTTATAAAGTCACAATTGCGAAATATAAACTTGAGAATTTTTTTTTCTCGCAATTGCGAGTTTATATCTCGCAATTATATCTCTATATATCTCGCAATTACATTATATCTCTTTTATGAGACAAAAGTCTCGAATTATAGGTCCAGTTTTGAGGGTGAAAAAAAGACTATGTTCTCAGAATTGCGAGTTTATTTCTCACAATTCTGACTTTATAACTCGCAATTGCGAGTTTATATCGTGCAATTCTCAGTCAGAATTGTGAGGGGAAAAAAGTCAGAATTGCGAGATATAAATTCGTAGTTCTGAGACAAAAAGGTCAGAATTGTGAGTTTATATCTCAGTTTTATTTCTCAGAATTGTGACTTTGTCTCAGAGTTATGACTTTTTAACTAGCAATTGCGAGTTTGTATCACGCAATTATGACTTTATTTATTTATTTATTTTAACTTGCAATTGCGAATTTGTATCATGCAATTATTAGAAAAAAAAGTCTGAATTGTGAGATAAACAGTCGCAATTACCATTTACATGTTTTATTCAGTGGCGGAAACAGACTTTCATACAATAGTGTCTGAATGGAGTGTGTGTAAGGACTGTTCATGCTTGATAGTAATTGATGTTTTACCTACAATTATTGTACGGCTTACAAAATGAACCCCAGCAGGTACATTTCTGCATTTAGCTGATGCTTTTTTCCAAAGCGACTTACAGTGTATTCGGGCTATACCTTTTTTTTATAATTACGTGTGGTCCCTGGGAATTGAACCCATGACCTTTGCACTGCTAACACAATGCACTACCACTGAGCCACAGGTAGCCAACTATGTGCTAACATGAGCACATTTTTGTAATAATCTGTTCATGTTTGGGTTTGGTAAGGCATTTGAAAAAAGTGTCTCAAATAAAAGCTGCATTTATTTGATTAAAAATACAGCAACATTGTGAAATATTACAAATTAAAAAAAAATTATTTTATTTTGTATTGTTTTCTTCTATTTAAAAATGTAATTTATTTCTGTGATGCAAAACTGAACGTTTAACAGTATTTTACTACAAAAGCCTTCTTGATCAATACAAGTATTAATTTATTTTTTTATTAAAGAATAAACTTGCTGACCCCAAACTTTTGAATAATGTGCACTATTAAGCCAAGGCACTGTAATGTGAAGACATGATGTTACATTTTAATTGTTTATTTAATCTTAATTTGAATATTTTAAATAAAAATACAAAATCCAAGCACATAATAAAGAGCAGGTTATTGTTTTCTTTATAAAGGAGCGTTTCAGTTCAGCAATGCATTATTCAGTTGTGTTCTTTTCTGTTTACTGCACTGCAATTAATTACTGAGATGCACTCATAATTAAAATCACTGAATGTTTGAGTGACAACAAATAATGGAATATATAAATGCATTTTAAATCTCTCATGCTGTGCAATTGCATTTTTTCATTTATGGATAGAGTTTAGTAAATATTATACATGTACAGAGTGCTTTTGGAAATGCCAGATTTTATTATTATGATTATTAGTGCCTTTATTATACGGTTAAAGCAGTGTAGGTGTAGCAGATTTGATGTGCAGGTGATTTTAAGGACATCAGGAACACACAGTTGTGTGGAAGGTGACCTGGTTCACTAACGGCATTTGTTAAGGTGATGCATCTATTTATCATATCGTTACCACCACCAATGAACAGCCTCGCACCGTCGAATCCCCTCATGGGATTCTCCTCCATTACCGCCAGTGCATGCTGGGAAATATCTGCTGCTGTATCCTGCCACGTTGCTCCCTCCACGTTGACAACTGTTTCCATGGAAACAAGGACAGGGCACAGGAGGGAAATACATGAGGGGTGCACAAATAAAGAGAGAGAGAGTAGGGCTTATCTTCAGTTCCAGAGAAAGCAATCCTTGGGCGGCAGTATTGAACTGTGAAGTGGCTGCTGTTGGGTTCTTGAACAAAAGATGTGTGAATGAGAAAGAATAGTGTCTGGAGCAGGTCAGTAATAATTAATCAAAATAAAAATGAAAAAAAATATGATAATTTATTATTTAGCTGAAGGGCTCAAGATAAGACACTAAACTTATTTTTCAATTATTGTATTATTATTATCCCAACATATTTCCCATTTACAAATGTATGTGAGAAAAAGCTTTTCTCACAAGACTTCTTGATTTTGTATGCATACAGAATGTGAGAAAGGACATGGTTTCTTTGCTCTAAAATTAGTGTCTTATAGGCACATTTCCACATGGATTTTTTTCACATACTAATTAACACCGTGTGAATGAAACCGCTGCAGATGAAAGCACCTCCCGCTTGGTTTCACACACACACACACACACAAACAGAGGTGAGATTCCTGCTGTAAGTGAGAAGCTTGTGATCCAAAAGTGTTGACACTGTGAATTCTGCTTTAGCACGGACAGCTGAAACATCTGACTCCCTCTCCTGAACCTGTTCTCATGTGTGCAAACATAAACTATAAACATAAAGGGCATTCAAAATTAATTATTGTAGAATCAAAGTAAATTATCTTCACATTATCTGTAACGTCAAATGAGGTTAATAAGTGGTTTATGCTACAGGTTAGTTATATGAGCAAACTGAACTGAGCTTAAACTTGAACTTGAACTTGAAAAAAAACAACATAATGTTTGAAGTAAGATTTCAACGGTTAATAGAGACCTAACTATATATGAAAAACTGTAATAGATCTAACAGGAAATTTGAAGTAATTTTGTATTAAAACACTGTTAAATGTACAGACTTGGAAGTAAAAATGCACGGTTATCTTATCATTTAGAGTGAAAAAACGTAAACTGATTCCCTGCATGAGACTTTACCATTTGTTTAATTGTTTCTGTAATAATTATGTTTGTTGTTAGTTTTTGTTATGAATCATGTACATTTCTGTTTTATGTTATACATCTAATGTTGTTTAATTCATGTTTACTGCATTGTTTTAGTGTCGTGTTTGTTACCACGATGGTATTTTGTGCAGTCTTTTTTAACTAAACACTTACGTTCAGTACCGTAAAATCTGAATTGTTGCTAAACCTAAAAAAAGACAGTGAAAGACACATTTCTGCAAAGCATTTCTCTTTACGGATGGTATTTGTGTCAGAAGGGACCTTTACTTCCTCTTTTCTCCTTGAATTCTAATGTAACACCTGTGATTCATTAATGCGCTGATGAACATTTGCATGTTTTGAAAAACACTCCAAAAAACCCGGTGCTACAGGGAACACACTGGGTGTATATGAAAGCTTTAGTTAGTGGGTATTCCCCAGTAATGAACTGTGAAGAGTGTGTGTGATGGATGGGAGAGTCTCCTGTCTCCTCTGCAGAGGTTGCGATTGTCCTACTTTAGCTGTAGCTATATCTCTTCTGCTATCTTTCTTTGTTTCTCTCTGTTATCAGCCCCAGCCTTTAGCATTGCTCGAGGTCAGGGCAGAGTGTTGTATGTTGTTCTGTTCAGAGACACTGTATTGATATGACATTGACAAATGAGATTTCTCTAATGAAGAGGGGTGATTAATCATAGTAGATGGCTGCAGGCCTGGTAAATGTTGATATCAGGTTTTCATTTGTTTGTTTTGTCTGGTGCTGGCATGTGTTGAAAAATATAATTGTAAATCGAAATGTGAAATTGCTAAATTAAAATGGTGGAAAGTCCTTATAAAAACTGCTTTGTGTTTGAAAGATCTACTATACAGAAAAAAAAACATAAAAGCCTTAATTTTTAAGAATGTTTTTTTTTCATAGTGCAGTTCTGTCCTGTGACAATCTATGTGATGTTTGAAGGAGAAAATATATCATTTCAAGTCCTCTTGTCTCACCGCAGATACTTCCACTTGATTCTTCTTTTTAAATTGTGATTATAAAGCCATTGAAAGTTTTGAGGACAAGTGTAATGACTGGTCTGAGGCGAGTGGATTCACTTGCAGCAAGATGTTTATTGAGCAGAGGCAGAAACAAACGGGCAATGGTCAGCAGGCAAAAACAGGAATATCAGAGGCAGAGCAGAGACGTAAACAATACCAGGCAGGGGTCGAGGTCACAGGCACAGGTTCAGAGTTCCAAGGTCAGGCAGTCCAGGGTCAAACACAGAGATGGCAGGAAGAATAACGCTCAGAATGTTAGCCAGGGGAAAACAAGACTTCGCACTGGGTGAGTGTTTGTGTGCTGCTTTTATGTGAGTGAGAGAATGAGGTGCAGGTGTGGTGAGGCAATCAGAGTGATGAGTGAATGGTGACAGCTGTGTGATTGGTGTAATGGTGGACGGGAATGTGTGAGTGCAGTGCATGATGGGAAATGTAGTCCAAGGGTGATGTGCAGTTTGAGTGAGTGGGAACCAGATTCATAACAGAGCCCCCCACCTAGGAGCGGCTTCCAGACGCTTACACAAAGCAAAATCCAGGAGGGCGGTGGAGCGGAGGTGGAACCGGGGGAGGGGACGGAGGGCCAGGTCCATGTGGGGCCAATGAAACAGGAGCCCACCAGGGCAGGGCAGACGAGACAGCGGAGGCGTGAGGTGACTCTGGCAGGTCGGCGGAGACGTGGGGTGACTCTGGCAGGTCGACGGAGACGTGGGGTGACTCTGGCAGGTCGACGGAGACGTGGGGTGACTCTGGCAGGTCGACGGAGACGTGGGGTGACTCTGGCAGGTCGACGGAGACGTGGGGTGACTCTGGCAGGTCGACGGAGACGTGGGGTGACTCTGGCAGGTCGACGGAGACGTGGGGTGACTCTGGCAGGTCGACGGAGACGTGGGGTGACTCTGGCAGGTCGACGGAGACGTGGGGTGACTCTGGCAGGTCGACGGAGACGTGGGGTGACTCTGGCAGGTCGACGGAGACGTGGGGTGACTCTGGCAGGTCGACGGAGACGTGGGGTGACTCTGGCAGGTCGACGGAGACGTGGGGTGACTCTGGCAGGTCGACGGAGACGTGGGGTGACTCTGGCAGGTCGACGGAGACGTGGGGTGACTCTGGCAGGTAGACGGAGACGTGGGGTGACTCTGGCAGGTCGACGGAGACGTGGGGTGACTCTGGCAGGTCGACGGAGACGTGGGGTGACTCTGGCAGGTCGACGGAGACGTGGAGTGACTCTGGCAGGTCGACGGAGACGTGGAGTGACTCTGGCAGGTCGACGGAGACGTGGAGTGACTCTGGCAGGTCGACGGAGACGTGGAGTGACTCTGGCAGGTCGACGGAGACGTGGAGTGACTCTGGCAGGTCGACGGAGACGTGGAGTGACTCTGGCAGATCAGGCGCCCACCAGGGCGGAGCAGACGAGACAGACGCCCACCAGGGCGGAGCAGACGAGACAGACGCCCACCAGGGCGGAGCAGACGAGACAGACGCCCACCAGGGCGGAGCAGAGATAACTGGCCGAGACTGGGACCTAGAGGAAACGGAGACACAAGAGGCAGAGAGAGCACCTTTGGTTTCAGGAACCGAGGCAGGGAGTTTAAGCGGCCATGGTAGATCCGGGGCCTCGGGCAGCCATGATGGATCAGGGGACCTCATGGGCCATGGCGGGTCCAGGGTCTCCGTGAGCAATGGAGGGGAGCTCCCTCCATGAAAGTTCTTGGTGACCTCCACTACCTCGAGGGGGCACTCTGGAAGCGCTGAATCTCGGTGGCGCTCGGGCGGCTCTGACTCTCTTGGGCGCTCGGTAGAACTGGACGGAACCAGCGGAGGCATCGGTGAGCTGGACGGAACCAGCGGAGGCATAGGTGAACTGGACGGAACCAGCGGAGGCGTCGGTGAGCTGGACGGAACCAGCGGAGGCGTCGGTGAGCTGGACGGAACCAGCGGAGGCGTCGGTGAGCTGGACGGGATCAGCGGAGGCGTCGGTGAGCTGGACGGGACCAGCGGAGGCATCGGTGAGCTGAACGGGACCAGCGGAGGCATCGGTGAGCTGAACGGGATCAGCGGAGGCATCGGTGAGCTGAACGGGATCAGCGGAGGCATCGGTGAGCTGAACGGGATCAGCGGAGGCATCGGTGAGCTGAACGGGATCAGCGGAGGCATCGGTGAGCTGAACGGGATCAGCGGAGGCATCGGTGAGCTGGACGGGATCAGCGGAGGCATCGGTGAGCTGGACGGAACCAGCGGAGGCATCGGTGAGCTGGACGGAACCAGCGGAGGCATCGGTGAGCTGGACGGAACCAGCGGAGGCATCGGTGAGCTGGACGGAACCAGCGGAGGCATCGGTGAGCTGAACGGGATCAGCGGAGGCATCGGTGAGCTGAACGGGATCAGCGGAGGCATCGGTGAGCTGAACGGGATCAGCGGAGGCATCGGTGAGCTGAACGGGATCAGCGGAGGCATCGGTGAGCTGAACGGGATCAGCGGAGGCATCGGAGAGCTGGGCGGGACCAGCGGAGACGAAGGAGAGCTGGGCGGGACCAGCGGAGACGAAGGAGAGCTGGGCGGGACCAGCGGAGACGAAGGAGAGCTGGGCGGGACCAGCGGAGACGAAGGAGAGCTGGACTCTGCGAGCTCCTGGATCGGAGCGGGCTCTGGAGCGGACTCTGCGAGCTCCTGGGACGGAGCGGGCTCTGGAGCGGACTCTGCGAGCTCCTGGGACGGAGCGGGCTCTGGAGCGGACTCTGCGAGCTCCTGGGACGGAGCGGGCTCTGGAGCGGACTCTGCGAGCTCCTGGGACGGAGCGGGCTCTGGAGCGGACTCTGCGAGCTCCTGGGACGGAGCGGGCTCTGGAGCGGACTCTGCGAGCTCCTGGGACGGAGCGGGCTCTGGAGCGGACTCTGCGAGCTCCTGGGACAGAGCGGGCTCTGGAGCGGACTCTGCGAGCTCCTGGGACGGAGCGGGCTCTGGAGCGGACTCTGCGAGCTCCTGGGACGGAGCGGGCTCTGGAGCGGACTCTGCGAGCTCCTGGGACGGAGCGGGCTCTGGAGCGGACTCTGCGAGCTCCCGGGACGGAGCGGGCTCTGGAGCGGACTCTGCGAGCTCCCGGGACGGAGCGGGCTCTGGAGCGGACTCTGCGAGCTCCCGGGACGGAGCGGGCTCTGGAGCGGACTCTGCGAGCTCCCGGGACGGAGCGGGCTCTGGAGCGGACTCTGCGAGCTCCCGGGACGGAGCGGGCTCTGGAGCGGACTCTGCGAGCTCCCGGGACGGAGCGGGCTCTGGAGCGGACTCTGCGAGCTCCCGGATCGGAGCGGGCTCTGGAGCGGACTCTGCGAGCTCCCGGATCGGAGCGGGCTCTGGAGCGGACTCTGCGAGCTCCCGGATCGGAGCGGGCTCTGGAGCGGACTCTGCGAGCTCCCGGATCGGAGCGGGCTCTGGAGCGGACTCTGCGAGCTCCCGGATCGGAGCGGGCTCTGGAGCGGACTCTGCGAGCTCCCGGATCGGAGCGGGCTCTGGAGCGGACTCTGCGAGCTCCCGGATCGGAGCGGGCTCTGCCTCTGGCCAGGGTTCCTTGGAAAAGCTGCTGAATCCTCGTTTGGCGAAGTCTTCTGTAATGACTGGTCTGAGGCGAGTGGATTCACTTGCAGCAAGATGTTTATTGAGCAGAGGCAGAAACAAACGGGCAATGGTCAGCAGGCAAAAACAGGAATATCAGAGGCAGAGCAGAGACGTAAACAATACCAGGCAGGGGTCGAGGTCACAGGCACAGGTTCAGAGTTCCAAGGTCAGGCAGTCCAGGGTCAAACACAGAGATGGCAGGAAGAATAACGCTCAGAATGTTAGCCAGGGGAAAACAAGACTTCGCACTGGGTGAGTGTTTGTGTGCTGCTTTTATGTGAGTGAGAGAATGAGGTGCAGGTGTGGTGAGGCAATCAGAGTGATGAGTGAATGGTGACAGCTGTGTGATTGGTGTAATGGTGGACGGGAATGTGTGAGTGCAGTGCATGATGGGAAATGTAGTCCAAGGGTGATGTGCAGTTTGAGTGAGTGGGAACCAGATTCATAACAACAAGATTAACCAATATTTGTTTTGTTTTTGCTTATGTCTCTAGCACTGTGACTAAAAAATTACTTTGTTAGCCCACAAACATCTTGCATATCCATAGTATTTATGGCAACCTTATAACCTCAGTGAGCCTGAATTATTTACATAAAAAAACAGATTCAGATGAAGAAAAAATAAACACTTTTCGATGTAGACTACTTTTAAATGAAATGTTTAAAAGCTAAATGTCAATGAAAGCATTTAACTTTTTCAAGATTTATGAAAATATTAAATTGGCAATGCTAACAAAAATACTAAAATTATATACAATAAAAGGCCAAAACCTAAAGAACATAGTTTTTTATTATTTATGTCATATCAAATGTAGTGCTCAGCAAGGAGTAACAGACCTGTTCTGAATGACTCTGTTAACAGGGTTACTGTGTTTATAGGGTGTCCCCCAAGGCTCAGTTCTAGCCCCCATCCATTTTTAATTTAGAAGCTTCTATTTGGACTAATAATCACATCATAGTTTCAGTTTCTATTGCTATACTCAACTCTTGACAATTAAATCTCAACTCAATTAAATGTAGGCATATTTTATTATTTAACAATTCAAAAAATGTTTGTGCAAAGCTGGTTAAGGTTATGATTTATATAGGTGTATAAGCATGACTGGTCAAACTGGTGTGATTCAGCAGACCACGACATAGAGCTGACAGATAGATGTATTTATCACACAAGCAGGTGCTTTCATGGCATTCTGAATGGACAGAAAGAGAGATAACTTTGGGGTCAAGGGTGGGTGACGTGAGTGTGGGGCTATAGAGGAGGAGAGATTAAACATTACCTTTATCTTTTCGACGAGACGTAGCCCCTACTGTCACCTTCACCTCCCCCTCCTCTTTATCTCATCTTGTAAGACAGGGATATTCAACATCTGAATCGAAAGCTCAAGGCCAGAACTGCTATTTAGATGTTGAAAAGAAGGAGTGCAATGTGAATTTGGCTTCATTTCAGATCTTTCAAAGGTCTTTGGTGTCATGCAATGAAGTAAACATTTGTATGTTACGTTAGTAACACATGTAATTTGAAAATACAGCATGCCTATCTGGTTTGATAATGACTTCACACTTATAAACTTCTTCAAACTAAGAAAAGGAAAAGCTACAGCATCAAATACAGTGACATGCTGCTGTTCATTACTGAAGCATTCAACCCTCAGAAAGGACACTTTATAGTAGGAAAATCAGCTTCCCATTTCACTCTTCTCGCTTGATCTTTTCCTGCACACTTTTTACGTGTCAAATTTCACTCTTTTTCTCACTCAAATTTTACTCTCATTTAGTCTTTTTGACTGAGTGGCCTTTTTTAGATCATACAGCAAATGACCATAATTTGAATGAAAGGACTGTGTGGATTGGAGATAATAACAGTTGAGTGTGTCCATGAAAGAGAATGTGTGTGTGTGTTTAATTGCATGCACAAATGGTAGGGAGGTTGTAGCTAATTCTGCATTTGTATTTTGCAGCTTTGTGTGTCTGTATTAGTATGCGAGTGACCATGACAAGGAATGTCTAATCCATGTGCAGCCTAGATCTTTAAATGCCTGCATTACTTGAAATATGTATTTATCGATAACATATTGTAGTAGCTCATGCTCACACAGAGAAAGAGAGGAGTAGCATCTGAAAACACATTATAAGTCATTAGAATGCTGTCATTATTATCATCATGACCATCCCCTTTTGTGTCTCTGTGTGTGTGTGTGTGTGTGTGTGTGTGTGTGTGTGTGTGTGTGTGTGTGTGTGTGTGTGTGTGTGTGTGTGTGTGTGTGTGTGTGTGTGTGTGTGTGTGTGTGTGTGTGTGTGTGTGTGTGTTTGTGTGTGTGTGTGTGGGGGGGGGGGGGGGGCATGTTTATGTGGTTTATGAGGACACAAATTTGTATAATGACATGGGTATGACATAGGTATTACAAGGAGAAGGTGATTTATGAGGACATTTTCAGTGTTTTAAAACGCTTATAAATCATACAGAGTGAGTTTTTTTGAGGGAAAATAGAAATGCACCGTCTCCTGTGAGGGCTAAGTTTAGGTGTAGGGTAGGTGTAGGGCAATAGCACATACAGTTTGTACAGTATAAAAACCATTACGCCTATGGAAAGTCCCCGTAAACCATAAAAACCAACATGTGTGTGTGTGTGTGTGTGTGTGTGTGTGTGTGTGTGTGTGTGTGTGTGTGTGTGTGTGTGTGTGTGTGTGTGTGTGTGTGTGTGTGTGTGCGTGTGTGTGTGTGTGTGTGTGTGTGTGCGTGCACTTTGGATGGGTTAAATGCAGAGCACAAATTCCGAGTATGGGTCACCATACTTGGGCAAATGTCACGTCACTCACTCACAGCAAACCTGTGATGAATTAATTATAAGGAACACCTGGCAGCTCTCTCTACAGAGTCTATCACGTAAAGAAACTGCAGAATATATGCATACATGCATTACTGTTCAAACATTATGGTCAGCAAGAGTTATTTTTTTATGAGTTTGGAAAGAGGATGTGTGTGTATAAAATGAGGGTGACACATACAAGCCATACATTTGTACAATGTCCAAACATTCTTTTCATTCTGACACAGCTCATCAAATGTTTAGCAGTGCTCTGTTTCACTATTACATAATGTCCTTTCAGTGAGTGTATGGAACACAGGTGGTGTCAGCTAAATACATTATTCATGAAGTCCTAATGTACAGATGATCCAGATCTCCACATGATCCAGAATAAGTACCAGAACCAGGGATACAACATAGCACACTAACATAGTATGCATACTATTTCTACTATAGGCTATATAATAAAATTTGTATGCATTGAATATCCATTTACCATAATAACAAAACTACATCACACAATGCAATGCACTTGACCTTTCATTCCAGTGTGATAGTTAATATACATAATGATATATTTCTGAACTTGACTCATTACAGCTAAATGTTAAAAGAATAGTTGATACAAAAATTTAAATTTGCAGACAATTTACTCACCCTCAGGTTATACTGCGATTTAGGTAATTTAGCTTCTTCATCAGAAAAGATTTGGAGAAATTTAGCATTACATAATTTTCTCTCCAATGGATCCTCTGCAGTGAATGGGTGCCGTCAGAATGAGAGTCCAAACAGCTGATAAAAACATCACAATATTCCACAAGTAACAAGCGCTTTTTCTTTTTTGAATTTTCAGTATGAACACACTATACTAAAAATGACACAGAATAGTGCATAAGTACAAACACTTATTTAAACTAATTTCCAGCAGATTTTCATTTTTGGGTGAACCAAGACTTTTACACCAACATGCATTATGTAAACTAATTTTTAAGCTTGTTTTTTTTTTATTTCAAAGACGCAGGATGCCTTATTATTGCTCACTTCTAACATGCTAAAGTCACGTGACAGCAATGTAGCGTACTACTGTTTAAACCATGAAATGACAGAGCACAATTACTACTGTTTATGTAGCGTATACTGGAAATGATTTGAAAGCAGTACTTATAATTTTGAATTCCAGATTAATTATTAATATCTAATATTATTTTGGCATATAACAGTATACTTTATTTATACTCATACAAGATTACTCTGGCTGTGTTGAGTACTTGATAGAAACAATTCAATCACATGCTGTTTCTTGCAATCAATGTGAGAGTATGAGACACATAACAATGTGTTGTTTCATGTGATAATTGCATGAAAAAATGTAGATTTCCTTTACTATCCTAAGAGACTCAAAGTCCCCTAGAGAGAGATCTGTCTTTCTCTGGTTCTTGTTTTTTCCTTCTGCCACTTCTGCCACTTTTGCCATTGACCCAGATTTCCTGGCAGAGCATGATGGCATTTTGGCAAGAAACGGAGAGAGAGAGAGAGAGAGAGAGAGAGAGAGAGAGAGAGAGAGACAGACAGAGAGACAGAGAGACAGAGAGAGAGAGACAGAGGTTCGAACATGCGGCAGAGGTTGAGTCGAGTTCAAACTAGTTTAATCTCTTAATGTGATGATGTTAACATATGGTTTATGGTTGCACCCTAACCTCTGGAGTTCACTTGTGTAGTCTGAGCAGGGATTGGTCATGTAACTGCTAAACTGTAATCACACAATATAAGATCTAATTATGGGATGACGTTAATTACCACCATTCTGGTCTTGTGGAGGAGAATGGGTTGTTTTCCTGTCTGGGACTCTCCGGATTTCATAAACTCTCTATATCCGTTTATGCTGTTTTGTCTTTCCTCTGTCTTATCTTTTAACTCATCTGACCTGATTTTTTATTTATTTTTATCACGCTTTGTTACAAATGAAGTCCTAATATTGACAGGATGGACACCCACCGGAGAGACAAATCACGAATTAGATATTTTTAAATAAATCAATTGTTTCTCTTAGAGAGTATTGACATTAAATGGAGGGCAATTGGAAACTTTTGCCTTTCAGATTAGTCCCCTGAGAAAAAGAAAAAAACACTATAGAGATAGAGTCTCTAGAGTCTCTTATAGAGATTCAGAAGAACAAGAAAGATCTCAAGAATCTCTCAAAGTGCTCAGGTTTGCCAAATGGCCAAATATCTGTATTATTTTTAGCATTATTTGTACACTATTATAGTTTTTTTTTAAATTAATTTTGAATTAGCTTGTATTTTTATGTTTTCAAATGTTGTTTGATTTTAGTTAAATTTCTCAAAATCTTGTTATGTGCTTTTGACATTTTTATTAGTTTTTTAATATACTTATATTTCTCTTTGTTTCATTTATTTTCTATTTCTGTTTAAGTTCAGTTTTAGTTTATTTCAAGTAATTTTAATGCTTCAACTTGAACTTATTTCAGAGCAAAACTTGTTCTAAAGCAACATTTTTAATTAGTTTTTTTGTTGTTTAATTAGTTTTTCCATCTGATATTTATTTTAACCTTATTAAAAAAAAACAAATTAAGAAAGAATTGAGAAAAAACAACTGTCAGTGGGGCGAAAGCAGATCAAACAACAACAACAAAAAACACGATTCAAATAAATTACCGCCCGGTTCACCTTAAATAGTTACAAATCGCCATGAGACTGACCATTAAATCATCTGAGCTATGTAACATCCTTTAATTATGCCATAAAATGTTCCTCTGGGCGTTTTCTGTTACACTTTCACCTAACAAACCAGTTTTTAGTCTCTGTGTTGTTGTGTGGTTATCAAGCTAGTGTTTACTGAGAGTAGATTAGATTTAGTGCTCTCATACTTCATTTTTTTTAGTACGTCTACTCAACCTGCTTGTTTTTTCCCTACTTTCTTTTAGGAAACACACACCCTTCCTTCACATAGAGCGCTGTGGCCAAAACACACCTCACAGCTATCTCAGTGCACTTTCTCTCAGAGCGGCGGGGACCGGAGAGCGATGTTTCCAGCTCAGGTTAGCTCATAATCTGCGGCGACTCTTTGCCTGCATCCTGTGTTTGTATTTTATCCGCCTTCCATCTGTGTGACGGCTGACTGATGTGATCTGGCAGAGTAATTACAGCCGAATGGAACTGTTTCATGCACACAAAACACACTGGCTTCATTTGATGCCTGACGTTATTTATTTGCTAATTCATTCTCCTTGTTATTTCTTTAATTGTTTGTAGCATAGACTTCAGATGCAAAGCAGACTGCAGAAAGACTCAGGCCTATGCGTGCTTCTGCTGGCTATGTTCAGTAAGTTTGCTGCAGTCAACAGGGACGCTGTCGTTTCTCCAGAATGACCTCTGCATTAGTGCGGAGTATGATTGATTTGGCTGGGTTCCGGTCTTGTGGGATCCCTGCCTGTAGCGGGTAAAGCACTGACAGCTCTATAGTAGCTAAGCTTGAGAATTGGGTTTGGGCTTATGGGGGTTTTACAGGCACGGCACTCTGGGATTTCAAGTACTGCTGCCTTAAATCTATGATCATTAAGTGGAATCGACTGATATTTTGCACATATTTGTTCTTGGTTCTAAGAGTGATCATTCTGTAAGCCTCTTTTCACCATCTCGGTCGTTTCTGATTCACCCTTCATTTTCCGTATGTTCAAGGGCGCATATTGTCATGAATCTGGTTCCCACTCACTCAAACTGCACATCACCCATGGACTACATTTCCCATCATGCACTGCACTCACACATTCCCGTCCACCATTACACCAATCACACAGCTGTCACCATTCACTCATCAACTCTGATTGCCTCACCACACCTGCACCTCATTCTCTCACTCACATAAAAGCAGCACACAAACACTCACCCAGTGCGAAGTCTTGTTTTCCCCTGGTTACATTTCTGAGCGTTCTCCTATTCATCCTGCTATCTCTGTGTTTGACCCCGGACTGCCCGACCTTGGAACTCTGAACCTGTGCCTGTGACCTCGACCCCTGCCTGGTATTGTTTACGTCTCTGCTCTGCCTCTGATATTCCTGTTTTTGCCTGCTGACCATTGCCCGTTTGTTGCTGCCTCTGCTCATTAAACATCTTGCTGCAAGTGAATCCACTCGCCTCAGACCAGTCATTACAGAAGACTTCGCCAAAAGAGGATTCAGCAGCTTTTCCAAGGAACCCTGGCCAGGTATGGATCCATTCGACCAGCTGCTCGACCTGAGACAGGGGAGTTCATCGATTGTGGACTACATCATTAAATTCTGTGAGATAGCCTACAACGTACCCTTTGATGAGGCCATGTTAAAGGACGTTTTTCGTTTTGGATTAAACGAGCCTATTAAATCATGCTTACCTGCCGGGAAATTTAATTGTAGTTTAAAGGACTTTTTTGACTACGCATTGCTGTGTGCTGGCTCCTCACTTACTGTGGGTGTCTCAGAGGAGGAGCTCGCAGAGTCCGCTCCAGAGGCCGCTCCGTCCCAGGAGCTCGCAGAGTCCGCTCCAGAGGCCGCTCCGACCCAGGAGCTCGCAGAGTCCGCTCCAGAGCCCGCTCCGTCCCAGGAGCTCGCAGAGTCCGCTCCAGAGCCCGCTCCGTCCCAGGAGCTCGCAGAGTCCGCTCCAGAGCCCGCTCCGTCCCAGGAGCTCGCAGAGTCCGCTCCAGAGCCCGCTCCGTCCCAGGAGCTCGCAGAGTCCGCTCCAGAGCCCGCTCCGTCCCAGGAGCTCGCAGAGTCCGCTCCAGAGCCCGCTCCGTTCCAGGAGCTCGCAGAGTCCGCTCCAGAGCCCGCTCCGTCCCAGGAGCTCGCAGAGTCCGCTCCAGAGCCCGCTCCGTCCCAGGAGCTCGCAGAGTCCGCTCCAGAGCCCGCTCCGTCCCAGGAGCTCGCAGAGTCCGCTCCAGAGCCCGCTCCGTCCCAGGAGCTCGCAGAGTCCGCTCCAGAGCCCGCTCCGTCCCAGGAGCTCGCAGAGTCCGCTCCAGAGCCCGCTCCGTCCCAGGAGCTCGCAGAGTCCGCTCCAGAGCCCGCTCCGATCCAGGAGCTCACAGAGTCCGGCACTCCGGGTCCCCTCCTGGTTCCGTCCGGTTCCCCAGTGCCCCTGCTGGCCCTTTCCGGCTCTTCTTCGTCTCCGCTGGTCCCGCCCAGCTCTCCTTCGTCTCCGCTGGTCCCGCCCAGCTCTCCTACGTCTACGCTGGTCCCGCCCAGCTCTCCTTCGTCTCCGTTGGTCCCGCCCAGCTCGCCTTCGCCGCTGGTCCCGCCCAGCTCGCCTTCGTCTCCGCTGGTCCCGCCCAGCTCGCCTTCGTCTCCGCTGGTCCCGCCCAGCTCTCCTTCGTCTCCGCTGGTCCCGCCCAGCTCTCCTACGTCTCCGCTGGTCCCGCCCAGCTCTCCTTCGTCTCCGCTGGTCCCGCCCAGCTCATCGATGCCTCCGCTGGTCCCGTCCAGTTCTACCGAGCGCCCAAGAGAGTCAGAGCCACCTGAGTGCCCAAGAGAGTCAGAGCCGCCCGAGCGCCACCGAGATTCAGCGCTTCCAGAGTGCCCCCTCGAGGTGGTGGAGTTCACCAAGAACTTTCATGGAGGGAGCTCCCCTCCATTGCTCACAGAGACCCCGGACCCGCCATGGCCCATGAGGTCCCCTGATCCATCATGGCTGCCCGAGGCCCCGGATCTACCATGGCCGCTTAAACTCCCTGCCTCGGTTCCTGAAACCAAGTGTGCTCTCTCTGCCTCTTGTGTCTCCGTTTCCTCTAGGTCCCAGTCTCGGCCAGTTATCTCTGCTCCGCCCTGGTGGGCGCCTGATCTGCCAGAGTCACTCCACGTCTCCGTCGACCTGCCAGAGTCACTCCACGTCTCCGTCGACCTGCCAGAGTCACTCCACGTCTCCGTCGACCTGCCAGAGTCACTCCACGTCTCCGTCGACCTGCCAGAGTCACTCCACGTCTCCGTCGACCTGCCAGAGTCACTCCACGTCTCCGTCGGCCTGCCAGAGTCACCCCACGTCTCCGTCGGCCTGCCAGAGTCACCCCACGTCTCCGTCGGCCTGCCAGAGTCACCTCACGTCTCCGCCGACCTGCCAGAGTCACCTCACGTCTCCGCCGACCTGCCAGAGTCACCTCACGTCTCCGCCGACCTGCCAGAGTCACCTCACGTCTCCGCCGACCTGCCAGAGTCACCTCACGTCTCCGCCGACCTGCCAGAGTCACCTCACGTCTCCGCCGACCTGCCAGAGTCACCTCACGTCTCCGCCGACCTGCCAGAGTCACCTCACGTCTCCGCCGACCTGCCAGAGTCACCTCACGTCTCCACCGACCTGCCAGAGTCACCTCACGTCTCCGCCGACCTGCCAGAGTCACCTCACGTCTCCGCCGACCTGCCAGAGTCACCTCACGTCTCTGCTGTCTCCTCCGCCCCGCCCTGGTGGGCTCCTGTCTCATTGGCCCCACATGGACCTGGTCCTCCATTCCCTCCCCCGGTTCCACCTCCGCTCCACCACCCTCCTGGAGTATGCTTTGTGTAAGCGTCTGGAAGCCGCTCTTTGGGGGGGGGCTCTGTCATGAATCTGGTTCCCACTCACTCAAACTGCACATCACCCATGGACTACATTTCCCATCATGCACTGCACTCACACATTCCCGTCCACCATTACACCAATCACACAGCTGTCACCATTCACTCATCAACTCTGATTGCCTCACCACACCTGCACCTCATTCTCTCACTCACATAAAAGCAGCACACAAACACTCACCCAGTGCGAAGTCTTGTTTTCCCCTGGTTACATTTCTGAGCGTTCTCCTATTCATCCTGCTATCTCTGTGTTTGACCCCGGACTGCCCGACCTTGGAACTCTGAACCTGTGCCTGTGACCTCGACCCCTGCCTGGTATTGTTTACGTCTCTGCTCTGCCTCTGATATTCCTGTTTTTGCCTGCTGACCATTGCCCGTTTGTTGCTGCCTCTGCTCATTAAACATCTTGCTGCAAGTGAATCCACTCGCCTCAGACCAGTCATTACACATATACTGCATATCAAAGTATACTGTTATTTGTAAAGAAACGTGTATTTTTTATTTGTTAAATGTGTCAATTGTATTCTGCACTGTCAGGAGCACGCTCCCAAGCTTTTCACTCACCACGGCAAACGGTTGGTGATGTGAAAATAAAAGTGATTGATTTGATTTGAAATTCATCCTTTATTTCCTTTCCTAACCCTCAAATGTTTGGGAAAGTGGCTGGAATTAAATAATTTTGAAAGCGTCCTCAGTACTTCCCATCGTACAAGCTGTCAAATATGATTTTGTCAGACTGAGACTTAAACTAAAAGCCGCCGGCTATTAATTGTTTCTCCCTTTGCAAATAAATGAGCATTACAATAGTCCAGATAATACATTTTATTTTTCAGCTGTAAAATCAAATACTGTATTCCAAGAGCTTTTATTTTTGCACAGAGATCTTTACGTTTCTCTGCCAACGGGTTTACAAATGCTTCTCATTACAAATCTAGTGAAATGCTGTAATCAAATATTGGAAATTATGTAAATGGGGAAAAAAATGCTACTGGTGGATGTTGTATTCCCAAATGCATGCTAAACTTGCACTGTGAACCAAGCCACTCTGAGACTCAGGAAACACGGGTTTAGCACAGTACTAGGTGGACAGCAGCCATATCCCCCTGCAGCCCAAGACCGGTTGCCCACTGAAGCTAAGCAGGGTTGAGCCTGGTCAGTACCTGAATGGGAGACTTCCTGGGAAAACTAGGTTGCTGCTGGAAGAGGTGTTAGTGAGACCAGCAGGGGGTGCTCACCCTGTGGTCTGGGTGGGTCCTAATGCCCCAGTATAGTGACGGTGACACTATTCTGTAAAAAGCACCATCCTTCGGATGAGACGTTAAACCGAGGTCCTGACTCTCTGTGGTCATTCAAAATCCCATGATATCTTTCGAAAAGAGTAACCCCGGGATCCTGACCAAATTTGCCAATTGTCCTCTGACCATCATGGCCTCTTAATCATCCCCATACACTGATTGGCTTCATCACTCTGTCTCCTCTCCACCAATAAGCTGGTGTGTGGTGAGCATTCTGGCGCAATATGGCTGCCGTCGCATCATCCAGGTGGATGCTACACATTGGTGAAGGATGACGAGATACCTCCCTTACTATGTAAAGTGCTTTGAATGCCTAAAAAAGCACTATATAAATGTAAGACATTATTATTACTACAGGCTATATGTACAGTGCACAAAGCCATTTCACAATTTAAAATTTTAGTTCAAATGATGCTCTGCCAAATAAACTGTGTAAAACATGATATTAGAGATCTTTTATGTTATATTGAGAAGTGTAAATGCCAAGTTCTGTCATGAAACTAGATGGCACAGGATTATAGATCATTAAGGCAAACTGATTATATTCACAGTGTTAATCTACTTGGCCCATGCTGATTTGTTCATGTTGCATACGCAGCCAATGAGCTTAATGTTTTACATTTAAATGGTTGGTCAGCATTTACTAGAGTTCCTCTGAAACCCTCCACCTTCTCCAGCTCCACCTGCATAGATCTGATGGGTTATTATATATGCTATTTGTGCAGCAGCAGTATGTCTTAAATACTCACAGCAGCATATCACCGTATGCATCGGCAGCAAGTTCCTGTACTTGCAGCAGCAGCAATAATCTACAACAGTAGCAGCAGCGTAGCACATCTATTCTGCCAAAACCAAATACATTAACATTGTCATATCCATCACCATTCTAAAATCTTTCAAGAGTTGTCATGATAGAAATATATTTTTGGTTTGTTATGTAACTGGCAGCAAAAAATTAGACTATGATTTATTATCCTATACTTAAAGGTTGGAGCATGTGTTATATCTATACCGGAACTATATGCTATTTGAGAGAGAATATTCCAGTGCTTTTTTTACCAGGGCTTTGGCAGGGATTTACAAGATAAGCAGTATCACCCTCTTCTTCCTCGACCTACATAAGTTTCAGTGGCCACCTCACCCAAGCTACTGATTTCCATCTAATCAGGATGAGCTTACAGGACATCTGACTCAGCATCAGAGCCAGGGAAGAGCTTGACTGTGCTATTGAATGGGTTTGTGTGGGAAATAGAATTATCTGGAGTTTTTGCATTCTTGTTGCATTTAAAATAGGTCAGGGTTTAAGATGAGTGCAAAATGTCTAATGATTACCTTAGCTACCAAATATCAGTGCGACATCCACACATAAATAATATACTTAAAAATATGTTTATATAAAATATTTATACTGTGTTTATTCCAATAGCAGAGTTAAACTGAGCTTGGTGAGGCCAATATATCCCTTAAAATTGCCAGAAAGATCAAGTTATTTTAATTATTTAACAATTATAATTTTAAGGGGCAGTCGTGGCCTAATGGATAGAGTGTCGGACTTGTAACCTGAGGTTGTGGGTTCGAATCTCGGGTCCGGCAGGAATTGTCGGTGGGGGGAGTGAACAACCTTCAAAACCATGACTGAGGTGAGAGCCTTGAGCAAGGCAACGAAACTCCCGGGCACCGCAGCAATGGCTGCCCACTGCTCCAGGTGTGTGTGCACTACTGTGAGTGCACTTGGATGGGTTAAATACAGAGCACAGAAATGCAGAGCAGAAATTTTTGTCAGAATTCACATGCTGACAAAATATGTAAAGCCTGAAGCCTGTAAGTCGCTTTGGATAAAAGCGTCTGCTAAATGCATAAATGTAATTTTTAAATTTATTTAAATGCTAAATTACATTTGCACTAACAACATAGTCCCCACTTAGATGATAATAAAACTCTAACAGTTATTTTGGTTATTAGATCATTATTTTTAAAGGAGCAAGTGTCACCTAATGTCAGTATAACAAGGCTGAATAGACAATTCCTGCATTTCTCAGAATATACATTAATTATTTATGTTTTGAGTGTGATATTTAATTTCAATAAAATTAAAATGTAAACAGAATTCATTGTTTTAATTCTACATTACATATTAAAGTAATAGTGTGATGAATGCTGATAATTGAATGATATTTAATAAACAGCAATAACATTTACAATTAAAACTCATAAAAAGGCCACACATTAATTCTAAAATGTAGAAATGAACACAAACACAATCGCTGAACTTACTACAGTAGATTGTTGTACTGAAGATCGTCCTGCCCATTTGTATGGGCAAGACAGCACTGGTTGCAAACTGTGTGTGTGTGTTTATGCTCAGCGGAGAATGAAATTGAATGTATTATTTTTGTGGATCACAGCTTGAAAGCAAAAACCCTCATATGACATTCAGAGCCACAGGTTTCCCTTACGGTTTCTCTTTCCCTTTTCTTCTCAGCCTCTTGTGCTGAATCACAGCATGAATGTTAATGCCGGGGTCATCACATTGCGACAGGAAATCTCTTTTTTTGAATGATGCAACTGTTTGGTCACATCCTGTATCTCTGTCTCTCTCTGTGCTCAGATTCAAATGTAAACTAGTTTATTTTCAAAAAAAGGAAAAAAAGAAATCTTGGAGGGCAGGAAAATGACCCTGAAGAAAATCACAGATGTTCCTCCCAAGTGAACCCGACACCACACACATGCAATGGTACGCAAATGATCGAGAGTTTCCTTTCTGTGGTCCCTTTATCAGCATGTGTGTGTGTGTGTGTGTGTGTGTGTGAGAGAGAGAGAGAGATATATGTAGGAAGAAGGAATCCAGCTGGACTGAGACTCACAGTCCACAGCTGGACATGAACCATTTTATCCTAGAGCTAGATTTAACACACCACTCCGTCACTCTTTCTACCCGCTTCGTTTAGTTTTCCACCATTTATTCCAAAGGGGAATAAAGAGATGAGTAATTTTCTCCACAACAGATGCATATACTTAAACACATTTACGCCTAAATTAAAAGAATGTGCTCAGTTTAAGACTGTGCAGATTGAAAAGCTAAAAATGAATCACAAAAATAATTGTGTGAATCATTTTAATGACAGCTGGTGTACATAGTCTGTTGTACAAAACAACTAAATCAATGCAAATTACTTTTTTCATAACATTTTAGATAACATATGAAGAGTTATATTAGGCTGATTCATTATCAGCTAATGTTGTTTGGATAATTATGAAAAGCAGCAATAAACCACTGTAGATCACAAGCAAATATAAAAACGGGACAAAAGAAAGTCTAACAAGAAATTTTCAGCACTTTTATTTTTAAAATGTTTCTATTTACACAAAATCTTCTCATGTTTTTAATTCAGGAGAGGAAAGGTACAGAATTCAAGCTCAAGTTGGCAGAGACATTCAACATTTCCTACACGAGGATAGAGAGAGTACAAATTGTGTATTTATTTACAGTATATCTGATTTCAAGTTAAAACATTTAGAAAGGTTTCTCAATGTCCATCTGACATCATCTTTTTTATTTGAAAGAGATTTCAAATGGAAACGAAAAACAAATATACAAGCATTCTCTTTATAATAATTTAGCAAACAATATTGACAGCAATAAGCGACAAGGTGTTGTATATATTGCTAGGCATTAAAACAAGCTGTTGTTATGACACAGGAGTGATGGAGACCAATATTGTGAACAGGAAGGCCAATCAGAGAGCTGCTCCCATGAAAACAACATCTTTAAATCTAAAACCTCCAACCACATGACCTTTTAAACTTCTGTCACTGGTTTAAGAATTGCTATAAAACTGTGTGTAACTGGTATCATTTACATTCTTCTGCTAAATTTAGGGAAATTTCCATTTTCAAACCATCAGTAGGGTTTGATGTAAGACTTCAGCATAGTGGCAGCGCTCAAACGAAAAGCTCCTGAACTAAGGTCATTCCCCCTGTTTTTTCAGAGATCATGTGACCAAGGTCAGAAGCACGAATACCAAGACTAAACAGGTTAAGGGGCACTTAAAGGAACGGTACACTGTTTGTCTGATATGTATAAGTGGGCAAAGCTACATCATCAGATTCAACTCAAGAAACATTCAAACACGTTTATGAAGTGTATGGCTTATAAAGAAAGGTTGGACTGATTACATTAGCAGATTTCAATCGTAGATGTCCTGAAACTGTATTTTGGCTTCTGTAATAAATAACAATATACACTATAGATTAAATTTGCACTTCATTTAACTTTACGAATACAGACTTTGTCTCATTTTTGTCTTTTTCAAAAAACAGAGGGGTTCAGTAGCTAACAGAAATCTTCTGAGGACATCTGTTGTGCCATTGCCATCATTAGATGGTTCCTCATAAACCTACTCCTAACAGATATCTTGTAACTTAAATTTTTTTAAAGGCACTCTAGTGACCTTCATAATGAAACATGAATAGGTTAAACATAATGTAAGAAACAGTTTTGAGATAAGAGGTAGCTGTGGGACATATGGCAAGGCTGTGACACATAAAGAGGTGACATTGTCTGGGAAATAATAGGCTGGGTTTATAATATCTGACTCTCTTGTTTTTTTTTGGCCAGACATTGAGAAATTTGATATTCTGAAACTTTACTAATGCTCGATTTATAAAAGAGCTGAATCAACAAATCCTTATGGCTCGAGAAATGCATACAAAAATGTTTCATCTAATGTACAGTCATCAAATCTACGAAAAGCATCAGAGAAAAGCCTAAACTTCAGTTTCTGCAGCACCACTCCAACTGGAGATTGGAGAAAACACATTACAAACATACTTGACTGATGCAGGAGCACATACAGGGAGGCACACACTCGTATTACGCTAACTGCATAGCTACATGAACGGTCAGATTATGGATTATATTTTGGGATTATCTGATAAAATCTCAATAATCTCAAAAGCTCACTATGGCCAATTAATTAGCATTCAGTGTTTCAGTCTTAAACATATCTCTGTTTATATATGTAATATCTGCATAATTAGTATTTTGTGAGGCTTTCAAATGTGTTCTGGAAAATAGGATTATGGGGTTTAGTCAGGATAGACAACATTCATTTTGGCATGAATGAGGCTGTAAGAGATTGACATACTGCCACAAGTGGGCATATAGGGTGAACCATTTGCCATTTTAGGATTCAAAAGGGTGCTTACAAGCTCCCCATTAGGCAAATAAGCACCACTTTTGTCCACTTTTGCTGAGCTTGCACTGATATAGACTATCCAGTTACTACCAGTCTATGCAGCATTATTTAACCAATTCTATGCCTTAAAGGTTGACCACAAGCATGATATTTAGAACAAGGTCTCAGTTCAATAGGTTTTCTACAGTCACAGCTAATTTTCCTGACTTAAGTTGTGCAGTTTTTTCCAACACACAATAGTACCATCTATTAAACTGAATGCAGTTATATCTCTTGTTTTTCATTCCCATAAAATTTAAATTGGCGCCTACCCTGACTGAAGGTTCATTAGGTTTATTTCAGCATAATGATGGAGGATGAAGAGGTAGACACAGAGAAAATAAAGAGAAGGATTGCAGAAGATGCACCTAGCAGCATGTCTTCTGTAGAACTACAGGGTAAGAATAAAAATTACAATTACTTTAAAATTCATGAGGACTTTTAAAAAGGACAGATCCAAAATGCAGTATGATCAATCATATCATCCAGTCCTTTTTTAGAGAAATCCAGGGGTAGATTCAGAGTTTCATATTTTGGCTGGTTTGAAAATGGAAGATGGTCCCAAGTAGTTGCAGAGTCCATATAGTGGTTGAAACAAGCTAGTTTGATTATTGTCTATAGAGAACATAAACTTAATGCCAAATTGAGACCAAGTTGAATTTGGGTGATAACACCTTTCCTAACCATTGAAGTGAAACGTTGTCCATTGTAGACTCAAAAAGTTAAGAACTTGTAGTATCAATCAAGGGCTGGTAACAGGACAATTTAACAGCTACTCCAAGCAATGCTGTTTGTGGTCAAAAGTAAGGGCCACTGGGAAGTTGTCAGAGAAAATCATAATCTTACTGAAGGCCATGTTGAGGTTCTTGGTTTGTGTAGTTCAGTTGCATGCTGTATGTTCCCTTTATATATACACATGACTTCATTAAAACATGATGTCAACTTGGTTTGCATTACTCAAGTTTTTCCATGGGGCTTGAAATGACTGGCTAAGCTGTCCTGGTGGCTGGACGAAGAACAGAGGAATGGCAGAGTTTAAGGAGAGGTCTGACTGGATGACTGTGGAAGGGTGGAGTTTAAAGGCAGGTCTGGCTGGTTTATGCTGGAATGATGGACTTACAATGTGAAATCTGGCTGGTTAACAGTGGAATGGTGTAGCTAAAGGGGACGTCTACTCTTTCCCCTTCCTTGGCATTAAAGTGTGCTGGTTAAACTGAGGTCTGGTTTGGAAACTTTCCAGATGCGGGAATTATTCAAGGTTTTTGTAACCCTGAAGACTTTTATTGAAGGTATGAAGTATGTATGTGTATGTTTAAGGGTGTGTCTGTGTGTACTGGCGTATGTGGCAATGGATTTGTGTGGCAGTGTGTGTGGGGTGAGTGTTGACAGTTGTCTTCTTTGTGTACTTTTTGGGTGTCAGAAGAGGACACCCTCACTCTCATTCATTATTGGTATCGGATAGTTCCCATGGGTGACTCTTGCACTCGATGTTTGCACTGGCCATGTTATGTTGTGTGGTGGAGCGGGAGTGGCGGGCAAAACAGGAAGTAGCAGTTTGTGAGCTGCAGTCACAAACTAAATCCTGCAAAGAAAAAAATATTAAGAATATTTTAAGATATTTGCTTGATTCTGGGTTTATGCTTTGGAGGAAGACGGGAGTTTGCATAAAACAAGGCTGGACAATTTCGGTCCTGGAGGGCCACTGTCCTGCAGAGTTTTGCTCCAGCCCTAATCAAACACACCTGAAGTTGCCCAGCCCTGGTATAATACAATCAGAGATTTGTGGTTAAATGCAGTCAACCAGATCAACAGTGGTGACACAAGAACTTGTATTAGACTGTCTCACCTCCTGGGTATTAGAGCTTGAGGTCATTGCATCCTTTCCGGTGGCTACAAAGTCATCTCTTTGTGTTTTCATAAACCTCTTATTGACGATCTTTGTGATATTGTCTGTGTCAATCAAGACTCCAGGTAGGCATTCAGGCTTTGGTTCGTCCATGGTGCCTTCTGGCCCAGTCCTGCCACAAACACTGCGGAGAAACTCTTGGACCATGCCGTACTTCTGAGCTCCCGCTTCTCCCAGACCGATAACTTTGCTGGGACAGGAGGGTTTCCCAGCAGCTTGTCTTCCCAGGCATGTATCTGCTTTCCATAATGATTCAACACTTCCAGAGTGTTCCACCACACTGAAGAGACTGGTCAAGCCATCATTGAGGCCACTAAGTACTGGGCTGTCTCGGGTGGTGGTGGAACGTGCCCAGGCCGAACCGTTCTGAGATCCACTACGGTTATGAAGATTCCATAAACTGCGATCCCTTGAAGATGTTGAGGAGGTCTCCAGTTTGGAGGAGGATGTAGAGATCCTGCGGGTAAGCTTAGGTGAGCCATATTTCGGTGAGCAACATGGTCTATCTATGCGACTGTGTACTTTCTCTAGAGACGAAGAGATCTGTCGGGAGCGTGCAGATGAAAATGAGGTGGATGGACGAGACCATGCTTTCCCTTGAAAGATTCTAGTTGTTGGAATGGGGCAGTCGGTTTGTAGGCCAATGCTGACAGACTGCGCTGTTTGCGTTCCTGTACTTGAAACACCAACTGTCTGGCTCCCGGTATCCTTGCTGCACTTCCTCTCCAGAGAACTGGAACGAATGGCCTGTCGCACACAGTTGGTCATCTCCTTCATGTCATCACTAAGGTTGCCTGAAATTTCCAGTCCGTGAAATGGTGCAGAAATGGTCCGTCCTTCAAGCAGGTCTCTATGCTGCTGTGAAAGTGAGCTAAACCATTGCTCATAGGTGGATGAGGAAGTGGTCGACAAAGGTGCAGATGCAACAGTCTGACCTGATGGATCTATCATGGCTGTGTCTCTAGATGATCGTCCTTGCCGAGGATCCTGCTGGGCCTTTTCTTTGACTGACCTCCTCTCCATTCTCCTCACAGTTGGAGGGCTGTAATAGATGCGAATACCCGTCTTATCTGGAGCAGTGTAACTTCTATGGATGCACTCCTTGCTCAACTCCAGTCCAGGGAAGCTGCTGTTAGAGTTGGTGCTTGGGCAGTCCCATGTCTTAAACTGGTCACCCTTTTCCAGCACTGCAGAATCATTGGTCAGGTACTTCCAATTCTTCTTATTGAGATCACTTAAGTCGGTACGAGCCAGAATGAATGCAGGAGCAGTAGTTTGATGCTGTGGAACATTGCACTCTGGTACTTCGCTGACCTTGTGACCAGGAAGGAACAGACTGGTGTCCAGCAGACTCTTAAATTCAGAGAGGGTAGAAATTGAGTTGGTCCTGTAATGAGAATGGGGATTATCATAAAACAGTCACGTCTGATAAAACAAGGCACAGTTAAGACCTTAATCAAGTCAATTTACCTTTGCAGTCCTGAACCATTGGTGGCTGCATCTGCTGAGATTTCCTTTTCAGATGTTTTATCATGCAAAGCCTGAAAATAAAATTATCTATTTTAGTGAAGTTTTACAGAGCAGCATGCTATGGTCATCCCCCTGCACAGTACTACCATTCATTCATGTGGTATTACTGAGTCAGCCGATATTCTCTTTAGAAAATGAGATCATTTAAAACAGCTAGTTTCCTCTGCGGGTGTAATGATAGTGGTATAGTTCACTACGTCTATGTAAACGACCCAAATTCTCTCAATGCATGGTATTAGACCTTTCTCATTCATGATGTCATATGAAACTAAAACACTGAAATTAGAACACTGAGCTGGACTGTCACAAAAAGAAAGACAAAAGAGAAAGAAGGGAAAAAAACTCTATAATCTCATCTTTTTTTCTAGCCTCATTACTTACAGTGTGGTTAGTACAGACATACTGACCACATTGTGCTATGCTACTTTCCAATTGGACTATGCACACTGCACAGCCACAAGGATATGCAAAACCATTAGTATCTAGATAAGTGATGCAACATCCAGAGAGCCTGTCGGCAGGCGCTCTGAGGAAATGTTTAGAGATACTGTCATATCCGTCCATTATGTGAGGGGAGCCCTAAGTCCGTGAAGGAAATGTGGGGATGAACTATGTGGAAATGTCATGACAACACCCTCACAAACCCAAATAAAACAACAGCTTAAAATGACTCAGAAAAACATTAAAGCAGGGGGAAAATATTTGGAAATACACAACAAAGCTTCCAGGCCTATTAATGCACTTGAAACTTGACCATAAAAGAATCTGTTCACCCAAAAATAAAAACTCTGTAATTTCCTCACCCTTATGTTGTTCCCAACCCATATGACTTTAGTCTGTGGTGAACAAAAATAGAAATTCTGAAAAAATCTGCTACTTTCAGAATGTTGCATGTCTTTTCAAAAATGTACAGAAGACTTTTTGGTGACATTATTTGGTGTTTTTATGTCCCTTGAAACTTGAAAGTGTTCCACAAAAAGAAATAAACAATAACAGAATTTAACTTTTTGAGTGAACAAATCCTTTAACCCCCATATGACATCTGACCTGTGTGCATTTGCTCTGGGCTTCTCGTAAACGCTGTTCCCATTGACTTCTTTCCTGGTTGAAGTGCTCCATTAGCTCTAGCCTCTCTCGGCTCCAGTTCTTCTCCCTGATCTGCAGTTGTTTGGTGAGGTCCATAACAGCAGCGTAAGAGTCCGCTAACAGGTGTTGATGCTCCTCCCGCTCCTTTTTAAGTGCCCCCTTGAGGTCTGGAGAATCCTTTTCACCCCCAGCCGCCTTCCCCATCTTACCCTCCAGCTGATAACAAATATAAAGTACAAAGTGAGAGAGTGAAGTGGAAGAGTAACCATAGAAAGAGCCCCATAATACACAGTAAGCATTTACAGTCATATACTGACAGCTGCAGCAACCTGACATGACATTTTCGTCTATTTGCCCTACACCATTAAATAGGTGTATATACTGTTTTTAATAAAATATAAATATATAAAAGTGCAATTAAAGAAATAGCTAAAAATGGAAATGTACTCATCCTCAGGCCATCCAACATATACATGAGTTAGTTTCTACATTGTACCAGATTATAAGAAATGTAAGCATTACATTACTTGCTCACCAATGGATCTTCTGCAGTGATTGGGTGCCGTCAGAAACAGCTGATAAAAACATCACAATAATCCACAAGTAATCTACATGACTATATCTATCATCCATCAATTATGGTTTTGTGAAGTGAAAAGCCGCATGTTTATAAGAAACAAATCCATCATTAAGGCATTTTAACATACATTCCTGGCCAAAATATTAGTCCATAATCCATGTCCATCCCCTGCTGGACTCGCACATCAAACCCACCAACATATTTGTTCAAAACGTTTTTAGCTTATAACCTGTTTTCACTGGAGAAAGCAATATTATAGATGCAGAACTCCTAGATAGAGGTATTTTAGCCAGAAACAACGTGTTTTTATCAGCTGTTTGAACTCTCATTCTGATGGAACCCATTCACTGCAGAGGATCCATTGGTGAGCAAGTGATATAATGCTACTTTTCTCCAAATCTGTTCTGATGAACAAACAAACTCATCTACAACTGCCTCATGACCCGAGGGATTTTTGGGCGACTATCCCTTTAAATATGCTTAAATTAATAAAAGCAATAATTATGTTTATTATTAAGAAATAATTATTAAATATTAAATAGAAAACAATTCTGCCAAGTACTATATTTAATAAACTTCATGTTGTTTGCAGTTAATAACTTGAATTGTACAGGCTCTATAAATCATATTGGCTGTTTTACAGCTGCTTCAAAAATGGCTCATCCAATAAGATTGTACTTTTGTATTACGTTTCCAGCAATTGTAATTATGATGCCAGCCTGCTCTTTATCCCCCATCCTCATTTAAATTCCTTCTGCTCTCTCAATTTGGAGCCGCAAATCTACAGAACTCAAACATTTTGTGAGCGTACGCGAGTCAAGTTATTAAAACACAGCCTGCTGGGAACTCATCAGACAATCAGTGACTAGCTTCTCACGGTGATAACGCCTAATGAGTTTTGCTTTGGATGGTAATGAGAGGTTAATGGGTTGATGTGGTTTATTAAAGAGGGTGAAAGTTATTTGTTCCAGATACCTCCTCATAAACCCTAATGATTATAGGAAAGAAGAAGGATCCAGAAAGGCTTTTATTTCCATCAGACGGTTTACGTGGCTTTGTGGATTGTGATTTATTTTAATCACTTTTGACTCACATCATATATTAATAATAGGTGACAATGTGCAATGTGTGTCAACAGAGGACTTTATAGCAATATCCTAACAACATTACTGGTATCAATAACCTCTCTTGTTAATGCAGTGATAAATCATTTTCTGTGACAGGTTGTTATTAGTGCCACAGAGGTTACAGCTAATACTAGAGCGTCAAATCCCACCTCTCCCATTCCTTGTATTATCACATGGCTTATTCTCTGAACCACATTCTTAGAAAAACAAAGGAAGTGCAGATAAAAACGAGGAGTGGCATGGAGGAAGGGAGCACAGTAATATCAGAGCAGTAATGGTTAAAGCGGCAGTCTACCGTCATTAGGATCTCTAGAGAGCATAGGGCTATTGCTTTTGGTGCAATCTATGGAATGTGTGCTTATTTTTTTCTGCTGTAACCTTTACAACAATAAAGGGAGGAGAGTGAGTATTTTAGCTAATCTAAACACAACTGCTTGCATGGCCTTGCTCTTTACACACTGATTAAAGCATCTACAAAGTAAACACTCTTGACTTAAAGCTGCAGTGCAGGTTCTGCTTCATGAGTAGCATTTTCTATGTTCTGTTCATTAAGAAATGTAGTCTAATGTAGTATACCACTGTATAATGAGTACAATGGCATACTTGTCTTATAATCGTACTTATACTGCAGTCGTATATGCCATATTACCTGCTCTTTAGATACTTTAATTTCTAACAGCCACTGAAAACTCATACTGGACGAGCACTATTTGAAAGTGCCAAGTGCCCCAGTGTTTATACTCTATTGGGAAATCATACTGCGACTGGCTTACTTACAGTTGTTTCTGTACATTAAACTGGTATTTCAACTGTAAAGATGGCACACCAAGTTTATTTAATACTCAATTGAAATAACCTGATTTATGACAGATTTATTCGAGCACATATTAAATATTGAAGACAATATGTTCAATAAAAATTTAATGAAATTGTAATGCAGTGCATATATTTAACAAAATGCTCTTCTAGACATTTTCTAGCTGACGATCGAGTTTATGGCCATTGAATTGCTTCCCTTAAAGCTGCAGTCCGTAAGTTTTGCTCTTTGTCGCCATCTATGTTTGAAAACCTGGAATTGCAGTAACTTGCGGAATTATCTAGCTTGCGTGGGGTCGGAAGTTGGCACCGCTTCAGCGTTTTGTGGTGAATGTGTAACTGTCAGTCACCGCAAGGGTGTGGATACTATGGATGACATACAGCATTATCTGTATCTGTATCTGTATTGTTAACCAAGAATTACTGTATCTGTATCTGTATCGGACTGGGCGGGGCCTAACCCGGAAGTGGGTGGGATTTAATAAGTGGGTCGGGTTGTCTTGAAATGGGCGGGGCTTTACCGGTATGTTATTTTAAGCATGCAATTAATGGGTTGCAGAAATTGTTATATTTATTGCTGATAGAAAATATTTACATGACAGCATCAGCATAAGCTTCAGATCAATGGTTTTGATCACGATAACAAACGAACTATATACAGAACAAGACAATGAATTACAACACATTTGCAATTATGAAGTAAAATGTAATGAACAAGAGTTTTCATCTCAACATAACTTTCTTTTTTTAACTTTTAATTTTTTTATGACAGTGTGATCGATGTGTGTGTGTGTGTGTACCTTTATGTAATATAGTTTTATACCACTACTTCCTTTTTTTTTTTTATGAAATACAGCAAGAATTGCTTCTTGGTTTAAAAGGTTTAAAAAAGAAAAAAAAAATCCTTACCAAAAGCTGAACAAACCCCAGTTTACCAAAACTCTACGTTAATAAGTACTACAAACCAAGTAAAAAACAAACCTGAAGCTGAAGAAACTCTAAACGTTAACGGAAAAACCCGCGAACCTGAGTGACTGAGGGAGAGACAGAGAGAGAGAGCGCGCGTTCTCTTCTCTTCCAGTGTTCTGTGTGTGAGTGAGCAGAGCGGGACACAGCAACACAATAGGGGTCATTCACATATCGCGCCTAAAAACGCATGAAAACCTAGGCGCGGCTTTCTCCTTTTTCTCCAAAGCGCTCGGGCGGTTGCAGGCGTTTGTCGTTGTAAGCAACTCAGCTGCGCTCTCCGTTACAAGAAGGTGCGGTGCGCTTGCGGCATCTGAAAAGTTGAGAGTTTTTATCTCGATGCGGCGCGGACGCGCCTGGAAAAAACGAGCGGGCACCGCTTCCATTATGAGCGCGCATACCACGCTTCTACATTTGAAATAACGAACTTGAGCGCGCAAAAGACGCGATATGTGAGCGGCCCCTAAACCTGTATGTGTGTAGGAGAGGGGCGCGTGACTAGCCTTCACAGAACGCAGACACAGTCAGCTACCCAATGAGAATGTTTATTCAATCCGAGCACAGTATTGACTGTATTACTCGTAGATACTCGTACCGCAAAAGTGCTTTAGTACCGGATACTGTTTCAGCCGGATCCGGCTCAACTCTGTGATACTGTGCTTAGGAATCACAGATTCTAGTCTACGTCTTGGAATATATGACCCAAATAAGAATTGTCACCATATATTGCCATCTGAACAAGTAAGTAACAAGTCTGCCATATTTGTTCTGACCAACTGAGTAAAAAAACATTACAATAAATCGCGCTGCCAATGGTGATTCATTCTAATGCTCATATCACATCGAAACCATGCAAATTATTATTATTGTTATACTTTATTCTCAAATTATTGATGTTAACAACATAAGCATTGCGTGACAATGATAGTGTGTATTAGTGTGTAGATTTCAATTTCTGTAAAGTCTAATAATTGTCATGCCATTCGAATTTCATATTACTACATTATTTTAACCCAAAAAGCTAATTATGCTCCCTTCGAACTGGTTTTCTTTAAAATACAAATATTGTGTAATCCCAGGTTATTTGTAATCAGAAGCATTTAAAACTGTAATAATTTCATTTAATTCACATGTGTTTCATAAACACATAATACTTTCTGGATTACAATCCGCCATCACAATGATACATTGAATTATTCTAGCTGCTGTGAGAAAAGGCTATAAACGATCCGCCACCTGCAGGATCCTCACGTGCGATAGTCTACTAGCTGGGAAAACTTCTTCATGTTTACAGACGTGATGTAATGACGCAATGCCATGCCTGAATCTCCCGCGAAAACCTACCAGTTCCACTCAAATTAGAAAACATTATTATAAGCTAACCTTTGTGAATCAGGCTAAAGTATAGTTAGGCGATAGTTTTGAACACTGGCTGGTTATGTACTTTCTCGAGTATTGATTTCGGATAATTTTTAACTAAAAAAAGTTACAGACTGCTGCTTTAAGTAAATGTAACATTGTTACTTTTGTTTACAAGCTGTTTTATTGATGTCTATCTGTGCTTAAAACACTAAGCGATTACATGTGGCATGATACATTTTAGTAAGTTGTACTGTTTTTTTCAGCAAAAATTCTGATGTTCATTTATGTTTATTTTGTGCTATAACTAGTAGTAAAGAGCAAGAGATTATCAGTTCATGTGCCGCTTAAACAGGCAGATTCAACAATCTGTCACACCACATTAAAGAGCATCAAAATGGCATGTATTATTTGTTATTATTGTCAGCATTTGTAGGCAGAGCCTGCTTTATATCAAAAGTATTAGATGGTATGCACTCTACAAATAATGTTCAGTGAATTTTTGTTCATACTTCAACTGAAAACAGCATAGAATAAAACATCTTGATCCAATAAAAATGTTAACCTAGCCCTAGCGTCCACACAGCTGGCAGGTTTACCTGTTGTAGCATATCCATATTTCATGCACGAAATAGACACTTTATAGTCAAAACGCGCCATTTTCCATCATTGGCAAAATTCAGTGCATCACTTTATTCCATATTTGTTTCTCATCTGTAGCCTTCCATGTTTATAACACTGATCCACAAACTGTGTCTAAGTCCTCTTCCTCCCCCAGCTCATTAATTACACCATTTAGACTGCAGTCATGAATGCATCTCACAGCAAAGATATTAAACTCATCTTTCACAATCATGCCCAGAAACAAGCCTGTAAGCGCACACACTCCCTCTCGCCCCCCAGTGAAATGTCACATTGCTGCTGACACACTGCAGATGGCTCACACAGCTCTCTCCTCAGAATACTGGTGCATGTCCTAACCAACACCAGATCAAATAACAAAATTGCAGGCCACATCCTGCAAACTGATCGCAATAAATGTAAATATCTTGCTTCAAAAGCTCTTCTCCAGAGGTTTCCAGAATAAATCTCCCAAGAGGAATTACTGTAATCTGTGTATGTTAAATCAATGACTATGGCCCTGAGTGCAGGAGTTAAATTACACAGTGAGATCAATGTTAAAGTAATTACTTTACACCTACAGTGCAAAGTACCTATAAAACGATTCACCTCTATGGACTCTTTCAAATTTTATTGTGTTAAAAGCCACAATGTATTTAACAGAGATAAAGCACTCTGTAATGTATCTACAAAGTACTGTATACATCATTTTTTTTAATTATTAAAAAATAAGTAACAGAAAACGACTGCATGCATATTATTCCTTCCACTGCTGTAAATCTTTAATAGAAACATTTTTGTAATTACAAATTACAGATACTTACATATATCTTGTTTTTTTGGCTATGTGTTAGTTTAGTATTTGTCTCTCTCGTCATAACAAAATTTTCCTTTAAACTGCTTTCAAATCTTTAAGGGATAATTCCTGCTATGATAAGTTTCCAACAGCGGTCCACAGTCCTGCTGCTGACATAGATTGATCTACACAAATATACTGTTGGCTACAGGACTATTTTGATTTAAAGGGGTCATCGGATGCCCATTTTCCACAAGTTGATATGATTCTTTAGGGTCTTAATGAAAAGTATATAACATACTTTGGTTAAAAGTTCTCAATGGTAGTGTTAAAAACACTACCACCAAAAAAAAACTTTTTTACTGTGTCAAAATCAGCTCTGTTTTTAGCAAGCCATTTTAGTCAATGTTACTTTAAATGCTAATAAGCTCTGCTGACCCCGCCCCTCTCTTCTGTGGGGTGACGAGCAGAGTCAATACAATGGGGGACACTGATGACAGCTCTCTCTCAGGACGGGTCTAAGGTAAGACAGTCTTGTCAATCAAATATCTTGGGAAGGGCCTGTACAGAACGACGTCATTCTGTCAGGAATCTAAGAACAGCCTGATTTGAGAAAGGTGATTTAAAAATAAGGATTTTAAAAAACTACTGGCTGGGTTTTTATCATTATATGATGGATGTGTACACACACTTCCAACACACATTTATGTTCAAACAACTTGAAAAGTGAATTTTGCATCTGATGACCCCTTTAAAAGTCACTTTACGCTTTTATTAAAAAAGATTCAAAATGCAAAGCAGGAAACAAACTGCATTTTCAGGCATTTACTATGTATAATGAAGACGTCGAGTTCTTTAGAAACAAATTTTGGCACTTGAATTATGGAAAAGACCAGTTATAAATTCAGCCATTATCACTCACCTGAGTGATAATGCTCTTGAGTTCCATCCGTTCGACTTCCCATGATGCTTTAGCACGGGCAAACTGCTGCGTTAACTCCTGTGAACTCTGACGCTCCTCGCGCAGCTCAGCGCTCAGGTCCTGTAGCGCCACCTTCAGGTCCGACAGAGTACTGCCAAATCCACCAGGCTGCTGAGCACAACAGGAGATGGAAGCTGATTACATTTACACACCCATGAAGCCTTGACCATAATAGGATTCATATGTAAAGCATGTTAGCATCGTGCAGAAGTTAGGTGTTGTTCCAATCTCTGTTTTAACCCACCTGTGGGCAGCTTTTCTCTGCCAGGCTGTGCTCTTTGGGTGTAGGGTTGAGCGGCTGTTCCTCAGCAGCTGACATCTTGTTGTCTCCATAGTGGGAAGACAGGCCATCTTCCTCAAGCAGGATACGAAGATCTTTTACACTGTTAACCTGGAAAAACATATTGGACTTAAATATTATTTACAAAGTATACGGTTCAAAAATGTTGCTGTCGGTAACATTTTGTAATGTTTGTGAAAGAAGTCTCGTATGCTAACCAAGGCTGCATTTATTTGATTATAATACATTAAAAACAGTAATATTGTGAAATATTATTCCAATTTAAAATAGCTGTTTCCTGTTTTAAATTATTTTAAATTGATAATGAACTGAGAAACCAAAATGTATTTGATATTTTTATATATATAAGTGGTCATTGTGCTATAAAAACATTCTGTAAGTTTCAGAACTCAAAACTTAGTCATTAGTCTAAAAACAGCTCATACTGAAGCCAATCTACCAAAACGAGAGCTTTTGGAATGTTCTACTGTATGATGTAATAGTGTGGATAAGCACCGCCTCCGCAGAAGAAGATCAATGCCTCGACATCACTGCTTGTTTAGCCCCGCCCACCGATTCGCACATGCAGTTTTTACGAGAGAGGCGGACACACTAGTCTAAGCAGAACCCAAACGATAAAGATGGCTCTGAAGACAACAAGATGATGGGCAGTGCCAAGCTGTGGAAAAAACAGTCTTTGCATTGTCTTCCTTCCTTCGTTTACAAACAAGGCACAGTTCGACGCAAGATTTAAAAAAAGATTTAAACTAAAAGACAACGCTGTGCCGACTATATTGGATCCGACAGTAATGTCACAACACACAAGTGAACACAGTACATGTACACATATGTATTGAATTATTTCAGCTTTTTTGATCTAAATCACAGCAGCGTCCATCTGTGAGGAATGTACACTGTCAAACATACACAACGTTAGCCAATCATAACTACGAGTCTACAATCCGCCACGCCTATTCAAACAAAGCATTCTGATGAGGGGGGTCGAAACAGGACAGAAAATAGCTTATTACTTTTAAATGATGATGTTTTTTGATGTAAAAATCTTGATAACATTATAAGCGAATAATAAAGGTGAATTTTCAGCATTGTTGCTCCAGTCTTCAGGGTCACATGATCCTTCAGAAATCATTCTAATAGGCTGATTTAGTGCTCAGGAAAATAAATCGTATTATTATCAATGTTGAAAACAGTTCTAATATTTAGTATTTATGTGATGCATCTAATTCAAAACGGCATTTAATTGAAAGTTGTAATATAAATCTCTTGTAACATTATAAATGTGTTTAGTGTCATTTTTGATCAATTTTATTCACTAACCACACACAATACAGTTTAATTAGGCTCCAAATGTGAATGAATTGTGCCATGAAGATATGTGAGCATGTTTGCACCGTTTTCCAATTTGCATAATTCCCTGAGAGAATCAGGTGATAAATCAATGCAAACAGTATGTGCAAATAAACCTCATTCCTAATGAATTCACCAAATAAAAAGGCTCCATACCTCTAGGATATCCTTGCTCTCAGTGTCTAGTTTCTTGCCGAGTCTCCACTGTTTGAGGAGCCAGCGCAGCTTGAGGCTGATGAGGAGCAGGCTCTCTTTGAGCTGCTGTGACTCCTGCACCAGCAGGTTTCTCTCCTGACTCCACAGCTTCTGCTGCAGACGCGTCTGCAGGCTCAGACTCTGCAGCTGGAAGTCACAGCGGAGGAGAGCCTTCTGATGCTCTTCCTGAAGCTAGAGAGGAAGAACAAGAAAGACATTCAAATTAGGGACTTAAGGACAAAGATGTCTGGATGCAGGTCTGGAACCAATCAGACTGTAGAGTTAGGGATTTGCTTTATCAAGTGTTCAGTGTTTCAGAAAGATCTAAATTAGCACAGCATATATTAACGTGTTTGCACCTGAGAGAGTGTATGTGTGTCGTTGTGGCGCGCCTGTCGCTCCTGTGACAGTGCTTCCTGTGCTCCCTGAGCCTTCTCTCTCGCCTCAGACAACAGAGCGTGCAGCTCGCCAACCTGCTCTGTCAGCTAGAGAACAACATGAAAACAGAAAGAAGGAGAGAGAATGCAAGTAATTGGTAAATGCTGTATTTGTAATACAAAAAACTGGACTAAATGGCAAAACTTGCTGCTTTGTAAATGTCAAATGTTTAAGTGCTACAATGGCAAAATAATAACCACACCAAATTAGATTAGAAACTGTCTGATCATGACATCAAGTTTGCAGAGAACACAGTCTGTATTATTTGTCTTTCTGTAAGACACAACCTAGTCCTAGAATAGTTGATAGATATTTTCTTAGATTTTGTTTTGATTAGTAGTTGGTGGTTTAAATGGGATAAATGTAAAGCATCACTGCTAAAAAATAATCATCAACATGCATACACTGAGGTGACAAAACCTGCCTAAATATAAATGACTTCTATATAAGCGAATAATATATAATATATATTTTTTTTTTTCATTGAACCCTCCCTAAATTTCAATCGCAGTTGTCTCTTTTTCTTGTTAAAATCGCATTCGCTAGTTAGAGGAAACGGTGGATGATAAATTGTTTGGGTGGAAACTGTTGATGGCTGGAGGTTTGACTGGAATGCTGCAAGGGCGTTTGGCACAGCGTCTGGACACCAAATCACATAATGCGTTCTTTCATGATTTAAAGCTCGGCATAATGGACTATTTTTAATCATGATGTCAAAACTTTAAACTGTATTCAATTTAAACACTGCATATTTCTCAGGAGTTTTTTATGACATCTTGTGCAAACGTAACAGATCACTGGCCTTCCAAATTGCAGCAAATTTACCAAAGAAAATAAAGAAGTAGACCTCAGTCTTTACAGACTCATCAGTTTCTGTACTGAGGTAAATATAGTGTAATGTAAGAGTGAAGTGGGGTTAGGGCAAAACTAAACCACGTTGGCAGTGAGAACTATATTTGCTCATATCTCTGCATGACTGAACAGGCCTTGTTTTATTTATGAACTCATGGGTATTTTTTATATTTTAACCACATAAATATTCTTCAGAGTCTATGAATGTCCCATTTAATAGACTTTGCAGTTATTACCTAAACCCTAATTTCACAATTCCCTATGAACCTCAGATTTGAGTCTTCATTGTAGCTTCTGAGCTTTTGAAATGTACCAGTTTTCAACTGAGAGAACTGAGAGCACCGCTAATTCTAGGGATTAAATGCATTCTGAGATTGCCTTATGCATGAAGGATGCACAACATGCTGCCTCTGATTTTGTCCAAAAGAGTTAGCTTAAAAACTGTCTAGGCGAGCAATGGGTTTTGGAACAGAGCCATTGTATTTTCAATTGTAAGACGCTAGCAGAAGTGAAATGTTTTTGTGCGTGCATGTTTTAGTGCCTTACAATATCAGAGTTTGTTTCCTTTAAGTCAGATTCCTCGTCTCTGTTGCTGTCTTTGTGGCGGTTGCTCTCCTCCTCTGCCTTGCATGGGTGAACTTTGACCTCACAGTCTGGCTGGTCTCTAGAGTCAGGCTGTTGCATGCATGCATGGGCAAGTTAATGAAGGAAAACAAAAGACCACAATAAAAGATGAGCATGATAGAAGACAGACGAGATCAAGAGGAGTATGATGAAGAAATCAAAAAAGGTGATGTGTAATATGGGTATATAAAACATTTGGAGGGACGTAAGGACATAATAGACATATTTAAACAAAATGTCAAATGAAACATGGAAAAAGGCATAATGACACGCATAAAACATCACCAGCGAATAAAAACTCACAAGACAATGAAAAGTATGTATAGGAAAAACAGTTTGGTCATTGTGGTATAAGACAAAATGGCAAAAAGAAACAAAACAACAAGAAGTGAAAGCATCATCTTTGGTTTGAGGAGGAGGAAACAGGAAATGGGGTAGCGGGAAACAAAGGAATCACAGAGACAGGGAGAAGAAGAAAAACAAAGGTAGAAATGTTGCAGCGACCACAGGTCATGGTGCCCATGCAGTGAGGAAAAAGAGAGAGAGAAGGAGGAAGGGAAGATTGGGTCTGGATTGGATCTCAAGAGTTGGGCCTCTAATGGAGCCTAAATGAATGCCAGTTAGATTAAACCTTAAATGTGCCAGAAAATGACATATCTTTAATTGTTTTCAGTCTAAAACAACAGTGTTGTATTGGACCCTGCTGACTTTCTTTGCATGAACAAAAACAGTTGAAATGGTCTTTCAAATATAATATTTTATGTTCCACAGGCAAAAGAAACTCATACAGGTTTTGTATGACATGAGGGTGAGCAAACGATGACTGAATTTTTTGTGACCTGTGACTTTAAAGGATTAGTTCGCCTGCAGAATAAAAAAATAAATATTTATAATTTATTCACCCCCCAGTCGAAAATAAATTAAGGTTTTTGAGGGAAACATTCCAGGATTGTTCTCCATGTAGTGGACTATAATGGTGGCCAAGGGGTTGAAGGTCCAAATTGCAGTTTCAAAATATTCAGAAAAAATGTATTATAGAAGTGAACTAATCCTTTAAGAGACTGAGATATTATCTTTCTTTAAAAATATCTATGAATATGAAATAATGATTTAACACTTATTTGCTAACATGCATGGATTAGACAGCTTATTATGATTACTTGAATAGTCAGGTCAAAAATGTATTGGAAACAGCCAAGTCTACATTTTATAATAAATTATTATACCAGTAAACAAACAAACTTATACTATAGGGCAGGGATAGGGACCTTCGGTCCTGGAGGCCCGGTGTCCTGCAGAGTTTAGCTCCAACCCTAATCAAACACACCTGAAGAAGCTAATCAATGTCTTCAAGATCACTAGAAAGATACAGGCAGGTGTGTTTGATAAGGGTTGGAGCTTAACTCTGCATGACACCGGCCCTCCAGGACTGAAGTTGCCTATACCTGCTATAGGGTCTCATTTGAATCTAAACATAAAATATAAATTACCCAAAAAGTGTATTCCTCAATCAAAATGAAAACCTATACAACAGGTTAGTTCTTTACCACAATAACGATGATCTACTCCATTAGAGGCCTACATGCTATCCACTATGAGGCCTTGTAATGCACTAGAAGCATGCATTGTTATAGTGGTCAGCAAACCTTTCTAAGGGAAAGGGCAGTGTAAATACAATTAAATGATCTAATCAAGCAAAGCAACAAAAAGAAAACTTGCTGGTAAAAACAGACAAAACTCAGAGCAAAAAGGAAAGAATAAAGATGCAATGGAATATTTGACTAAGAGATTGTGTGTATACCTTCTGTTGGGTTGTGTTCTGGTTGAACTGAGCATATGCAGGGCATGAGCAATTTGCTGCAGGGTCTTCTGCCTCAGAAAAGAGAGGCATCAGGGACATCCCTTCCACATGCTCCCTCTCTGGGGGCTGCCCCAGGGCATCCACCCTCTCACTGAGGGCCCGTAGCTGAGCCTGGAGGGACTGCAGTCTACCATGCAGAGCCTCCACCAGGGGCAGCGTGGAGCTCTGGGTCTGGCTCTTCTCAAGCAGAACTGGTTCTGCAGACTCGTTTGTCGTAATCTTACAATAGAATGCATCTGGTGAGATACAGGAGGGGTCGGGTGACATCAGAAGCTGAATGGCTGAGGTAACAAGTTGTGCCTGGTCGCGGATGGCGAGAAGGTCTTTTATGCTGAGGCACTGAGCGGTATGAGTGTGACTTGTTCCTGAGACTTTCAGATTCTTCTCCTCCAGAATATCCTTCTGCTCGTCACCAACCGGGCCTTCACGGTGCGCCTGGCTGGGGATGCACTCAGCCGAGTCCCCTGCTTCAGCATCGGTCTCCAGCGCTGGACGTGTGGAGCCCTGGTCGGAAGCCAAATCGCAGCGTTGAAGGTTGGACAGAAGCACACGGTTTTCATACTGGAGCTTCTTTACTTTGCCATTCAGCTCTGCAATCTGAAGCCTGGCAGCAAGTAGTTCTTTATGGCTAGCTTCGTTTAGACCAGATCCTTCATCTTCAGAAGCAACAGGGATGATCGTGGGTGAAGTGATGGTTGTGGACGACGACGGCTCTATTTCAGTGACAGCGGAAAGCTCAGACTTGTAGTGGTTAAGCTCATTCATCAACAGCTTGTTCTGCTCTTCCATTTCTATCAAGGAGCGCCGCAGCAGATCTGCCTCTTCTTCCACAAACTGGAGGTGGCGCTGTAGCTCCATCACATTCTCAGATGTAGAAAATAGAAGCTGACTTCCGACTCCACCAGTGAAGCCGACTCCACCTGGGGAATCTTGGATCTTCATGTCATCCATTTCGGCACGAAGGCCACGGTTATCCACCTCCAACTCTACGATCCGTCGGCTTAGAAGGTTCGCCTCCTCTTCCACCAGTTTCAGGTGGACTTTGACCTCGGCTTCTCGAGTGTGAGGAGAATCGGCGACCTCTTCGACAGTAAGTGAGGCATCAACCTCTCCGTACATAGAGCAATACTTTGCCAGTTCCTCCCTCATGGCCTCGTTGTCTTTGACCATCTTGGTGAGTTTCTTGCACATGAGAGCTGATTCCTCCTTGGCGAAGTGAAGCTGGCACTTAAGGTCTGAACTGTCCTCTGGAAGCTGGAGAGGAACATTTTCAGAGAACAAACAATTATTAGCCACTACAATATTAAACAATACACTGTCCCTTTGTACTGGTGCTGGAGCAAGTGGCCAAAGTGGCCTTGCTTCACATAGTTCTTTATGGAAAATCTGGCACTGCATAAGCTTGCTAAACCTGCTGATCTTGAACCAGGTTTCAAAGTTTTCAAAACAACACTCTTGTTTGAATGACTCGCCAAAAAATTGCCCAATGTGACACGTTTGTCATGCTTCACAACTACTCCAGACCATTTTATCCATTGTATTCATTCAATATCTAAACTTAAGATGTTTAAATGGTCTCAAAACTCAAAAACTAATTCCAACAAAGACTGATGTCTCATGTTTTTGTAGGTTATGCATTAACATAGTTAAGTTGTGGGTCAGTTCTTAAAGGGATAGTTCACACAAAAATTAAATTCAGTCATTAATTACTCACCCTAATGTCCTTCCAAACCCATAAGAATTTCGATCATCTTCGGAACACAAATGAAGATATTTTTGATGAAATACGAGAGTTTTCTGACCCTGCATAGACAGCAACGCAACTGACATGTTCAAGGCCCAGAAAGATGGAAAATACATCATTTAAATAGTCCATGTGACATTAATAGTTCAACTGTAAAGTTATGAAGCTACAAGAATACTTTTTTGTGCAAACAAAACAAAAATAATGACTTTATTCAACAATTTCTTCTCTTCCGTGTCAGTCTTTGACACACGTTTACGACAGTACCACAAAACACATGCGTGTGCATTCCTCTGATTGTAAACAAGCCGCGGTGCGTCCGGCTCATGCGTCAGCAGCATCAGACACATGCGCCACGACACTCTTGTAAATACATGTCAAAGACTGACACAGAAGAGAAGAATTTGTTGAATAAAGTCGTTTTTTGTTTTCTTTGCTCACAAAAAGTATTCTTGTAGCTTCATAATATTAGGGTTGAACCACTGGACTATTTTAAGGATGTCCTTACTACCTTTCTGGGTCTTGAACGCGGTAGTAATTTTGCTGTCTGCATTGTCAAAAAGCTCTCGGATTTCATAAAAATAGGCCTATCTTAATTTGTGTTCTGAAGATGAAAGAAGGTCTTACAGTTTTGAAACAACATAAGGGCGAGTAATTAATCACTTTTCATTTTTGGGTGAATAGGATCCCCTATAGGATTACAAAGACAATGAATGATTTAAATCAATAACACCTGCTTCTAAAAGTACAGTCTGATATAATTGTTCTCTACTTTACCAGTCCTCTTTCAAATCGTAATAATATCACAATAGAAGCAAACAAAAGTCATCAGATGTTTTGTATTTTTAGAGTGTATTACCTGAGGCGATGCTTTTTTATCAGGTTTGTTGTTTGGTCTGGCACCTCTTTTCTTCGAAGAGTTCTAGAGGGAAAAGATGATAAATTAATTTACAATGTGTAAAAACATGAACGAGTAACTCTTGTCATCCCCCTCTCCCAGCCATTGCACAACCACTCTGATATCAATACCATCACATCTATCTCTCTTTGTGATATTTTCACTCATAAATCATTATTTGGCAGCAAACCAGCATGGAATAAAAACTGAGACGCATTACAGCGTGAGGTATTTCATTGTTTCCATGAAATAAAAAAACTTATCTGCAGGAAATGGAGATAGGAGGAGGACAGAGAGCTGCCAGATACATTAGAAAATGAACAGTTGAGAGTCCTAGATTCTGATAAGTTAGTGCAAGCTTTCAGTTGTGAGAAAGTACACAATATTCACAATATAACACAGCCTCTCAAACCTTATTGTAAAAATTAAACATGATCACGTCTTGTGTGATTTTTCCCTAAATCATGTAATTGCACCTATGTTTGTCTTCATTAAATTAAAAAAATAAAAACAGAAATGGGTGAATACAGACAGACTCCTTGGTAAAAATCCTATTTTCACTTTCTGTCATATGTGAGCTGACAGAATGGCACAGGTTAATGGCAATGCTGCTTTTAATGGCACTAAACTTCATTAAAATCAATAGATATGTGCTGAAAGAAAATGAAAGCATCGACTTAGCAGTGTATCGACCATTTTTGTGCCACTGTTTATTTTCATTTAATGTAGTTTGCTGAGTCTATGAGAAAGAAGTCTGAACATAATGAGATTATAGCGACGTCATTTATCCCACCACTAACTCCCACTGGCCTCGTCCACAAGGCCTGCACATTTAAAGCTGTACAGTGTCTATATACATGCTGTGTGATGGGGTTTTCTTCTGTATATGAGTCCTCCAGCACAAACACACTCACTCATAGTGTTTCCAGCTCTGGCGCTCCACACAGTTTTGATAAAATTCCATCCACTCGCGGGACTGATGCAATTTTTCCTTTCTAATGCAATAGATGTGTTTCCCAACAAGTTTTTTTTTCTCTTTGACACTCAAAGTTTCACAATTTCATCTATATAAACATACATAGAATTAAAATAGGCATTGGCAAGAATGAGTTTTTGCCAACATTAACTTTATAAGGAACTGTGACATAATACACAATAGAACACTTTCACAATTGAACAGATAAATAATCCCACTGTATAGGAATCAAAATACATTTTGAAACAAATATAATAAAAACAATTATGTAAAACACAGTTTCATGTCGTTAAGAAATATTACTGGTCTGTGAATTTTCTCAACTCAGCGGCACTGGCAGGTGTAGCAAAACTTAATTTTAGACAGGTTATGGACTACTTTCCACATTTTTTTTCACATGATAGGAATAACATCAAAACAATAACCTCTTCAAAACCTGATCACTTCTGGTCAAAATGTTGTAACAAGTCAAGCTGAAAATAGTAAGAGATCTTTTCATTTGGATTGTGACATAAATATGAGTGTTACAGATTATTGAAAAAATTATCTGACGTTCTGTGCATTGGTTTTTGCATTTAAAAGTGGAGACAGATGAACGTGAGCTTGCAGAAGCGACTTCAGAATTAAATGTTGTTTTCACTGGAAGGTCCAGTTATGACATTTTGATTATGCATCCCAAGTTTAAAAAAAAATTGAATGAATTATTAATAAGATCTATAATTTGTTTTTTAGAAAAGAGTGAATTTTAATTTCATGCATTTAATCAGAAGCATGATGGTACATTTTGTACTGCTAGAACATTGAAACTCTCAATCCAAGTAGTCAGTCAACTGTTCACTGAATTGCTTATCAGCTACCTGAATTTCAACACCATGAAACCTAATGCAGGTATGGAAATCTGAGAACAAGCACACACATACAGGTCTATTCAGCCGTGCCCTGATCTTGTGCCTGCTTGATTTATTCTTATGAAACACACTCATTCTCCAACACATGTTGTAAGGAATAAGATGAAGTCATGTTACAGTCAGGGATGAAGAAAGAGTATCACTGTATTAAACAAACCCCATCACCCTGAAGGAACAACAGAGAACTCATTTATGTCTCTCTAATTTCACCTGCTCAGTTGACTGAATTAAGAAGACTTGAGTTTGTGGAGTGTGTGAAACTGAGAGGTTCTCTAAGTCACGCTCTACTTCACACACTTTTTCCTTCAAAATCGAATGAATGTTGCGTAAGAGAGACTGTTGAAACACGAGGCTGGATAAAGAGCTGAATGTTTCTGCAAAAGGATTCTCTTTCTTTAGACAGGGGCATCATCAGGATTTTAATTATTTCTATCTATACACACACACACACACATATATATATATATAAATTATATACATTGAACAAAATTATAAACGCAATACTTTTGTTTTTGCCCCCATTTTCCATGAGCTGAACTCAAAGATCTAAGACTTTTTCTATTTTACACAAAAGGCCTATTTCTCTCAAATATTGTTCTGGTTCCGAAAACCAGTCAGTGTCTGGTGTGACCACCATTCTGCCATCTGCCCTGTACAGTGAAAACCGGGATTCATCCGTGAAGAGAACACCTCTCCAAAGTGCCAGACGCCATCGAATGTGAGCATTTGCCCACTCAAGTCAGCTTTGACAACTGCAGTCAGGTCGAGACCCCGATGAGGATGAAGAGCATGCAGATGAGCTTCCCTGAGACGGTTTCTGGCAGTTTGTGCAGATATTCTTTGGTTATGCAAACCGATTGTTACAGCAGCTGTCCGGGTGGCTGGTCTCAGATGATCTTGGAGGTGAAGATACTGGATGTGGAGGTCCTGGGCTGGTGTGGTTACACGTGGTCTGCGGATGTGAAGCTGGTTGGATGTACTGTCAAATTCTCTGAAACGCCTTTGGTAGGTAAGGTAAGGTAAGGCTTATGGTAGAGAAATGAACATTCAATTCACAGGCAACAGCTCTGGTGGACATTCCTGCAGTCAGCATGCTAATTGCACACTCCCTCAAAACTTATGTGGCATTATGCTGTGATAAAACTACACATTTTAGAGTGGCCTTTTATTGTGGCCAGCATAAGACACACCTGTGCAGTAATCATGCTGTCTAATCAGCATCTTGTTATGCCACACCTGTGAGGTGGATGGATTATCTTTGCAAAGGAGAAGTGCTCACTAACACAGATTTGTGAACAATATTTGAGAGAAATAGGCCTTTTGTGTACATAGAAAAAGTCTTAGATCTTTGAGTTCAGCTCATGAAAAATTGGGGCAAAAACAAAAGTGTTCTGTTTATAATTTTATGTATATATATATATATATATATTAGGGGTGGGCATAGATTAATTTTTTTAATCTAGATTAATCTAGATTAATTTTGAAATTAATCTAGATTAATCTAGATTAAAATGGCTCATTTGAATTCTGCCGAAGGCATTCAGAATATGTGTGCTACCCAAATAATGGCTTAAAGTAAGTCTTTGAGAATGGGTTTCTCAAGCCAGGTGGCACATTAGACCAGCGGCTCATCTCCTGTTTCCAAAATGCATCACAAACTGCTTGAGAAAGCTGTTCTACTATGATAATTGGTGATGAAAATAAACTATGTTCAATAAGATGTACTTGTGTTTACTAACTGTTTATTCAGTTAAACATGAATTTTGAACTGTAGGCCTACATAAGAGATCGTGATGAACTGTTTACAGTTTCCATTGGGAAGCTTCTTAAAAATAAATTTTCCCTGAAGCAAACCCGGCGGCTTCATAGCTGCATCCATGTTAGCACGTCACGTCTGATGTGGTAATTTCACAGTAACGTTAGGCATACACACAGGTTCGAAGCAGAGGGTGACACGGGAGTGAATTCTCAAGTTCACATGAGACCTAAAGCGCATCCTGTTTGCTTAAAAGCGCAACGTTTCGTTGTTATTCTGAGTGCACACAAATAAACGTAGAGTCTTTACAGATTCGAAAGATGTATTAGGCTACTTTTATCTGTATGACCAAGAATGACGGAGATTTTAAGAGCAAGTGAGCGCACCGGAGCCTGTCCTGCGCAAACGCGCTTCCACACAAACACTTCAATAGCGCACATTTCTCTAGGTTAACATCATATTGAGCGGCCATGTAAAGTTGCTACTACATACATCTTTCAGATGAAAAGCCATATTTGAGGTTGATGAATGATAGTTGAGCGTTTGGATGTCCTGCCCGATTGTATTACCACATAGACCAGCCGTTAACAACAATCTGTCCATCACGGACTGCGAGCCTCTAGTTCGAAGACTCGTTCTCGCCCCCTACAGTGCAATTCGGCTAGGTATACATCCGCGCTAAAATATCAGGGTGAAAGTCATCATAGCTTGCGTAGTATAGACCCAGCTCCCAACCCAACTTTGAGAATAGATTAACGGCGATATTTTTTTTATCGCCGATAAGAGTCTCGCGTTAACGCAGCACGTTAACGCCGATAACGGCCCACCACTAATATATATATATATATGTATGTGTGTATGCATAGGGAGCATGTGTGTGCACTGCTTTGAAGAACTTGAGTCTTCATGTGTAGGGACATTTAAATAGGTATTTTGTGTGACAGAACAATTACTGCACTTTAACATGAACATATCAAAAGGTATCACTGAATGGAAGTGTTAGTTATTTGTCATCTCCAGAGGTTCCTATAATCCTCTACATCCCAAATGACTCCAGAGAGAATCACACTTCATTTCCTTTCATAAAATAGAAGGTGACAAAGCAAGCTGGGAGGAGAGACACATTGGTAAAGATGTGGACGGATTGTCTATTTTCAGAATTGAAAAGAATTCCATGACAAACCGCTGATCAGGAGAGCGCTGTGTTTAGGTGATGTTAATAAGGTTTGCATGAATAAAAAAAATAACACCAAAATCACAAAATGGGTTTTCAAATCATGGCTTTTCAGCAAAAAATAAATACATGAGCTGCATGTTAGAGTTCACAGCACTGTGTTTATTTACATGTGAGCAGCTCATGATCTGGTGTATTCAGTATCTCAGAGTGGCTTAGTTCACAGTCAATTTTACAAAGAGGACACTAACAACGTGCCGACAAATAAGACAGAGCTGGATACTTTTGGTATAAAACAATGAAATGTAATTTTTTTGTTTAAAGAAATTTAAACTATAAGTATAATTTTGTGGCTCTTTAATAAGTCGTGACAGATTGCTATAGCAAGTCAGTTCAAACGGCATGTGAACTGATCATCTCTTCTTCTAGTTATAGCATGAAATAAACATGAATAAACATCAGAAGCTATCTTGTTTCAAATCCGGAAAGATGTCAATAAACACCATTTTTCAAGCTCAAGTCCACCGACGTTACTCTACTCTCCTGTCTGGTTTTTGTCAGACAAACTAGCAGATTTGTCTTTATGATTGGTTAGATTGAAAACTCCCAGCATAGGGTCAATTGCTCAGTTTACTTAGACTACCAGATCCCAAAAATGGAAGTAATATCAACAAAAATGTTTACTTTTGTCTTGTCTCAAATTATTGGAGGGTCAAATTCAGAATTTTTTTTACACAAAATTGGTTTAAAAGTGCAAAATAATTTACATTTTCAGATGAATGCCACAAACAAAAGGTCATGCAAAGTGTTATACTACTGTGTGAAATGTTTAGTATTGCAAATGCTTTCTGCTTCACATACTAATTAAAACAGTGCACAGAGTGTGCACCACTCCAAAAGCTGGACTTAACCACAGAGAGGCTATGGTAAATCCATTTTTGTATTGTATGTTTTTTTCTCAATTCCTAGACCGTAGAGACACGAGTCCCTGACCGTTCCAGACTATAATGGGTTCCCATGACAACGGCTTTTGTAAGCAGTTCCCCTGTAGGGTTCAATGGAACAAATTGATGAATAAATTGGGGGAGGAAGTTGGGAGAGGGAAAACAGGAAATCACAACCTTTCAAATCCATTTGACATGAGGAGGACCCTCTCCTCCTGCACAAACAGGCAAAACAACAGCAGAAAATGACCACGCTTCCCCAGCTTTCTCTCTTACTAATTGCGCTAAAACACACGGGTGCTAAAAGCCAGATCATTATCATAGCATTTTTCATAAAGCAACTGAGAGCCTGCAGGTGCTGCGTATTTCCCACACAAATTCCGTCCCTCCGTACATGATTGGGAAATGAGATATTCTGTTGCTTTGATCCATGGCAACAGAATGTTTATTAGTTCACAACAGCAGGACGGCAGTGATAAACACTATGCCTTACACAAAGAACTGTGAAAATATATCTCCCCAAATACATTTATAATCTTCTTTATATCCAAAAGCTGTCCACAGCTTTTCTGTCCACATTAACCTGAGGCAACCCAAGACCAGAATCCATTTTAACCTACTTCTGAACATCCTTATACCCAAGCATGTTCTTTTTTTACCGTTTAATGTTAACTAGGGAGTCCTGGAACAGAAATATGAGATTTCATCATGATTTTCCTCTCAGTGAATTAAACAGGCTGTTTTGGATACTGTACCTTTAAGACCTCGACATTTAAACGACCTATGTTGTGATTGGCTAATCTCTATGTACATAATTAGAGCATGCAGAACAGTAGAGTAAACATACATGTCATCAACCACATTCACAACCACTGAATTAAAAAAAAAAGATAAGGAAAATCCTTTATGCATAAACTCCTTTATGAAGAGCACATACGGTTAAATCATTCACACACAGGTGCATGCAGCTTCTCTGCCTGCCAGGTTCTGCTGCTTGCATCTGTCAGCAAATCACTGTTGCCGTTTTACCAATGCCAAGTGCGAACACAACGTGTCACATATTGGGCTCATCCTGTTCTTGGATTATTTATTCAGGATAAAGTTTTGGCATATAGCAACGTTTGTCTCCAGCTTTCTCACACATGAAGAGTGACATATGCTTCTGTCCACCCGTGAGCGGGATGGTTATTTTACATGCTTATCAGGCTGAGTGTTAATTAGAGCTGGGAAACACTTTTATAATTACACATGACGCCCTGAGGCCCATGAGAGAAATGCAAATATGTGTGTGGGAACCAGAACAGAGAAGTGATGGATGGAAATAATATCACATGATCCTTCAGAAGTCATTCTAATATGTGGAGTTGGTGCACATGAATAGAAAGTTCAATGGAATAATTTGACAGACAGACAGACAGACAGACCCTCCCTTCGTCCCATTGACTTATAATAGAGACCCCTTTTAGGGAGTAATTAAGAATGATTGGGGGAGAGTCACATAAGAGGAGGCATTGCCTCCATCGCATTATGATTCAATATGACTGGTTATGTTTGGCTGTGATTGGTTCATGCAATAAATCCCACCTCTTGTGTTTGTGCGAGTTCGCAAATCAGTCTGAATGAACAATATAATGGTGTTAATGGGAAGACTAATTTAAAAAAGTAATTAAACGACTCACGCACTTAGATATAACCACATTGTTATGTGAAAATAAGCTGAAATATGCTGAAAACATGATCTGTGGGAGTTTTGTTGAGTAATCAGCTTGGTTAAATCTGAAGTAAATCTCCATGTCTGTGACCAGTATTTACCAAGCTTTGATCACTGATGATACAAAAAAATAAAAAATTGTTAAAAGTTAATTATTAAACAGAATAGCTGAACATAAGTTCACAAATAAAATATATTGCTTAAATTGTTACTGCCTTGAGTTATTATTTTGGAATAAATGTAAAATGCTTGAAAAAAAAACTTGATGAGATTCATACATGGCTTTAATAAAGATATTCATTACATTGTTAAATATAAAATATATATGTAGGGTGTGTGTGTGTGTGTTAGTTAATGGGACATGAGCACATTATTAATAGGACAAAAATGTCCATTCTGCCTCTTTCTTTCTCTTTGGCTTGTGAGTTTAATCTCTAAGCTTCTGTTGTGTACACTCTTCAGAAAAAAGAGCCTTGGTGCCACCATAGCAGACGACACCTCCCTCTTTCTTTCTTTAATCCCTTCATTTTTACCTCCTTCCTTGAGTGCACTCCAGTACAGCTGTGTCCATACATTACAATATCAAAGATTTCTACATTTCAATGGACAAATTAAAGCATTATTTAAAACACTGCAGACCTGATAAACCATCTCACGAATATAACAGGATGTAGACCTGCGAATACATATTGACAGTCTGTCATCACTTAAAACAATGCATTTTGTGACATTTGGTGAAGTTCAAAAGATTAATGACTGAGAAACAGAAGAAATTGGTGGTGAATCACACCTGTACTGAGCATTAATTGCTCCCAGGTGTGAGCCAATTAAATCTAGCATAGCAGCCTGTTTCTCATTAACTCCACTGACACAGCTATCAAAAGCAATCACAGTTTGTCTTACATTGGGGAAATATATTAAAAAAAAACATTGTCAGAAGATCTCTTTATCTGTAACCCGAGAGAAAATGTAAACAAACATTCTGTAGATATGACAGTCTTTACATTTTTCAGCATTTACATTGATGAAAGCTGATCATAAACCGGTTCAGAATCAGCCTGAAGGAATTGGCCCCTTCATCTATGACCTGTCCTAGATACCACCAAAGCTTTGGATCGAGTATCTGTCCTTGTTTTCTGCGTGAAAGATGGTAAGTCATAACAGGAGTGAAACATATAGCTCCCCACAGCCACATAAACTGCTCTTTGTCTTCGCATCTCGCCCTCCCGTTTCAGAGAAATTCAATCAGGGAGCCCATGCGCTCGTTAGAGTGAATAGCAAGCACTTGACACTCATTATCAGGTTGAGAACCGCACGCGATCTTGGCGGATGAAAACTCTCAAAACATTCCTCTCATTTGTATTAAGAACGACATTTGGCATTCAGAGTGGGAGACTGAATTTGGAGGAAGTTTTTTGAATCTGTGAAAAAGACCGCAATAGGTCAGATTCCTCAGTTTACAGCATAGCAAGGATGAAAATATATGAGTACGATTTGTAGCTTAGTAGACATCTGAGTAGTCAATTCTTCACTTTTGCATTAGCAGACAGTCTGTACTAGTCCTGAATTAGAACACATCTCAGACTCAATTCAATTCCATTTTTTTTTCAATTTGTGGCAAAATATATCAGGAGAACCTCTCAAATCCCAAGAGGCTATATGAAAAATCTGAGAGAGCGGGTGAGTAAGAGAAAGAATTACTGAGCTGGAGAAAATATGATGGACAAGTAACACTATATCATAAGATATGGGAGAGAGGTCTTGAAGAAAGCCCTCCATAAGCATTCCCATTCATCTCAATGTCAATTGTTTGGCTGGAGCAGGATCTCTCTAGAAGCAGGCAATTTAAAATCGCACTCAATTCTCCAGCCAGGCTGATTTGAGCCAGAAATGCATCATGAAAGGGCTGATTGCACCACAAGAACACACCCCGGTTCAAAACACTATAGCGACAATCCTGAGCCGTGAAGTCAAAGTCTATTTCACTTTTTAAAGGCGAAATGGTAAAACTTCTACTATAATATTTAAGTATTATTGATTTATATGCTTTCCAAAATTGCTTAGTCAAAATACACAGATAGGGTCATCAATTGAAATGGATGCTTTATGGAGTCAGATGGTGTAGTTATGACATATTAACAACGCTAACAAATCCCTTGAGGAGGCACCTTATATATATTTACTTTTTTCTATGGTTCACTAACTTATCGCAAACATAAAATTAGATCACTGATGCAGAGAAGTCATTGAATGTTACATGTGCATTAAGATGGCTACAGAGTTGTTGATGGGTGAAGACAACTGGGATAAATATAGTCAATTCACATTCAGTTGATTTGCTATTGCCGTTAAAGCTCCGAAGGAAATGTTTTAGATAATGTCGCAGCAAGCTATTGAAAAATCATTACTAGATTATTGAAATGGTTAAGCATTTAGATGGCCATTAGGGAGAAACAGTCATCAATAGACAACAGACATATAAACCAGATTATTTATCCAAGAGCTGTGTAATTAGATTGTGAGGCATTTGATGATTTTTAATCAATAGCCTTTCTCTATTAATGAAGATAATTGTATATAGTACATAAATAAGCACATTGCACCTCAATCAGTATTAAATTGATTTGTTGCCAAATACCACTGGACTGCTTCAGATGAACAAACTGGAGTATGAATTCAGTATGATAGCATGATGAATCAGTATGCATGATGAGTTTAGCTGTACTGTAGCTCAAAGCATGCAGTATACTGTGCACAAGCAGAGAAAGTGGGGGGTAATATATGTATGTAGTGTATAGGGCTGGGCGATATGGCTGAAAACTGTATCACGATATCAGTGTTTCATATCGGTCGATATCGATAATTATTGATATTTTTTATGACCCATTTAAAATAAGGACCAGGAGAAAAATATATTACATTTAAACATTTTTATTTTAAGCTTAACCTTTCTCTGATCATAATCCCCTCAGTTGTTAAGACAGAAATGTCAACTACCATGGAAAACTCAAATAATTAAAATGTAAACATAAGTCTAAAGTCACAATGAAAACTTAACAATTATCTAAGCGGAGCGGAAGCATGTCTTTGGCTATATGATATGCCACTGCCTCCGTTAACGTTATATCTTTGTACCGTTTAGATTCTTTGCCATAAGGCACTGATGCAGTACCTCTCCATGGCTTGCAGACGACATTGGTCTGACTACGGTCAGACTTATAATATCCAAAAAACTGCCATACAGGCGAGCTGACTTTTCCTCTTTTATTTACAATTTCCTCGTTCGCTGCGGCACTCGTTTTCTGCTTATGAAAAGGAATCCAGCAAACCAGCACGAGACAACGATATGGCGCAACCAAACTGATACTGTTACATGATTGGCTGTTAGCGTGTCACTCCCTACGTTGCTAGGTTACCAGAGAGCGAGTGCCTTTGTTAATGCAACCAAACTTGCTTCGCAACCGCTGTTTTCTTCCGACGAAGAATAAAACATATCGAACGTTTTATCGAACACATTTTTTATTGATATCGCTCACGTGTCTATCGCGATACATATCGTTATCGTTTTATCGCCCAGCCCTAGTAGTGTATAATGGCATGTGTGTGTCATGATACTATGCACTGAAAAAAATGTTAGACAATGAAGAAAAGTAACTAATCAAAATTAACTGGTTTTATGACAACATAAACATATGACCCAATATCAATTACCTCGCATACATTCTCAATCTACATAAATCTGACTCAACAAATATTTTATGTGATTTTTGTATATACACCTAGGTCTAGGTCCAAATGTTAAAATAAAATATAAAAAATAAATTAAGCAGATTTTGCTCCAATATTTTGAATTCCAGAGTCACTTTCAGCTTTTTTAATTCTGAATCTGGTATATACAGTGCGGTATGTAGTGAGGATTACAGTAATAATCTGTTCTAATAGAGCTGTAGTTTCTGCTGGCCATATCACCTCAGGTTATTGGTCTAGACAGATTACATTGATAAGGTGAGCAGGTCACTGAACTGCAGTAATAAACCCATTTTAGTGAAGAGAATCGCTGAAAGTGTAATTCTGATGTGATTAAGTAATCAATCTCCCTCTCAGCTCACTTCTCAAGCCATTATATCTATAACAGAAGATCCTAACAATCACACTTCACACAAACAGCGCTTCTCCAAATGCAATTTAGGAGCTTTGTCTGTAATGAACCCATCACATTTAAAGATGACTCATAAATCTATATTTAAACCAAAGGATTCCAATTGTGGGATGGGCTAAAATAATATGAGTCTGCAGATTCCAACAAGCCATAATGAATAACCCTTTAACAGATCAGTGAGGTGTACAGACGCAGATGAATATTGATAGTTAGTCTTGTGCAAAGGCAGTGAAGCGAAGACTGTTATCCATGCTCTATATAAATCAATGCAGCAAAGTGCATGAGCATGCTTTGTGTGTGTGTGTGTGTGTGTGTGTGTGTGTGTGTGTGTGTGTGTGTGTGTGTGTGTGTGTGTGTGTGTGTGTGTGTGAGAGATGAAAGTGGAAGATTGTTGGTTGACCCAGATGAGGTTCACAGGACAAGGAGTTCCCAAGAGCCTGGATATAAGGAGACATGTCTTATATAAGATCTGTCTCGTAATCAAAGCAACAGCTTACTGATCTGATTAGGAAGAAAGAGGAGGATCTGAGATCTAACCACTTAGCTTCACCTAAGAGACCTGTGAATTCGATCAGAGGCCAGGAGTTGTTGTTGTGTAATGATGTAAAGGCTTGAACATAACCATCTGGTAACAGGAGTGAAGACTTGACTTCTGTATGAACAAATGCTTATTTTTAACATCTCACACACTGTAAACAACATGAATGCATTGAATGGCTACATTCAATATGGATTGTTTTAGCATAATCAATAGCATTGCCAATCAAATTAATTTAACCTCAGTCCTGGGAAACACAAGTGGACGGCAACTGCATGACACGACTGAAATAGCACTGTAGATCAATACAAGCTCTCTGTGAGAAAAAAACTACTCGCACAGTTGTTATAATATCTGTGCCACAAACACACTTTCAGCTCATTATAAATCTTATAGCTCCTGTTTAAGGATTTTAAATACTTTAAAAAAAAAATATTTTGGGGTCAGTAAGTTATTTTTTTAAGGTTTTCACTATTTATTTGATAAAAAATACAGTAGTATTTCAAAATATTATTACAATTTAACATACAATTCAACATTCTATTTTATTTTAAAATGTAATTTATTATTGTGATGGAAAAGCTGAATTTTCAGCATCATTACTCCAGTCTTCAGTGTCACATGATCTTTCAGAAATCATAAAAAAATCTGAAATCATCAGAAATCACAAATCATTCGCTGCTTGATACATTTTCTATTTTTATCAATGTTAAAAACAGCTGCTTAATATCTTTGTAGAAAAAATGAAACCTTCAGGATTCTTTAATGAATAAAAAGTTCAAAAGAACAGCATTTATTTAATATATAATTGTAATAATATAAATGTGTTTACTGTAACTGCTATGATAAATTTTATGTATCTTTGCTGAATAAAAGTATTTCAAAAAATCTTATTGAACTTTCCAAAAATATGCCACTAGTATCAAATAATGCAAATAAATAAAATGAACCATTGAAACAAGTAAACAGGTTAGTATGTACTTATCTGGACAACATTTAGCCTGCAAAAAAGATTGTCACAGCAGGGAACCTGACGGATCTAATCTTGTCCGACTTCTTTCAAACAGCTGATCTCAGCTAACAATCTTAATACATGACATGCTACTAACCTAATGCAGTCTGTGTGGAGATGTATCCAGGAAACGACACAATTACACCGTCATTAAGAGCAGAATTAGACCAGCCAGTTGGTGCATGCATGTGTGTTTTGTGTGTGTGCATGGGTTTTATAAATGACCTACAAGCGCTGCAGCATTGTCACAATCAAATCGAATAACCTCTAGCTGCATTGTCTTTCTGCATGTGTGTATCAAACTTAAGGGTCCAGACATCAATCAAACACACATTTCCCTTTCTGCGCTTTCGTCTGTCAGTTCTGCATAGTGCTGAGCTTCATAAAAAGAGCTTGCACTAACTCCCTCCCCCCTCCCGACATCCTCTTATTGTTTGTTTTGCCTGTGCCATTTGTTCAGTCGTGTAATTCTCAAGTAGAAGCAGTTGGAGATTACAAGCTCTCTGTCTGATGTGTACAAACAAACATACACACCCATACAGAGCAAGGAAGTGTTCGTATAACATCAGAATCTGGATTAAGACAGACAATGGCTTTCATTTAAATGTGCAAATCTAAATTCTACTACAGTGACTTTGATATCAGATCATGTAAGTACTGACAAAAGTGTTTAAAAGACACTTTAAAAAATGTGTCCCTTTTTTACTTGACCATCACGGGTCTGGTGATCTGGCATTCAAAAATACCTCTTACACATTAAATGGCGCAAATAGTAAAGAGGAAGACATGCTGAATGGCACACAGCAACATCAGAGGTGTGTGTTGCGTTTAGTTTGCATAAAAGTATATATGATATGCCAGAAAAAAATGTACAACTTGGTTTAGCTCATTTGTTTAGACATTACAATACTGTTCAAATCATTTGGGGGTCGGTAAGATTTTGTAATGCATTTATTTAAATAAAAATACCGTACAAATTTTAAATGGTGGTTTTCTATTTTAAAATGTAATTTATTGTTTATTTAAAATAATTTTTGAGCATCATTACACCAGTCTTCAGTATCCCACCATCCTTCAGAAATCATTCTTATATGCTGATTTGCTGCTCAGGAAACATTTCTTATTAATATCAATGTGTATGTGGCTGTAGTCTAAGCTATATAGTGCAGTCCAGGCCTGAATGTGTGTTCATGAGTTTAGCATGCTTCAGTCTTGCATGGAGTATGTTTGGTTTTCCATGCAGACCTTTACTAGAGCATGAAATCATCTCTCACTCCCTGAGGAAAGAATGTGTTATCTGTATGTGGATGTGTGTCAGATTTAACCAGGGGTTGGTTGCAGCTCCTGAAATGCAGGAATAGTACAGGTAAAATATCAACAAACCCCTAACTCTAAGGACACGAATGATACCCCTTGTAAAAAAGAAGTGCGCTTAATTGTATTCATTGCGTGTAATTTTACTGTACATCAAATCTTAAAAGTGTATTTAAAAAAAAAACTGTACTTGCAGATTTGAATCTTTACTTTAAAGTCCTTTTTAATTCATTGTTTTAAAGAAGTATGCTTTGAGTTGCACATGTACTTAATTTAAATATAGTGTGTTATTTGATATCACATATAAAGTTTAAATGTATTAAATTGCAACTTCATTAGAAATGCATAATTACAAGTTGCATAGAGACATCCCAGTTAAAGTATTTTTAGTTTATTATAAATGTTTGTCAGTACATTTGGCAGAACAATAGAAGTAATAATTAAATTATGTTCTTCAGTAGGTCAAAAAAGCACTCTAAGGTTCAACTAACTGCATTTATAATAAATGTAATATATAATGAATTAAAATTTCATAGCAATTAACATGCAATTGTGTGTCAAAAAACAGTCAGTTAATGCTTGAATATATTATTTGAAAATATATAATTTCTGTAAAAAGTACTCTTTTTAAAGTATGCTAAAGTGTACTTCTTTTTCACAAGGAAAGGCTTGGTTTTTAAGACAATAAACATCCAGGTCACCTGTGTGTGTGTATATATGTATAGTGTATATGTGTGCGTTTCTCATGCTTTTATTCTCTATTGTTCCCATCATGTGCCAAACCAATACTAAACCTTGAATGCCATGTGCTTTGCTGCTGCTGTACAGGTCAGACCGTACAATACAGAGAAACACAGCAAACACAGCTGCCAAACCTTCCCAGACTCAAGACTTCACAAACCAGCAGCTATCGTTTAACTGACTCTCTTGTTTGTGTTATTTATAGCAATGTAAATATCGGATACAATAAAAACTGCATATTGTAAATACAGTCTGAGAACACTCAGTTTATGATTACTGTGTGCATTGTGCATTCATGAATCTAATTCATTGAATAGTATTATAATAGACAGAAAAGGGCAATTTGAAATGCACCACTATAACCACACAAACTGTTAGGCTACTTCAAAGTATCATGGTACAGGAAATTCTAATAGGGATATTGGACCATTTATGTACCAGTATCTTCTAGGTACTTTAGAGTGCATGTAAACACCATTGTACGTGAATATAGTGATCATTCAGTACCACTGTCTGTAACATGGTACCCACCACCACCACTGTAAGAGAAAAGTAAATCCATTTGTCTTGAAATGACAAGGCTCATCTATCGGGACGTTATCTCTTATAAAAGCTTACAGCTCTGTGCTTCCTGACCTATGACTGTTCTCGTAATCATCAAATAGTCATCGGGTCAGCGTTTCATTACTCTACTTCTGAAATAACAGTTACATGACCACCTCCTAAATCATCCCTCAAACTTTCAGGGAGTTTTCAGCAAACTCTGAACATTCTGGAATGCTCAGACATCCTCAAAATCTTCCCATGCTTTTCCCAACAAGGGGGTTTTAAAGTTTAAATAGCCCTGCCCCATGACTCCGCTGACTGTCCATCTGTAAGTTTTCCTCATCTGAGGTTTGTTTTCATCAGAGCAGCTGACGCTGAGTAAATGAACCCTGCTTCAGAGACCCTACACTTCCTTCCTTTCTCAGGGTTTCCCCTTCAGAACAAAACAAAGATAGGAGCTTCCTGAAAAATATAAATAAAAAAGTTCAGTCAGCCTCAAAGGACTGTTTCCTCTAGCAGAGTCTAGAAGGGCTCTGGTGGATAATGCCACTAATACATGCTGTTTTTGAGACCCATTGGGCTCTGAATGATAAATTAACAAATGAGCTATTGGTATGAATGCGTATTTGGAGGAAGAAAAGGTTGCGCTCTTATACTAAACTTTTACTGTACCGAAGCCTATTAAACACCTGTAAAACAGGCCCTATAAAACAGCCCCTCCACATAGCGACCACCATCAGAAGCCATAAACACACACCTCTTACACTCCCAGCAGCAGTAGACATGTGAACCTAATCACCCGTGAGACACCACGCCAGCTGCAGTACCGATCGATACCCGTTGTGTGTTAAATGAAGTACTGAGAGAGAGTTTGAGAATGAGGGATGGAGAGCATAGAAGGAGAACGAAAAGCATTTGTAGGATGGAAAAAGGGATTTTTTGGGTGGGGTGCTATCTAGGTTAAAAATCCCTATATCAGCAAGCTTTTATTTTGAGTGTTTATTTTTGCTTCAGAAAGGGAGGTCTTTGATGGTGATCTGATGACATCAGCGTGGTCCTCATGCAGACTCTGTTCTTTCTCACTGACCTATTACATTTCTGAGAAGTCTCTCAGTGAAAATAAAGCAATTAGGGATCATGGTTGACAGATTTGTTGCAAGTTTGCAATGCAAGACATTGTTGCAAGTTTCTTTTCTGTCCATTCTTCCTTATGGTTTTCCCCATTGACATTTTTTTTGTTTAATAATTTAGCACATTCATCATCAGATGTAGCTTTACATCCACTTAAAACAAATATTCTGTTAAATGTACAGTAAAAAACATCTTGATCTATCTAATCACCTGTAGAAACTACTTCTACTTGAACCATAACCATGGTTCAATAAACCATACTACAGAATTAGAGTTAATCAAACCGCCTATAAAAGATGTTACAACAGAAAATATAAAACAAAAAACAACCAAACAAATAACAAAAAGAAGAAAACAATGAAAAATATAATAAAATGTGATGTTTCACACTAGGAATTCTAAGAATGTGCTGTTTTTACCATAATTCTTACTGGAAAAAGGCACAAAAATGATAGTATTTTACAGTAAAATATTATATAGTGCGACGTTAAACCACTTTCAATTTTTCACCATATATATTATCAGGTAAGGATGTCTCTACTGTTGTGTTTTTTCCAGTTTTGTTTTTGTCCACCTAAATGGTGCTGATCCATGCTTGAAATGATAGAACAGATCACATTTGTCTATCGAAGTAAAAAAAAAAATATATAAAAAAATATACTCAAAATTGTACAGTCAGTCCTTATAAGGAACTTGATGTAAGTAATTAAAGAAATTAGCAATAATTAATAAATAAGTTATAATTATTTTATACAGAAAAAGAAATAAAACTAGCACAGATATGTATGAAATCAGTCAATTACAAATACAGTTTAGCCATCATTATACAAAAATATTTTACTGCAGAAATCCACGATTGACGCATTAGAATCGAGTTTTTGTTCTAATAAATGTTTACATATCTCTTTCATCCTGTAATTTGTTAACTGAGTGTATGTGTGTCAGAGTGAGATATCATGTTAAATCAGATCATCTTCTTTTACATGTGGTGATCCATCGTTTCTTTCCATTCTTTGAGTCATCTGTTGTCTGAAAGGCTCCACTGGCTCTTTTCTGAAAGTTCAGTTGAGGATGAACTCTCGCTGTGTACCATAAGTGCCCGCTATGCCAAGAATTCAGTCCTCAACAACAGAGAGCGGCACGCATCCTTCCCTGGGCTTTCAGCCAGTAAGAACAGAGCAAACCTGTGAGCCGACCCAAAGCAGAGCAGCCGAGCGAATCAGAGCACTGGCATTGACTATCACAGCGGTAAAATGATTCTCAAAGAAAAGAGTGAACTGACCAATAATGACCGTTGCTTCATACAATAATGCGTTCATCACTTTCTATCATGCAGCAGACATAGCTAATAGAGCACAGACCAACCATTGACAGGGCTCTAGACTAACTTTTTGCACTGGGTGCACTGGTGCGCCTAACTTTTTTTCTTAGGTGCACCAGCACAAAAGTTAGGTGCACCCAAATTTTCATATAGGCAATATTGACTAGTAAACGATTAACTAACAATGTGGTCAACATAACGTTCTTTATTTGAAGCACAATTCTACAAGAAAGGTAACTTACTGAAAAAGCGATGGTGCTTAAAGTGCTTCACTGAGCTAATAACTTAAAAACATCTCAAGATAAATGAAATAAAAATAAAATCTAAATTAAGTGTTTTAAAGGGCTTCAAACTGAACACCTCATGGCTCAATGTCTTATGGACTATCCTCCATTACAGTCACATGCCCCTCGGATGGCCATCTCCTGTAGTTTATCCTTCTTGATCTTTGGCTTTGGCTAAACCTGCTGGCCACACTCTCTCTAGCATCAACATCTTCCAGACTTGACCCCTCTACACTGATTCTGATCAGATCTTCCACTGTGTCTGAATGAAGGGATGCTCTAGTGCTGTGCTTCTCAAACCCTCCCCTTAAACCTATAAAAAAAATCCTTAAAAATATACCACAGACAACATTCTTCTAATATTGTTATGACTTTTCTGACTTCGAGAACCATTGTAGGGCTCCAGACTAGCATTTAAGGACACCAGCACCAGTGCCTTTAAGTTCTACAGAAGGTGGCACCAGCACCTGACAGGAAAGCACTCACCCTGATCACACATGTGCATCTTAGAGATGTCTATCTGATGTCTGCATTTACATATTCAAGAGGTATTTTTAAGAGTGTTTGCTCATCTGCAATACATCTCTAATATGTTTCCAGTCAGATGTCAAATAGAGATTTATTAAATGCATGTAAAACTGCTTCTGAGACGTTTATCAGATTACACAGCGGATGTTTCCCAGATCTTTAGCAGATGTCTTACAGATATACTTGTGCTGTCTGGGTAGTGGAGATGCAGTTTAAAATTAACTTTTATCAATGTCATTCATAAATGTCTAAATATAATTTAATAAATACAATATATATATGTATATATATATATATATATATATATATATATATATCTTAGGGAGTGGAAATGGCTGATAAGCCTATAAGTACTTCTCTGCAGCCATCTAATAGTGGTCATTTAATGTATTTTTTTATTTTTAAATAAGTGTTTGCTTTCCTACATTATGAAATGTTTAGTTTTATAAATGGGGTAACCTATGAAGGATGAACAAATAATGTCATCACATTAAAAATAACTTTAAAATTCGGTAATAGCCTACTTAAAGTTTGAAGTGCTGGGAAAAGTTGTGTGAAGCATTTAAAAACACTTTAAGACATTAGACCTTGTTCCTGTAACGTTAGTTATGTTAAATCCATGGTGAATGGTGGTGATGTGTTTATTGAACAATGTTTCTCCTGGTTTCCACATCAGTGGAGTTTATTTCGATGTCTGTAGATTTAACATAATTCTGTGGCGAATTTGAATGCTTCTCACAAGATTTGACAGAGATGTTATTGATTCCGCGGTGAATTCGACTACTTCACTGTATCTCCCAGCGCCGTGTATAACGGTGTCGCGTGATCGAGAGCAGCCCGCGGCTCCGGTCCGAGCAGATAAACGGTCTGTAGCCCAAACGAGTAGCGCGGATTTGTTCCGCTTTCGGTTCGTTTGTCCGAGCAGCTCTTGTAAATCGGGCATGAAGAGAACGCAAAGCTGTTCATTCCATTTTTTGAACCGAGAAACAACCTTTCTTTGACTGAAAGCGCATTGCGATGACGTCAAAAGACGCGTCTAAGTGCAAAATCTGCGGCAATTTGGAAAATAGCGGAGATTGCTTGATTTTGCGATAAATTCAGCGATCGCAGAATCCTGGAGTGACTGTCAGACGCTCACTGAACAGAGCAGATTCAGAGAAAGAGCTGCGCGCATCTATACTACTCACCTGTCTCTGTCTGACAGCAGCAGCACACGCATCTTCAAACGCACACACACACACCAATACAGGAGTATCTGGACCATGGCCAATCAGAGGGGGGGTCCGCACTTCACTATCTCTGATTGGTTTAGACCACGATATGAGCCTAACGTGTCTTTTGTCGAACAGCAGATACTTTGAGTCGCGGAGACTTTTTTTTTTTTTTTTTGCGAATGGCTGGACGCACCAGTGCGACCAACGTTTTTTTTTAGTCGCACCCTTGAGAAATTAGGTCGCACATGCGACCAAATTGGTCGCACTCTAGAGCCCTGATTGAGCCAACATAGACCATCCTCCCAATGATCCATTACTCAGAACACAAAGGAACATTTATAACCAAAAGAATGCAGGCCAAAACCTGAGAATTAACCAAACACAAGAAGCATGCTTTATGTTCCTCCTCGTTAAACTGTCAGTCGAGAAAATCTAATGCTAAATTCATGTGCTCCCCGTCCACCTTCAAACCCACCCACCCGAGCTGACATTTACACAGAGAAAGTCAACAGATCGGTCCGAGCGACGTGCTCTCGGCTCCTGCCGTAACAAACACATAGAGCTTTGACTACAGCGAAGCACTGCACCTCAAGTTAAACATTAAGAGTTCTGCCCCAAGACAAATCAAGTACAATATAAACACTTTTCCTTTCAGAAACCTTCCCTGGAGCTTCTAATCAAGCCTTTACGGAGAATCTGAAACTAGATCCTATTTCCATAATTAGCAGCTTCTTACAGAACTCACACTAATTTCCACTACTAAAATGGCCAAACACGGATAGTTCCAGCTCCAAATGTCCAACTTCTGTGCCTTGTACTTGTGATTTAAATTTTTTATTAATCAATATAGATAGGCTTATGAACTACATTACTTGGTAAAACAGTGGCTTATTTAGGTTATTATTAGTAGTGAATTCTAAGGCAAGAATCATTATTTTTATAATGAATAATATCTCAAAAATCCTGTGATTTGTCACCAAACCTTCAGTTTTTGATCAATGAAACAAGCTAGAAAATCCTCAAAATTCCATTAACCTACATTGAAGGAAGGACTCGAGTCGTATTTAGGGACCACGATATCATAGAGATTTAGAGGAGAGGCTAAGTAACCACCTAGCATTGCCCAATAACACATAGCCATTAGGGATTGGCATTTTTGGCTATTTCTTATTTCGATCGTACTTAAATCGAGTACTCGGGGGGGTATAATATAATCTATAATATAATCTAATATTAGATTATGATTATGATGCAGCTATGTTTAAAAAAAGAAGCATCAAAAAAAGAATAGCTGCCTGAGGTGATGCTGACTTTATGCCAATAAACTGAAACTCATTCAATGACACTTCCTATGATTGTAATCCGATAACTTAGATACATAACATAGATATAACATTACAACTTGTATCTGCACAAAAGGATACATATGCCAGTGACCTTTAAGTTGAGAGAGAGAGAGAGAGAGAGAGCGCTCCCGCCGTGATGCGCTTTCAACAACGCACTGACTGAGACATGGTCAAGGAGAGGATTCACTATAGATTTTACATTCTATAAAGTTCTCATTATAAGGCTTATTTCATTAATGTTTATGGCAGATTTGCGCTATATTTTCATCTACATTATCAAGTGATTCCTAAAATCGCCTGTGTGTTTTCGAAGCCATACGAAGTATGAAAACAATTTTAATTGAAATATGCATACTGTTGAACAAATATGAAGAAAAAGGTATTTTGGGATTTTTGAAAAAGAAACATCTAAAAGCAATATGACCATCTCAAATAACTCAATATTGGGCATTGCATTTGAGCATGAAACTACTGGTAATATGCACTGCATTCAGAATGTACATACATTTTTATATCCCAACACATCCTATATTAGATTTAGACACTATGTGACTTCAAAGCCAAGCTTCTCTCTCTTCTCACGTCTATACTTTTAACGCTTGCATGCGAAATAATCAGAGCTCAGGGTGCCGCAGCCGCCCAAAGTGCAGCTATAACCAATCAGAATTTGTTTTTTTTTTCACGATCATCGTTTTCATGACTGATCATCACTGTCACGGCCGAGTACTCGATTGCTGTTGCACATCCCTAATAGTAATGCTTTAACAACAACACAAATTAACCACATAGAAATTATCTGGTAGCACCCAGACCACCCAAGCAGAATCTTTTATTCATTTTCATAATGCATACCACACTTATTTCCTGTGGTAAAATACACAGCAGCTCGTTTCCCACAAATTTGAGAAGTGTCATAATTCAAATATCTACAGCTCATTTAAAAGCCCACTTGCCATCTACTCAACATCCTGAAAGCTTCTGGAATGATCAGTTATCTCTCACCTCTCTGGTTTTCTCCATCTCCGCTTGCAGGACCTGCTTGGCCACCTCCAGATCCTGTAGTTTCACCCTCAGCTCCTCGTTCTCCTGCTCCAGACGAGATCTCTTCTTCTCCACAGCGTCCAGCTCATTGTGCAGACGAATGGACACATCTTTTGCCACCTAAAACAACAGTTTTTATGTGAGCTTTATCTTCTGTGAGCTGCATATACAGTTACGAGCTTAGTGAAAAATATTAGGCAAGAGAATGTAAATGTATTATATTGAAATATTACAGAAATAGTAATAAACATATTTAATTCAATGCTGATAAATACAGAAAACTGATTAAAAATACTGCATGCTGTAGTAATTAATCCTATCATAAAATGTATCCTCTTTTTCGTTTTAGCTTTGCCAGTGAAAAGTAGTGAAGATGGTTGGTTCATAAGTCTATGATTCATGTCTCCCTGAAGGTAGAGGAAAGCTCATTAAAAGTGGTTGATCGTAAAGTTGCACTAACTTCTTAAGGAGGCAATTATCGGTGTTGGGCAAACAAAAAAAGAGAATCCAAACCCATCTCTACCACACACACGCATACTGGTGCTTGGACCATTTTAGCAACACGAGCATTCATCATTACTGACCATGTTTGTATGTTTCTATAAGGCACATATTAAGGAAGGATGTAGGTTTGTGTGAGAGGAATGAGGAAAGCGAGGGCAGCAGTCACTGAATGGGGTAAATGGGGATTGTGAAGGGCTAGAAGGAGAAACACAGTCCCTGATTGTGAGGAAGGGTTTTCTCCTCTCTGTGTGTCTGAACCACAGCCAAGGTGCAGCTGGGTACCCACAATGCTCCTCTGTATCAACACCACGCTCTAATTCATATCAGATCCCTCCATTTCTCATTCTTTCCTTGTCTTTATTTCACCAACAGCCTCTCTGCATGGTTTCATCAGTCTTTTTTTCCAATTACCATTGCCAGGAGCTATAAACATCATTGTTTATCCATCAATGTTATGGAAGAAACTAACTGAAAGCAGCAAAACTACTACCTTCACTACATTTTCAGTAGTGTTACAGTAGTTTTCATTTCAGCTTTTCCAGTACTAGCTACTTTCCCCAAAATGTTTCGCTCTGGGATGATAAAATTGCTGTTTTGCTGTTGTTTTATATTGGACACACACATTAAAAACATTATTTAACAGCAAAAAAAGTTCAGTGAATATGTTACATTACATTATCCTACCGTATATGGTAAAAAAAATATAATTAGAATATATAGGTTATGTACTTTTACTATGTAATATATAAAAGGGTAGTTTTAATTATAATATTATACAAGTAAAAATATTCACTATTTATTGACATATTGACTATTTACTGACAAACAATAATAGGGAAGATGTCAATGTGTGACCCATATCATTTATTTTCTTCCTATTTTTTTTATTAGTGACACAATTTTCTATTTTAGTTTCAATGTTTATTGTATAAGTGTTATGTAAGTTACTCCAATATTGTTTTGCCACAGTTCCTGACAAAATCACTTTTTATTGAATAGTTTTACACATCAATACCAGTTTGTATTGTATATTACAATTATATTAAAAAACATGGAGTTATTAACTGTAAAATACACCCAATTAACTGTAAAAAACCCATCATTAAAGCAACCTCAGCTTTTATTTTTATATAACTATAACAAGAGTTTTTATAAAGTATCGGTCTAGGAAAGCAGGAAATAAATCAATGTCACCATTCATGATAGAATATACATTATGTTTCTAAACCACAAGGCCCAGGGTTCTGTGGTAATTGCATGTCTATATAGTCACACAAAAGCTCTGAAAGTGTCTTGGTCCCAGATTATTTGCATTCACCCCTCCCACCATGCTGTCTGGACACCACCCACCTGCCTTTGTCTGACAATGTCACAGATTGTTGTCGTTTTTACATGCAAAAGGATAGACACCTCTAGAAAGGGGCAGTGAAGCACTGCTGTGTGTGTGTGTGTGTGTGCTTTGTTGTCCGCCTCTCTCACCACAGCCTGATGTGTAACAAGCTGCCATATCTGACCTAACCCAGGAATCAAAGGAGTGTAACGACCCATCAAAGACTAATAATGGCTCATTTGCATGTGACCATGACTGTTTGTTCGCAGACCTTGGTCAGATATTTAAATGGCTCTGTGGAATTTATTTGTCTTTGGGTTTGATTATGTGTGTGTTTCGCTCCTCTCTGATCCTGCTTTTGAGGACTGCGCCGCCTCTGCTGTGCAAACGGTCGTTTTAAATGACTTGCCTCCAGATCTGTATCTGGTTGCATCTGCGGGACAGCAGCCCGGGTACATTCACACTATAAACTCAACCGTTCCCTGCTTATAAAAAGCAGACTGCCCTTTGGTTAACCTCTTAGCACACATGCGGCTCAGATGAGCCATATGAAGACCGTTCAAGGGCACCAAATACTGCAGTGTTGAAAGACACCCATTAACACAGCTTCACCACATTTTTAAATGGACTGACACTTTAAATGCAGCATCCAGCCATATGTCACTCTTGAGTTCATTTTACAAATCCTGCCTTTTGAAGTGAGTAACAAAGTCAACATAAAACGGCATTTGCGAAACATTTACTTATAATGTGATGCATTTCTGAGTGAAAAAGGATATTCAATGAGATAAAAGTAGCGCAAGTAAATGGAGACTTTACCCTAAGTCTCCTGCTTCTCAAATTTTTATTCTAGAAAAGAGACCATAGTCGTCTCAAATGTGCCTCCTCTAGAGTTTGATCTCATCTTAGGATCTGGTTTTTAAAGCAGGCTTTGTCCTGCCCTGTGGCTGTTTGACGTGTGAATGCAGCACATGGCTGATTATGCATGTGTACTCCTCACATAGATGATAATGAAGCGGTTCGACAGGGAGTGGACCAAGCCAGCTACACGATGAGGAGGTGTTCATTACCATGCATCTCTTTCTATCCCCTCTTATCTCCAGGATACTGCTGCTAAGCTGATATCTGAACAGGCGAAGGCCAAACTGACCAAACAGTATTTTCCTTGCTTATCATCATCTGTCACCATCACTTCCTCTCTATTATCCTCCTTCTGCCCAAAAAAAAAAATAAAATTCTGCTCCGAGGTTGCTCTTTCATAGCTCAAGGCTAACTGCAGGTCTCATTATTAACATGCGTGTTTGTCCTAGTGTATACAGTGCATGTGGCATAATAATTTCATCCGCAGCACAGTAATACAATCACCAGAAATAAAAAGCTAAACATAGAGTAAAGTCATGCATACATGTCACCTTAACTAAGATTTTTAATTTCTGAAGTCATATACAGCCATGTGTTAGCCACCCCCTTTTCAAGACAAATAAACCTTTGTAAAAAATGTAGCAAGGGGATATTACTGTGTATTTTATGTCAAAAAAATCAAATGTGAATTAATCTTGCTCTTGTGTTCACAACAGACCTTATTTCAGGAATTAAATCAAAAACACATTCAAAACACCCATTGACTTTGGGACAACATTGCACATTCTTGTCAAACCTGAAGTATTCTTTGGGATTTACATGTCATTTAAGTAACAACTTTGTCTTAGAGGTATGGTCCAGAAATAAAAATAGAAACAAATATGAGTATAGAGCTATAAATTAAACTAGCAGAGCTCAAAAAAATGGTCTTGGATAAATCTGATAAGAATTTAGTTTATAATGAAATCTCTCCCTTTTGTCTTAGCAGATCTAAACATAAATTGAGACATTGTTGAGATCTGTAAAGTCCAAAGAAGATAACTATGGTCTTTTTCTTTCAGAGGAACATTTTGAGAAGCAGAAGACTTAAACATCTGCATCCTCCATTAGGACTGGGCGTGCAACAATAGAAATGTTGCATGAAATCCAATTTTAAACTATCTGTCATCAGAAAAGAATAACGACTCAGCAAGCCGTAAAGTACAGGCACTAGAGTTTAATGTAAGTGATTTGCTTTTGACAAACTAGATTAACAGAATTTCCTGATATTAATTTAATTTCTGATATTTGTTTTCTACAGCTGTAGTCATTCTCTCCGTTTCTCAGCTGTTGTTTTGCATGAGCACATGGCCGGAGAAGCTCAGATGGAAAACAGAGGGAGAGAGGAAGCCCCAGTGTTCCTCCAAACCCAATTTCACAAGCCACCAGCTGATGAGAAGGTGTGGAGCTGTTTTCCGTCCTTTCCCTGACAGATCTGGGAGACATTGCTCTCATTGGATGAGAAATGAGGCCAGTGCTTCAGAGAGCAGGAAATGGTGCAGAGATCTTACAAACATTCAGATCCTCCATCAACCCTTTTCACCCCCACCCCCTCCTGACCATGACATCATCCCCTCCCCCTTCATCCCGAGAGACCAGAGAGAGATGGGAAGAAGTCAAACATGGGAAACTTCTGTAAGTCCAAGGGGAAAACAAATATTTGTCTTACACAGCCTCTTGGTCAGAATATCACTGACCTCTAAATGGAGTTCATTCATAAGGAAAGTACCAAGCAATAACTGATACGTGGGTCATCTCAGCCCCAAAAAGTTCACAGAAATCAAGGGTTTTACTTAACATGTAATACATTATGGCCAGATTGATTCATCAATTAAAATATTCTGTCATTTTAAGATAGAAAATGTTCAGAATTCAAAAGAAATGTTTAATTTGTCTTCATTGGCTTTGTTAAACACTTGATGCGACTGGTTATTTACATCCTTCTGGAGTAATCAATTTCCTAAAAAACTGTGCTCCCCAGATCTTACTTTTCACACAATATAATATTTTCAACTCGTATTAGCATTTCATTTCCAATTATTTCTATTTTTTGGTAAGTCACATAATAAGCAGGATAATGTACAGTCAATTATTTCGTTTTTTTGGTAAGTCACATAATAAGCAGGATAATGTACAGTCAGCCGGTCATTATTGCGAAATAAACCAAAAGGGTGATCTGCTTAACATCACGGTCCCTTTTAGTTAGTTTACCTGTATATAATGCTTCTGCTACTAAAAAATTGTTCATAACAATTAGCCTAGCAACAAGACAAACATTGAATCAATCTTCTGAGGTAATTTTCACTAGTTGATAACATTTGGCAGCAGTTGTGTTCGTATGAAACAAGAGAGTATCGAAAAATATCTTGTTGTTCAATACCAAATTTTGATACTTAAGGGGTTAATCTCATCAACATCAGTGAGGCGATAAGCATGCTACATGCTTTATGTGCCTAAATCACGTGCTGGCGATTGCTATCTAATGTGTGTTTTGGCCATATAATGTTGCTGAAATATGCTATTTGTAGCCTTTTATATCAAGCTATTCACTACACCTGCATAACATTTCTCATTTATTAAAACTATTTGAATTGATTTATTGTGGTGTTGGTTACATTTTGTTCCTTTGTGCAGTTGATCAGGAGATGAGTCTTTAAGTCTGTCAACAAACTAAAATATCATAATTTTTTTGATGATATTGTTAAAATGAATTTCATAAAATTGGTAATGAAAAAATATCGTTCAAGAACCGGTATCGAAGTCAAAGTATCGGTATCGATATTTAAAAAAAATAACGATACCCAGCCCTACTTCATTATTTAATGTATATTTGAATAAATATGTAAAGAAAGTTTTATTAAAGCACTGTTTAAATTTGATATCAAAACATCAAATTGGAATCAAAACATATTTATACTACAGGTTGACATAACAACTGCCTTACGTGCAATTTAACTGTTTTTTTACACAACTTAGTTGATTTATTAAATAAAGTTGATTAATTGATTATTAAATAGGTAATTGTCAGTTTCGGTTTTTGGCTACTTAAAACTTTATTGACGGTTTCTGTGTTTTAATAATAAATTACATTCGTTGCATCACTTTAAACAAGTACTGATTGTTGCACGAGTTGTTCTCATAACTCTGTAAGGCTACGGGAAAATCTGAGTTAGCACTTCGATTTGCACAATGCTTTGTTGCTGTGCTAAGCTGAATGTAAAGAAACAATGTCCTTCCTCCTTAAAGCCTAGCATGCCTGTCACGGCGATAGCAATGGAGCATTTCAACCAGTTGAATGCACAAGCGCCGTGAAGATCAGTGTAATCTGACCTGGCTGTGGAGAGACAATTGACCCTGTGTTAGGAGACTCCTGTCAGCAGTTAAAGAATTCAGCAGAGGCTGAGATGTTTTTTCTACAGACACCCATCCCCCCCCCTCCTGTGTTTCACACCACACCGATTGTGTTTTGCAGCATCTGATCCTTACCAGCGGTGTCCTGAGTGGTAAAACTTAAGTATGTGACAGTGTAACTTGTTATAGACCAACACAGCCAGTTTCAGTAGCACAAAGAGCCACAGCATTTGCTTGGCAGAGGAACTCACTCTCCCTCGTTTTCCTCCCCCTGTTACTGTATACAAATCAGCCATGTAAAAGAGGAATACAGTGCTGATGGGAATGACATCATGGTTATTTCTCCTCTCACTGACAGACCAGAGAAAGGAAGCATTGTGTCCTCAGCCATGTGAGACAGTTGCCTGTGTGGTGCATTGCATGCTGCCTAAAGCATGATCTTACAGTCTACCGCAGACGTTTACATCATTGGATATTTTAGGAGATTCACTTCATTCAGAGAGAGTCCCTTGTGAAAAATAAGTACACTTTAGCATAGTTAAAAATTAAAAGTACTTAATATATATTAAATGGGGATTGAATAGACACTTAATGGCATGTTATTTACAATTAAATTCAAATGTATATTAAAATACTGATAAAAAAAGTATAGCCTGAATACTATATGGATAAAAGCTATATGAATACTATAAGGATAAATGCTTTGGATCAAAGCATCTGCTAAATGCATAAATGTAAATGTATATTATGCAATTAGTTGAATTTAAGTGTTTTCGACCCACATAGGTAAGACTTAAGTGACATCTCTATATAGTACATCAATTACATATGTAATTTCATAATTACGTCTGTTGTCTTTGAAATATGGTTAAAGTGTGTGGCTGGATTTACTGACAAGCATTTATGGTAAACTACAATATAATTGTATCTATTTAAATATATTTATATTTACACATTTGTAATGATGAGCTGCAATAGTACATTTAAAGGGCCCCTATTATGGATTTTTGAAAATGACCTTTCATGCAATGTGTAACACAGCTTTAAGTGAATGAAAACATCCTGCAAAGTTTGAAATCTGAAAGTGCGCCGTGTATAAAGTTATTGTCTCTCAAAAGAAAGAGTCGACTCTGAATCATTGAAACGAGTCGTTTTTAAAACGAATCCAGAGCCATTTCATGTTGACATCAAGATGAAATATTAGCAGATTGCCCGCCCACTTGTTGTGCGCGCAGACCTGGGAAAACTCGATTTTCGCGTTAGTCTGAACGAAAATGCAAATTCATTCTTTGCCACTAGGTGCCGCTTTTGGAGCGTTAAAAGCTCACAAACACTGCTTTAAATGAAATCAACCAATCACCGCAGATTAGCGTCACGCAAACGAGAGGTTTGTAAAAATGAATCATTGAGCGAATCGTTTGGAAGTCGTTGAGCAAATAAGGTCACAATAAATGCATATTACAAGAAAATGAAAGTGTTTTCTGACCTTGCATGCATGTCAACCTATTGTTGGGAATCCCAAAGCCAAAATATGAACCTTTCATAACCCATAATAGGGGCACTACATTTACGTATTTAGCAGACGCTTTTATCCAAAGCGACTTACTTATTGTCGAATAATGTATTCAGGCAAAACATTATTTTATCAGTTTGTGGGTTCCCTGGGAATTGAACCCACAACCTTTTGCGTTGCTAATGCAATGCTCTACCACTGAGCCACAGGAACTATACAAATTAACTTCAACTGTAATATCTAATAACACACCACGGTTAAATTACAATTAGCTTTTTTACATGCTAGTTACATGCTATTTACTATGCTAGTCAAAACATCAAAAATAAGTATACTTTTTTAAGCATGACAAAATATTAAGTGCAAATGTACTTAAGTGTGTTTTGGAAACAGCTATGAAAGTCTTTTAAATGGACTTTTACTTCTTTAAAATTGTATTATCTGCAAATTTACGGTTTCTTAAAATGTACTTTTAAGATTTAAAGTACACATTCAAAAGAGTTAAGCACACTTCATTTTCACAAGGTGTTTGAGTCAAACCCAACTTAAAGATCAAGCAATCACGTGCAAAACACAGTTAGCCAACAGAATACATTTGGTGGCTTTTATCTGTAAATCACACCTTCCCACCAACTGAATTACTACATCACACATGAACTTGCTCTAACCTTGACGTCTTGCTCCAGTGTTCGGATAAGCTCCCCGTCCACTTGTCCGGTCTGGGCCACGCGGATGCTGCGTCTCTCAGACTTCTTGAGGCGGTACTGCAGGATGCGGCAGGTTTTGTTGGCCTGATCCAGCTGCTGTCTGAGCTCCTGGAAGCTGATAGACATCCTCTTCTATATACATGTCCCTCATTTCCAGCATTTCAGAGCGAAGCTCCTCCATCTCGTCCTGATACACACACAAACACAATGCATCATTTTAGAAATGACTATGCATTTTGCAAGCTTTTTCAAATAACATATTGGACATTTTTAGTTAGACAGGGTCTACCACTGGTGTCCACCTAGGATAAAGGGTAGCGGGAAAAGCCACTTAAGATCATGGTAAGCTACTTATATCTGTATCATTATGTATTATGCTACGTTGTGATTTTCCTCCGGACTCTTTTACTACACCGTTTACATAATAGCGTCATGTTTAGAAAGCAGATTTGCTCTCAACCCAAATAAACTATTTATGCCTCTAACGGGTAAAAATGCATCCCGCTTTCCAGAGGCTGATAGATGCGGAGGGCCACCGCGTGCTGCCACACATTTCCAGTGAATATAGGTCAACTACAGCAGCGCGTGTCACGTGCCTCAGCGCGCGGATAAACAATGGAGTGAAAAATGGGCGCGGGTGCAGTGACTGACTGACTGCTGCAGCATCTGTACAAACAGCTGCATTACTCAAGCAAGAAGCGCGCAGGAGTAACTAGCCACTAGCCATTTTAACGCTTTTATATTAGGCATGGCAAATAGGGTTGGTTCCGTCGTGGTCTTGTGATAAGTTTCATGAAAACCGAGATTACTAAATAATCACTGTTTATATAACTCATAGTTAATTCTGGAGGAATGACCTGTCCATATGATAGTAAACAAGGATCTTAAATATATGCCCTGCGAGAAGAATGAACACAGTGTTTCCAGTTTCAGGGGGAAGGAACAGACATTTAGATAATGATATATGGCACAAATACAGTTTTGTACAGGTTGCCATACTACAAATGTAGCATTGTGACTAGTTTCACCATAACACTATGGTTACTACAGTTATTTTTACTAATGGCACAGGAAACATGTTTTCAGCATCATAAAACATCTTGTTTCCATTTCACAACAATTTCAGTCATTTCTACTTATGAATTTTATAGTGTAGATATAATCATAAAAAATGATTCTGAAATCTTTTACTAATATTGCATTACAGCTTTAATGTAACTCTAACGGTACACTTTGGGAAAATGTTTCCCTGTGCATCAAACACCATTTTGTTTGGTTCTTATGCTTGTTATTTTGAAGGTTTTTATATTGGATTAGCCTATATATGACCCAGAACCAACAATATATTTGGTCAAAAGTATCGATTTTTCTTTTATGCCAAAAAAACATTATATTATGTAAAGATTATGTTCCATGAAGATATTTTGTAAATGTCCTACCGTAAATATATCAAAATTTTATTTTTGAATAGTAATATGTATTGCTAAGAACTTTAAAGGTGATTTTTTTTTACCCTCAGGCTCCAGATTTTCTAATAGTTGTATTTCATTCAAATCCTAACAAACTTAACAAAAAGCTTATTCATCTTTCAGATCATGTATTAATCTCACATTTTTGTATTACCCTTTTGACTGGTTTTGTGGTTCATGTGTTCTTGAGAACAGTGTTTTGGTTCTTGGCTGTTTAAAGCACCAACACATAGATGCTTTCTAAAGAACTAGACAATAACATAACCTGAATGTAGCAACTAAGATATTTTGGTGGAAACTGTGGTTGCTATGGTGCTAAATTTATTTTACAATAAAAAATATAATAATTATGTTACCTTTAAATAATCATTCTCCGACCTGAGTTCCTCTATTTCCCTGACTAATTCCTCATGCATCCCGTCCATTAATTCCTCAGTCAGGTCCGAAAACGCCAAGGACGTGCTGGCGGGCATCCTGCTGTCGAACGAGGTGAGCGAGGGCTCGTCGCTCCCCTCTGCGGTCTCCATTCCCAGCGAGAGCCGGTCTTTCTCAACGCTGGTCTTGGTTTGACCACCCTTGTTCAACAGCCCATGCTCCCCTGGCGCTTTATCGCCGTCGATCCCCCCGCGGCTGCTGCTCTCGGTGTCGCTGCTGAGCGCATCTGTGGAGACTTTATTCTCCTCGGAGGCGCAGTCGGAGATCTCCGAGCTGCTGTCGGTGGGTGAGAGTTTCCCCGGAGCGCAGCCGGAGTCCTTGCTCAAATCATCCGATCCAATGCTGGCGTCCGAAACTTTTCTCTGGCCGCTTTTATTAGACTTCACGATGCTCTTCTGAGCACCGGCCGGGCGACAGCGCGGGTTTGCCGGTCGGTTTACTCTTCTCTGTTTTTGTATCCTTCCCGGTAACCGGGCTACGTCTGGACACGCGGCCGCCTAAATATATGGCCCCAGGTTTAACGCTAAGCGTCGGCGTGCCGATACCGCCGCGGATTTTAGTGAGGGACCACCCGGGCACATCTTTGGGTCTTGCTGGAGACGGTGCCCGGTGTGTTTTCTTTTTCTCGGTAACTTGTAGCGGCTGCTGTTGTGACGGCTGCGGCTGCTCTTGTTCTCCGGTGCTGCTCTCCATTTTCTGCTTTTGCCTCTTCTCCTTCGACGAGACAAAATGCGTCGGGGAACCGGTGTCAACCTTTGTCTTGGTCATTCATTCCGTTCTCGAGACCCGAGTATAGATGAAATGTACCTCCTCTCCTCAAACACAGAAGTTGAACTGATAAACGCGTCACACCAGACCAGCCGACATCAAAACCTTTTTTAAATCCAAAAGAGAATGTAATTGCTTGGCTTGAGATGCTTCTGTTTACCACGTCTCTAAGATATCCCCTGTGCGTCCTCGGGTTTGAACTGCGGTCGCTGCTCTGCTGAGTGTCGGCTGGAGTGTTACTTGGGTTTCTTTCTCTCCGCCCAGATAGCGGCTCTGACCGTGACGAACGCGTCTGGAGAGCCTCGCGCGCAGAGCACTACTGCCACCAAGACACTGCACGTGAAATAAGTAGACACATTAAAAAAAATATCCTAAATAAGGGTTTGAATCGACAACCATTCCATTCGAAAATACCGAAATCAAATTATTTTAGCCTGTTTTTAGTAAGTCTAGTTGATACTAACTAATGACTTTTATGAGCATTTTCTTTTTTATTAAGAACATTACATTAACCAATAAAAAGCAGTTAGGCCTACAATACAAAAATACAAAATACTGATAAAAAGTTTAAAAAAAATTATAATGACAAAACAAATAAATTACTAGACAGGGGTATAAAATTTAAACAAAACACATTAACAATATTAAACAGCTTAAATATTCAACTATTTTCAACCCTTCTTTTTACATGAGTTATAAATAGTCCCAAAGTAATGCAGTGTTTCAGAAAGCAAAACGTAAAACAGTGGCTTCTGACATGAGAATTTACATTTACGTATATAACATTTTGTTTGCAAAAAGAACATTTTGTATCAATATCTTTTTTTATATGTCTTTAAGAAACTATTAACAGGATATATACAATGATAATTCAAAAGGAAACTTATTTTATTTTAGTAATTAAGTATCAATTTGTATCAATCAAGTATCAAGTTTGGAATCAGCCAAACTTTCCTCCTGCTGGCAATATCAGAGACAAAAGTATTCAAAATAAACTATAAGATTTGGAATTGATACAAAATCATTAGGAAATAACAAACATATTGATTTATAAGAAGAAGACGGCAGAAAAGCACTGCTTTTGCATCACTGAGGGATCTAAAGAAGGTAAAATAGAATAATAGAGGGTAATTTGAAACTGTCTAACTCCAGATAGTATGGCATCAAAAACAATACTGATTTATTTAGGGGTAATAATGGGAATAATGGGACAAAGAAAGAACAAATGGCTCTTATGAGTGGGATCCTTTAAGTGAATGACATAAACATTCAGCGGTCCCATGATACCACATGTAGGCTACATTAAGAGGACATCTATTTGACATCTTGATTTACATCTGCAAGACGTATTTAGAGTGTTTGCTCATCTGCAATACATTTATAGGTCGTTTTCTATCGGATGTCAATTAGACGTTTATTAGATGTCTTTAAAGGGCACCTATTATGCCCCTTTTTACAAGATGTAATATTGGCCTTGTGTCTCCCCAAAATGTGTCTGTGAATTCTCATGCCCAAAATTCCCCAAAGATCATTTATTATTACAGCAGGAAAATGACATTGTTTGTGGTGTGTCTAAAAACGAGCTGATATGGAGTGTATAGCTTTAATGCAAATGAGCTGCATGTTCTCTCCCTGTCTCCAGAAGAGGGCGTCACATGTGTCTCTCTCTGCATTCATTGCATATCTGCATCAATAAACACAGCCGGTAGAAGCAACGTAACTGAGAGCGAACGAACCGGTGTTCAGCCATACATATGGGAATTGGGAAGTCAAAGTACTGAAAGTGGGACGAAACAGCGCATTGTTACAGAGCTCGCGCGCGGATCAATGGACCAAGCCGCGCTACGAACGGCACAAACTAATCTCACAAGCACGGCGCTGATCAGTTAAAAATTAATTAATGTACGCACACAAATATGGTTAAAACGCTAAGCACTAACGACATGACATTCACAAAGGAGTCTGGAGTGATACACGTATTTAGGTAGATTTTGTGGCGCATGTAATGCGAAATGTAATCCTCCACAATCCAAGTAATCCACAGTGTCCTCAGCAGCTCAGATGTTAGAAGAAAATAAAGACTCTAATGTTCATTCTTTAAGATGTTTATGATTTAGAATGTACAGCATGTAAAACTGACATCTTAAAGATGACTGTCAGATGTTTGTACACAAGATGCTTTCCAGATCAAAGTGATCTTTAACAGACGTTATCCACATATACGTGTGCGATCTGGGGTGCGTTTCTCAAAAGCATCATTAGGTAACTATAGTCACAATTGGTTCCACTGAACTCAATTGGTAACATCAAAACTTTTGACCATAGTTGCTTTTAGCAAACGCAACCAGGGATGATAAACTGTGTTATCTGATTCACTAACAAATTATTCAAATGAGCTTCAGTGTGTCAAGTGTAGGCCAATTCCTGTACAGATGACTCTTCAAATCTTTTTGTGAAATCATAAACACGCAGGACAAACCAGTGTAGTACGATCCCCGCACAATGACTTCTATTTAAGCTGACTTTTTTAGTGAATTCATGAACAGACCGACCAGACCAGTATAGTCGGATTCCCAAACAAATGACTCTTACGAGCCACCTCTTTTTAATGATTGAACTAATCTTTTTAATAAATCTAGAAATAAAATAAGTTAGTATTCATTTGAGATTTATTCAACTTTAATAGTAATTATTATTTTAATCTTTAATCGTTTTATGTATGCTTTGTCTTTCTTTTTAACTTCAGTCATTTCATTTTTCTATATTGGCTTATCCAGGAGAGAGTTAGTTGTAATAATTGTGGTATCAGTGCACATAAGTTAACTTTAAAAAAATAAATTAATGTATTCAGTCTTCTTAGCTACAAAACGCTATTGAAACATCATTATTGCCTTAGAAAAAAAGGACCATTAACAGCCTATTTAACACGCATTGACCCTTTGACCCCAGTATATTGGATACGTTGCTAGATGTTGCCATTTAACACTGAGTTTTAATGAGTTCCAGTTGTTTGAAATATAAAATTATTTTAAAAAAAAAAATCTTCCACAACTTACTCTATACATTATTTGTATTAGAAATAATGTAATAATGTTGGCTGTTGTATTATTATGTATCTCAGTGTGGTTTTATTATATTTATATGTTTACACAGCTATTATAAAAATAAGTCATGTTTTTATAGCTCTACAATATGTAAGGATTAGGAATAATTGACAACGGGCCGTTGATATATGGGCCGCTAATAATTTCAACGGCTCAGAGTCAATTATTCCGCTTATACTACGGTTGCCACACCTCAAGACATCGATCAGATGATATATTTCAAGGCATTGGGAGTAGGCTTATTTCTTCCGCATCTCATCCAACGCCTCCCTTGCTAATTCCAAAATATTATTTTAAATCGTAACGGAGGCTTGAGCTGTTGATAACAGACTAATGCAGTTAATACAGTTAATAACTAAGTTATGAGACAGAGAGAGAGAGAGAGAGAGAGAGAGAGAGAGAGAGAGAGAGAGAGAGATTAATGTTACCTCCGTGAGTCAGTGATCGGCAGCAATGTCTATAGTGAGACTTTAAGTTCATTTTCTTCATGAACAGCGCCGTTGTTGCTAGCTCACTTGTGAGAAGTCGTGTAGTTTTTAAGTTCTTAAACTATGTTACTGATAAAATCGTCAGAGTAGTGCTAACTACATTAGCGCTTATGTTAAGGTGTGTGCAAACTATATGTGTGTCTGTGAGGGAGAGACCGAGAGCGGGAGAGAGAGAGTAACGGTAGGCTATGTGCTTTCCGTACATAATAAAACGTAATTTTGTGGCAAAAACTTGGACAAAGATCTGTCGATTATATCCTTTTGTTTACTGTATTTTTTATTAATTTTTTATCCTTTTGTTTGGCCAGTGTCATTGTGGGTTTTGGTTATATTTCTGTTGTAAGACCTTTGAAATAACTGAAATCATTTGGTGAAGTGATACGGAAGTGTAATGCGGTCGAGAGCTGCCTGGAACTACGTTCGCTGTGCGTTTCCCTGAAAATAATTGCACACCTCAGAACATCTGTCAGCCAATCAGATTCAAGCATTCAACGGCCCCGTAGTATAATATATAATAATTTGTTTGGATGACAGAATTCACTAAATAGTCCTATTTAAAGACAACTGCTAAGTGTTTGAAAACAAGCATTTGTGTCACTGGATTTTTGTCTGAAACTTTTATAGTTAACTTGGTGATAAATATTTTTTTCTGTGCTGAATACTGCCTCTTGCAGTGGAATGGGAGGCTGAATGATGAGGCAGGAATGTGAGCACAGATCACATGTTCTATAATTAGGCTGTAATGATGGCTTTTTTCAGAGATTGTCCTACTGGCCGAGCACTAGAGCCTTATTAAGGGCCCCTTCTGGGACCCTGACAAAGGTGGTGCTCCCCGAACTTCACATAAGCACATAGTTAATGGGTTTACCCACGAGAACACCCTGCTGGAGACAGGGCAGAGAAACTGGTTGCTGTCTGTGCTAACTGAGCTGTTCTCAATGCCACATGAGAGAAGAGGATTTGTCCCAATCCTCCAGAGTCTTTGAGACAGAGGCAGATCAATGAGAGGCTTTACTTAATCATTTATTGATTTAAAAAGATGAACAAGCCTTTTATTCATCCACAGGTGATGCATTCCTGTGCAGTGTAAAAAGCTGTGGTTGCTGGAATTTTACCGTGAAAAATACGGTATCAACATTTTACGGTTTAAAGTTTAACTTAAATTTACAGTTAAATATCGTAATTTCATTAACTGATATGAGTGAAATAATTAATTATGCATTTATATAGCGCTTTATTGTGTGTTGTGTTGTACACCAAAAGCGCTTTACAATCGTGTGGAGGGTCTCTCCTCAACCACCACCAGTGTGCAGCATCCACTTGGATGATGGGACGGCTGCCACAGAACAACAGCGCCAGTGCGCTCACCACACACTAGCTACAGGTGGAGAGAAGAGAGAGCCATAGAGTCAATCAAGTGGATAGGGATTATTAGGAGACCATGATTGACAAGAGCCAGTGGAGGGAATTTGGCCAGGACACCAGGGTTACACTCCCACTCTTTATAAGAAGTGCCATGGGATTTTTTATGACCACAGAGAGTCAGGACCTCGGTTTAACGTCTCATCCGAAAGACGGTGCTTTTACAGTATAGTGTTCCCGTCACTACTCTGGGGTGTTAGGACCCACACAGACCACAGGGTGAGCACCTCCTCACTAACACCTCTTCCACAGCAACCAACTACAGGTGGAGAAAATGCAGGTGAAAATGCACACAAAATGCACACAAAATGCAGGTGATTATGAGATTATCAAATGATGAACCGAAGCCCATCTCAAGCAGCTTTTCAATATTAATATTAAGATGCACAGTTTCATTCACACAAACACTAAACACCATCATGTTAACACACATGAAACTGAAATAATGCAATACACATTCATTTAACAACATTAGGTGTAACATACAACCGTAATGTACAAAACTGATCAGAAAAAAACTAAGAAGAAACTTCTAAAAATGGTATACTACCGTAAAATTACATGTTATGTCCAATACAGTTTTTCACCGTATATATATTAGGGGAATTTACCGTTAACCATTTAACAGGTTCTTACGGTAGCATTTTTACAGTCGTTTACCATTAAATTCACGGTAAGTTTTTACAGTGGTATGTGCAGTGTATGTTTCTTTTTGCAACTGCAGGAAAAGCAAAACTGGCCTTGCATGTCAGAAATCTAAATAACACTCGTGTGCTGATGGCATTCTTTGCTACACAACTGCTGTAAAACATATTTATAGTACTGATAAATACGACCATTAGAATGTGTAATGGAAAACTGACTGCATTTGTTTCCTGCAACACAACAATTATCTGTGCAGTGTTGAAGCGTTTAGGGATTGTGTTACTGTTATGACTGTAAGGGCTGTCAGCAGCCTTGCCACACTAGACTGAGGAATGTGAAATCCACAGGGAGACACAGAAAATATCCCCCTGTGCTGCTGGATACTACATATTCTATTTCATGGTGGGCTTAATTAATGTAAAACAGTATTGTAATCCCCTGTCCTGTATACTTGGCCTAAATAACTGTGATAATGAGACTAACAGGATTTCGGCTGTTGTTGCTCTGTCTCTGAGGACTGGGACCCCACAGTCCTCTGGTCTCCATGTAATGGTTGTGGTGGCGACAATGACCAAAGTGGGTTCATAAATCCTTTTTGGTCTTGTCTGATGAGAAATACATCTACATGCTGATGACTCTCAAAATGAAGATTTTAAAAATAATTTTATATTAATTTAATAATTATGAAAGAAAGAAAGAAAGAAAGAAAGAAAGAAAGAAAGACATAATATATTTGCATAACAGAAAAACACTGGGCAATTGAATAAAAAGTCAATAAAATCACTTCAGTCTTTTTTCTCTCAGGAAAGGGTCACCAACAGCGTCTTTTGATTAATTAAATAATAAAATACTGCTATAAAATAGAAATTTTATAAAATAAATTAAATAAAACTTGTTTTTTTTAAAGGGATCTTTCTCATAAAATATTTTTCTAATTTTGTTTTTATTAATTGCATTAAATAAAGCAATCTGTAAAATATACAAAAACCCATATTTTTTGTGATAATTGTTATGTATGTTAGATAAAACTATAATCTTATATAATACATTTTGGATAAATATTATTTGCACTACAATAAAGACAAATATTTTTATAATATAAATAATGGTGGTTACTCTGTTATGCATATTTGATGTTAACACTTGACATGAATCAAGGTATTAAACTTTATTTAAATATGTGTGGCATATTTTGCTAATGGGGTTTCAGAAATTCAAACCTCACATAAAATTAACAGAAAATAAAACATCTCGTATAACTTTCCCCTATGATTTCCATGCATGACCATTTGTTAAATAAAACATTTTTAAAAAAATGGCTCTATTTAATACTGTCTTTTTCTCTCCGAAGCTTTACATTTGTACAGATGTGCAAGTTTCTGTATTGTTCACTGGATAAAATATAAAATGGTTCTAATAAAAGCAAGTTTCTTATTTGTATGTCAAAGAATAAACATTAATGCAAATTTTAGCAAACCTTTGGTGTGTTTACAGCTGATGCATCTTGACAAGGGTTGATATTACAGCATCATTGTCAGACACATAAGCTCAAAGCAAATCATTCAACAGATGTTTTGTGTGTTTATTTAAGCACTAGTGCCACCTAACGGTCACATTAAGCAAACACAACATGGTTATCGCTTCCAAGGTTAAATCAAGAGGATAAAAAGACCAACCCTTTACAGAGAAATTACCCTTGACTGATACCATAACGTGTATTTTATATATTACTGTTTTACATTTCCTTACAGGTGTCCTATTACTCTTGTCTGCCCGTGATATAAAGATTCGCTTTACACATACTGAGTCAAACTCCTGTCAGCGATGAGAGAGCAATTATTTCTGTGCAAGAAGAAACAAAGCCATGTTGTACAGGGTCAGTGGGTGTAATTGGCATGTGTAATTCTGGATGAAAGAGTCCTTTTTACTGTAGTTGTGCTCAAGTCCCACTCTTTAGTCCTGTGAGATCTGTTGGAACAACAGTACTGTAATAATTGTAGCCTGGTGGTGTACAAAACGGCACGGCAGGATGGTTTTTGATGAAAAGTTTATAATTTGCCTCTATCACTGTGTTTTATTGCTGACAGCTGACTGGCTGCTCTGTCTCTGTGGCTCTATCTCTAGACAGCACACATGTATCTCATCAAGGCCAGTATGTCAAAGGGACATCTGTTTTCAACCTTTCAGGGTTCTTTGTCTTTATCAGCCTCAGAGGTGGTTTCCAGCACACACACTTCAGTCAGTACAATTAAGCAGTGAGGTCAGGGCAGGTCAGCCGTGCTGCTCTGGGAACAGTGGGGTGTATCAGTGATGTCTGCCTTCATTATTAATGTGAGACATAAAACAAACAGACCAAATGTGTATCAATAATTCACAAGCTTTTCATTACGCTCAGTCGTTTTCGTGCTTTCATAGAGACTACAGTATGTGGATCATACACATGCAGATGCAGGTCACTGTGAACCTGATTCTCTGTACTGTTCTACATTTTCATCAATGACCTTTAGTAATGACTGCTCAACATTATATGAATTCACTCATTTCTTGGAATGAACATTTGGCGAAATTGAAACCTGAGTAGCCTGAAAGGTGGTTCAAAGAACAGGGTGTAGCTAATATACGATAAGCAAGGTTGTGCTGTGCGGTTCAATAATTTGATGTCAAGATAACGTGTAATAAATGACTGGAATGAGAAGCAGGGTGTTGCTCGAAGAACTTAATGTTTTTACAATAGTCTTCACCAAGATTTTAAATATACATTAGTAATGTCAAACGATTAATTGTGTGTGTGTGTGTGTGTGTGTGTGTGTGTGTGTGTGTGTGTGTGTGTGTGTGTGTGTGTGTGTGTGTGTGTGTGTGTGTGTGTGTGTGTGTGGTTTATGAGGACACAAATTTGTATAATGACATGGGTATGACATAGGTATTACAAGGAGAAGGTGATTTATAAGGACATTTTCAGTGTCCCCATAATTCAAAATGCTTATAAATCATACAGAGTGAGTTTTTTGGGGGGAAAGTTGAAATGCACCGTCTCCTGTGAGGGCTAAGTTTAGGTGTAGGGTAGGTGTAGGGCAATAGCACATACAGTTTGTAAAGTATAAAAACCATTACGCCTATGGAAAGTCCCCGTAAACCATAAAAACCAACAGTGTGTGTGTGTGTGTGTGTGTGTGTGTGTGTAACTATGAAATAGTATACAGTACAATAGTATACAAACAATAACTGTAACTATGACATTTTGCGGTATAATTTTGTGGAAATCTACAGTGACTTTTGGTCCGTTTTTTTAAAGATTTTTTTATTAATTAAAATAATCAACTCAATAAATCCATAAATCCAAGTTTATTCACTATAATATATGAAACATGCTTATTTGTTGTCTCCCATATTAAGTCATTAAAAAAGAAAGTAATATTGAGATTAAGTGAGACAATGTTGCTTCATAATCACATTATTGTGCAACTACAATGCAAATGGTCTTACTCTGACGTAACCCGTCAGGCGACGAAATTCCCGCACTATAATTGGCCAGGAGGCCCGTCAATCAAATCGCCCATATCGGTCTCTTCCGGTTGTGTGTCAGACAGCCCTTCAGCAGCAGCAGCAGCAGCAGCATCCCTGCCCAATATAAGCGAAATCCGGCCATCATCACAGGTAACGATGTTCTTATTTAACAGTTGCTCTTTGGACTCATTTACACCACTATGTAAAGTTTTAAAGCAACACTTTCTAGTGGACGAAGAGCCCTCGTGCAGTTGCTAGTAAGTTTGTCAGTTAACGTTAGCTGCTGGAGGTTTAGCCCGTTAGCATCTGTTTACAGGCTCCGGCTGTGCCTCCTAACCTAGGGAGCTGCCAACATGCACAACACTTTTGAGTGAACAGCGATCACTGGCCAAACTCAGCGAGCAAACCAGAATGTCTCAACAATGCTGTCTAGTTTGGTAACGTTAGCTTACTAGGTTTTGAGACACAGCCCAGGTTGGTTAGAGTGAGAGTCCTGAATCTTTTGGTTTTGTTGTCATCTTTTCACGTTTGACAAGCAATTCATACAAATAAACAAAACTATCCAGAAAAGCCTTGTCTTTTGATTCACATTATGGGTGTTAGAGGTCGAACCCTGTCGTGTTGAATTTCAGGGCTGTTCAGCTGTCATTTCCACAGCTTATGTTCCTATTAAAAGTAAATAGACGTTTTGTAAACGCTCTGCTTTCCAGGTTTTTCATCTGTTTAAGTATGTTATTCTGCACCGACATTCTGTAAGCCATTCCAAACGTCCCATTTTATATAAACTGTCAGAATTGCTTGTTTTGTATTGATTTTTTTCCTTCAATGGGGCGTGCGTGTGTATTAGTGTTTGACTTATTTGCATAGTGCTGTGTTGACTCATGTAGGTTCCAAGGCTTTTAATTGCAGCAATGGTGTTTATATCTGATAAAAAAAAACCCTAATGTCATTATGTAGTCTATAAAAGTTGCGCCAATCCATTACTGCTGTTAAAGTGGGTAAAAGGGTACAGTATTGTAAAGTGTGTCCGACACGTGGACCACTGAACAGTTATTGCTGTATTTCTGTTCCTGAGGTGTTATGTTGTGTATAGCTTGGGGCAAGTCTGTAGACAGCTATAGATGAGTATCAGACCACATTCCAGAGAGTAAAGCAAAAGCACTGCTTTTTTTATATGTGCATTACACATGGAGATTCCCAACACCGCCTTGCCGTTTGAACTACTAGTGTGTCACTGTCAGGTATGTGCTTACACCTCTCCCAACAGACTACATTCCATTTCTCAATGAAAATGTGAGTAACGCAAAAGACTGTGATTCATTCCACTTCTGAAATCTCGTGGGTGTTTGTGTGTTTCCCTATGGTAACTTTATTAGGCAGTCATGCCCTTTCAGGTATTTCCTCTCTGCCACTGGTACTTGTACGAAAAACCTTCATACATTTTAACAGATTTGGAATGGCATCATTCTTAATAAACTCTAAATTCTCTTTATGGCTTTATGAAGATTTGGTTAAACTGTAGTCACTCACAGGACATCCAAGATGTAGATGAGTTTGTTTCTTCATTAGAACGTATTTGGAGAAAATTAGCATTACATCACTTTCTCACCAATGGATCCACTGTAGTGAATAGGTGTCATCAGAATGAGAGTCCATACAGCTGATAAAAACATCACAACAATCCACAAGTAATCTGCATGACTCCAGTCTATCAGTTCATATCTTGTGAAGTGAGAAGTTGCATGTTTGTAAGAAACAAATCTACCATTGAGACCAAGTTTTAACTTTAAACCATCAGTTCTTGCCAAAATACCGGTCTATAATCCATAATGCTTCATCCAGTGTCAAAGTCCATCTCCTTTTTTACTCCCATCTCCATTCAGCACATATTTGTTTAGAACTGTTTTGGACTTTTTGCTTCTAAATGGTTCTTGATCTGTGCATATTTCTCTCCTGATGACAAGATGACTTTTTCACTGGAGAAAGCACTATTATGGATAGAGGTGTTCAAGATGTTAATTTATGGACTGAGTCGTGTGGATTACTAGTGTATTATATTATCAGCTATTTGGACTCTCATTCTGACGGCACCCATTCACTGCAGTGGATCCATTGGTGAGAAAGTGTAATGTTAAATTCCACCAAATATGTTCCTATATCTGGTTTATACATCTTGGATGGCCTCAGGGTAAGTACATTTTAAGCAAATTTTCATATTTGGGTGAACTATTCCTTTAAGAATTTTAGAAAAAAAATGTAAACCACGTTTGAATAAATAAATGCACTTAAAATGCACAATACATTTAGCAGATTTACCCTCAAACAAGTGCAGAAAACCCAAGTGATTCTGTCCAGGCCACCTCATGTGCGATTATTACGTCAAATCCATTCTGTCAACCCTTCATTTCCCAAATTTAATTTCTATCACCTGGTTCAATCGAACAGGATTCTGTTCAAATGCGACAGGACCTGATTGTGTGCTGGATCTCGTAAGACCCAGCGTTCTCATTATCACATCTGCACCTGAGTCTTTATTTTTCACGCAGACACATTGTGGGTGATTATCGGTTGCCACGGCACCCGCATTCGGTCGTCTCTGATTGCATCCTCTCGCTCCCGGGAACGCTGTTCCCAGATCAGAGATCATTACTCTAGCACAACACCGTGTCTCGCGGGACGGCTGAGACGTCTGTGTTATTTTAACTTTTCAGTTAATTGCAGAACACTTGTTTTCTCATGTAGGTGAAAGTGCAGCAGAAATAATGTATCCAATTCTGTAGAAAAACTTGAGCAATACTGTCTCTCTCTCTTTGTCTGTCATCTTTGATTTCAGAGGACTCATGCTGTCTCCAGTTGACCGTTTGCTTATTTTGACATTGGCTGTAATGTGTATTTAAGAGGATAGTACACCAAAAAAATCCAATTTCTGTTATTATTTGCTCACTCTTGTGTCATCCGTATGACTTTCTCTCTTGAAAGGAACACAAAAGGCTGAACCGTTCAACTGAAACTCACAATCTCAACTCTATAATCTGGTCGCCACGGTTAACAGGCCACTGAAGGCGATAATTATCAGTGTGAATAATCTTTCTCTGTCTTTTCATCGCACTAAGCTATCATATGTTTTATATAATACACAAATCAACCAGTAAATTATTTCGGGTTTCTCCTATATATATTTTCATATACATGCAAATGTTTTTCTTCTTACTCCAGCTCAATCAACCAATGGAAAAACTCTTCATACAGGATACAAATATATTGAAAAACTCTTCATATGCCTGTTGCCAGGAAACATTTTCATACAATGGAGATAAGAAAATATATTGTTATTTCTTAAAAATTATTTTATTTATTATTTTTTTAGATAACTTTTAAGTATTCATTTTTGAGTGTATTTATGCAAATTAATATAATTCCGGAACGCTGAATATATCCTCATGCTTGTTTTAAAGAAGAGACTGTTTCTTGCAGGTGTCTGTAGTTTAAAAAAATAAGGTTGTTTATGAAACATTTTCATATGTTCAATGGAGATAAGAAAGTTATACCAACAAAGGCCACATGTTTGGAACAACATGAGACCTCACACCACAGGTGAGTTGAAAAAACAAAAAAAAATGATTATTAACATCTGAAGTTTAAGTGATTGTAAATGATGATGACAGTCACAAATTAAACTTAAAATTTCCTCCAAAAATGTCAAATTTTAGAGTTTAAAGTTTTCAATTTTTTTTTAGATGAACTGTCCCTTTAAGAGAATCTCACACCTTCGCTTCCCTTTTCTTCTTTGAAACCCAACCGTCTGCGTTTTTGGAAAAACAGTTAATGTTAAGAGTTGGTCTGAACTTGACACAGACAGCTGAAAGTAGTCTTCCTCGCTGCAGTTAGACTCATTTTCTACTCTTTGATTTACTCGTGAGTCCTCCGTGTGGCCCGACCCCTGACTTTTTCCTCTTAAAAACTCATAAATAATCTTGACCTGAACTGAGGAAAACCATTCCCAATTGAAAACAAGCATGACGTGGTTTGAGTCATCAGAAACCAATTAGGCCTTGCAAAATGGTTGAGATGCTTTTGAATAGCGGTTTAAAACTCATGCTGAACACAGTGTTGATTCATACAGGCAAGGAAAATCGATTTTTAATATCATCTGAGTTTACAAATCGAGTGATATTTATTTAACTAACTAACTTCTGGTGGAAACGTCAGACTTCTCCAATCTTTTAGTCCACGTTAACCCCACACCTTCTTAAAATCGACTGCAAGCTCACATTCATTTTGAGTACAACAGCTACAGGTACATCTAAAAAATTGAATATGGTAAAAAAGTTATTTTTTTTTTATTGTAACTTATTTCAAAAAGTGAAACTTTCATATATTTTAGATTCATTACATGTAAAGTAAAACACTTCAAACGTGTTTTTGTTTACATTTTGATGATTAGAGTTTACAGCTAATGAAAGTCAAAAATCAGTATCTCAAAATATTAGAATATTTACAATTGAGTTTCAATAAATGACCATCCCTACAGTATGAATTATGGGTATCTCTTGTTCTTTGAAACCGTAATAATGGGAAACAGAGCAGTGCCACAGGCGGATCACCTCCATGCCACGCCGCATTGATGCAGTAATTCATGCAAAAGGAGGCCCAACCAAGTATTGAGTGCATAGAAATGAACATACTGTTTCAGAAGCCTGACATTTATGTTGAAAATATCCTTGTTTAATTGATCTTATGTAATATTCTAATTTTCTGAGACACTAAATATTGGGTTTTCATTATCTGTAAGAATAATCAAAATCAGAATCATTAAAATTTCAAGAAATAAAGGCTTGAAATATTCCACTCTGTGTAAAGAATCTATATTATATATGGGTTTCACTTTCTGAAATGAGTGACAAAAAATATTGTCCTTTTTCATGATATTCAATTTTTTTGAGATGTACCTGTATGTGTCAAAATTCAATCAACAGCCAATGGATGAAATGCAATAAAGAAGTCCTCCTCGGTCAGTTTTCTTTTCTCTCCAGTAATACATTATGCTCTGATTTACGTCACAAGATAGTAAAGAAAGAGCTTTGTCAAAATTTGACATTTATTTCCTAATATTGCAGTTTGGTGTCAAAATTTGACATTTATTTCCTAATATTGCAGTTTGGTCGGTCTAAAGAAAATGTCTGAGAAGGTTTATTCTTAAAAAGCAATAAACATTACATGACAACATATACTTGTAAGTTGGCACCTTGCTTTGCAAATCAGACCTAATAGTGGGTCGGCTCACTGACTGTGAGATGGCCAAGAAAGAAGTGTAGCAGTAACTCTTCAGTCCTGCTTGATTTGTCTTTGCTTTTCGTGTTGCTTAAAGACTTCAGAGTTGTCCTGGGGCTGTAATAAAACTGCTAATTGCTCTCCAGTAATTTGCACTTGGGGAATTCGCCGAGCACAAATGGCAACTTACTAGAACAGACCGTGAAAGACTTTCAGCAAGCTTTCTTTAATTAACTCTGCAATGGCTACATAAAGTTGCATAGCTGGCTATTAGACTTTAACTGTGCTAGAAGCGTTCCCTCAGGTCTCATCTAGACTGAGATAAGACTGTCCCATATGCTTCACAGTACAGGTCTGTCTGTCTGGTTACCAGTAGCCAGTCCAAAGTTCAGTTCTATATCAAATGCATTCCTGCATACAAGCCCATGGGAGGAGACCCACACTGGCTCCACCTCTTAGTTAAAATACGGGCAGCTAGTTTCAGTCAAACATGATGGATGAATGGGTGCATGGATGTAGGCTCTAAGATCATTGGAGGAACAGGTAAATGATGGGATTTTTGTTCATTTCAGTGTATGTTTTTTAAACCGACTCCAAGGTTTTTGGCTCTCCACAGGTGTCCCTGTTTTGGATGTGGTAACAAGTCGCCAGAGACAAGAAAGTGAAACAGAGACCATGTTTTAGAGACCCCGTGTTGGCAGCCCATTATCTACAATGAACAATGAAGACGAGTTCTATGATGCCGTCACAGGTAAGACATATTAAATGGCACGTCATGGTAGGGCTGTTTTTAAAACAATCAATAGTACGTTTAGTATTTAATGAAGTGTCAATTTACGCCGCTTTTTTGCAGCCGAATAGCACCGTAACCAAACACAGACGTTGTGCACATGATTGTAGTAGTGATGAATGGATATTTGAGACCAAAAAGGTACCTCTAAAATTTGAAATCCTAAAAGAAAAATTGATTCATGATCGGAAGCTGTTTGTAACATCACCTCTGTGACACAAGGCCATCCAGAGCTGTCGCATGTCATGAAAACATTGAAATTTACACACAGCAGTATTAAACAGCTGGGGTTTTGTTTTTTGAGGATGATCTAATTTGTCCCCTATTGTTAGTGTTTTGGCCACTGTTGACTTTGGCCTTCGGTCTTCTTTGTTTATGACAGAGTGGCCGCAATGTGGCGTGTCGTTCTGGTGTCTGCTTACCGCAGTGTGTTGATGGCTTCAATTATGAATGCTGTGTTCAGATGGTCTAATGGCTTCTGTCATTGCTGAGATGAAATAATGTAATGAATAAATAAACAAGGCGATACGGACATTGACAGGTCATTGTGTTGGGCTCCTGAAGTCTGATATCAGCAGTGCCGTTCATATCAGATGGAACAAAATGTGAAGGAGACCCAATTTAGACCATGTTATTAAATAGTGCCATAGTTAATAACTGCATGTTGATATCAGGTGTACAGAAGATGTTTGGTGAGCTGTTCTGCGTTTAATTTTAAAAACATTTGAAGAGAGGTTTTTCTTTGTGCGATATTAATGAATATATCAGTTTTTGGGCAATATGTTTTATAATGGGCTGGTGTATTTTTTTATTTTACACAGACAAAATCCAGGTTTGCTGTGCCTGTTTGTGCGCTATTTCACTGAAGAAAAAAAAACTAATATTAATTTAAAACTATTAATAAAAAACTTAACTACTGATTCTTTGACTTTATTATGCAGCCCTGATTTTATATTTATCATTCATTTTGAAGAGTAAAATGTTGATTTATTTTGAACACTCGTTTAAGCAGTATACTTTTTTAATATTGCGTTTCAAAAGTAATGAACCCCCTTGAGGTTGCAGTCATGCATCTCAGTCTATCTGAATATCTGGAAGTAAGACGTGCTTGTGTGTCCCAGGCTTGGATTCAGACGAGTCGTGTGAAGGCACATCAGAAGCCAGTTTTAAAGATGCTGTAGTGTATGACGGCGCTCAGAAGAACAATGGAGCGGTTCCTCGGGAGAACGGAATTAAGAAGCACAGGTACAGCCAGATTCCAGCGCTGTGACACATACACTCTTTGTCTCTGCCTTTAATCTTTCTCTCTCTCTCTCTTCTTTCTCAAGATTCTTATTGTTCATCTTATCTTTACAGTCCAGTCTCGTTCATTTGTAATCTGCACATCTGCATAGTTCTACATATTAGTGCAACGAATGTTTATGAATGGGAAACATTCTTCTGCCCCCTCAGGTCGTCTCTTCCTGCCCCCATGTTCTCCAGGAAGGATTTTAGTGTGTGGAGCATTCTCAAGAAATGTATTGGACTGGTAAGGATAAATAAATCATCATTTTAGCAGCAAGTTTAGCGTGATTTCAATCTTATTTTTGTGGAAAATTGTCATGCATTTATTTATTTTTTTAAATGCCTGGAAACGATATTTCAGTCAAAAACGTCCCCGTCCCCCTGGATAAACGAACCTGTTAGCAAACGACAGTGACCCAATCAATTCCAGCATGTCACTCACATGATCTTTTGCACTTAGCAAACGACAGTGACCCAATCAATTCCTGATGGACAAGCCCTGTGTTTCTTTTGTTTAACTATTATATTTGTCGCAGTAGGGAAGAAAAGATGTGTGCAGTTTCTTTTTTTCAGCCGCACAAATAGTTATTTAGCTTTAGAGTTAAACAACTTCTCAGGGTGAAATCTTCTAAAATCCAAATCCTCAAAAGTCCTTGACTGAGCACTTAGTCTGTAATTTATTTAAGTAGTAAATTATGCACATGCAGTCACATTTTTCATTCAAGAATGTGCGTTGAGACCCCTTAAAGAACATGTCTAAACTGTCTAATGGACACTGTACTTATACAGGGTTTCTTTAAGAACTATTAGTAAAGCCGTTTGAAAGCATGACTCGTGAAGTTGTGGTGTTTGGTCTTGCTCAATCTGTTTTCTGGTGCTGTTCTCTAGGAGCTGTCAAAGATCACCATGCCCATTGTGTTCAATGAGCCCCTGAGCTTTCTACAGAGAATCTCTGAGTATATGGAGCACACATACCTCATCCAGAAAGCCTGCTCACAGTCCGACTCTATAGAGAGGATGCAGGTGAGACCACACACACCTCTTAAAGGCAGATTGTTCTGCTTGGATTTTATCATTAGTTTATTATTTCAATATAAGCTAGGGCTGGGTCAATATCGAATTGAATCATAATAGACATAAATTGTGAGGCAGTTGGTGAATTACAAACCTGTTTTTCTGTCTTTCTTTTAAGACGGTGGCTGCCTTCGCGGTGTCTGCGGTCGCTTCTCAGTGGGATAGAACTGGAAAACCTTTCAACCCGCTTTTAGGAGAAACCTATGAACTCACACGGTAAAGGCACATCCGCAGAGTGATTAATAACAAACTATGGCGATAAGATTTGAGGATGTTGTTAAATGTGGGTTTGATCAGAATTGGTCTGGAGGGAAACGGGTCTGTGTCATTTATGTAACTCTACTTCTCCTTCCCCTTAATGCTTCCTTCCTCTGCTCTTGTTGTCTTCTCTTCTCAGAGAGGATCAGGGTTTCAGACTGATCTCAGAGCAGGTGAGTCACCATCCGCCTATCAGTGCGTTTCACACTGAGAGTCTGACTGGTGACTTTGTGTTCCATGGCTCCATCTACCCCAAACTCAAGTTCTGGGGCAAAAGTGTGGAGGCAGAACCTAAAGGGACCATCACGCTAGAGCTTTACAAGTGAGTTGTGCCATCTTTAAGTGCACACACATGTACAGAGTAGACCATGATAGAGATATTCCCTGATTTATATTTGTTTTGGTTTGGTTTTGCTTTAAATGCCTGCCATTTCAAGTTTAGTTTTGATTTCACATTTTGAATGCAATGGGTGGGGTGTGTTTGTTTTGGTTTTGTTTGTTGTGGGATTTTTTGGGGGGGGGCTTTTATACATTTTTTTTGTTTGATTTGTTTTTTTGGTTTAGTGCTTTTATTTGTTTTGTTTTATTATTATTATATTTGAAGAGCTCTTTTACAAAACGCGATAAACGCCAAATGTAAAAAAAATGAGTTTGTCATACCATTTTGCTGTGTACTGAACCTATTCACTGCTCCATCAATGTTTCATCCAAATCGCTATATTTCCTTGTTTAAAATGTACTGCAAGATGCAGTTCTTTTCCAAACCGCTATAAGCGCCGAACCTGTTTTTAGCCTAAATGCGATATATCCTCTCGATCAATCAGAATTCGTTCGATGCAATCCAACATGACGACGCTTTGAAGCGTTTGTTTGTGCTCAGTCTTCAAAATGAGTGCTTTAAACTCTAATAACACTTTTGATGGCCTGGATGAGCCAGTGAGACCTACACCTGGGGGTAGAAAACGCAGACTGGACAAAGAAAATCACCAAAAATAAAAGGTGGTGTTTAACCGATTGACGCTAGAGGCTGTAGCCTTTGGCGTTCCTTGTTAGAGCGCCCGCATCCCGCGCCGGAAACCCGGGTTCGAGACCCGTTCGGTGTGATGGTGTGGACCCAGGGGGGTTACATCAACACAAGGCTGTTGCGACCGGTTTATAGTATGAGTCCCTGATGTCATATGTTGCATGTTCTCTTTTTTTTTTTAAGACATAAACCAACATAAAAAAAAAAAAGGATGGATTTGTAGCGTTTTGAAAAAAAACAAAAACAACTTTGCATTTATAATCGACAATATTGTTGTTTCATTTAACAATCATTGTTTAACATGTTCAGACTGAGCCAACAGACCATTTTAACAGGATAAATTGAATATTAACAAAATGTATGGGTCTAGGTAAAAAAAATGTCATTTTCATGAAAACTATTAAAATGGATTTATAGCGTTTTGGAAAAGAGCTCTTCATTTGTTGTTTATTTACATTTTTGCGCTTTGAGTAGTGGGTTGTATTGCTTTATTTAGTATATTTTAATATTATTATTTTTTTATTTATGTTTTTGTTTGGTTTTGCTTTAAATGCCTGCTTTTTCGTTTTTGTTTGTTTGTTTGATATTAAATTTTAATGTAGCTAATGCTGTTTTTTGGGGGGATTGCCTTTGTTTTTATTTTTTGTATTTTTTTGTATTCGCTTTTTTTCTTTTTTTATGACTTTTAATGTAGCTAATAGTGCTTTTTGTGTGCATTTAGCTAACTTGTTTATTTTTGTGTTCATGACAAGGCTTTATTGATTGTGTGAGTGAGATTTTTCTTAGATGAGTCAGTAGTTTGATTTGAGAGCAAAGGGTTCTGGGGTTGCCTAGTAACTGCCTGCTCACTTACGTGTGTGTGTGTGTGTTTATCCTCACAGGCATAAAGAGACATACACATGGACAAACCCTTTCTGCTGTGTACACAATATAATTCTTGGTAAACTGTGGATTGAACAGTATGGCACTGTAGAAATTGTCAACCACAGGTAAAGCCAGACTGTTCAGTTTTATGATCCATCTATTCTTTTGTGAATTTACATGGATATGTCTGAATGATTCATTTGATGTGTGATTGGTTAGTACTGGAGAGAAGTGTGTACTGAACTTTAAACCCTGTGGGATGTTTGGAAAGGAGCTGCACAGAGTTGAAGGTTACATCCAGGATAAGAGGTGAGATCCTGACTCACTTGATTTAAATGAGGAAACTATTGCATTGATCAATATATCAGTTATCTTGGATTTATACTTGCACCTAGCAGCATTACACAAAAGAGCAAATGTTATCTGTTATCAGTTTAATTATATAAATGCACTATTTGGAATAAGTCTCGATTCATTTATTCTGAGTGTTACAGTCCAATATAGAGGGCTTACTTAGATGTGTTAGCGTTATTGATCTGGTAAAATGAGGTGACCCGCTCTGGGGTGCGATTCACAAAAACAACTAAGTTCCGTCGTTACCAATAGAGTTCAATGGAACTAACGACCATAGCTAATGATGCTTTTGGGAAATGCACCCCTGTACTGTACTTTTTTTTAGGATGATGACATTACTGTTATGACTAGTCATAGATACAATTAATTTCTTGGAAAAAATGATCTTTTAAGATTTGAAAGTTTAGAAAACCGACACCTTCGATACCCGTGACATTAGGCACTGAGTTAATAATTAAGGTTCAATTAAATGACTGCAGGTACCAAATTATATGCAATTGGTTGTAGAAGATGTTTATAATCTAATGTAATATCAAGCTATATTAGGAATTGTATCATATGAGTGCCAATGTCCCTGTTGTCATTTCTGCTCACTGCATAATGTAAACTCTCCAAAGGTCTCCTTTTTTCTTTTTTGTTCTATCTTTTTTTTATGTTTTCATGTAGACTTCCAGAATAAAACTGTTCTGAGCTGCATAGAAGTGTACATAAAGATATAGGTGTATGTGTAAATGTGACAACAACAACACCGATCAATGCAATACATATGAAAGTCGTGATCCGTCCACTTACCAGTGAACAGATATTAGTGCTCATAACTGAACATGTTACGTACTTGCTTTTTAATGCTAGCTAACAACTGGATTGCCAATGTTTCAATGGATTTAAGAAATGTTCCTGTTTCTTGATTGTTCTTTATTTAATGAATGCATGTTTCCTGTTGTTTTCCTCTGTGTATGTCACATCCAGTAAGAAGAAGCGCTGTGTGATTTATGGGAAATGGACAGAGTGTATGTGGAGCGTCGACCCACAGGTGTACGAGGCCCATCGGAAGCTCGAGAAGAAAGGAACAACGGACACGAAAAAACAGAAGGTATGAAAGATAATAGTTGACCACTCATGCTGCTTCTGCCCCTGACGTTTCCAGTAAAACTAAAGCAAAGCGCTCTGTGTTCATGGTAACAAAGAGAGAGATGTAGACTAGTATCATTAGGAGGTGTAGTAGACATCTTAGACTGTCTGTAGTGATTCATACAGAGAATAATGGAGTGTTGTTTTAGGGTTACTGAACTGTGTGTGTGTGGTTTAAATGTGCTAATGTATGTACAGAAGAGCAGGTGTGTTAAAATACTCATCATGCCTCAGACATTTGCCTCTGTTCAGGTTTTTGTCAGTTCATTTGTTTATTTAAACACGTGTCTCATTACATGGCAACACACCCAGTTGATGGCTGTATTTAACAGACGTCTTGTCAATGAGTGTGGGAGCTTCTGTGTGTTTTCTGTATGGATGCATACATTGTGGCTTAAAAATGGTTGCTTTCATCCTCATGTCATTCCAAACCTGACTGGCAATTCCTCTCCTGGGGAACATAAAAGTAGATACTTTGAGAAATGTCTCCGTGTTTTTATTCACAGGATGGAGGATATATTTTTTTTGTTGCAAACATTTTCAAAATATCTTTTGTGTTTTGCAGGAGAAACTGTGTGACACTTATTTTAAACAATGAAAGCCCGAGCTGGCTTTTCAAGCCAAGCATTTCACAAATATAACCGTTTCATTTTATACGATAAAACTGTGTATGTACTGGAGGGGGGGGGGGCACTAGGTTTGATAATGTCTAATGTGTTTATGCTTTTCCTGAATACTAGGTATTGTGTGAATAATACAAATTAAAGCATATTAGGGAAATTTATTGTGTTTAATCGATGTACTTGCACTAACAGGAAGAGCCAGAAGCCATCAACGAGGATGCCGATGAAATGCCTGAAGTACAGGAGACTGTTGCAGTGATTCCTGGGAGCACATTATTATGGAGAATATCGTCAAGACCGCCTCATTCAGCAGAGGTACACACACACACACTGTTATGTCTGAAGGCACAGACACATCAACACATGGCTTTAAGTGAAAAATCAGTCTTAAATGGATGATTTCTTAAAAAGTGAAGCACACTGTTGTTTAAAAGTTTGGGATTGGTGCAATTATTTTAAAGTCTATTATGGTCAGTAAGACTGCATTTATTTGTTTAAAATACAGTAAGAACATTTTTATTGTGAAATATTAAAATAATTGTTTTCTATTTGAATGTCTGAATTTCAGCATCATTACTCCAGTCTTCGGTGTCACGCGTCCTTCAGAAATCATTAATATGCTGATTTGCTCAATAAATATTTTTCTTGTTATTTTCTGTATTGAAAACGTAATATTGCTGCTTAATATTTTAGTATGTTTTCAGTATTTGATGAATAGAAATGTCAAAAGACAAGCATTTATTTAAAATGAAAATATTCTGTAACATTATCAATATCTTTACTGTCACTTTTGATCAATTTAACACCTCCTTATTGAATAAACGTAATAATTTCTTACAGAACATACATTTTACTGACACCAAACTCTAAACAGTTGTGTAGTAATGGTGGTCTACCTGATTCAAACCCCTTCTAGATGTATAACTTCACTCATTTTGCCATGACTCTGAATGAGATGGAGCCTGGCATGGAAGGAGTGTTGGCACCAACAGACTGCCGCCTGCGGCCTGACATCAGAGCCATGGAGAACGGCAACATGGGTAATGAAGTCATTAAAACCCCAAACCAGCCCTACAGCGCCCCCTGCTGTTCACACATGCTAAACCCTAACATTTGATTTATTTGTGCCCGTTTGTGCAGATGAAGCCAGCGGAGAAAAGGAGAGACTGGAAGAGAAGCAGAGAGCAGCTCGTAAAGAGCGGGCCAGAGATGGTGAAGAGTGGTCGACTAGGTTAGTGCTGCTCCTTTTTTACTGTTTTTACTGTTAATTATGCAATATTTGTAACCTCTCCTACTGTTTTTAGGTGGTTTAAGTTGGGCACAAATCCATATACAGGATCACAGGACTGGCTGTACACTGGCGGCTACTTTGATAGGAAATACACAGACTGTCCTGATGTCTACTGATGAGGAGGGGAAAGATCAAAAAGCAGTGGTTTTGTCACCTCCCTCCCCATCTACAGCAAACCTTTACACGTCTCCAGCCAACAACGCTTACGCTAACATTAACATTGAGCTGCCTCCATCTTCATCACTTGCATTTATGATTGTGTTTTGTCCTTTGGAAGCGTCTTCTCTCACTTCCCATCAACCCTTTTAGGTTTAATCAATGGAGGAAAGCATCAAAACTGCAGTAGAAGAACCACTTTGCCTTTTTCTGCCTTTGAACGTACACACACCCTCCTTGGAGCTCCAGTTTGTTTGCCGTCTGCAATGCTGGAGCTCAATATAGATGTAGTTTAATCATCAATAAAATGTGACTCTGAGGTACTTTGGCCGTTTTCCATGTACAGTAGGTGTTTAACATATGAAAACTAATTCCAGATGTTTTGACTTGGTCAAGCACTGAGCCACCTCTGATCCAGCGGTATGTAGAGCGTCAAGCAACGACAGTAATAATGTTTAGAGTATGATGATGAATGTTAATAATGAACTGTGTGTGTGTGCGCCCGCTTGAGGCAATTAATGTAAAAAGCCATAGATTTTGTTTTAATTGGTACAATATTTTGCCTTTTGGATTTTCTGATTCAGATTACATTTATGTGAAATAGCCTCATCACACATTCGTTATGGTGAAGCATTTTATAAAAAATGGCCCCAAAGCTTTTTCTTTTTCCCCTTTCACTTGGTTGTTTCCCCAGAGACTCATGGGATGTAAAATAGGCTGACTGTACCCACATTCAATAAGGCTTTGTTGACATACTGTAAATGTACATATTTCAGTTTTTCTAATGTATTGGTGTCACACTAAATGAATTGTTCCTCAAGCGCTATCAGTTGAATTTGTTTTATGAAAACTAGGTGTCATAGTTTTATTCATCAGCATTTGCATCTGTTATCACTGTTCTTCTCAAATATAGACGCTGTGCATTTGAGGAACTGGCGAAATCTATGCAACCCATCAAACTGCTCAAACCCCACACAATAATGAACGTACAGAATGGCAGCTTAGCGTGTAAATATAACGTGCTATCTTATCTGAGAGAATATTTCCTGCCTGTAGATGCCATGAAGAGTATTTTACACCTTGTCATGTACTTATTCAGCGATTCTTTTCATCTTGAGACGATCTGAAGCGTGCAGGTCAGATGAGCGGGTTTGAAGCACACCGATGCAACCATTGTTATTCTTCTCAAGTACTTAAACGTGTTTTATTTCCTCACAGGGCCTGACTTTCAATACATCTGTGAGTCCCTACTGAGTTCCCATTTAAGGGTGATTTGTTTGAATATGTTAGACACTTTTTTGATTTTCTAACCACCTTTCCCCTCGTGTTGAGTACTAAACGTCAACGAGAATGCATCTGTTCGATACACGCACGACATTCAGTACACTACTTTTGCATCCTGTATTGTATCTGTTCCTTCATTAAATGTAAATTAGATTTATTTTAAACTAGCTCTACCGAAATAATACTCCACAATTAAACTATAGATTTTATTTTTATGCGGCTTTGTGTCAGTTTATTGTGTAAGTGGATGTCATATTTTCCATGTATGAATGTCTGTATCTTTTGAGATGTTGCACATAGATTTCTAGCAATCACGTGTACATTGCTCCTTATTGTGTGCAATACCGCAGCTCCCTGTACGCAGTTTGCGTAGGGCACCACCATCCCAGTTGAACACCCACCCCCATAAAAGGCATTATATAAAAACAACGAGGCACTAATAATTGATTAATAATTATGGTTTAATCGAATAACTTTTAAAATACATATGCTAATGTAGGCTAATACAAAATAAACATTTTAGCCATGTACATTACCTGGTATTACTTGCATCATATGAATACACTTTGAGATTAGCAGCAACACACTATGTACTTTATATAAAACACTGCAGTCTTTCATGTTCACTGGTTGGTTTATTTAGCACTGTTTTTATTCAGTTCATCAGTTAGCATTCTGTGAAGCGCAATGCAACACTTAAAGTTTTTGTTCTGCTTTTTTTCCCCAACAAAAGGTTTTCACAACAACCAAAAATGAAAGTACTAAAAGGTTACAAATGAAATCAACGCAATAGTCAACTCAAACAGTACAGTAAATGCAGTAACGCAAAAATAAAAACACAAAATACACTACTGTAAATAAAAAAAAACAGGCCAATTGTGCATGGGTGGGATTACAGATCCTGCCGTCTGTTTGGGTCTGGCCACAGGATCTCATCAACGCCACAAGCGATATTTTCTCCTACTAAGCAACAGGGAAAATAACGCCTTGTGTGCCGAATCCATCCATGGATTGACGTTACCTCAGTGTCTCTGCATGCCTCTTCCATTGCCTGTGGAAAAGACATGCAGGGATCTGGTTGGCGGTCATATACGCACCATCTCCAAACTGGAAAAAAAATATTCTATAAGGTTTAGAAATGGCGAGTAAGGGGGAAAATATACAACTTCAAATTGATCATGGTTGGTGAACCAGTCCCGGACCAGAGCAGCCTGGTGGAAACTAACATTATCCCAGACAACAACAAACCTGGGCTGCTCTGATCTGTCCTGTACAACTGCATCATGAAGTGCATCGAGAAATGTTAGTATATGTTGCGTATTGTAGGGACCTAGTTTGGCATGATGGTGTAGTAGCCCTCGAAGGCTTATGGCAGCACACATTGTGATGCTTCCCCACGCTGGCCCGGGACGTGCACAATTGCCCTTTGGCCAATTATATTACGACCCCGTCGTCTAATTTTGCTGAGGTTGAAACCAGCCTTAATGTAAATAAATTCATGAGGCTGTGCAGCTCCAGCCATGTCCAAGATTTTCTGCAACAAAAAAAATACATAGCATGGATGGCTGGCATTACTCAAAACACACAACTACAGTAGCCTACTACACACCCACCCACTCCAACACACAGGTACCTGTGTCCATCTCTGCATGTATATATGAGGTACTGATACAATGGTACATATTCAGCTATTACTTTACTGGTTTACATAAATACTGTATTGTAAATGTAAAAGACTGCAACACTTCCCTGTATATTCTTGTCGAAGTCCTTTGACCCTGATACAGTTCCTCTCACATGAGACCTTGTACAATTGCTTCAATGTAATTTTGTGCTTTACCAAGACACGTCTGATCGTGGTAATGCCTACTCGATTGATGTTGATGAATACTTGTCTATCTGCAAGTATTTGTTCCCGTAGCTGGTGGAGACGGAATGCATTGTTTGCTCTGACCATTTCCACAATGGCAAGTTCCTGCTGTTGGGTGTACAGGCATTGCCCACTACCACCAGAAGGTCTTCTAGTCATTCTGTAGAAAAATGCAACCACAAATTGTTATGGTTCTTTTTTACAGTACTGTAACATCTCAATGGTACACTGCTATGTACTATACTGTTATGCATGTTCCACAAAACTACCCTTTTTTGTTACAAAAGGAGCACTAGCCAACTTGCAATACAAGTACATGTGATACAGTAATGTAATATGGTACAGTACTGTAAATACAGTGTGGAGTGGAGAGTTGAAGACATACCTGTTTTCCAGTCCGAATCTTCTTATGATGGATGCAACTGTGAACCGGCTTAGATGTGGGTGGACTCTCTGCACAGCTTCCCTCATTGTCAGGCCATGATTTATTACACGATCCACAAACGTTGCTCTATTATCATCTGAAATATTGTTCTGTACATAGCCTCTTCGACCATGTCCTACTCCTACTCCTACTCCTCTTCCTCTTCCTCTTCCTCTTTAAAATGTCTATAATTTTAATTGGTTTGAGTTTTTCATTAATTTTAATTGGTTTGAGTTTTTCATTAATTTTAATTGGTTTGAGTTTGGAGCCCAACTTGTTCAGTAACAAACACATAAATGTTTAAATAAAAAATATAAGCAGGTTATCAAAAGTAGGTTAGACATTTTTTTAACTGAAAGTTATTATTTTTTACATAGAAAAACAACAGAAAGCAGTGAAAAGAAAATTCTTTACAAATGAATAAATGACTGCTTGACTGTTCTTAAAGCTCGGTGTTGTATTATTGTATCTACACCCTTCCATACTGTAATAGATACTGAGCAATAAATTGATTTATGATTCTCAATAAGAGGCTTTTTAAAATCTCACTGGTCTTCTCTAGGCAGTAGTGTGTATTTGTTAGGTATTGTGGAGTCATGTGAATGAGGCTGTAGTTTGATGTTGACAGAAGAGCATATTATATTCTTGAGTTTGACGTGGAAGTTTGAGATTCGTGTAAAGCTCTGAGAAAACTGCAGCCTAAAGTTTAGTTCTTAATCGTGAAAACCTAAATTGTGGCCACGATATCCATCATAAGAAAGTACCACAAATGGTATAAAACGGTGGTTTTTTAATCACTCTGTACATTTTACAGTGTATATATATTATTAATCATTTAGGTGAGTGTACAAGAAAGAGGGGCTCTGCCTGCGCTCAATGACACAGCACTTACTGCTGCTGCTGCTGCATGCCAAGAATGACGATGTTAATCAGCCAATCAAATGCTTCCTTACGTATGACCGTGACCAATAGGAACACGGCTAACAGGATACAAGAAGTCTCATAACACTTTTCATCAGTCTATCTGCAACTCTTCAACGAGTGTCCTTTAAACACCTTTATCTGCTGCAGAAATCCAGAAAGACTTATCCACCGGTATGATACACTTTTGTCGCAATATGTTATTGTCAGATTTATAGCGGCGTGATTCGTTTAAATTCGCATAGGAAACAAAACGCGCAGTCACTGTTCAGTTGTTTAAATGGCAGCTAATGCTAATTGAGTGATTAGTGCTTCAGAAGCCTAACCATTAAAAATATGATTACATCTTCAACCTGAGGAGTGAAACTGTTAATTATGGTGCTATATTATATTTTAATATAATATATAAATGTTCATTTGAACAAAAACAAGGCAGTTTTGAAGCTAGCTAGATTGCTAATACATTTTGCTGAGTAACTGTGCTCATATATTCAAGTGTCGTGTTGTTTATCAACCTTGTGATGAAGGTGAGCACTGAGCTCTTTGAGAACCGTTTTTATGTGAATTCAGAAAGAGCTTGAAATTATGTGTTTTAAACTGTTTGTATTGTCTTTCCAGAAGTAAGGATGTCATCTGGAGCGCTGTTCCCCAGTCTGGTCTCTGGCTCCCGCAGCTCATCCAGTAAATACCTGGTTGAGTTCAGAGCCGGTAAAATGACCCTGAAGGGCAGCACAGTGACCCCGGACAAGCGCAAAGGCTCCGCTTACATCCAGCAGACAGACGACTCGCTCATCCACTTCTGCTGGAAGGACAGGACCTCTGGAAACGTGGAGGATGTGAGGGCTGTTTGCTGTTAGCATGCAACCGATGTTGTTTTATATGGATATCAAAGTCTTGATTTTGTGTTTCAGGATCTGATAATATTCCCGGATGACTGTGAGTTCAAGCGGGTGAACCAGTGCACTACAGGACGCGTGTATGTGCTGAAGTTCAAGGCCTGGCTCTAAAAGGCTGTTCTTTTGGATGCAGGTGAGTAAAAGATTGCAGAGCAAAGTATTTCGTGATGCAGCATTTCAGATTTGCTTTGTCAGAATATAACGAAATGATGTACTTAGACGGAATTGTGATACCTGATAGGCTCAAGTCACATTTGTGCTCGCTATTCCATCTCTCATGTCTATAAAGGAGCCGAAAACGGATAAAGATGAGGAGTACTGTCGCAAAGTCAACGAGTACCTGAACAACCCACCCATACCAGGAACTCTGGGAAGTGGAGGAGGTAGTGGCCATGAACTCTCTGCACTTGGTGGTGAGTGATAGAAGATGGAGAACATGCATCTCACTTTGGGCCTGTCCTAATATCCACACTTGCATTCTTGGCTACTGGAGAGCATGTGTAGGCTATAAGATTCAGGGTATGCATATACATGTCACTTTTCAGTTGAAGATCATAATAGGTATTTTGTAGGAGTATGTAGATTAGTTGATTTGTTAATCAGTTTTTGGCATTTGGGTGGAGGTGGGTTGTTCTTTATGTACTACAGGTAGTTAAGACTCAATTCTGTTAACACTCTAAGGCCTATATGTGTGCTAGAGATGCGCGGATGAGCTCAAACGTCACCCGAATCCGCTGCTTCAAATAAATTATCCGCCCGCCACCCACCTGCAACTATTATTTTTCTCTGATTTAGATAACCAACCCGCACCCGATCGTCACATTACAATGATTCTAATTAGACTAATTCTTAGTTTTGCACGATTATATGATGAATGGATGTTTAACTTTTAACAGCAGCTTCAGTGATGTGAGGAGCAATCAAAAGTAATGCGCTCAAATGCTACTTTATCAGGCATTACAGGAAAAACGAAAGGAAAATGACATCGAAGCTTTTCAGAAGATGGTCGGTTCTTTTAAAAAATACATTCATGTAAAAACACCCGCACTGCATTTCAATTTTGAAACGTGCAGTGCACAGTTTATTCAACCAAGTATAAGCCTTTTGAAAAATCTATTTGTGGCGGTCAGTTTTGATATTGTGACGGGCACCACAAATAAATTAATGAATAGGAAACATTGGACAATGCTATAAGTCAAATGGCCATAATCTAAGTGATAACAATAATAAAATACTCATATCTGCAGTGAAAACCCGATTATCAAAGTGGTACTGGGACAGGAAAATGATTAATCGCCTGCACTTTCATATATTTCAGATTCATTACATGTAAAGTCTCCAAACAGACATTTAAAAACTAAACAAATCAGTATCTCAAAATATTTACAAGTTTAACATTTGCGTTTCAATCAAAGTACAGGAAATATAATTAGTGGGCTCTTGAAATACGATAATGGAACACTGCTGACTTGGGTCCAGGATTGAACTCCCTCCGGGTCCGGATGCGGACCGGTGTCCGCACTTTGAGAAGCACTGGTCTATATGGTGCTTTCTAAGGTGTTAAAGTGAGTCAGATTAACACAAGCAACAGGGATGACCACAAGCTTGAATACTGTCAAGCAAAGCCGATTCAAACACTTGGGAGAGCTTCACAAGGAGTGAACTGAAGCTGGAGTCAGTGAATCAAGAGTCACCACGCTCAGACATCTTCAGGAAAACTTCTGAAACAGAAACATCGTCAGAAGCATCTTATCCGGGCTAAGGAGTAAAAGATCTGGACTTTTGCTCAGTGGCCCTAGGTCCTCTTTTCAGATGAAAGATTTAGATCAAGGTCCCAGAGTCTTTGGAGAGGCACAGAATCCATGTTGCTTGAAGTCCAAGTTTCCACAGTCTGTGATGAATGTCATCTGCTGGTGTTGGTCCAGAAGTCCACAGAGTACCTGAGAGAAGAGAGGCAGGAGGCACACTGAATCCAATGACCATTGCTTGCTTGAAGTCCAGTGTGAAGTTTCCACAGTCATGTGATGAGTTGGGCTGCCATGTCATCTGCTGGTGTTGGTCCACTGTGTTTTCTGAAGTCCACAGTCAACGCAGCCATCTACCAGGACATTTTAGAGCACTTCATGCTTCCTTCTGCTGACAAGCTTTATGGAGATGCTGATTTTAATTTTCCAGCAGGACTTAGCACCTGCCCACACTGCCAAAGCTACCAAAAGCTGGTTCAATGACCATGGTGTTACTGTGCCCAGCACTTACCTTACCTGAACCCCATTAGAGAATCTATGGATGTATTGTCAAGCAAGAGGACACCAGACGTGCAGAAGACCTGAAGGCCGCTATCAAAGCAACCTGGGCTTCCATTACAACTGAGCAGTGCCACAGACTGATCACCTCCATGCCACGCCGCATTGATGCAGTAATTCATACAAAAGGAGGCTCAACCAAGTATTGAGTGCATTGAAATGAACACACTTTTCAGAAGCCTGACATTACTGTTTAAAATATCCTTTTCTATTGATCTTATGTAATAATCACATTTTCTGAGACACTGAATTTTGGGTTTTCATTATCTGTAAGCCAGAATCATCAAGATTTCAAGAAATAAAGGCTTGAAATATTTCACTCTGTGTAATTAATCTATATTATATATGGGTTTCACTTTCTGAAATGAGTGACAAAAAATATAAGACCTTTTTCACAATATATATTTTTTTTTTAGATGTACTTGTAAACGAGATTTATTGTGCCGTGTACAGCATGAGCTCTTGTTGAACTGAAGTGATCGACTGCTTCTTGATTAACAGTAGAGTGCTCTTTGCTTGTTTTTCCCTGGATAACGCCTTAGCAATTTATATAATCTTATCAAAACACACCTGTGCTGAATACTTTTTTGTTTTTATATTATAGTTGGATAATAACTTGAGTCAATCTTATTTTCATTTGTGAATTTATTTAACTGAAGAAACATTTGAAGGTATTTAAAGTAATAGTTCACCCAAAAATGAAAAATTCTGTCATTTAATTACTCACCCTAATGTCATTCCAAACCCCTTAACTTAAGACCTTCGATCATCTTCGGAACACAAATTAAGATAACTTTGATGAATTCCGAGAGCTCTCTGACCCTCTATAGACAGCAAGGGTCCTAACACGATCAAGGCCCAGAAACATAGCAAGGAGATCATTAAAATAATCCATGATGCTGAGAAGACAAATGGTTGAATATTTATTGAATGAAGTCGTTATATTTGTTTTCTTTGTGCACAAAAAGTATTCTCGTAGCTTCGTAAAACTACGGTTGAAGCCCTGATGTCAAATGGACTGTTTTACCGAAGTCCTTCCTACGTTTCTGAGCCTGGGAACATGTCAGTTGTGTTGCTGTTTATGTAGGGTCAGCTCTCGAAATTCATCAAAAATATCTTCATTTGTGTTCTGAAGATGAACGAAGGTCTTACGGGTTTGAACGACATGAGGGTGCTTAATGACAATTTATATTTTTGGGTGAACTATCCCTTTAAGGAGGGTATTTATTTATTTACATAATTATTTTTATTTGAAATGGTTCAAACTGCACATGACTCTACCAGGTCTGAAAAATGCCAAAGCTCACACTAAATCCACAGCCTGTGACAGTGCTTCAGGTGTATTTGAGGCTAAGCGTATCCCATCATTCATTAGGTTCAGGAACTGTTCAGGATGTGCCCTGAGATTTTGAGGAAAACTACATTAAATTAGATATTACATATAATTTGGTAGTAAATTGTGAAAAGCTACATGTTGTGTTGGTGCAGATATGATTGTGTATTTTGTAAAAGATTTGCAACTGCATTTTATCACTTAATCAGAAGCTCCACAGTTACTTAACTGCTGTCTGTTGCATAAGAACTACTAAACAGGCATTGAGAAGTTTACTTTGTGTGTACTTGAGTGTGTCCCATCAGGTCATCTCTTCTATGCACTCTTGTAAGTAGACAAGTGTTCAAGTGCAGTGACTGCAAGTGTAGGTTTTGGGACAGGCTCTTTTTCAAGCAGAGTACTAAGTGAATTTCCCTTTTGTACATGTAATTTTCTATAAGGAGAAGGTGGTCTGCAAAGCCTCCTGGGTAACATGAGTCACAATCAACTCATGCAGCTGATTGGACCAACAGGACTCGGTGGACTTGGTGAGTTATTATTTATTTATTTCAAAGTAATATTATGTGTCCATGATTGTTAATGCTATTTGAACTGGGCCATATTGCAAAAAAAGAAATAAAGAAAAACAAGTTCTATATATTTATGTAAGGTGCTCTATATTTTATAAAGGTGCTCTGACTGGTCCAGGTCTGGCCGGTCTGTTGGGCAGTGGAGGTCCTGCTACCAGCAGCTCAACCTCGAGGTTAATCTTTTGATTTCTCCATGCTTATTTCTAGTGCTGTGCTCACACATCTTACTGATTTGATTTATTATCCCCCTTCTGTACGCACAGCTCCCGCAGCCAATCAGCAGCAGTCACTCCCTCCTCTGCACCGGCCGCCCGCATCAGCTCCACCCAGGCACCCACCACACCCGTCACCCCTGCTGCTACCTTCCACCAGCTCGCCCACGGTGACCCCCACCACCCCTGCAGCCCCGACTCCCTCCATGCCTGCAGGACCTCCCTCCAGCACACAGCCCATCCAGCTGAGTGACCTCCAGAGCATCCTGGCCACCATGAACGTGCCTGCAGTGGCCGCAGAGGGGCCGGGAGGTGAGACACTGACAGCTGATGTACCTTTGATGTGATCTTTGCCCAGATTTTCCATTCTCTAATACGCTGTGCATTGCTCCTCTGTAGTGGACTTGGCGAGTGTGTTGACCCCTGATGTCATGGCTCCTATTCTGGCTAACCCTGAAGTGCAGCAGAGACTGCAGCCGTACCTGCCGTCAGGAGAATCGCTCCCGCAGAGCGCCGATGAGATCCAGAACACACTGACCTCTCCACAGTTCCAGCAGGTCACACTCATGCTCATAATGCACTCAAATGAATGGCTGTTTATTGAGAACCATATTATGTTCAAATTCTGGAAATAATTGTGTTGTGGATCAGACTGAATCTAATGGGTTTCAGTGTAATTCGCCTAAATTGCACTATGAAAGAGAAAACTAAAACCTTTAACCCCGTGTTGCTCTTTGGTCATTTTTGACCAAAAAGTTTGATTTAAGAATTTATTTTATTAATTGGAATGAAATGAAACTTGGTAAATGTTTTGGCACAACACAAAGAAGTATGGACATGATTAAAGGTTTAATCAATTGGTCCAGAAAAAACAAAAACAAATCAAACTTGTATTGTTTATTTACTTGACCACTTAAAATGACCACATTGGAAATGAATGTAAAGTGAACTTCATCTAGTGGAAATGTTTGGTACTGCACCCAAATAAAATCATACTCCTTTTTCTGTCAACCTCAAATTTGGAACACAACTTGCTTATATTTATGGCTTTGATTTTGACACTGTTTTAGGGTGAAACACTTTTCGGAAAATATATATTTCATATAAAAATATTGTTTTGTGCATTCTTTTTTCTTATTTTTTCACTCCAGCAATAATCTGCCAACATTTACTCACCATGATTTAATTCCAAACCTGTATAGATTTCTTTCTTCTGTTGAACACAAAAGAAGATATTTTGAAGAATCTTTTAGTTGTTTGTCCCCATTGACTTCCATAGTACGGAAAGAAATGCTGTGGAATTCAATGGAGACCATCAACTGTTTGATTACCAGCATTCTTCAAAATATCATCTTTTGTGTTCAACATATGAAAGAAACTCATACAGGGTTGGAACGACATGAGGGTGAGTAGATGACAATTTTAATTTTTGGCTGAACTATCCCTTTAATGCTGGTTGTCACCCATCATAAAATGGAAAATTGAATGAATTATAAAGCGGATAGTTACAGTCTAAATTGCATGAGCCGTATTTGAAGCGGCTGTAAAAGACAAATCTGCTGAAAATATTGCTCGGCAGAAGAATCATTTGTCATCAATGAATTAACACTGTTTTTGTGTGATTATTTTATGAAACTTTGCCAGGTGTATATGTAAGCAATTTGTGAGAGTCTTGTCCATGTATTCTGCTGTGATGTAAACATGCTCCGTGTCTGTGCAGGCGATGAGTATGTTCAGCAGTGCTCTGGCCTCTGGGCAGCTCGGCCCTCTCATGAACCAGTTTGGTCTGCCTTCTGAAGCAGTGGACGCAGCTAATAAAGGAGGTGAGATGTGTAACATCAATCAACATACAATGTTTATTTTATTTATAAGAACTTCAAGGAAACGGATGTATCGGACTATTTGTAATAACTATTTCCTGGTCAGTACCCACAAGCACTCATTTGCTTTGTTTTGGTGTTTAGATGTGGAGGCATTTGCCAAGGCCATGGAGGGCAGTGATAGCAAGACAGATGATGGCGATTCCAAAGACAAGAAAGATGATGACGAGGACATGAGCTTGGATTAGAACAACCTTCTGAACACCGACATCTCTCTGAAGTGTTAGCCTCATGCTAGTCTGGGTTGTTTGCCTGTACTCACATTGATTCATATGTGTTTGCTATGTCCAAAGCTACACAATTAAACAATTAACGCCATAAGTCCAGCTTGTGCATGTGTGAAGTTGATCAGCATGAAATCAAGGTGACAAAACATAAAGGAAATGTTTATTGCCAATAAAAATACAGCTGAGGGAATCTGACAAAATATAAAAAGTGACACAATATTTCATGAGTTTTCAACTCCAGTGATTTTAGATAATACACCATAAATCCCTATGGCGCATGGGAAATCCACATTAAACTGCCCTCCAGTGTTTTTATACAACTAAATATTATCATAAAACCCATTTAATGGTCATATGATTGTATTAAACCTGGAACAACATGAATCCAGTGCCAATCCATCTCTACTTTCCTCTGGTCCCTGTCGTTCTGAACATAGTTTATCAGTGGTGTCTCAGCGTTTACAGTGCTTTTTAATGAAAACTACATACACAGGTGTCATGAAAGTAAACATAAATATCGGTTTAAATTAAATGCTAAGAAAACCCACCACCTGCTGATTTGATAGAGTGAGTGTAGAGTATGTAGGGTTAATGCAGCTGTGGTCTATAATGCAGGGCAGCCCTGAGTCCCCACAGATCCAGACACTGACAGGGGTTTGGACAGCATGACAGGCCTGTGGTTCAGTATGGCTTTCCTCACACACCCGTGGAAAGAGAGGACGGTGGAGGGGAGACCTGGCACGGCTATAGTATCTACACGTGAGGACGACAGGCTTATGTCAATATTCAGCATAGCACCTCATTTTATTCAATTTTTGAATAAAGATTTGGTTCAGTTTAACTATAAAAATGAGATTTGACAGGAATTGTAAATATTGATTTGATAGCATTCAGATGTCATACCTGGAACGCCGCCCAGATAAACCGTCTCTTTGCCCCCTGTTCGATCTGCTCGGTTTGGGACCCACTCCATGTTCACTCGCCACATCCACGTGTAGCTGGATGACATTGCTCTTCTTCACAACTAAAATCATACAAATGCAAGTGTCAAATACACACTGATAAAGTATCTTTATATTTTAACTAGGGCTGTCAGTTGATTACAATTTTGAATCACAAAATAAATGTGGCTGTGAAAACACTCACAAAAGATTATTTAAAGCTATTATTGTGTTAAATGAGAAATAATCAAGTAGACATAGTAGCTTTAAAAATATATTTTATTTGATTCAACCAAATGTATTACACATAAACGTTTAGGTTACAACAGCCTAACATAAACTATGAAACATAAAAGAAGATCATTTGAGAAACGTCTCAGCATTTTTTGTTCATGCAATGTAAGTCGAAACAGCTTTGTTTACCACCAGTCTTCAAAATACATTATTTTATGTTGCACAAAAGTCACTTATTCAGGTTTGAAATGACATGAGGTTGAGTAAAAGATGAACAAATTGTTTTTTGTTTGTTTTTTGGTAAACTATCCCTTTAATACTTTTTTATCTATTTGTTTATTTATTTATTAATTTATTACACTCTAAAGAAGAAACTAAAACTAAAAATGTCTTTGAGTCATTCATTCATTCAAGAATTCAGTAAACGGCTGTCTATGAATGGGCTTTGAATCATTGGTTCACGTGATTCGTTACAAAACGCGGATTCAATCAGAAACTATAAGCACCGCTTGCTCAGACACACAACAGTTCTGCGGTGGCTTTATTGGTAAGTATTTTTGTTGGCAAAATTGAGCAAACAATATTGTGTTCCAAATATAACATAACCTGTTCTTATGTACTGAACTGTCGTATAAAATCACATTTGTGCTCTGTATATTTGGGACAAACGGCACTCGTCTGATATTGCTCTCGCTGCTCGTGTAATATCGCTTATAATGTTATATAAATATGTAAAAAACTCATAAAGGGGCATTTTTTGCCCAATATCTTGAATTTTAGCAGCAAAACTGCATTTATTGGAGGTGTTGCCCTACATCATATTTGTCAACTGTATGAAATGTAAGATGACGTACAGGTCTGGGTGCGGGGCCAGTGCGTTAACTGTGTTAAAATATTTGAATTGTATTATTTTTAATCTAATTAATTAACGCTATAAACTGAGAGCCTCAATTTGAACCCTTCTGTTCTGTGTAGCTTTAGAACCAGATGAACAAGACAACAAGAACCAAGTAAAGTTAGTAAAGCTAATAATGATATTAATGTTAATAATGATATTAAATTCAAATGTCTTTGGTTTCCAAATAAAAAAAATACAAAGATCACAAGGGTGTATGTATGCAGTGTGATTGTTTGTGTTTTTAACGACTCACTTGTAATAGTGTGCCAACCTCCATCACAGAGAGACTCTTCTGGTGCGAGACCGACGGAGAACTCTCCACTGCCGCTGTTCACCAACACAATCACCTACACAGAACAAACACACTTCAAACTGGTGTACAGACCCGTCCCACTGACCGTCAGGCAGCACCACTGACCCTAAACCACTTCCCTGCCCGCATCTGTAACCTGGTCAGAGTTCTGGGTAAGTTATTGTGTGTGTCTGTGTGAGCGCACGGCTGAGTCACCTGGCCCTGGTTCAGATAGAGACTCAGCTGTTGAGTTTTCTTGGCTCCAGTGTGCAGCAGGAGTCCGGAGTCTGAAACCAGACGCACCTCCAGCTGGATCTCGAGGTCCCGGCCCAACACCAGCGATTCGTCTAGCATGACAGAGAGGTGCAATAAACTAAGTGTGCTGTACACCACCTTTCTGAATTCAGTCTGAGATGTGTTTGATCGATGGGCTCACCGATGGTCAGATATCCTCCCTGACTGGAGAAGTAATACCCCGGGCTGGAGGGGCTGCTGGTAGCAGGGTGTCACTCCCACACTGTGAGAGGGGCTCTGTGACGGCACCTCGTTCAGTTTCAGATCCCGCACGCAGCCAACGAAACCAGCCTGGAAGAAGGAAGAGCCACATCACATCACAAAGTTATATCTTTGTGAAAATATACAGATAGGAACAATCTTAGTTCCTAAGCACCCAAAGCTGCCCCAAAAACAGCTTTTTAGAGTATCATGATTGCATTCCAGAACTAAAGGCTGATCAGAACGTCATGCTGCCTTTTACAATATCATTAAATGTATTATTATTGGATAAAGCAATTCCAAAATGCATTGCAATGAGTTTATCGAAAAAAATCATGACCTATAATAAAATAAATGTTGACTTCTTGAACTTCCAAGAGGTTTATTCTGTTTTTTCACCAACAGATTTGATTACTAAAAATCTACTTTATTATTAAAAAAACAATAAAATATTAATAAAAAGAAACTAATTTGTGCATTATTAGAATATGATTTCATACTAGCAAAATAATGTAATATTAAAACAATTAATACTCAAAATAAAAAAGCATGTTCTTATTACAATATTAAGATTAAATGTTAATAAAATAATACAGTATTAAACAATATTAAAAATAAAATAAACATATTTACGTTATTGCTGAAACAATATGATTATTTTACATTTTATTTTATTTTTACAATAAAATAAAATAACCTGTGTATTTCATTTAATATGAAAAATATAGCAATAAAAACAGTTCAACGCTAATTAAAACAGATACTGATATCTAACATTTCTGTGTTTGTTTATTAGAGTATCATATTATTAGATTAGCAACATAACATCAAAATGTTGTGAATTGTTTGCTTTGCATTATTTAATAAAATGTTATAAAAGTTTGTAAAATAAAACATGTTGGATCAAGACCAGTTTTTTTTGAATACAATAAAAAAAATGTATTAGTTCAACAAAAAAAGGGTTTATTTTTTTATTTTATTTTTTTAACATCAAACTTTTAGTAAATAAAAATAAAATATTAATATTAATATTAATGGAAATGTGTGTGTATGCGTGTGTGTTTTATTAAAATAAAATATTAATACTTTCGATTAAAGTAAATTAAAATAAAACATGGATGGAGACCTGCATTTCCAATTAAAATGAAAACATGCAACATAAACATTCATCATGTAATTAAAAGAGATTATCTTATCCAAAATTTGAGCATAGTATACTAGTAAGCTTAGCAACTAACATCAATACTAATATCAGCCTCTTGTTCGACTCGTTGAGCTGTTGCCATGTGGAGCATTTCCTTTCAGTCCCTTTATAAAGCAGTACACAACAAGACAGTTCACCTGTATTGAGCGTGATGTGTGTAACAGTGTTTACCATAGCTGCGCCGTGGTCTGAGGGAAGTCCACCGATATAGAGAGGAGCACCAAACGCACTCTTCCCTCCGCCCGTCACCTTCTTGTTCTGGGTGTCGAGGCCGTCCAGTGTCAGAGAAGCCCTGTCAGCCTCCACCCTCACGAACACCTGCACCAGTTCATTGAGAAAATAAGAGATCTGGGAGAAAAACAAATCACTAAAATCACGACTCATCTGCATACGAACCGTGTGCCACAGGCCGTCGTCGTATTTCTTTCTGCTGCGTATGCTGGTCTTCCTCTTTCCCCCGTTGACCACCAGCATCAGATGGCCATCAAACACAGAGAGCATCATGGTCCGCTGGCCTTTCCCTCCCGCCACATAGAAAATCAGTCCACTTCGAGGAGTTCACACGCACACCGACAGAGATGTGCGGCCTGCAGAGGGAGTTATACATGGGTATGTATTTTTGGCATTTTTGGTCAATATTACTTACTTTTTTTGGTCAGTACTAGACATATTATTACAATTTTCATGCTAATTTCTCATATTTTGATACCTCATATATTTCTGTCATCTAACACTCACTTAATTGTTAGAAACACCAATAATATAATAACAATGTTAAACGTAACTGCCAAATGAATATCAATTTTACATCCATTTTTCATACAAAATAATATCAGAATTTAATATCTAATAGAATAATATCTAATATCAGCCATTAATTGGTATCATCAGCTATAACATGTAATTGCTTTACAGTGTTCTATTACTGTGAGGTTTTTATACTCACGCCTTGCTAAACGCTCGAGGCAGCGAATCAAATCTCAGATGGCTGTGGGAGGAGCCACTGAAATGATGAGCGTCGACCTCCTGGACGGACATCTCACCCCGACAGGAGTCACGAGCCATTCGACTTCTCGAACCTCCCTGAGCCTTAATCTGTATATTCACAAACAGACATATTATTCAAATAATGGGATTATCTATGATTAAGATAATAATGTATCGTTTGTGTGTTAATATAAAATTATTTCATACTAACAAAATAATAAATCAATAACATATTTAAAATAAAATAAATATTAATGCATTGTTATATAATGATTTTACATTTTTAAATGTATTTTTTTATTAAATTACATTTCAATTTTTGTTTAAATAGAACCTTTGGATTCTTTCGCCGTGGTGAATCCAGGATTTCCAGTGGGACTGAAGAGGAGGGGCACACGAATGTGAATTTGTGTCCCTCTTGAAATGTTTTCATATCTTCTACAGTCTGGGGTTCATTATTTCTAAGAACACAATGTGGAAATGATAAAAGCTGATCTAATTGTAACTTTCATTACGCTTATAATCATTCAGGTATAAGATTTATTCGCATTTTGGATCACACACACCTCTTGATGAAGAAGTTACTGACGCAGCCGGTGAGGTTGGGGAGGTCGTCTGTCTCAGGTGTGCCGCCCACATAAGAAATATCATATTGCAGCGCCGTCCTGCTGTTAGCCGCACTGACATTTACTCCTTGCTTCTCAAGAACATCATCTATATAAACAAGTAACCTAAACAAAGGCAGAAATAGTCACAACCCCATACACAAACACAATTTTATTGTATATTAATATTAAACATAGAGTGGCATACCCATCTCCATTGTGGTAAAATGCAACATAGTGACTGTTGTCATCGTTGTATGTCTTCTGAGACCTGACTCCATATTTTTCAGTACTGACTACTACATGGCCGCTGTCTAATGCCACCTGATACATTTTACTCTGAAGGGACGAAAACAAACACAGAATTTGACATAAAATTGGCATTGTATGTTATATACTCAATATAGGTATATATTTGATATGTCAAACTGTAATGTGTACCTGGCTTTGGCCGTAAAACATGAGCCCGGTTTGCTGATCAGTTCTGAAGCCGATGCCAGCATAGAAGTCGTCTGGAATCGGTAAACTGTTCATTTTCAAGCCCAGGTAGCCGTCCCCAGTGAAATGAGCCTCACGAGTAAACTGACACACAACACAAATAAACACATGAACGTGTCTTAATGCAACAGATGTCGTATGTGCTGGAAAACAGTGGGCTTGGGAATCATAAGGAATTGACAGATTCTGGTTCTGAGCGATTTTGGTATCGAGTTTCCTTTAATAACTCAGTTGTTGTTGCACCTTGTATAACTGGGGTCATTTTAGCATTTATACAGTAATAACAATTCTTAAAAAGATCACTTGCTGTACAAATTAAACCATTTAAAAACGGTCCTTTGCTTTGTTACATATTTTATCAAAGTGTCTAGTCAAGTAATATCGACATAGCCTAAATAATATTCCTAAGCTTTGGTATACTTAGATGTTATTTGTTGAAAATACATTTGGTATAGTAGTTGCATAAATTCGGACATCCGTGTTGCTGGGTGCGGAGCATTTAAATGTAAAATATGGGTACTACTTTAGATTATTAGGGAACACTATTCGTTACTAACTAGTTGCTTAATAGCATGCATATGGCTACTGGTGGTGGTTGAGGAGAGACCCCCCGCATGATTGTAAAGTGCTTTGGGTATACGGCAATACACAATAAAAACACTATATAAAATGCATCATTCATTCATATTACTAGCCTAACATTGGCTGTTTATAAGTACTTATAAAGCACATTTTAATTCCTTATTCTGCATGGCCATATTCTAGACCCCTAACCCAATACCCAAACATAACTACTACAACAACTACCTTACTTACTTAGTATGAATAAGCTGTAATTAGGAGGAAAAACTATTAATTAATAGAAAATATGTTTACTAATCTAATGTGTTACCAAAATATGTGATGGACTAAGTGAAGAAATGAACTGGAAGTGATGTTTACATCAAAGTAGGTGGTCAAACCCAATATCTGAATCGTTATCTTGGACCAACGGCAGTTCGAAAGTGTTTCACAGCCAGTGTGATGCTTTCCTAAGTTTTCAAATCAACAAAATAAACAAAAAAAAAGCCTTTATATTGGCTGGATTGGAGGACTGGTTACTTCACACCCCAGATTTTGGAGGCTTCTTTTTTTACAATTAACTGAGTGAATGCAAGTATGTTCCCTCATTGCAAAAGAACACATGTTCCAGAAACATGAGCAGAATTGAATGTAGATTCCCAACCCTACTGAAACAAGTCTGATGCGACTCACCAGCAGGTCATCTGTACAGCCATAACTGATCCCTGCGCTCTTCATGGTCTTCATTTGAACGAAGCTTCTCATGGCTTTAATGGTCCTGAGGCAGCCTTTTATGGAGCCGCGCTTCCCAAACACACTCTTTAAACTGCAATGACATGCACAGATAGTTAATTATCACCAGCCTGTGTACAAGTGGATCTAGATATGACTTCTCTGTGGAAATATCTGCATGGTCACCTCTCGGGCATCTGATCATTTGGCACGCCACCCAGGAAATATCGTCCTGTGAAGTTGAGCCCTTTTCTGGAAAGCGTGTAGACCTTCTGACGATCTAGCCTTACGAAGCATTTCATTTTTCGAAAGTTGAAAGATAACGTCCAACTGAAAACAAGCAAACAGAAAACATTCAAATAAATAACACTTACATAGATGAGCAGACAGGGAGGAAAATACTAGAATAAATAGAGGGTTTTACTCACAAATTTCGTCTGCGCATTACTGATTTGAATTTTTGACTCTTGTTGTGCGTTATTTAAGCTGGACAACGGTCCGTCAAGGTTATGGAGGACTTTCAGAAGACCTCCTTGCACAGCTATGCACACAAACGTATCCTGAGAAGGAAAAAGAAAGACGATGATAACATGTGTCAAACAATCCCAAATCCTAAGTTTGGCAGACCACGTCCCACCTCGCTTTGGAACAACAGGAGAATGCCGTTTTGTGAGATGAGTTTGACATGCTGCTCAAACACACGGTCGTCCTTCTGAGTTTCGAACAAAACCTCGACGTAGCCCGAACCATCAAAATACACTCCGTCAACTCCCCACTCGGGCGTATTTGCTGGCCTCTTCCTGTTTAAACACATGAAGCGATTTTACAAGGACTGCACTCTCGCTGAGGGGTTAACACAGCTTATATGATTTAATAAATGAAACCTCTCTGACCGTGAACAAGGGAGGTTAGTTGTGGTGTCCATTTGGAAGGTTTGCTCGAAGTTATAGATGCTGATTAGTTCTTCATTTAGACTTAATAACTCCAGGCAGCCCCTGAAGAAGTTAGGAGATGTCATGTTCAGATCCACTGGAGGCTGTGTGTGTTTGAGAGAAAGAGAAAGACATTGTGAAATATTCAAATGGATGACAAAATATAGCTGATAATTATTTGAATGTTATCGCAGATAGTCGATAGCCAGATAGCAAATGGCCGATATTAAAATTCTATAGCAATTGGAGTTTTGGTTTGAAAGAAAATTCAAATTGAGTATTATTATTGATATGACACCACCGGATAAAAACAAAACTTGAACTGAATCGAGCTGGATAATGACACTATTTACGACGGTAAACCTGCTTTAAGTTGAATCAAATTAGTTTCACAATTGATGAACTTCTCAACACTGAAAATGTTATTGAACTGAACTGAATCAACACTGAACTGACTTGAGCTGAAGTTCTGTAGAGCTGCTTTACAGCTGAAGCTGAATTCGTTTTACAAATAAGGAATTGTGCAACTTTACTTTTCTATTTACTACTGCGCTATATGTGACATGACTTATTCAATTATTAGTGTTTTTAAAAATCAACTTTAAATGAGTGTGACATGATGACAAATGTAATCACAATGTAAAAATTGTATCCAATGAGTTATATTATAATCTCTTATGCTTATCAAGGCTGCATTTATTTGTTCATAAACACAGTAAAAACAATAATATGGTGAAATATTATTTTAATTTAAAATAACTGTTCTCTATTTTACTATATTTTAAAATGTTATTTATACCTGTGATGGAAAGCTGAATATTCAGCATCATTACTCCAGTCTTCAGTGTCACATGATCCTTCAGAAATCATTCTAATATTCTGATTTACTGCTCAAGAAAATGTTCTTATTATTTTAGATGTTGAAAACAGTTGTGCTGCTTAATAGTTTTGTGGAAACCATGATACATTTTTTTCAGGATTCTTTAAGGAATAGAGATAATTTATTTACAATAGCAAATATTTGTAATTATAAAAACATCTTTACTGGCACTTTTGATGAATTTAATGCATCCTTGCTGAATACAAGAGTTGTTAGGCTGGTCTAGGTGCTTAGTATGGTGTTTGCTTATTGGCTCAAGTCAAAAGTGCCCAATAATAAGTGTCTATTATATTCTGCTTCATAGATATGGGTTTTGCATTACTCACAGTGAATGTGCTGGGATAAGATCCAACAAAAAACACAGTCTCCTCAGCTGGTAAATTAAGCAGGCCTTTTCCTTTTCTTGCCTCAATGCTTTGTTTAATTATTTTTGTTTCTTCTGTGTCTGTAGACATTGCCATCTGACCATACTGTAGAGTCCTGCACACAAAGAATACACAAATACAGAGTAAATACAGCTAGAATATAATTTCAGTGAAGTCTAAACTCAACAGATACATGTCGGTAATAATAGTGTGCACATTTCCTACCTCTCCAGGACAAATTTGTTGAAGAAATCCTTATTCAGGTCCTCAGTCATTAGCACCTGTGCTGTATCTTCTCCCGCATTGAAGTACCAGCGCAGCTTTGATCCTTCCAGTGTCATTGCCATATAATCTTTTTTGGACTACAACACACATACAGCACAGACACGTGTTTATATTCACACATACTGTGTATAATTAATCATGTGCAACTCAAAACACCTTAATATAATGCATGACATGCAAGCACATCATACAGGTACAAATCACTGTTAGGCGGAGGAGGTTGGCTTACATCTTTGTTTCCAAGGTAGAGGACAAACTGGGGTTTGGTGGTGTCAGTTTGGCGTAGTGTACGTGTGGTGCGTGGTAGCTTGATGTACATGTGTAGCGATGAATAGGCTGCCAGGTCGGCCACATTACTGGGCGTCCTCACTTGTACTCCTGAGTTACCATTAAACTGCATCGACACGGCTCACCTGAAGAACAGAGAGTCGAGTCACTGCATGCTGCAGCACTGGGGAAAAAACTGGGATACTTTGAGACTTCTGAAGAGCTGTACCTTGTTGGCAGCATTGCGAGCCTGTTCAATGAGCTGGCGGATTCTCTGGATGCTGTCGGAGATGTTGGACGGCTGAAATGAGGTGTTCTGCAGACGATCCAACTTCTTCATCAGCTGAGGAAGAGTCTCGCTCAGCGCCACCACTGCAGGAACAAAGAAACACATTGGACTTGATGTGAAAGGCAAGTCAAGATCACTCACGCTCACTCCGGAGAGCTTCCTCACACGCACCTGAGGTATTGGCATCATTGAGGGCTTTGTTGATATCGTCGCTGGTGGCGTTGGAGTCTCCGTACTGCTTCTGCCATTCCTCCAGCTGCTTCTGAATTGGAGCCAGCGTGTTGCTAACATTAGCCACCGTGTTGTTAGCCTCCTCCACTGCACTCTTAGCTGCGGCGATGTTATTCGCTATGTCTTCTGTATCATTTCAACACATTTGAATGACGAAGTTTAGGTCATGGTGCAGACAATATATACATAGTGTTTAAAAGTTTGCAGTATTTCGTTTTAAGTAAAATTATTTCATTCAGCAAGGAAGCATTAAAGTAATCAAAAGTGACAGTAAATAAATGTATAAGGTAGCAAAAGATTTATATTTCAAATAAATGATGTTCTTTTTAACTTGCTATGCTCAAAGAAAAAATATATTTAAATCTCTACAAAAATGTTAAGAAGTGCAACTGTTTAAAACATTAATATTAATAAGAAGAGTTATACGTTTCTTGAGAAGCAAATCAGCATATTAGAATGATTTCTGAAGGATCATGTGACACTGAAAACTGGAGTAATGATGAACATCACAGGAATAAATTACATTGAAAAATAGAAAAATAGATTTTCTCACAATGTTTTAGTTTTTACTGTATTTTTTATCAAATAAATGATTATTTTGTATTCTTTCTTCTTCTTTCCAAAACATAAAAAATTATTACCAACCCCAAACTTTAACCGGTAGTGTATTTATTAGTTAGATCACAATGAACACAATGAAGACTAAGGACTTTGAGCTCTGACCTCGACTGTCATTGAGGCTATTCTGAATGTTCTTTAGGTCTTGGAGCATCTTCTCTTTCTTCTTTTCAGCTTTCTGCAAACGTTTCTGTATTGAGTCCACACGTGGCTTTAGACCTGACAGAGATATAGTAATGGCCTGTATTACACCGAGGTTCACAACAACAAAGATGTAGGCCTACCTTGAAAGAAGCATGAGTTGCTGTCCTTACTTTGACTGCTGTTATTCAGTTCCTCTGCTTCCTTCACAAGCTCATTACTCTGATTCTTCAGTGAAGCAGCTTGTTGGGGCAGGTCTTTGTCCTTTATGTTCTAGATCAATAAACTTGTGTCACTTCCTCATGTTTTCAGAGCAATTAAGATGAATTGTTGTGCATGCATTGACTGTACCTCCAGAGCCTCAGTAGCAGATTCATTGGCTTTCTTAGCTGCAGTTTCGGCTTCCAGCACGCTGTTTATAATGTCAGTGTATGCACGAGATGCGTTCAGAGCACGCTGTACGAAGCCGTCTTTATTGGAGCCAGATATTAGACTGCACAACAACAAACGCAAGGCCACAATTTTATATATAAAAATACATTCATCATATTGGAGGAGGTCATAATAAAGAGTACAAAAATGTGCACAATATAGCCAAGCTGACATATTGATTAATATGCAGGAATTTTAAGATTATTGTATCAGTCAATAACCGTTTCTTCTTGGCTGATTAACAGACATAGCAGCAAAATTTACCGGTCAATCGATAATGAATGCTTTGCTTTTTTAACATTTGTATATTTCAAAATTAATATTTTTTTTTTTTACTTTTCTATGGTTATTTGCATGTTATTTTAAAATCCCCTTTTCTTTGTTTGTATCAATGTTTGTGTAAAGCACTTTGGAATGATCATTGTATATGAAATGTCTTCTATATATAAAATTGCTTTGCTAATTGAATTTTCTTGTGTCCAATAATTACATAAAATATTGTGCAAAATATTTGTTCAGTTCAGCAAGTTTGTGGATCTCTTAGGTGCTGCCTTTTAATTATGTACACTAGATACATCAGTCACAATCCTAGCATCTAGCATCAGAATTGCTTATTAAAAAAACAATATAAGTTGACCACTACAAAATAGTCACACACCTGGAAAGATTATTGGCGAGCTGGTTCAGCATTTCAGCGTGTTTCTCTGCAGCCTCCACCAAGGAAATTTGTTTGGCGGAGGGAGCATATTTCTGTACCTTCTCAGCTAGAGGCTGCCGCGCTCCATCCAACTGAGCAGCCAGACGCTCATAGTCCTGATAGAGACGACACAACATGCATGAGTCCAAGAATAAGCTCAGTGAGGTTCATTTATAATACACAGAAACGCTATATTTGATTCTGCATACATATGAATATATACCTCTTTGGAGTCCTGGAGCATGGAGAAGAGGTCGTTGACCTGCGCCACATCATCCTCTGCCATCTGAAGCTGGTTCTCCACCTCCTTCTGCTTCTTCAGAAGGTTATTTAATATGTTCTAGAAAAACACAACAGAGATATTTTGTTTATTTATATTGCAATTCCATTAAATTCATCTTCCAATTCAAATCCCAATTCAGCTTCCTCTGATGTGTGGCCAGAGTTGGTTATTACGCGTTACTCAGTAACTGTAATCTAATGACTTTTCCTGGTAACGCAGTAAAGTAATGAGTTACATTTTAAATGTATGTAATTTGATTACAGTTACTTATGTCAATAAAACTACGTTACTTAAGTTACAAATGCAATGTAAAAAACATATGGAGTAAAAATCATGTTTTGCTCGTCAGTATGCCCTTTAATAAATCACTGAAGAATGCGAGCTAAAATGAGAGTCCTACAACATTTAGATGCAAATGAAAGATTGCCTATCATACTTCAAAATGTTGCACTCGACATATTTTAGACTGGCATTATAGTTTGAGAACAAGTTAATGTTAAGTTAAGTTTCTATCACAGCAACACTAATAAAGTCAAAAATAAATGACTCATCAGAATGAGATCAACCGCTGGATTAACCGCGTCGGCATCACAATTCAAGACTTATTCCTCACAGCGCGTCTTTTTCCAGAAACGTAAAGTAGCTAAGATGAACTTGAATCTTTCTACAGAGGTGACGTGAGCGTTTACATGTTCACGCGTCTCAAGCTTGGTTTCGCGTGGATTATTATCTTATAGCGCGTGATGTGCGCGGGCATGATCACATTATAGGTGAGCTCAGACGGGAAAGACTGGACCTACCGTTGGTTTCATACAGATTATTATATCAGAGAATATTTGTTTTCGACATGACTTTTCTTTAGGCATACTGTATGTCCCATGCCATTTTCGTTCATTCTAGTGACTCTGAATCGTTTCAGGAAGATATTCACGAAGACTGAGAATGCAAAAAGCAACCAACTATTTGGTTTCTTTATTTTACAAAACCAGAAAAAAAAGTTGTTGATATTGGATGTCAATCAGAGTGTACAAATAATAGGCTACTTGAGCTCAGATGAAAGACTATGAGTTTCTCTTTGTAGTGTATTTTTTAGGTTTGATAACCTGAAAAGTAAAGTAATTAGTAGTCTGATTACTTTTTAAAAGCAGTAATTAAGTAATGTAATCAAATTTCAATTTTAAAGAAGTAATTAGTTATTTGTAGTGGATTATGTTTTTTGTAACTTACCCAACACTGTGTGTGTCATATTGAACTCAAAATCTGATACTTAAATTGATATTTTTCCTAATTCTGTGTATGTGCATTTGTTTATATAAATACCTGCAACTCCTCCATGCGTTTCTCATTAAGATTGTTGGACCTCTACGGCGTTTGCTGTGTTTCTGGCGGACTCATTCATAGCGTCTCTCAGGTCCATCAGCTGCTGATTGAACTGGTTGAGTTTGTTTCTGATGTTCTCTGCCACAGCCTCATTGTTTAGTGTCCGGTTTGCAATCTCATTTTTCACACGATCTACCACTACAGAGAGAGACAACAACTGTGAAGGACAAGGTCTACAATCTTAAAACAGAAAAAAAAAAACATATAGCACTTCTAAATGGCAATACAAAAGAGCTGGCTTTTTATTTTTATTTGTTCTAGATTTGTGTTCCTTTTAGTATAATGTATTATAACGGGGGTCTATTTATTTGTAACATCATATAATGCATTATAATGTGCATAACAAATCAAAGTTAATGTGTTAAAAATAATTTAATAATATATTATTGTTATATAGAGTACAGTATAAAGGCTTCAATCTAACTCTTCCCAATCCAAAATCTGTGCATGTATGTATTTGTTATATGAAGTCACATTTAAGAACATGTCTCTGAAATGCAGTGGTTTTCCAAACTGTCCTGGAGCAGCACAGCACTGTCTCCCTCATCTAACACACCCAATTTCAACTCATTCGAGACTTTAAGAACTGAAGTGGGTCTGAATAGGTAAAGAGACGACGTGTCAGATCCGCGTCATGTTCAGCAGCAGCAGCTCTTATAGGGATAGCAGACAAAAAAACGAATAACGAGCTGCTGTGATGTCTGGTAATCAAAGATCAAAAGAAAAAAAGAGGAAATCAATCACTTTTGCAGCTATTAAGATTCATCTATATTAAATTTAGATTTTAGTGTTTGATAAATGTATTCAATTTCTGTATATTTCCTATTTGCTGAAGGGCAAAGGTAAATATGACATTTATTATAATGGGTTTATGTGAAGATTGTTATAAGTTCACTTAAATTAAAAGTTATTTTAAGAAGTCTAATAAATGTTAAAATTGATAGCTTTGTAATGATGAATGTCTAATCAACGGTTAAATATTAGGGGGGAAAAATTATTTAATAGAGACATCAGAGTGAAACTGGCCTTAAGTTCAGTCATAAAAAAAGATGCCATTATTAATGGAAAAAATCTGTGATTAATTAGTAAAAAAAAAAACATTATTGATTGACAGCACTAATTTATATAGGGTTATAAACGTAGAAAGGTTATAAAATGATCAGTTACATGCATGACATGCTGTTACAGAATAAAATGAAAAAGCCTGAGGTTGGTGAACATCTCTTTTAGACTTGCTCAGTCCTGTCACTTACATTTGTTGGCCTGGTCCAGCTCGTTTTCAGCTAGTTTCTTCTGGAAGTTGAAGCCCCTGAAGCGCATGTCTCTGAGCATGGACTCCACCTCTGCTATATTTCGAGCCAGTTCTTTGTCATCGATCACCTTGGTCTCGTTTTGTGCTGTCAGGTTCATCTGCAGTATAATAGCTGAGCAGATGCAGAAACGTTGTCAGTTGAATGTGCGTAAATGGGTAAATGTAATGAGATTTAAAAAAAAAATGATTTATCACACTCGTACCTTGCACATTTCCCATGATGGCTTTGATGAATCCAAGCAGGTCTTGTGCTCTAGTGTGTGTGGAGTTAGTGTTGTCCTCTAAAACTTTGCCTTTCTTTTGTGTGACTAAGGCCTAAAACACAGACACACAAAAGCAAATTAAGGTCAAATGGTCCTTTTTACACATTGATGGTTTGAAAAAAGCAAAAGTGTTTAATCAGAAGTGAGTTTATCTGATGATATATTCTCATACCTTCTCCTCTAACTCTTCAATATCCAAGTCAATGATTTGCAGCTCTTCCTCCAGCATACTGGCCTGGTTCCTGCTCTTGTCCAGAGTGCTGTTGTAGTTACTTATGGCATTCTGGAGCATAAAGAGAGTTATACTTGAAAAAAAGTTGAGGTTACTACATAACTACAGTGAGGCAAATAGTAAAATCTAAAAGTCCTAATAGAGAGCCAGAGAGTGTGGGTGTGTGTGTGTGTGTGTGTGTGTGTGTGAGTGAGTGAGTGAGTGAGTGAGTGAGTGAGTGAGTGAGTGAGTGAGTGAGTGAGTGAGTGAGTGAGTGAGTGAGTGAGTGAGTGAGTGAGTGAGTGAGTGAGTGAGTGAGTGAGTGAGTGAGTGAGTGAGTGAGTGAGTGAGTGAGTGAGTGAGTGAGTGAGTGAGAGAGAGAGAGAGAGAGAGAGAGAGAGAGAGAGAGACTCACAGCAATGTCCTGAATGGCTGCATTGAGGCGGTTTAGTTGAGCCCAGGCGGCTGAGCTGGCATTGAGGCTGCTCAGCTGATGGGCAATGGACTGATAACGTTCGTTTACCTTGTCCAGATCCTCCAGCAACACTATCACACAGCTGTCACAGGCTAAAAACAATGCACAACATCATCATCTGATGTATGAAATGAACTGCAACCCACAAAACATATTGTTCACTTTACCTTTGTATTGACAGAGTGAATGAATTAATTAATTAATGAGTGAGGGAATTAATTATTGACTATAATAATTTAGTTAATGAGTGAGTGTATATATACTACCATTGAAATATTTGGTGTTGGTAAACGTAATGTTTTTGAACATTATTTTTGTTTATATCTGAATGAAGTGTGTTGTGCAGTGAAGCAGTACTCACGCTGACAGTGCACATCTGCTTCATGAAGAACAGGGACGCTGTATTTATTAAGACATGTGTCACACTGCCTCCCTGTCATACCTGCTGCACAATGACACTCTCCTGTGCGAGGGTCACAGCGGCCTCGTCTACACTCACACTCTACAAACCACACACAAATACATCAATAAATTAAACTGTTAATGTTTCATATTCTATATTCATGCAGTGTGCATATGTGTGTTTGGCTCACTCTTGCAGCCATTAGGGCTGTAGCCCCAGTAACCTGGAGCACACTGACGGCAGTTCGGTCCATTAACCCCAGGCTGACAGGCACACGTGCCGTTAACAGGGTCACAAGGCTGAACCAATGCCGCTGCTGCATCACAATCACACTCATGGCAACCAGTGCAGGTATCAAAGCCAAATGCCCCATCCTAAAAAAAAATGTATTATCATCAACCTCCGAGACGAAACAATAGATAAAGACAAAACATACGAGCAGACATACCTCACAGTGGTCACAGTGGGCTCCCACCACACCAGGCTTGCAGTAGCACTGCCCCGTGTGAGGGTCACAACGTTTAATGCCACAAGGAGAACAGTTGCATCCTGGGTAATACAGGTGGGAAATAAGGCAATCATGAGAGCTCTCTGAAAACAGGAAATACCATCCAGATTGGATAAATATATTGTGTCTTACGAGTGCAGTTCTTGGCAGTGATGGCATCCCCGTGGAAACCAGGGGCGCAGATCTCACAGTGCGGCCCGGCGGAGTTGTGCATGCAGCTCTGACACTCGCCTGTCAAAGGGTGGCAGTCGCTGAATAGCATGTTGGGGTCCGAGTTTCCATTGCAGTTACACGGCTGGCATGTGCTGCCAATCACCATTGGGTTTCCATAGTATCCTGGTGCACATCTGTATTAGGAAAAAAAATAGGGTAATTTTCATTGATATATCATTTTCTAATTGACAGTAATTACATTTATAATACATTTACATTTAATCATTTAGCAGACGTGTTTATCCAAATTAAATATTTAATAATTTATTTAGTCATTAAATTATTTGATTAATTATTTATTCATAAGAACAATAATATATTTGTTCACATAATATATGTATGTGTACTGTGCATATTTATTATGTATATTTATGGACTTATTTATGGATTTATTATGTATATTTATGTTTTCCTTCCCCATGTGCTCTGTGACCCAGTTTCTCCCTTGTTTGATTGTGTTCATGTGATTCAGGTGTGTCGTGTTACTTGTCCTCATTATCCCATGTATTTAAGTCCCAGTCTGTGTGGTCTGTCTTTATTGGGTCTACATTATATTGTTTGTGTGTCTCCCGTTCCTGGTTTGTATTTCCCCTTGTGTGGATACATTAAAGACTGTTTATTCTAATCTATGTCTTCGTTCTCTCCGACACAGTGCGTGACAGAAGATCCATCCTACAAACAGTTAAACTGTGTATTTCCCCTCCGTTTTGTTTCCGTTGTTAGTTCAGTGTTTTTTTTCCCTTCCCTCCTGTTTGTTAGTTATGGATCCATTCGACCCCTTCTCCCGTCCGGGATATCTCCTCCTGCAGTTGGAGCACTATCACACAGCTGTCACAGGCTAAAAACAATGCACAACATTGTGCGGAGTCAAAGCCCAAGCCCACTAATGACGGAGAGCCCAAGCCCACCGCAACCGATGAGCCATCGCCATGTGGAGCAACAGAGCTGAGAACTGCCATGGAGCTGTGGAATGTAGAAGGGGATCCCAACTCTGACTTATATGCTGACCTGCCCCCTCTCCTCGCTCCTTCATCGGAGCCCTCTGTAAGTCCTGTTTCCCTGTCCAGCCCAGTAAGAAACTCTGTTCCAGAGCTCAGCCAAGAGAGGGCTCCTGTTTCCTTGTCCAGCCAAGAGAGGACTCCTGTGGGCTCCTGTTCCAAAGTTTAGCCCAGAGAGGGTTTCAGTTCCCAAGGTCGGCCCAGAGAGGGCTTCAGTTCCCAAGGACAGCCCAAAGAGGGCTTCCATTCCCAAGATCAACCCAGAGAGGGCTCCTGCTCCTGATTTAGGCCCAAAGAGGGCTCCTGTTCCTAAGTTTGGCCCAGAGAGGGCTTCCATTTTCGAGTCCCGCCCCGAGAGGGCTCGTGTCCCCGAGACCAACACAGAGAGGGCTTCCATTCCCGAGTTCTTGTTTGACGCCCTAAGAGCACGGAGGCTCGAAAATGCCCTCCCACTCCTGCCTCCTCCACTACTGTCGTCGCTGCTCACCCTTAGTCCACCATCTATTCAGTGTGAGCACCGTGGGTCTGCCAGTCTCCATCGTCTTTGTGACTGGAGAATCCCTCGCCTCTGCCTCCAGCTTCTGAGTCCCGGACTCCGCCTCGGCCCGTCAACCCAGCGGCTCCACCATGACTCCTAGCTCCCTCCTCTCCAAAGTGGCCGTCAGTCCACTGACTCCGCTGGGCTCCCTCGTATCCGGCTCTGCCTTGGTCTGTCGTCGACCATCCGTTGCCTCAGGACTCCACTCCTCCAGCTACGCCTCGCCCCTCCGGCTCCATCAGGCTCCTACTTCCATTCAATTCCTCTGTCCTCTTTCGCTCCGGCTCCACCGCAGCCTTCTGGATCCCCGCCTCTACCTTGGTCGTCTGAGCCACCTGTTCCACCGTGGTCCTCTAGATCCTCCTCGTCACCCACCTCGGGCTCCTCCATAACCTGCTGGCCCCCTGGAGTCATCAGCCCTTCCTTCCACCATAGCTCCTCCCTCCGTTGGCTCCACCGTGGGTCGCCGTTATGGCTGTGGCCTGGGTCCTGCTTGGCTCCTCCTGCTACAAGCCCCTCCTGTCTCCTCCCTCTATCGTCTTCACCTAGAACTCTGTCTGCCGGCCCCCTCCGGGTGTCCGTCCTCCTCCCAAGTTCCCTCCCACTTTTGTATCTTCGGCACGAGTACGCACCTTTCCGGGAGGGGGGGCTATATGTCAGGATTATGGACCTGTTTTGTTGTGTTTTCCCTCCCCATGTGCTCCGTGACAGTTTGTCCCTTGTTTGATTGTGTTCATGTGATTCAGGTGTGTCGTGTTAATTTTCCTCATTACCCCATGTATTTAAGTCCCAGTCTGTGCGTTCTGTCTTTGTTGGGTCTACATTGCGATGTGTGTCTACTCCAGTGAGTGACACATGCATGTATATATTTCAGAAACATATGTTATATTTATATATTAAATATATTTATTTATAATAATAAATTGTATGAATATATATATAGACATGTAATTTTTTTCAAAATATATACTGTATGTGTGTGTATTTATATATACATAATAAATATACACAGAACACATGCATATATTATGCAAATAAAAACTTTTACTTTGAATGCGATTAATTGTTTGAGAGCACTAATATAATTATAAATGATACATTTTAATTATTTAATTTAATTTGTATTTATTTATTATGGCAAATCATAATAAATACAAAAAATTAAAATTATCACTGATTAAATAACAGTAACAATAAGCTTCATAACTGTACCTCTCACACTTGGATCCAGCATAGCCAGACCTACATAGACACTGCATTTGATTGGGCTTCTCCACACAGCGAATGGCAAAACTGATAACAAGACCAAAGAGACGAATTCCTTTAATTTGAGAATGAGGCATGCTGGGATATCCAGTACTGAAATCAGCTCTTACTGGAAGTAAAAGCAAAACCAGAAAAGAAACCAGGAAGAAAAAATAAACTGGCACATTACATTTCAAGCAAATCAACAGGAGAAAGACTAAGAAAAAAGGCTTGAGAGGAAACAGAAAATAGTACATTAGTGGTACAGATGATGAAATAAGACAAACTGACTTGTTTGAAGCCACTTGCAGCGGGCAGGGGCAGCTGGAGCAGGACACCGCGTGGCCATCAACAGTGTTGTTCCCATGAAAACCGCCCAGGCACTGCTCACAGTGATTTCCAGCTGTATTGTGGTGGCAGTTCTGCATATGAAGAGGTATACTTTCAAAAAACATTTTAACTGAATCTTCAAGTTGTGTTCCAACATCCCTATTATTGGAACTTAGAGAGGTCTTTCCAAGGATTTTAAACCTTAATTAGATTTATGATTTAGTTTTCCATGAAGTTTGGCCTATTACTATACCCAGTGGAATCTGAAATAGCAATATATTACCCATGTTTAAGTCTGTTATGTGATTTATATATGACTTAGTGAGATGGACTCACCACACATATGCCAGAGCCATCCAGACACTCATCAGAGTGACCGTTACAGTTACAAGGGACACACTTCCCGAGGAACAGCCCTTTAGTGTCTCTGTAGTAGCCTGGAGCACATTTCTGAGTGAAGGAGATGAATGAATGTACATTTTAACAATATCAGAACCCATTTTGAACAATTCCACAATATTCTTTTAAGAATGACTTGTTTCCATTAATCTGTATTTCTGATTGGATGAGTAATAAAATTTAATAAATAAAAAATAACACAAAAATCTTTTCTTCTGTATGAGAATTGATCGTATTCATATACCATTTCCAAAATGTAATTTATAGCTCAATTTGCCACACACAGGGTACAATTTACACAGGGTACTTTTTAAAAACAATAAAAGCACTTCTTGAGAGAGAGAAGTAAGGTAAATAGCTATTTAACTTAAAAATGTAACATAAGCGTGTTAAATTAAGCAAGTTTTGTCTAGTAACATCTTTTTATAATTTAATATAAACATAATTATAAATAATTATAATTGTATAAAAAAACGCAATTAAAATATAAAATAAAATACATAATGTAAAAATAAATACTATAAAATACGAAAGATGCAAAATATATATTTTTTGAAGGTTTGACTGATTTTTTGTTAATAAATAAATAAATCATTTGGCAGCACTTCAGTATAGGGACATTCTCACTGTTAACTAGTTGCTTATTGGCATGCATATTACTAGAATATTGGCTGTTTATTAGCACTTATGAAGCATGTATTTTGCATGACCATAGTCTTCATGCTTAATACTACCAGATACCTAAACTTAACAACTACCTTGCTAACTATTAATAAGCAGTAATTAAGAGTTTGAGTCGTAGTTAATAGTTAGTTAATAGTGAGAACAGGACCTTAAAATAAAGTGTGACCAATAACTTTGTGTTTAAACCAGTAATGTTCAAACTCCTACAATACAGCATCGATACATAACCTTTCAAGCAACGATTTTTTATTCCAGCTTTAATAAGCAGGCAAATTGGTTTATGTATTCAAATTCACACAGAACCTCTAAAGTAAAGAGGCATTAAATGATAGTATAGAAATTTGATTGCATAAAATAATTTGTTCTTGTTAAAGCACACTACCTGACAGGAGTCTCCTAGATAGTTTCCTGGGCATAGACAAATTTCAACATTGCTTGCATGGCGACCAGAGGGCAGGTTGTCGGCCCCCTCCAGCACGGCAGCGCGCAGCGACACAGACTGGGCAGACTGAGAGTGCAGCGCTCTGATCTGTAGGGACTCCAGCTCCACCAACACCATCATCAGCTCCTCACGGGACACAGAGTTCCCCGTCTGAGCGTGCCTGAAACTCTCCTGCAATGAGAATGAGAACACTTGAATTGCAACAACTGTGCATTTGTAAATACTTTTTTTTTTTGGCACTAAGTTCTTCACCTCCACCAGGTGAACGATGCCCACATGAGGGTCTTCAGGAGAGGAATACTCTCTTTCCATGTACACCAGAGTCATCTGATTCCCCTGCACACAAATACTTTCAGTTAGGCCTAAAGTAAAAACTCCTGGTAAACTTGACAGAAGGAGACTCTTTGCTCTAGTACCTTGAATATAACGTCAGGCCGTGTGGTCTCAACTATCAGAAAAGCATCACCTCTCATGGTCTGTGTATGCAAGCGGTAGCGCAGATAGCCTCCGTAGGATGACACCTACACGAAAACACAAAATCAGCTTAAGACAAGATTTCTCAAGCAACATAAGACTGCACTAAGCCTGCGTTTAATCTGATGCTCATCAACAACATTTAGCTCCAGCCTAAACAAGGTGTGCATAAGTTATCAGATTGTTTGTCTGACCCTCATGTTTCCTGTCGCATTAATGTGAGTTATCTGATGGAGATTCAGTTCAGCTGTCCGTCTGGCCCCTTACTGTCTGACCGCCAGCTAACCCATAAGCTCGGTGGAAACATATGTCACAGCAGCTGCCATGTTGTCATAATAAGACTCATATAGGACATAAAGTCTAAGTGTAGAAGATCAGAGCACAGAAATGCTATTCACGACTCTGGTTGAGTGACATGTTTGAAAGTGTGAATATCACAGATTGTTGTGGACTCACTTTATCGCCGAGGTAAGCGTGAGGAGCGTGCCAGTGGAGGTCTTGTGTGACGTCAGGTACGTCACTCAGATCAGCCTCCACCAGATCTTGATCGAGATACGTGGACACGGGAACTTCCTGTCTGTCACTTCTCAATAGCACCCAGCCAGACATGTCCATGATCTGTAGGGGTGGCCAGATCAAAGTAGAGACATCAGTTAAATGTTATAGCAGTCAGTTATTCAACTGAATTCATTTTCACAGACATCCAGTACACAAATGTTTACTGAAAAGAATGATAACCTGCAGTTCAAGCAAGTCAGATGCTGATTTTCTAACTGCTCTGACTGATTCAATAAACTCATTCTGTGAAAGATTTGTAATATGAGGGTCTTAATAATGCTACATTAAAGGGAAAGTTGAAAATTAAAATTCTGTTTCTGGGCTTTGAACGTAGTAGTTGTGTTGCTGTCTATGCATACTCTTGAATAGTATATGCGCATGTATAAAGGTGAATTAATTCTTTTTTATTAAACAACATCTCTTTATCTTCAGTAGAGTACCTCTCTCCTCCGTTTGTCAGAGCTGTGGCAGCGGTCAGTGGCTCCAAAGCAGAAGCACTTAGTGCATCCTTTAGCATTCGTGGGGTCCAAATGGAACGTTCCCAGTTTGCACTGGTCACAGCGAGAGCCTTCCACGTTTTCCTGAGAGAGAGAAGACACATCATTGATAGATAGGAGAGATTCCTGAATATTATATTATAACATTACATTGCTGTAATATTCACATATAATATGAGAAGGGCACCTTGCATAAGCAGCGTCCGGTGGTAGAGTCACAGACATCTTTCTCAGTTCCTGCCTCGCTGCAGTCACATGGTCTGCAGTTGGGGTATCCATAAAAGCCTGGGGCACACCTGTCACACTGACGGCCAACAATGTTGTTCCTGCACCTGAGGAGGGAGTAATGTGCTTTAGCATGATGCAAATAACACAAAGTATATATATGTAATGTAGCAGTGTTCCTATCATGTCTGGACAAAACCAACAAGCTCTCATGTGAAAAAGGGAATGTGGTTAGGAAAGTGTTCCTATCATGTCTGCATTCTTTCAAACTATACCTAAGACAAAACCAACGGTGGCTGCCCCAAAATAAAATAAAATTTGATTTAATAAATGTAGATTTAATTTAAAAGCTCTCATGTGAAAAGAGGGTTACACAAAAAAATTCCTTCAAATACCCACAATAAATGTGGCTTAAAAAAAATATATATATATCTTAAGAAAACATAGCAAAAAAAAATGTAACAATGTTCTGTGACCCAAAATCACAAACAGGAAACAACAAAAACACGATGACTCACTCTAATTTCTTACAGGCATTATACCAAAAGAAATGGGAAAAAAAAATAAAAACAAAGAAAAATAATTAATTCCAAGTGTTGGTGTATGAGTGTAGTCCAGTGTGTGTGTGGTGGTGGCTGCGTGAAAGTCTGTGTACAACCGGGAAAAGAGTTTCTTGGCTTGGACATCATCACTAGCCTGAGGCAGGCGAACGAACCAATGCACCAGGCAGGCGAACGAACCAGCATTCTTTCTTTGGCAACTATGCACAGAGACCTAAGCAAGCGTGTGTCCCACTGCCACGCGTTTGTTTTGTTTTTTCTCTCTCCTCTCTTCCGTTTCTAGCTCTCTTTTATATTCAATTTTATTGTTGAAAAGCTGGTATGGATTTATCCAGTTATAGTTAATGAACGTGACCTCAATGGATGATGCATGAACAGTTATAATTTATGACATCCTCTCTAAGTGCAGAGATTGTGCAGCTCACAGTCACAGCAGCTCAAATCCCGCCTCCCTGTGGATTTTAAACAATGCCTAATGAGGGGACGGTGCGGCTAATAGAAATCTACTCAAAATAAATACCTCAGGAATACCTGCACTTCATCCTTATATAGACAGTATTGTTATAACCAGAGAGAGTGGTTAATAACATCAGTCCTTCAGGCAACACTTCACAGAAAAAAGATTGGCTCAGACGTAAAAGGTCAGTTGCAAACACTCCATTAACTCCATTCCAATCCAAACGACTTGACTTCAAACAGCAGACACGTTTAGTCTCACAAATCTCAAGAATTTAACAGCATAAATCAGCCCACAATTAAAATAACAAAATTACAATGCTTCTATTTTCCATTGGACCATTATTTTTGTATATATAAAGAAGCACATCTTCCCCTAAGTTGAATTGTTCACTAAAAATTTAATTATTCAGCTAGTTTATATGGTTAAAACGGGACCACTATAAAGTACTAAAATTACTCATACATACAACTAAAACATAAATAAATATAGATTAAAGCTACAAAGAAATATATATAATGAAGCTAATTCAAATATATTGTTTTTATTTATTTATGTGGAATGGGACCATGCATAATGTATTGTATTTATATTAATAAATACTACAATAGTATATCAAAATAGTAGAATAACACTGGTAGAGAATTAACGATGAAGAAATAATATAGGTATTAGCAGCAAAGGTGCAGTTGGGATGGAAAACAGACAAGATAGTCCGTGAAAGTGATATATAATAATGACATCCAAAGCTGATGGGCCGAACAGGCAAAAGGCTTCATGTTGTTCATACAAAATATAATTTATTCTTATTTTCCTATTTATTGTTGGCCGCTTTATGTTGTTTAACCTAGAGAAATATTATGTCAGGAATGGGTTCACAATCACATACCCGTTATCGGCGTTAACGTGCTGCGTTAACGTGAGACTCTTTGATAAAAAAAATATCGCCGTTAATCTATTCTCAAAGTTGGGTTGGGAGCTGGGTCTAATACGCAAGCTATGATGCGGCGCGGACTTAGTATACCTAGCCGAATACCGTAGGGGGCGAGAACGAGTCTTCGAATAGAGGCTGGCATTTTTTCGGGATCTCGCGGGATGGGAAACAAAATCGCTACGAATCACGTGATTGGGAGAGAATTTAACGTTTATTTGTGTGATGGGCGGGACCGGGAAAGAAACGTTGCGCTTTTACACACAAATATAGTTTTATATAAATAAACTATAAACTGTATATTTTGAGCGAGAAATTCTTCAACTCCGTCTTTGTCTCTTTATGCTCTCCTCCTGTTTGCTTTGGTGTGCTGGTTAAGTGAATGACGCAGTCCGGATGACAGATTGTTAACGGCTGGTTGTGGTAATACACTCGGGCACGACATCCAAACGCTCACCTATCAAAACATGGCTTTTCATGTCAGAAGCAACTTTAACTGATGTTCTAGAGAAACTATTGAAGTGTGTGTGTGGAGAGTGGAAGGAGTTCACAATCACATATGCCTAAAAACGCGTGGAAAACGTAGGCGCGCTGCTTTCTCCTTTTTTAAGCGCTCGGGCGGTTGGTCGGAGGTGTTTGCGTTTAACTGCCCCCTCAAAAAATTTTGTCACATGCCTGCGGTTCCTGGTTCTGAAAAGTTGAGATGTTTTTATCTCGATGCGGCGCGGATGGAAAAAACGAGCGCGTCACCGCGCGTCTACATTTGATGGGCCGCAAAAACGATATGTGAGGCAACGCGCTCGTAAGGCTCCGGGCACTCACTTCTTAAAATGTTGTTCATTTTTGGTCATACAGATAAAAATATAATCTTTCGAATATTCTCAGAATAACAACGAAACGTTTTTCCTATTTATTGACTTGAGCGAGGAAACTCCGCTGAAAATTCTTCAAAAAAAAATTTAAATAGAAGACGTTGTTCATACAATCTGTATATATTCTGAATAAAAAAACGACATTTTGGGTTTTTATTATATTCAGATTCTTAGAAACAGTTTGGCCCAGTGGGAGGGAATGGGAGTCATTCTTCCGGGAGTGAGCCATGGACGGGAAGAGATGGATAACGGGAAGAGATAGTACGTGGAAACAGGAGATGAGCCCCTGGTCTATGCGCCATATATATCAAAGACTTGTACTTTCCTGTTCTGGGTACTATTCTACCTGCAGCACACACATTCTGATGCCTTCGGCCTTGGCCATTTTAATCTAGATTAATCTAGATTAATTCCAAGATTACAGTGAGATTAATCTAGATTAAAAAAATTAATCTATGTTACATACTTGTCCTGCTGTACTATACCTGCACTGGCCGTCGTGTGTGTTACAGCCGATTTCCAGTGAAGCCACTCCAGGCCTGGAGCAGTTGCACATCTCACACCCCACCAGAGGATGGCAAGCCAAACGTCTGGGGTTCACAGGTGACACAGTCCGGCTGCAGGGTCCGTGGAGGACAGATGCACTCCCCCGTCACAGGCTCACACAGACGAGTACCGCAGTTACATGCTAGAGAAAAAAGCAAACAATATCATACATCCATCAATCCATCGTTCCACCACGTGGTTGGTAAGGGTGTAACGGTACACGTATTTGTACCGAAAATTCTTTCGGATAGGTACGCGTGTGTACTGAACAAATCGTTCCATTTTTTCAGGAAAATCAGATCTTTAATGTGGCGCGACAGATCGCTGTATACACGTAATTCAAATGGCGGCGCATAGTGCGAGTGAACGCAATCAATATCATGCCTTCATCTTTACTAACAGTTTTAATGCGAAGTAAACTTGAATGAACATCTCATCCCTCACGTAATTGCACAATTAGTGTTTCAACCGTGGAAAGACATCATTCAAACAGCTTGTAAACAAAATGTCCCTTAGCATTTTATTTACCTCAGACAAGTCATCAGTGTCTCCAGCTCGTTATTTGCTAGAGAAATGAAGTCTAGTGAAGAGCATTTTGCAAAAGAAAAAAAAGCTATTTGTGTTTAGTTTTTTCCCCCTGCTGTACCGAAACCATACCAAACCGTGACGACACACCGTTACACAGACGTGTGTACCGTTACACCCCTAGAAGTTGGTGATACTCACGTCTACAGTTGGGGAAGCCGTAGTATCCTGTGGCACACTGGGAACAGTCTCGGCCAATCACATTGGGTCTGCACTTGCACTGTCCTCCGAAGGTCTCGCAGGTATCGCTCTCAGCGCCCACCTCATGACAGCCGCAGGGCACAGCGCCGTTATTGAAGAACGCAGACAGAGACACGGCAGAATTACGACAGAACGGAGACGCTGTGGACGGGCTGAAAGAGAGAGGGAATGTTAAGATGGATGGCACTTTAATAATGTTATATCAGGATACGTTTATGAACGATACACATGCATCATATTATCAGACATATTAGAGATTTTTTTAATTGATTGGAATCAGCCATTATTGCATATTTAATTGTGTGGAATTTGCATTTTTACATTTAAGGTTTTTATTAATTAATTCATTTAATTATTTAAAAACACTCACTTAAAGCTATACTTTAAAATAATATCTCAAATTAAATATCATACTATACATTACACATAATTCATTTTATACTATTATAGTATATATTAATAATTTATAATAGAATTTATTTTTATATTTTCAGTTTTGATTTTAATTTTAGTTTGTTTTGTTTAATTTAGTTTGTTCTTTTGTTATTTTCATTATTATTATTTCATTTTCATTTAAATTCCTTATTTCACTCAAACTTTAATTCAGTTTTAGTTTAGTTTTAGTACTTCAACTAGTAGCCAAGGAAACATTTCTAATTTTATTTTAAGTTTTTTAAACCTAAGCTTTTCATCTCATATGCATATTTTTGTTATATCAGCTTTATTATCGTTTTTACTAAAGTAAAAATAATTTTACAAATTACAATAATGCTGTGCTTATTTTTATGTTAACTATTTAGACACAATTGTATTGAATTTTTGTAATATCTGCAATGTATTAACTTATTAATGGGCCTATTTTAGGCCTTAAACATGAATATAATGATCAACCAGAATTTTTGATATTGTGCATTTCCTACATGTTTACAATTGTGTAAGTATCATACTTGATGTAAAATCTGTTTTGTCCACAGCTGCTGATGAAGTCGTAGGATTTGTCCAGTGGCTCCTCAGACAAAAAGCTGGGGCTGTACGTGCTCTCTGGCACCACCAGCACATAGTCCTGAAACACAAAAAAAGAGAAAAAGAAGTGTCATTGTTATTGTCAATTCATATTACCTTCAGTAAAACGCCAATGACACTCACCAGCCACAGAGTCTTTCTCTCTGGAACACGCAGGGTCAGGATGACCTCATAGTCCGTCACATCCAGGATAATCTGGTTCTCTGACATAACAACACTACGACAACCGTAACCATGGGGACAAAAGGATGCGTTGACGTGGCCTGAAATACAAAAAATGACAGTTAATAAAAAAGCATGTTCATTGATAATAAAAGAAGAATAAGTTGATAAGTGAGTCTGTTTTAATCTATTTGCTCACCCTGCCATATGCGTCCTCCGTTGATGTGGACCTGGACGTTGTAAGTTGGGTGCAGGGGCTGATGGTAATGCAGGACGAACACATAACGGCCCAGTGCATGTACACGTGTTGAAAACATTACAGCATTCTGGGAAAGGAATCAGACAAACATCAGAAGTGTGCTTTTTTATTATCATTTAAATATCAGAAATAGACAAACTACAAGACTGGAGCAACAGATGGATAAATGGAGGGGAAATATTATTTTAAAGGAAGAAAGCAGTAAGACATGCAAGACAGCAATGAGAGTGTAATGGCCCTGATGTACCTGATTAGGATCCAGAAGCATGTGTCCACTGTTATCGGCAGCGGTTGGTGGTCTGGAAGTCATTGGTCTGTCTGCATAAAGGCTGGGACCGGGGGCTGAAGTCATAGTCGAATCCAGCACAGAAGAAGCCTGACCCTCTTTTAAGACCAGAGACTGAGGAGGATTCTGGAAACGAGACGGGATGCAGGAGCCGCTGGACAACAGAGAATATAACACATGAATAGGATAACCCCAACTGCGATTAATAACACACAAATATTCTTCACTTTGATACCTAAAATAGCTAAAAACCATGTTAATGTCTTATGATCATGGGTACTTATAACTGCAAATATGTAGGATCAGCAAATGCCATAATTAAAAAATGTCAGAAAAATAACTAAATGTGATTTCCAGAAAAGTCTGCACTTGCAAGGCAGTGAAATAATTTTGGTTTAGGTAAAATGTTAGTTAAAATAAATTAAAATAAAATAGTAGAAATGCTTAGAAAACCTAACAATAAAAGAAAAACTAAATATTTGATCATAATAAATCTACAAAACAAGTGTTTGAGTGTAATGGCACATGATGGAGCACACAAGACGTAGTTCAAGATTTCCATGTTGTATGTGTTAGTCACCTGTCTGGAGAGAAGTGCCCATGTGTGTTGATGCAGTGAACTCTGGGCTTCAGGTACTCCATGGTGAACTGAGCGCGAGGGATGAGGAACACTTTGTGCTGGAAGGGAAATCAGATACACTCTTGTAAGTGGCGTGTTTACAGTGGACACAAATATCTTTTAAGGCAGATTCAAGCAGAAAAAAACTCTCTCACAAAGAAAAAACTGCTTCTGTCTGTGGTAAGCAGGATATCAGCCTCTGTGGAGAGAGTGAAGACTGCCACACGCTTCTTGTCATCTACAGACACTGCACGACACAGGAAACTACACACATACACAGAGACACATTACACACCAATTGATCAGCAAATGCAGAGAAAAACATGAAGAAAAAAGAAAAAGACCAACTGAAGAATTAAATTGCAATCTTCCTGCTTTTTAAAGAATAACATTGTTGAATATGGCAAAATAGCTCTTTTAAACCTCATTGTGGTTGTCATGTTACATTAATTATGACTCATTTTAATGTACATGCAAAATGCCTAACCAATCATAAACAATGTCATATAAAAGTCTTAAAGGTATCAAAAACAGCATGTTTAATTCTATGAGTCAGAGAGAGAGTGGAAAATGTAAACTAAATATAACTGTTCTAATGCAAAAAACCTTGACCAACAGCAGAAATCAAGTTTAGTGTAAAAACCAAAAGTACATATTATGACCCCTTCAGGTTGAGTGTGAATACCTGAAACAAAAGAAAAGGCCAATGTTGCAATGCCACACAAACACACCTGTATTTGCAGTGGAGCAGGGTTATTTGCTCTTGATGAGTGCTTTCACCCGGTGAATTAACAGACACATTGAAAGTTTGAGGGAACTGGTCTTCACTGGCGTACTCGACCACCAACACATACTCTCCAGGAAAAGGAACACGACCACGCAGCTTAACGTTCATCTGAATACACAAATAGGATTTTATTTGTGTAAGTTTGATATGGACTCTGTAAGAGTTTTTAATGTTTCGTTACCATGGCTGCATATAGTTAAAACAAATAATTATATATACAGTATACACACACACACACACACACACACACACACACACACACACACACACACACACACACAACACACACAACACATTCTTGTTTATAGTTGGAATCTCTGTGTGTGAGTACTGCATCTTAAAAATAAGGGAGTGAATCTTCACTGGTTTTAGATTCAATTCAATTACGATTATCAACTCAATATCACGATGCGTCACATTCTCAGTTTTCAATATTACTGCACACGGCTACATATCATATCATATCAAATTTATTTTGTGCAAAATTGACTGTTTTTAATATTATATAAGCAGGCTAACTTTAAAAAAAATTACTTATTTAAAATAAGTGTTCTTTAAGTATCCGAAAGTTTACAGACAAAAGTTTTCTTTTTCCCTCAGCATTATTGCTGTTTAGTTATTACTGATGAGATCATAAACAGTGGCAGCTTTAACAGGCTGCATTCACACTAATGCACAGATCTATTTCGATATATCAGATGTTTTGTCCTGCTCTGAAAACATAACTGACTGTGTGTAGCCTACATCAATTTCATATAAAAGTATTCGAAAATGCAAGTGCATTTAACCGTAGCCGCGAACTTCAGGACAAACAAACACAAAGTGCATGTGGAAGTCTGTCAGTGCGTGAGTTTCGTGCATCTAATAGTACTGCATTCCAAACGGCAAATGAAAACATATCTAAAGTAAAACACAGCGAGTGGAAGCACACATTGTCAAGCAATGCTCACGTGTCTCACAGCGCAAATTCTGTGCAATGAAGCCCGCCACGATTTACATTACTTTCAAAAAAGGAAAAAAGTGAACTTATTTTCACTGTCTAAATTTGTGTGTGCACATGCTTACATCATTGCCGCTGCAGATGGCCATGATGGGATGGCGGGGAGTGATCTTTTCAGTGTGGCAGGGTCTGGGCAGGTGATTATCAGGCCTGCAGTTGGCATCACTGCTGGAGATGGATGGGAACTCATCCAGAGACAGATACTTGTACTGCAGACAGCTGAACACACCAAAAGACAGATTACTTCAGTCACAGCCAATATAACAGTTATACACATGACATAAAACACAAAAAGTTGTAACTCCTGACTTTTGACTGGCATCCTGTGTTTTGATGTATGAACAGGGTTCAGTCATTTGAAGTTGCAGGATAGGAGCCTCATAATATGCACTGGGCAACAGCACCAGGTAGTCCTGCAGAGCGAAAGAGACAGAGAGAGTGTGCTTAGGGTTTGTTTATGCAGGAATAATGTTAAAGCATCTTTAAGAGGGGGTCCTACCAGTAAAATACCCTCTGCCTCAATAATCACAGTCCAGGTTCCTGGGTTCAAGACAAATGGCTCCACAAAACTGTTCTGAGGCACGTTCACAAATGTAGGTTCTGTAGTGGGTGCAAAGACGATCTGCTTGGACTGCTCAGAGCCTGCAAAGAGAAGGATGGAAACCTGTTTTATGGGGATGGAGTCACAACATTTGATCAATCAATAAGACTACGAAGTAACAAAATTATTGATTATCAAACACAATCAAGTTATCAGTTGTTGTATTAAAATAATAGTTCATTTGAAAATTAAGAGCTGTCATCATTTATTCATGAGGACTTTCCTTTTTTCTGTGAAACACAAAAGGAGAAGTTTAGCAGAATGTCCGAGCTGCTCTTTTCCATACAACGGAAGTTAAATGAGATGGAAGAATCCTATCAAAACTCAAAAATATCAAAAATAAAAGCACTAGCAAATGAAAAAGGCGTAAAGATTTTGTATCTATTAAACCAAATTTGAACTGCTTTCATTTGATTAGATGTTATACACCTATTACAGCAGCCATGCCAAACAATAGTGTCTTTATAGAAACAGATGTTGGAAGGTATCGTTTAAAAGTCAAAGAAAAGGCATCATAAAATAAAAAAATAAAAAAATATTTCAATGTGTAAATAACTTAGCTTCTGAAATGTTGTGAATTAATACCAAAACAAGAGAAAAGTGGAAAATACTATGTAACAAGTAACATTTGTAGCATATCAAGACATAAAACAGCTTTTGGAGTAAAGCAGTACAGTTATGGAGTAATTTATCAATAGAATTTAAAATATAAACATTAAAAAAATACATCTATGAAAAAGCAATTTTTTTTGTGTAATAGTATATTTAGGGTTTACACAATTGGTAAAGTAAAGTAAAGTAAAATTACTGGCGTAGCCATTATAAGCCATTTAGACCAGTCTGATAACTCTCTCCTTTGGGTTCACTGAAAGAACGAAAGTCTTGCAGATCGAACCATCAGACATACCTCTTCTGCTGTTCTGATAGGCTGTGATTTTACCGTTCGACAAGGTCAATCTTGTGTTTACATATCTGAGGATGAAGCGCGTGAGATACACGTCTGCTTCACGCACGTGCACCATCATTTTTACTGTATTCTGAGATGAAGGACAAGGAAGACAAGGAGAAGAGGAGAGAGGGAGAAAGAGGAGGGGAGGGTGTACAGCACATAACACAGTCTGTGTTAAAGACCTGAACTGTGGCTTTCTGATCGAGATGGGTGTGATCATGTGATAGATCTGAGATGCAGGTTGCGGTGAGAGTGTGTCTTGGACATGAGGAGAAGAGGGTGGGTTTGTTAAAAAAGCAGGAAGTCACCAGCTCAGAGAGCAAAGCATTTAAGTGAGGAAGGTAGATAGAGAAAAGTAGATCATTAAAACAAGAGGGTGCTTAAAAACTTACAATTCCCACACAGGAAGTGTCTGCCATCCTCGATCACAGAGACCCGCCCCCTCACGTCCACGCCCCCGCGGTTCACATAGTGCAAGACCACATGAAACAGGTCTGGAGAGCCAACCACCACCTCAACCAGAACCCGAGGCTAGAGAGCAACAGAACGGCCCACAACAGACAGAAAGAAAGACAAATGCAAAGCTGTTGCTCAAAACCACCACCAACCAGCACTACAGCCCAACACAGCAGCCAATGTACGCAAGCAGCAGCAAAGCCGTGATCAAAGCCCTCAGCCAAGCCAAAGACACAGCGCATTTCAATCACACAACGCAACGCTACATCTCAGTCTAATTTTACACACAGGCATCAACTTGAACATCTACAAAATGATGATAATGATAACAACATTTTGAAATAAATGTAACTTTAAAAGGGATCCCCGGGTATTAAGACATGTATAGCTTAATATAATGTCAATTATATCTCTTATTTAAATATGTAGTAGAAAACCTATGAAAGATGTATGTTATTAAAAAAATCGACATCGTTTTTGGACTATGGGGGGTGCCATTATTTATGTGCACAGTGCATTCTGCGTCAATGACGTCAAATGGTTGCACTCAGTGAGCTACTGGCGCTTATTTCTATAGTCTTTGGCTTTTTACCGAACTCAGACGAATACACAACTCAGAAAATAAAATACTGATACGATATCACATTGTGTGGCTTTTGGTTGTAATTTTCAGTCGAAGGGCAACAAGAGAAGCAATGTAAGACTTTTCTAGCGATAAGAAGAGGAGAAAAGAATGCGAAGATGCCTGAGGACAAATAAAACTTCATAAAGACCCGCTTCTTTTTCTCTCCACTTTAGCCCTAATGCCTTTGAGTCTTTTAGTAGACCACAGCTACTGAAAGAGCTTACAAACAGCTGAGACCAGAAACGTTAGATGCCATCTGTTAGAATGTAAACGCCGCGGCCGCTAGAGGAGTTTCTCAGCACGGATCTTACTCTATATCAGAGGCGTTTAGACTCCTTGTGGGGAAAACATATCCATGGCACAGCATTTGGTTTAAACCTATACTTATATCCATCACCACCTGTAACCTCTTTCGGTAGCTGTGGTCATCATATCAGTATTTTATTTTCCCAGTTGTCTATTCCGAGTTGTGTTGTGGTAAAAATAGCAACAGGTAGCGCTCCAGCTCACCGAGTGCAACCATTTTACATCATCAGAAAAATGGTGCCCCACATAGTCTAAAATATGTATAAAACGATGTTATTTGTTTAAAATAACATAAACATTCATGTGTTTTCTACTACATATTTCAGTAAGATACATCAATTGAATTATATTAAGCCATATAAGTCTTAATACCCAGGGATCCCTTTAAAATAGGTCATATTTATTCACAGTTCTATTATAATTAATATTATTATTTTCATAATATCATGAACATTAAACAGTATTCATAACCTATTTTACTTCTGTAATGTGACATATTTCTGAGTGAAAATGATCCAATGAGAAAAAACTTTACAAGTTAAATTAATACACAAATTGCTATAACACATAATATGTAATAATAATAATATTTATTTTAAGGGTTGTAATAGATTTTATATAGATGTATTATTATGCCAAATATGAACAATATTAATACGAATTACAATTATTGTATTATTGTTGTTTTTATAATTGTATTATCAGTATAATATATAATACAATTATCACATTGTTATTATTATAGCAATTTATAATTTTTCTTATTATTAACCATTCAATAATGTTTTTTTATTATTAATATTATAGTATCATTATTATTATTGTAAACAATTTGTTATTGTTATTATTATAATTCTACATTATTATTTTTGAATAGTAGAAATAATACAAAATAGTGATTATTATTGTTGATGTTATTATAATTTATAATCAATATTATATATTGTATTATTATTATTTACCATTCAATAATAATGTTGTTATAATAAAAAATATATTATGGATTATTAAAACCAATATTAACAACAACAAACATATCAATCATTAATACTACTCTTGTTGTTGTTATTCTAGTTTTTTATCATTAACAATGTGTTATTATTATTTATCAGTAAATAATGTAATTTAAAAAATAGCTTTCAAGGTGAAAACACAGTCTTATAAGTGTGTGTTTGTGTACCTGTATGGGGGACATCTGAGCATATCCCCTCCAGCTGAAGCTCTCAAACTCCAGAGGATTGTAACCAAACCTCACTGGACGTCCATCCATGGTGGTGCCTTCCTCCACTTCAAACTTCATATGGTGCAGGTCTGGGAAATAATGATCCGGCCGAGGTCTAAACAAACACACCAGAGTCATGACAGAAGCCCACACAACCTGCACACTGCTACATCTGTATGTGCTTTTTCCCGTCACTCACTGGTTGCATTTGGGTCCCTCTACATTGGGTCTGCATCGACACCGCCCGTGCCTCTCATCACACGCCTGCCCAACAGAGCCTCCAATGTCACACTGGCAGCCTAGATGCACAGGGGCGAAAGTTTAACCCATTTCTTCATTTGATTATTTAGAATGTCTGCTTGGAATTGATTTTGTACCTTGGCACCCAAAGTAGTTGTTCTTCTGAAGATTGAAGTACCCATCCTTGCACACATTACATGTGCCGCTGCACACATTGGCTTTACAGTAACACTGGCCGGTGCTCTGATTCAAACACAGATAGAGGTTTCTTAACTATGCTCTTGGAATTGAATTTATAAGATGGATTTATCATTGACATTTCCATACCTGAGAGCACTCTGCAACCTCGCCTGATAGTTCCTAATGTATTACAATCACAGTCTGCAAAATCAATCATAATATACATTAGAAGAGACATATAATGGGTTTTATTTTATATAACAGGTTACCTAACAAGCTACATATTTGAAAACTGCACTCGCACCAGAGTCAACAAAATGGCAGTCTTTTGTTTGCATGTTGGCCCAATTACTTAAAAAATGACATTTTGCGCTGTGTCCAAACTTTTCTCTTACTTGAGCATCCATAGACTGTATCAGGAGAAAGATTCCAGTAGAGAGGCTTACAGCGATCACACGCCACCCCCTCTACATGCGGCCAACAGTTGCAGGAGCCCTGAGGAATAATACAAAAGAAAAACACTGAGAGTCTGCAATAGGAATGAAAATGTGTACAAAAGACTGTGACTGATCCTCACTTACAGCGGCTAGTTTAAAAATAACAATATAAAAGATATGAAAAGGTGTCTAAACAAAATCTTGACTCTGTCTACAGAATTGATACATACTGCATACTGTTGTTTCACATAATCTTTTGATATGTTCACAACATATTCAACATATTATGTGCAGTATATAGTATATGCACAAATATAACAATACATATGAAAAAATATAACAAATAAACATGAAAAATGTACAGCACATTATACATTATCCATTCTAAACGCAGCCATGTTTAATGTAGAAAGCTCAGTTATACTCACCACAGTGGGCAGGATGTCATTATGAACAGAGCCTGCTGGGTTACAGGTCCCGACTAGACCACAGAGAGGGAAAGAAAACCATCAGAACTACTTTAAATGGATGTAATATACAGGACCACTAATATTGTTTAAGTAAGATCACCTTGGCAGAGGGGAAAGCCATATGACCCAGGACTGCAGCTATCACACATCTGACCCACGATGTTTGGCAGACAAACACACTGACCAGACACTGGATCACAGGAGCTGAAGCGAGAGCCCTCCGTTGAACAACGACATGCTGAAACAGAGAGATTTCCATGTAAAATCACCTTTTAACACAGACAATCCTTCTCTTGGTTATGTGGGCCTGTGATAAGAGTCATGTGACTTACGTGTGCAGCTGGGATAGGAGTAATATCCGGAGTGCACACTGGTCACATTTGGGGCCACTGTAGTTGGGTCTGCAGTTACACTGACCCGACAAGGTACAGCTGGAGTCCAAAGATGTGCGAGTGTCACAAGTGCACACTGGGAAATTGAATTCAAATAGTTATAATCGAGATAATACAGACAGTGAATCTGAAAACATCAGACTGACCCTTTCCTTAATGTATAAAATCACTGTGTGTGTCTTACCCTGGCAGTTTGGATATGAGTGGAACCCTGAGCGACACTGATCACAGCGAGGACCAGTGAACTCCGGCCTGCACAAACACTGACCGGCCGCGTTGCATATCTCAGGCACAGAGCCCACAATCACTGCAACCGCAATCTACAGACCAAGAGAGAAATAAAACTGAATCAAATTTTAATCGTTTTGAAGTCAACAAGAAATGGTTTCATAATCCATTATACTTCTGTAATGTGACACATTTCAAAATGGAAAAGGACATTTAAAGAGAATGTTAATATTCAATATTAACAAACTTGCGTAGTATATATCAGAAAGGTAAATTTCACTTATGAAATATAGAATAAACATTCAGTTACTTATAAAAAGTTTTGTTCCTCAATGACTGAGTATTTGAAGAAATCAATTCGGATAGGTAAATGATTCACTCATAAAGACTTTTTTGTTTCTGAATGAATAAATGTTTTTGAACAAATCTATTTAGCTGAGAGAATGATTCAATGATTCACTCATAAAGACAGTCACTTGTTTCATTTCAGAATGAATCAGTATTTTAAAATAAATCAGCTGAGTGAACAATTCAAATGACTAAATTCATTAAGACGTTTTGTTCCCGAACGAATATCTTTGAACAAATCAGTTGACTAAAAGATTAATTGGCTCTTTTGAGGCAGTCACTTGTTTTGTTTCTGAACGAATCAGTGTTTTTGAACAAATCAGTTAAGTAAATGTTCAGTAACTCATGAAGACAGTCACTTGTTTCGTACCTGAATGAAACAATGCTTTTGAATAAAGCAACGTGGGGTGCATTTCCCAAAAGCATTGTTTCAAGATCCTGCGACCATAGTTGCTTTTGGGAAATGCACCACTGTTCGAGTGAATGATTCAATTACTCACTCATCAGGACAGTCACTTGTTTTGTTCCTGAATGATTCAGTGTTTTTGAACAAGTCAGTTAAGTAAAATATTCAATGAGTCAAAGATAGTCACTTCTTTTGTTCCTGAATAGATTAATGTTTTCGAACAAATTTATTTGTTTGAGAGAATGATTCAGTTAACTCGCTCATGAAGACAATCGCTTGTTTCACTTCAGAACAAATCAGTGTCTTTGAATGAATTGGACAAGTGAACGATTCAAAGGACTCAGTTATACAGACAGTCACTTGTCTCCACCTACTGGTGTAATGATGTAAACAGTCACATGTGCAGAGAGTTACTGAAAAATCTCCACCACTAATATACACACTTACAGTCTGTAAATGCAAGCAGAGTGAAAAGTCCTACCACTTGCCCAATCAAATTGGTAATATCAACCAATCAAGTTACTACATTGTATAATGTGCACTGATAAATAAAATGCAATACGACCAAGAATATGTGTTAAGAAAGTAAATAGGGTAAATAAAAATTCAAGTTGTCCTTTATCAGAGCAGTAAAAGAACAGGAAACAGTTATTGTGGCTGCACTGCAAAGTTCATGGTTTGGCAGCACTCATGGGGGATTTTGAAGTTTAGTGAGATTAGAGTTGGCAAGCACTCACATTGGCACAGTGGGTAGTTGAAGTAGCCGGGCGCACACTGCTCGCATGAATAACCATGAAACCCGCTCCGACACACACACTGGCCCGTTAGTGCATCACAGGACCCATCCAGGCAACCCTGGCCTGAACACTGACAGCCTGGGGGAAGGGAGAGGAACAAGAATGTGGGCATGTTTGCATTGCCTTTGTCATTGGGTGGTATATTGTGCTCACAAACACTCCAACTATGTGCAAGATCAACAGCAATTCAGCAGACAGACAAACACTGATGCAACAATCTGCATGTGTTTGCTCAGATGTCACCTGCTGTAGTGGATTACACAAAAAAGACAAAAATGGGCAGAATGGGACAGCTGATCTGATCTGGGACTTAACAATGGACAGGCACACACATACATGCTTAACGAAATGACAAACAATATACTAACATTAAAATATCACTGTAACTATAAGACAATTATAAGAGCCATAAAACGTATTTACGCTGACAGTTGAGGCCAAAGTGACCAGAAGTGCAGGTGTCACAGTGTTCTCCGGTGAATTCAGGTTTACACACACATGTATTGGTGCGAGAGTCCGGCCTACAGGAGTTCCCTTCTGTACCTGCAGCGCTGCACTCACAGTCTGCACAACACAAGAACGCAATAAAATGCATGAGAAATCAGTGAAGGAGAATAAGAATCAAATCAGATTCAAATGGAGATGAATCAAACTGAATCAATGCAAAGTCTTACTAATGATTTCCCCTGCAGGTCTGGCCTCTCCACTGATGTACCCCTCTGGCAGAAATAAACACAAGCAACAGTATAATAAACAACGAGAATTTCTTTACACGTATATATATATATAATAAATACTTGTTTGATAGTTGTTTAGAGATAATTATCCCCACTGGATGAATTCAACTGAAATACACTGCCTAAAAAACCTTCAAAGACAAAGACACACACACACACACACACACACACACACACACACACACACACACACACACAAAGAGAGAGACTTACGGAAGCATTCAGGGAAGCTTTCGTATCCTTCCGCACACCTGTCACAGTTCTCGCCGGTGTAGTTGGGTTTACAGTAACAGCGTCCGGTCAGATCCTCACATGTGCCGTCAGTGAACTCAGACTCACACAGACACTCTGTAAAGCACGAGAGAATCAGAGAAAACTAAAAAAGAAAGGAACATGCTTAATCAATATCTGCAGATCATTTAAAGGTACGATAGGCAGTTTCAGAGAGGCTAGCAATAGCAAGCTAGCTTTGAAAGTATAAGATACCACCCTCCCAGCAAATCACTCTCCAAAGCCACGCCTCCTCCAAAACACATGAACACACTCCAGACCAGAGGCTAATCAGCGACGCGATGAGAGATTATTGTAATATTATGCTCTTTTTACTGTCATTTTTCATCACTGGTGAATGAGACATGAGGTAATCTGACAACACTGCATTCAACACTCCACCAACGCCATGAAAAATGACAGTAAAAAGAGCATAATATTACGATAATAAAGCTTTCGAATATTCACTCAATCTGCAATAGCGCAATGGACTGCGCAAACAGGGTGCACGGAGGTATGCAAATACATACATTGACAGGCAGGTAAGAAAACCTATATAAAGTTGATAAGCAATTAAATGTGTTGGTTTACACAAAGAAATGTGTAAGCTTTTAATAAGTCCAAGAATAAAATGATTAATTTACATAAAATGTTCAATTTGTGTTACAGAACTTTTCGTGCTGTTTTCGATCAGTTTGGACTGGAATAAAGAGAGAAAACTTGCACTTCACCTTTTCACAGGCGTTTTGTTTGCATAGTTAGACAGATTTCGTGATCTATCGTCATAGGATTATCTAGCAATATATCGAATATCGCAGAATCGCTGTATTCGAGATATTATCGTATCATGAGCCATGTATCGTGATTCGTATCGTGAGGTACCCTGTGATTCCCACCCCTAATAAATACATTTAGACCACTTAGTTATTGCTTTCAGAATGAGAAGAGACTTACAACCAGCATAACAAAAAATATTTTTAAACCAAATCAACTACCCTGTCTTTAAATACATGTATACAGTTCAATTTTTATTTAAATATATGTATGGCCAGAGCTGCTTTTAACGAAAACTATTACAAATTATTTTCATAGGTGAAACATGTAAACAAGCATTAGAAATATTGCTTCGGCAACTACAATTTTTTTTTTTTAAGTTGAAGCAATAAAATGACTAAAATAAAAATACATTACTGCTAAATAGATCATGGGAGACTCACTTGAACAGGCGAATGGGGACTCAAGGGGATGATCAGGTGATCTGTAATACCCACGAATGCAGCGCTCACAGTTGATGCCTGTGGTGTGATGCTGTGAGAGAATAAAAATCACCAAAATCATAAAATGCATTTCCAAAATCTAGTGAGTGTGCAACTGACAACCAAAAATGTTTTATGCACTTATGTGTTATGTGTTAAAAATGCTGTCTAGGTAGGTCTTGAGCCATAGCCAGTGCATCTGCACCACTTTCATGTTATTAGTGTGTTGTTTGTACACCTGAGCCCACCTGGCATTCGACACACACTCCTCCGCCGCTGTATTCTCCTTGCATGTTGAGACTGGCTCTCCTCTGTTCAATCTCTGGATCATAGTAGCACTCTGACGAGTGTCTGTGGCAGTTACATGCTGTAAACACACACACAACATGCTGATATTAATAACTCATCTGTCAGTGCAGAGAGAACAGATATAAACAGGGCAGAACATGCACAAAAAACATCAGTGTCCACCTGAACATTTCAGACTGTCCCGAGAGGAATGACAGCAGAGAAAGGAAAAAGAAAGAGAAAAGAGAACAGTAATTAGCTAGGAGTTAATTTATGCTAAGTTAGCATGGGGAAAACAAGAGAAAACTGTGAGGAAGTCTTTAGATCGCAGCTGGAAATACAAGTTAAAACATTTACAAATAATTGTGTGTACACTTACAAAAATTGACCATGGTGACCAAAATATTAGTTACTACAGTTATAAATACTACAATAGATTTAGTCATTTTGGTATTAGATATGGTGTGTTTGTATGATGTGTGATTGGTCAATCACATAGAAACCTAAACGGCAATGTGTGACTGCAAACCTTAACATATCGAGATCAAAATTTGACAATAAAATGTGATTACAAAGTATTTTACATAACGTGACAATTCAAATATTTTAATTATACTGGATATCTGCATTTGTCTCTTCCAATATACTATTCTTAATACTGAATACTATTAGAGTATTATTTTTATACAGTTACCAATGCTATTATAGATTTTTAGATTTATCTATCTATCCATCCATCCATCCATCCATCCATCCATCCATCCATCCATCCATCCATCCATCCATCCATCCATCCATTCATTCATTCATTCATTCATTCATTCATTCATTCATTCATTCATCCATCCATCCATCCATCCATCCATCCATCCATCCATCCATCCATCCATCCATCCATCCATTCATTCATTCATCCATCCATCCATCCATTCATCCATCCATCCATCCATCCAGCCATCCATCTATTCATCCATCCATCCATCCAGCCATCCATCCATCCATCGTCATTTTTGTGCTTGATTATTTATTTTAAAGTCCATTGGGAATTTTTATAGACTTTCCATACACTTGAATCAGCTGTGATTAGCAAAAATTATTAGGACAAATTCCTTATTAAAACACGAATACCAGCAGGCTCTGATCATGTGTTTTCCTGTCACACAGTGGAGTCTTTGACAGGACATGCGGTGTGCATGGCTGTGTTTTGTTAGGGTCCAGTCCACTGACAGCAGGGTGAGGACACGGTAACCCGACGTGAGATGAAACAGTTCTGTCAGATGGGACAGTCTCTCTGGCTTTGCTCAAGCCAGCTCTGCTCACAGATGTGCCATAAACCTCACTGAGGTCTCTCTCCACACAAAGGAGTGGTTTTATATTTGGGAACTCTGAGATTAGATTAGGTAAGAAACAGCGGATATCCAACAATATACTCAGAGGAAACGTTTTCCAGACTAACTCCCAGTACACAGTTTGACACCCAGAGAGTGAGTCTGAGATTCTCTTAAAAGCATTGTGGGACTATTTTTACAGTGTGTGAGAGAAGCCAGACTGGATTAGTGTCGGTATGAGCTCACAGCAGGCTGGAGCTGTTCACACAGCCTGCCAGCCTCTCTTATTCACACTGACTCTGATGTCTTACTAAAGCAGAGACTATGCTGATCCTAAACTGACACTATAAACATCATCATCGATCGAGAATGTAAATCAAAACTTCTTCGCACAACAAGACTAATCCGAGGTCTGAAAGGCTAATATGTATTTACATTTATAAAGGTATCAGGTAGCCACTTTTACTTAGAGGACTATAGGAATGCTTCTTAAAAAAAAATTACAAATTAAATAATTAATTTAATTATATATCTATATATATATATATACAAACACACGCACAAACTAGTTGTCAACGATGCCCCGCGACTGTTAATAATAAAATAGATACTAGAAATACTAAATAGATACTATGCCTAGATACTAGATAGCTACATTATATTTCTCAGCAACGAGGAGGTAAACTAGCTTTTTTAGAAATAACTAAACACGGCTTGATTGTTTGCAGAGAGACGCGCAGATGCAGGTAACACACAGTTACCCCCCTCTAAACTAAACTCTCTCAACTCTCTCTGTGTCTCTCTCTCCTGCTTTTTTGTTAATTGAATTGAAATGCATGTAATACAATATAATATCATTCAAATCAAATATGATTTTACCGCATTATTTCATCTCTGATGTTCTAGATTTGAAATGTGCGCTATTGAAGTGCTGGAAGCGCGTTTAACGAGCAGCAACTGACGAAAAGGCTAGCGCTCACTTGCTCTTATCTCCGTCTTCCGGTCATCAAATAAAATTAGCTTTTCTGTAAAGACTCTACGTTTATTTGTGTTCAGAATAACTTGCGGCAAACAATAGGTCTCATGTGAACTTGAGCGAGAAATCGAAACTCCGTCAAATATATCTATAGAGTGAAATGTCAAAAAATATTAAATAGAAACTGTTAGCCTCCATGGATGCATTTACATGAAATCCTTTAATGCACGTGCTAAGATGGCTCAGTTCATTATAATAACCGACTTATTTAACTAATAAGGTGCACGCTGATCTGAATACTGGATTACTGATTGCTGGCAGTTATGCAGTAAAACTGTTTAATGCACAGTTCCATGGTAGTGTCTGAATACTGGATTTAATCATTCTGATTATTAAAGTTTGTGATGCATTTTAATCCTGGTCTAATGCACACTAACCCGTTCTCACTTACTTTTAGTCATTATTTTGCACACATACACATGCCTTCGGCAGAGAAAGTGTGAGTAATTGATTAATCTAGATTCCAAGATACAGTGAGATTAATCTCTATGTACACACACATAAACTTGTTGTCAATGCTTCCCGTGATTTTTATATAATACAATAGCCTAGATACTAGATAGCTACATTATATTCCCCAGCAACGAGGAGGTAAAATTGCTATTTTTGAAGTAATTGTTTGTAGAAAGAGACGTGCAGACGCAGCACGCAGGTACAAACAACTGTCCTCTCTCTCTCTCTCTCTCTCTCTCTATCAATCGACCAATAATTAATTGAAATACATGATATAATTAATTCAAGTAATAGTGGTCTTACCACACTATTTCATCTGTGTATGATTTGAAACAGGTAGAACGCAAGAGCTAACGTGCCGTAACTGACGAAAATAATTCCGGTCAAATATTGCGCTACAAAGAGCAGTTACTAGTTTCAATGTGTCTATTACTTGGCAAATGACCCATGGAATAAGTGAGATAATTAGCGTCTAGCCTTTTAACTTTTAAAATAGAATTCAACCTAAATGTTAAAGTAAATAAATAAATAAATAGATAATTAAACGCATTTAAAATGAAAAATGTATAATGAATAACTTTTTTATTAGAAAAAAAAAAAAATGTTATAAAATAATACATTTGTTTTTAATTGACATAAAATAGACGTTTTAATTAATGTTTTAAAATGTAATTAAATAAGATAATAAAATTATTTTAGAATATTGTCAAATTGTCAAAAAAGCACCTGTCAGTTGTTTTACTCTGTCCTTTTGCAAAAGGTTTTTCTTTATCCACTTGCCAATAGAGCTATAATGCCACTTTACAGTTCACTAGAACTTCAGGAAAAACAATATAGAGCACCACAAAAATATGGACTATGTATGACACAAGTCGAAACGATATAAAAGGGAGAATGTAGTAGAAACTTGTGTGATTAAAAGTGTACAGACAGAGAAAGAGACCGCAGCACCAGACAGAAATCATTCAAGTCTCTGAGTTTGAGTGAAGATATTCTGAACTTTCTGAAAAAGTCACACTCATACTTAGTGATTAAATGTCACGTCTATTTTTTTTTTTTTTTTGCAGACGCTTTTATCCAAAGCGACTTACAATTGCATTCAAGTTATACATTTTTTGTCAGTAAGTGTCTTCCCTGGGAATCGAACCCACAACCTTTTGCACTGCTGACGCAATGCTCTACCACTGAGCTACACAGGAACACGTCTATTAATACATTAAAAAGAGCACTGTTAGAAGAAAATGCTGTTCTGTCATCAAGAAAGGAAGAAAGAAAGAAATCATGTTTTGAGACCTATGTGTCAAGGAGTGGCCCGGCAGGTACTAAATCTTTGTTTTGTTGGCTCACTGGACACAGAGAGAGAGGAAAACTCACGTTCACATTCATTGGCACTGTAAGTCGTGGCTGGTTTCCATGGAAACTGGTTAAAGCTGGGGCAACAGTGATCACATGACGGCCCGCAAGTGTTGTGCTGGCAGTCACACAGAAGCCTGAGAGAGACAAATCACAGGTTAACAACCAAACACAAGCACACAAGTTTATACCCTAGAACTTGCTATATGCTTTTAAGCTATTTGAGCAATTCTCAAACATAACTCTTTTACTATATTTATGTGAAGAACACGCATATATTAGTATATAGGTATATGCTATGTATCTTTACTTTGTTAATTGTTCAGAACAGAATTTTGTAATGAATTTTATTTGGAAATTCCCACTTGTCTTCTTCCTGTCTCAATCTTGAGGGGCCACTATATGCAAACACTAAAGTACTTCATGTCCATGGTCCTCAAATGAGCCACACAAGAGCTTTTATGCAAATGTCTAAACTTCTCACTGACCTTGCTGCTTCCAGGAAAAGAATGAATTAGGGAGAGAAAGCGAGAGAGTCTGAACGGGTTAAGTTCTTCACGCTTGTTAAATTTTTCTACATCATCTGAAAAGCTAATGGAATTAATTGAGACTCGGTGGTCTGCTCATGGGTGGCTGCATTCACACATGTATCATCATAAAGCTACACAGCGGACGGTAAACAACTGCTGCATGCATTACATACGCCATATTCATACATTCAAATGATAATCATTAATAATGACCAAAGAACAGTAACAGTAAAGCATTTATAGATTTCTAAGTATGAACTATTGATTAAATAAAGCAAATTGGTGGTTAAATCATACAATCTGCTTATTTTAGCAAAAAAAATTTTTTTCGAATGAATCAAATGATACAAATTCATACTAAATTACAAAATCGTAAAAAAAAATTGTATGTAACAGCAGTGGCATGTGACCAAAAGCGCAATTCTAATTGTTTAACCCATTTTCTTTGCAGTGCGATGGGAAAGAGAGTAATAATTTGTTGCATTGACTGCATGTGAATATTTGTATGGGTCTGAAAAGACAGAATGAATGATGTTCACTAAAATGTAAATGTTTATCGCACTGAATTTTCATACCAAACACATTTGTCTTGGTGTGAATGGGCCTTAAAGGGTTAGTTCACCCAAAAATGAAAATCTTGTCATTAATTTCTCACCCTCGTGTTGTTCCAAACCTATAAGACCTTCGTTCATCTTCAGAACACAAATGAAGATATTTTTGATGAAATCTGAGAGCTTTCTGACCCTGCATAGACAGCAACACAACTGACACGTCCAAGGTAGTTAGGACATCGTTAAAGTAGTCTATGTGATATCAGTTAAATTTTAGAAGTTCAACCTGAAATTTTAGAAATTTACGAGAATACTTTCTGTGCGCAAAGAAAACAAAAATAATGATTTTGGGGTGAAAATCCCTTTAATTGAGTGTAACATCCATAAGAAGTCTTAAAAACTAATTACAAGATCATAAAATAAAACTTCTGATATGTTCACTCTCATTAGTTTCTACAATGTTCCCTCCAGTCTTGCACATAATCATTTACAACACGCAGACTTTTCACTTTCACTCATTTGAGTACTACTGAGTGCACACATATGGAAAGGATGCACGTTTGTACTGAAGTGTGCATTTTTGTTTCCCTGAATCTGTTGGCATTGTTCAGGTTTAACCCTTCATTAACACCCAGTCACAGTCAGAGCAAGTGTTCCAGAGCCTCACTTCAAATGAGCTACAGCCAACCATACTAACCAACCCCATCCACAGTCTATTAACCCTTCTAGATCTCCTATAAGACTTTAACACACATGCCTTAACGTCTCAAGCTTCAAGTTAAGCTTACAGCATGGAAGAAGTTATCTCACTACACAAATCTCCCCATAAATCAACTAAACTCTGACATCAGTTTAACTCCTGGTACCTGTGGGGCAAACAGGTGCACCTGGGAAGCTTAGGTGGAGCACGCTTTAGTGATTGACCTCTGACTTTTAGCATCAGACTCATTCTTTGGGTTATCCTCATTTAGCTCTGTCAATCAAAACCCTCCACTCTTCACTATCTGTCTTTATTCATTCATTCAGTCATTCAGTTATCAGCACGAAGTCTCTTATGCTCACCATGGCTGCAGTTATTTGATCAAAAAAACAGTATATTACAGAAATATTACTACAATTAAAAAGAACTGTTTACAATTTGAATACGTTTTTAAATTGAATTTATTTAGGTGATGCAAAGCTGAATTTTCAGCATTATTATTTCAGCATCATTATAATAGTCTACTATTTTAGTTTTTTTAACTAATTACAAACGTTGTTATTAACACTACTGTTAAAAATCTTTACCATTAAATAATGTCTATAATTTCACATACAAAAAAAAAATGTATATATATTTTTTATTCTCATAGCTTCATAAAATTACAGTTGAACCACTGATGTCAAATGGACTATTTTAACAATGTCCTTACTACCTTTCTTGGCCTTAAATGTGTCAGTTGTGTTGCTGTATATGCAGGGTCAGAAAGCTCTCGGATTTCATCAAAAATATCTTAATTTTTGTTCCGAAGATGAATAAAGGTCTTACAGATTTGGAACGGCATGAGGGTGAGTAATTAATGACAGAATTTAAACTTTTGGGTGAACTAACCCTTTAACTCCACCCTTTGTATAATAAAATAAAATCACCACAGAAACACTCAATTAAATTGCCAACACCTGGAAAAAATGTGTTGCATGTTGAAATATACACGTGTGACCATCTCAGAGGAAAACATCTGGTCTTCTGTATCCCCATCGCATGTATATCAGTAAAACTCCACAATATCAGTTACACACGCACGTAATACATTTCCTATACAGAGGAAATCACAAAGAACAGCCGATTTAACAGAGATCCATGAAGGTTATGAAAACTCTCCCTCCTCTCTAAACGCAGTGTTAGCATCTGTTTCTTGTTGCTATGATCTTTATTAACCCTCTGGGTTTTGATAAGTCCCTCACAGGAGAGTTTCTTTTTCCAAACTGACACATTTGACACCTTCCAACTGGTTTATATTCCTGTTTGCTCACACCAAACGCTACAGGAATCTCTGGAATGACCAAATACAGTAACAGACTATTTATCAGCAGGGACAAAAACTATGACCGGCGGATATATCTTGATTACGACATACAAAGAGCCAGGAAAATCTCTCAAGATTCCTGGAATATTACATAAACAATGTGATCTGCTTTATGTCTAAAGGTCTGCTGCGCTAGAGGACCACACACCACATATTTTTGAGGATTTCACTTAAATGTTTGAAAGATTTCATTACTCTTTAACTTCTGGAACATGATCAAAGTTGCAAAAAACTGAACATAGATACATTCCACAATAACTTCTATTAAACGTTTTAAAATAACCTTAGAGGATAAAACCCTTCTTTTTTGTGAACTGATACTTTTCAAGGCATCAGTCAATTAGCAGGTTAAGAACAGAGAGATCATTTACAGTGCGGTGTCTCATGGTACATGGCTATCTTCTGACAAGCTAGTAAATCCAGACGCCTGCTGGGCCTCAGGACTGAATAATGTCCCTCCCCAGCCACCATCACTCACTGTCCTGAGACACGCGCCTAGAGGAAGCGAGCTGCTCTGATTATGAGACTTCTAGATAAAAACCTTAGTGCAAATGTGACCCTGGACCACAAAACCAGTCTTAAGTGTAAACTTTTTAAAATTGAGATTTATAAATCATCTGAAAGCTGAGTAAATAAGCTTTGAGAAAAATATTGAGAAAATCGCCTTTACATTTGTACAAATGAAGTTCTTAGCAATGCATATTACTTATCAAAAAAATTTTATTTATATATATTTACGGTAAGAAATGTACTAAATATCTTCACGGAACATACTTTACTTAATGTCCTAATGATTTTTGGCATAAAAAAAAAATCTATAATTTTGATCCATGCAGTGTATTTTTGGCTATTGCTACAATATATACTTAATGTCCTAATGATTTTTGGCATAAAAAAAAAATCTATAATTTTGATCCTGTGCAAATATACCTGTGCTACTTAAGACTGGTTTTGTGCTCCAGGGTCACAAATGTCCTAAAAAACAACCTGATCTGGCATTGGTTATTTTGTGGCATTAGAGACCCTATGGCTGGGAGCTTTTACACCTGCCTCATTTAGTTCGGTTGAATCGCACTAGAGTTCGTTTTCCCTCTTGGTGCATTTCGTTAGGTGAGAATGCAGCAATCGAACTCGGGTGCGCACCAAAAGCGGACCAAACAAGCGTACTGAGACCTCCTTGAAGAGGTGGTTTCAAACGAACGCTTTCAAACGAACCCTGGAGCGGTTGGTTTGTGGTGGACCTCGAACAGACCCAACTGCAAAAAGAACTGCGCATTTCTGGACTAAACCAGCTGCCATAGTCAGCTGCGCAGTGCATTATGGGATGAGGAAGTGTTTGTTGACAGTTTTTAGTTTAACATGGCAGGTCGCGGACAAACTTGGGGTTGTGAGGAGGTGCGGGGAATCAACCCGTGCAGTTGTCTCTCCATAATAGCAGTGTGCTGCATTTTACTCCTGTCTTTGTTTACTTCCGGGAGTACCATTGTAATTTTCCCACACGCTCTTTCTGACCAATCGAATAGCAGTTTAGGGAATGCATTCAAAGACACATCTAGCCAACAAGTGAAGCGGATGTTGTCACGTAACTGCATTTTGGTTCGTTTCACGTGATTCGGACCAGAGTGGTGTGAAAAGGAACCAAAACGGCTAAAAATAGCTACAATGTATAATTTTTTGCCTTTGGTCCGGACCAAAGCAAGTGAACTATCTGACTTTCCTGGTGTGAATACACTCAAAACTCTGGATTATGTAATAGCTCTTGTTAAAATGTTCCACTTGAGGTAAAATAATATTGTACGGTGAAAATATGTGCAAAATTTGAGAATCAGGCAAGTGAAGGTTCCTTGGAGCAGAGTGTCAGGACAGCGTGTATGTCCCTGTGCTAGAGGTCTGCTGTGTGAGTGGAAGCTAAGGGTAATTTTAACACCCTCGGGCTACAGGAAAGAGCAGATTGTGAATGCGTATGATTTCAGCCTCCTGCTTTGGCGCACACGCACATTTACAGAAAGAAATGGCCCTCAGCTCTTAAGGTCATTGCACACTGAGTCCGAGTTTTTTGCATGTTAAAAAATAAATACGACCTCACGTTGTGTCAATCATGTTTACACACTGCCTCCGAAACTTCATCCGTCATAAGAAAATTCGGATCAGGTTCGATTTTATGCGTTTTCGCATCCGTAACAAGCATTTTGATAGGAAAGGATGACGAATACGAAAATAAAAAAAGCATACGAAAATGTCGGACTCAGTGTGCTAGGACCTTTAAAGCCCGGGTATACTTCACGTTCCCACAGAGCTTTCAAAGTATAAAGTATATTGAGCCGGGGATGAGTGTGGACGGACGAGCTCGACACATGCGCAGTATCACCTACTTGACTTGAGCTCTGTCTCAACATACCTCGCGCATGCCTGCCCGCGGACAGGGTGCGCGGCTGTCCGCGAGCCCTCCTGATGACGAAAATTAGGTAATGCGGACGGTTCGCTGACGCGGAAGGCCAAAGTAGACTTTGACCTTTAGTCTTGGAAATATGAAGGTGAATGGATGAATTTTTAGCATTATTACTTCAGTCTTCAGTGTTACTTGATCCTTCAGAAATCATTATAATATGCTGATTTAATGCTCAAGAAACATTTATTATTATTATTATTATTATCTTAGTATTATTATTATTATTTATGTTGAAAACAAAACATTGCTTTTTAGGATTGAGCATAGTATATAATGACTCAATTTTCATTTTTGGGTGAACTATCCCGAATAAACTGCATTGGAAATGGAAATCTTTTGTAAGATTATAAATGTCTTCAGTTACTTTTGATCAATTTAAAGCATCCTTGCTGCATAGAAGCATAAATAAATAATTACTAAAAAATAAAAAACACATATTGTCCCCAAACTTTTGAACAGTAGTTAAAGTATGAGTACAGGAAAGTAAATATTTCTATAACTTCTTGTGGCACATGTAGCCTGACAGGTGTAACTTCTGACTTCTGATATTCTTAAAAGTCACTTACTTGTATGGATCGTTGGGATCTTGGGCATTGCAGGCCTCAGCATGACCATTACACACACATCTCCCTCCAATACTGATGTCCTTAATACTGTAGTAATACTGAAGAAAAAAAATGCAGATAATATGTTACAGTTAAAATAATTGATGGTTTTAAACATGTAGCTGATGGAGGATTGTTTGTAACTTCTGTCTATTCAATAAAACTGAATCTTACTCTTCGTGTGACCGTGGGGTCTTTTAGGGCTTTGCCCATCAGGTGACCCAGCAGCGTGTTGGTGTGCAGGAAGCGCAGGCGGATGTTGGTGGCCTTGGTAAACTCCCTCAGAACCGGAGAGTAGGAGAAGTTCATGGCTCCCGGACGTCCGTTCACCAGAGACACCACAATCTGAACATGTGTGAGAGGGATTTAGGAATCATAAAAAGTCAGACATCCCAATAATACCTAAAGTATAATATATAAGTTCATCTACAGAGATATAAGCAAGAGAATTAGGTCAGAGGGCAAGAGCCAGTGTTGGACAGAGTTTGTCTGTGTCCGTACCTCTCCATTCTCCAAAGGGACAATGCGTGAGTACTCTGTTGTGCAGATGATATCGCTATCATGAATGATCCTCTTGGTAGTCCTCTGGCCAAACCGCTCGATACAGTCTCTCTTAGAGGCTGGAGCAAAAACAGAGACAAGACTAAATCAGTTGAGAAAATGTAATATCAAATTAACTTTCCCATGCAATGACAACTCTGTCACTCACATGAGATCCAACGATACAATCAATTCCCAAGAGAGAAAATCAAGCCCTGCCCTTTATTTATCGCAACAGAAAAGAAATTATGAGTGATTCGTGGACTTGGATTTGGTTATTAATATCTTTAAGTCCATGGCCTACGCCATCTTTATGTAAAGCTTCTTGTTTTCAGATCCTCAGAGAGTTCTTTGTCATGAGTTGCCATGTTGAACTTCCAGTGACCAGTATGAGAGAGTGAGAGCGATAACACAAAATGTAACACCTGCTCCCCGTTCACACCTGAGACCTTGTAACACTAACGAGTCACACTGGGGAGAGAAAATGGCTAATTAGTCCCAATTTGTACATTTTCACTTAGGGATGTACTCACTTGTGTGGCCAGCGGTTTAGACATTAATGGCTGTGTGTTGAGTTATTTTGAGAGGACAGCAAATTTACACTGTTATACAAGCTGTACACTCACTACTTTACATTGTAGCAAAGTGTCATTTCACATGAAAAGAAATAATAAAATATTTACAAAAATGTGAGGGGTGTACTCGCTTATATACTCACATATATATATATATATATATATAGGCAATTACTCATTTTTCCCAACAAACTAAATAATTCATTATTAATAATAAATGCAAGGCTGATTCTAGACTGAATTATCATTTATAAAATCTACCACTTATAAAGTCACACTGTAGTCTGTCTTCCCTCTTCTCTCCATCTTTCTGCAGCATTCTGTCTTTTTTCTGTATGGAGTCATGAAGCCAACTGTGGGCTGATGAATTGTAAGTTTAGCAAAACAACTGAATATTACATTTCATTATGCTTGCTGATACTGCCAAACCTCCAAATGCCAGCCAAGGACTGTAGTTATTGTTGCCAGGATTGTGTTGCCACCTACAGTACCGATGGCCTTTAGTGACAAACAAAACAACTCAATATATGTGTGTTGCAAACACAAATGCCAGAGAACAGAGAGAACTGGCCAAACCTGACCTTTCTCACCTAACCCACATTTTCATTCCATCACTCAAGGCCACACACTCTTCACAAGTTGCTTTCAGTCCATAACACATAATAACATTGATAAAATGCTCATTTCAGTACTACTCACAGGCGAAGAACTGCCATGGTTTATATGTTTTCCCAAAGTCAATGGAGCGCTCCAGCACCCACAGGTCCGGCCGGGGCGAGTTGGCAAACTTGATGAGCACATATGCAACATGGAAAAGCTGGAAAAAATAAAAAGAATCACAACAGAAGTTCACAAATGAATAATGTCTTATTTCCATGAAACTGTAACAACAATCAGTCAACTTGGTTTATCAGTATCAGCAATATCCAGTAATAAATCCATATTGATGACATCGCCACCACCTTAAACTTCCTGCAAGTTTTCACATGAAGTCATCACATACAAACTCAAAAACAGCTGAACTCTTCTGTCATATATCAGTCCTGTCTCTCACGTTGTCTGATGGGAGTGACCCGGCATTAATAATCAGTTATGACTGTGAGTTCATATTAATGTCAAAGCAATGTTGTTTTTAGATGACTGATGGATTGATAAAGTCACTGGGGCTCACAGATGTTTTCCCACAGTGACTTAATCAAAGACATGGACATAACTGGACTGCTTTCCCTGAACTCACTCCATTAGCGTAACTCCATCAACACACAGTCATTCTGCCCCAGAGAGAACGCAAGGTGGAAGGAAGTAAGGTAATGTTGAAATTAATTATCAATGATAAAAACACATCTAAATGATTATGATATTTTATGCGTGTGTGTGTGTACAGTACATATATATATATATATATATATATATATATATATATGTCTGCCTGACTTGCAAGACCACAAACACAAACTCTTGAGGACTTTTAAACACACACACACACACACACACACACACACAGCCGCTCAAAAGTTTGGGATCAGTAAGATTTGTTGTTTTTTTGAAGGAAGTCTCTCCTGCTCATCAAGGCTGTATTTATTCTAGAGCTGGGCGGTATGACCAAAAATCTATATCACGGTATTTTTCTAAATTATACCGGTTTCACGGTATATGACGGTATTAATTTTTTTCATGCATGACCGGGTGTTAACCACATTTTCTACTGACTGAGGAAAAACTGCAGTAGATTAACTTAGAATGCCATATTTTAGTGTCATGATGAGTGAATATTGTAGAAAAGGTCCACACTAAATACAGGGGTTAAAGCAAAAAAATATATTTTGACTGTAAATATTTCCTCGGCCAAACCCCATTCCACAGCCATATGGCTACAGTCACACACAGTTTAAGAGCGGTGCTTTTCTTCTTGTAATTAGGAGCGCTTGTCCTCCTAATTAAAAACATAGGAGTACCTTCTGATCAATAAAAAAAAATTCTGATAAAAAAATTTGCCTTCCGAATACGAGGTGACGTTTGACTCCTTAAAGTGACTTACAGGGGTATTTTATTTTTACCTTTGCAATAGCATCATTTACATCAAATTCAAAAATGTATGTTTATAAGCTTTTTAAAAATTATATTTAAAAAAATAGAATAAGTACAATACGACAAATAAGTTACCAATCATGAAATTAGTATTAATAAAAAAATAATTTGTATAATTTGGCACAGAACACAAAAGTGGCTTGTACGTACATTTTCAGACGTTTAATGAGGCTCAGATGTGGCATGAGTGCAATTACATTCATAGATTCATGTGGACATTAATGTTTTACATATAAATTAGCTTTTAGTGATGCACAACGGCTCAGCTGTTACTTTATTTTGAACTATTTTCGTTGATGAAATAGAACAAAATCATGCAGTAACGTTACTTGTTTATTGATCTTTTGTATTAAATCAATATATCACATTTGCAAACTCCCCTTATAATTATTAAAATCTGTCACTTCATATTCGCGTTTTCTGGGCGCAGAATCTGTGATACTTGTTTCTTGAGTGAGCTCAAGACTCAAAAGCACGTGCAAATGTGATGCATTCTGTCGGAACCTGTGGGAATGAGTATAATTAATTATTAATAGCCGCAATCCCGCGCCGAAATTCAAGTTCTGCTCGGTGTTCTCTGCTAAGAACCCGACTGTGAATGATGCGAGCGTTACTATGTTGTTTGCCGAGGCGGGGATGATTTTTGGTGTTCCGCAGAACAACAACAGTGTGTTACATGATTCCTACATGTTTCTTTTCTCTCAGTAATCCCTGATAACGTTTAAATGGTGTAAACACAGAGCAGGAATGTAAGCGGGAATGTAAAACCCGGAGTGGATCCAGAGTGGAGTGATTACAGAACGCTTAGAGCGGAGAAAGGAACGTGCTTTAATCCACTCCAGGCTTTGATCATAACCCCCTCATCAGACTGAATGCACCTCGTCTTTCCTTCATTTAAGACCCATTCAAGCTGAAATCAAGACATTTATGACACTATTTGAGAAATGTAAACGTATTTACGGTCTTAAAATTATGAAAAGTGAATTTAAGAAGGCGGGAACCCTGCAGTTGAGGGAATCCGTCGTAACGACGGAGAACTTTAGTTTGTGAGAGACGCGGGAGCTGATGCAGCGGACGGTGGATATTTGTGGCGGTCAATGTGGATATTGTGGATGACTTCTCTCTCTTCACATTCTACTAGTGCTTCAGTTTCGGAACTTTCACGCTTAGTAACACATACAGCTGTATCCTCGCCAAAATGCAATAGTGAAAAGAGACCCCTCTCTAACAGTGTCGCGTTTCAAACGTTATTTAAATGACACCGGTATTGCGGTATTTTAAAAATTCATATCGTAAGAAAAATAAACACCGGTATTCGGTATGAACCGGTATACCGCCCAGCTCTAATTTATTCTATTAAAAAAACTGGAAAAACAGCAATATTGTGAAATCTTATTGCAATTTCTAATATTGGTTTCCTATTTGAATATACTTTTAAATAGAATTTATTTCTGTGATGCAGCGCTGAATTTTCAGCATCATTACTCCTGTCTTCAGTGTCACATGATCCTTCAGAAATCATTCTAATATGCTGATTTATTATGAGTGTTGAAGCTGTTGTGCTGCTTCATATTGTTTTTTGGAATCTGTGATACTTGTTTCTTTGATTCTTTAATGAATACAAAGTTAAAAAGAGCAGAATTGATTAGTTAATCTGTCGAGTCTTCGGGTTTGAGTCATTCGTGACAGCCCCATAAGCTAAACCTATGCAGTCTGAGGAAAAAGAACTTAATAACCAACCCTTTAGTTTATTACCTTTGTAACCACATTCAGTGTTATGGAAAAGAACACCATGACAAATTCACACATTTAAAAACTGTAAGAAATAAAAAGCTACAATTTGAGATCAGAAATACATCACATAACTGTAAATAATAATAATAATAATAATAATAACTTTACAGCCGTTTGTAAGGAAGGTTGTGAATTAACAACTTTATCCAATGCTGTCATGTCACGTGACAAAAGAACGAACGAATCAAACCCGAAGACTCAAGAGATGAACTAATCAATTCTCTTTCCGGCTCATACTGCATAGGTTAAGCTTATGAGGCTGTCATGTGATGAACAAACGACTCAAACCCAAAGACATGTCAGATAAGAGGTGAGGTGAGCTAATCATAGACTAAAGACCCAGGTAAACAATGAATTAATATTTTCTGTTTCTCATAGCATTATAGTTGTGTATTGTTTGTAGTGTGATCAACGTTTGCATAAGTATAGATGTGTTAGGGAAGAAGCACGTAACATTTTAATTATGTTTTGCTAAAATGAATGAAATGACTGGAAAAAAGATTGGTTCATTTTGCTGATCGAGACTCAAAGGTCCGAGTCAGTAAAATGATCAAAACTTCCCATCACTAATACAGAGCTGTCACAGAAATAAATTATATTTCAAAGTATATTAAAATAGAAAACTGTTATTTTAAATTGCAATAATATTTCACAAAATAATAGTTTTTTTCTGTATTTTTAATCAAATAGATACAGCCTTGATGAGCAGAAGAAACTTCTTCAAAAAACAAAAAATCCCTGACCTGATCCCAAACTTTGGAGTGGAAGTGTGTATATATATATATATATAATTATTATTATTAATAATATGACAAAACAGATAATACAAATTTGACTAATAACACACACATAGTGAGTTTATTATTTTTTAGACTTATTAAATATTAAATAAGTCTAAAAAAATTCTTTTTTCTTTATTATAATCTCAAGACAGTTATATCACCAAGACATTTTTACTTTAAGCCCCACAAAATATTTTACAATGAATTTAAATTCAGAAATTGAAAATGTTCATCATAAAAAAATATGTAAAGTCATGAGAATTGTATTTCTAACGTTTCTAATTGCATTAAAAGATATGTGAGAACTGTATTATTCTTCTCTGAAGATATATCATGGAATTAGATACATATATTTATTTTAAATACTGTTTATGAAACATTTCCCTGTAACAACTCTGACGAAAGCTAAAAGTGTTCCACCTGACATTCATTTATTTTCGTTTTACTATCTCTACTGCTCCCAAAACACCAATGCCACATTCTCATGGGAACGGCTGATCTGTCTAGGAAAATATAACGGAAAAAATCAATGTGTGATGTACATATAAAACTATAAGAGCAATCCATAGTGGAGCATCCTACAATAAACATCAGACATTCTTCATCTAATCTCTGGAAATGTGTCTTCCTTAAGAAAGCCAAGGGCTTAATGCTTAAATAACCATCCATTCCTCTCTAAGCCCCTCAGCTCTGACAACACAGTATCCCCTTCAACACACACACATACACACACACACAAACCATCCCCCACCATCTATGCTAACTTCCACAACCCCTTAATACAACGCAACCCCAAAGCCCCTCTGTTACAAAGAAGCACTTCAGCCACGTCAGGGGCCTTGTCAATGCAAGCCTCCTCACAGATACACAGAACAAAAACACATCTGTGGAAATAATCGAGGGGAGAGGAGAGGTGGAAAGGTGGGCTCTTTGAAATGGGGATCAGATACTCTTTCTTCCATCCGTCAGACAGGCGGTCACAGGGGTGTGAATGAACCTGAACTTAAGACTGCAGAGAAATCCCAGCAGCATGTCTGTCTGTCTGTGTGTGTGTGTGTGTGTGTGTGTGTGTGTGTGTGTGTGTGCGTGTGTGCGTGCGTGCGTGCGTACGTGCAACATGAGGCAGGACAATTTAAATGAGGATGAGATTACATCCAGTGATTTGGTTACTTGCATTTCACTACTGATTATACTCTGTATGATTGTGTATGTGACGAATAATAAAGAACCTTGAACCTTGATGGTTAATTATTGGCAAAAATAAGTTACTGTGACAGAGTTTTCTTTGGTTTGGGTTTGCTGCAGCGTGAGCAGGGATCTAGACTCATTCTTCCCACTGGTCGCACTTTTGCAACTAACTTTCTCAGTTGGTTGCATGAGCACATAATTTGGTCGCATTTTTTTATATACAACATTTGATTAATCAATGCATGCTGATGAACTTTTATCATAGTTAATAGATATATCGTAACAAAAGTGTTCAACATTCAACCCGTTCTTTTTAATCAGTATCATTTTTTATTAAAATTTGTGAACAGGAATTTCTTTTTTAGATCTATACACCTTTCACTTTTTAAGACTAAAACAAAAGATGGATTCATTTTTATTCCTAATTAAAAAGCACAACTACAAGAAAACAGTAGGCTGCAATGACAAACAGTCTTACATAATGTTTATTAACAAAAACTAATAAGACGAGGCATGGTATAGGACACATCACATGCTGTATTATATACCGACTAATAAATTACAGAGTGTTTAGCAAACACTGAGGAATCAAATGCATATTAATATAAAAAATTAAGGAAAGCCTCCATAGCGTAACGTGAGGTAAATGGCAAAGATAAAAAGCTTTTCAAAACAAAAAAAGAAAAGTAAAACTAAACTGGCTGTCACTTACAGGACTTGCAATTTTTTCCTACAAGAATACCAACATGTTCACCTTCTCTGGTTAAAGAAGTGGTCTTTTACTTTACTTTAAAAACCAAATCCTACGTTGCGCTCCGTCCGCTGCACATACCTTCGCGCTCGTGCTGATGCAGCAAGTATAAACCAGACTCTACCCACGAAGCCCGCTGACGAGCTTTTGCTCGTGCTAAACCAAAGACTATAGAATACCCAAGACATGTCACTTGTATAGTTTTGAATGGGGAAAAATGCAATGTTTAATACGGCCACTTAATTGCAGGAAGCCCCGCCTTCTGAATTAAAGAGCCAATCGCTAATCGGTTAGAAGACCCGGTTACTATAGAAACAGTCAACGCTCTGACTGCGCATACGCAATCTAGCCTGAAAAATACACTTTTTATAACGCTATTTGAGCAAAAGAAACAACATTTATGACACAGTTGTTATCCGATTGCATTGGTGATTTCAAATATGAAATTGAATCGTAAGCTTAGTGAACAGTTTTGGAGAATTTTATGTTTCCCCATACAAAGGGATAGGAGCTGCACTTGGATGCCCGAGAGGCGTTTCAAAGATGGCTGCCGAGTGACATGACTTGTCTTAAAGAGACTTTGGTTAAACCAGACTCTACTGAAGCGCTCGCGCTTAAAGCGCGTCTCTTCACGTGATCAGTGAAATCGGACCCCTGCTCAAATGTGCCGTGGCTCTGTAGTGTGCGCTGTATGAAGCAGACGCTTTGGTGCAGTGCAGACCATGCACTCGCACAAGTGCGACCACGTCAAATTTGGACTCGCACACCCTCAAAAAATGCCCGCAAATGTGCATTTTGGTCGCAGTCTAGAGCCCTGGTGAGGCATGTTTATTTGGAATATTCAATAAAAGTCTAGTTGTGTCCAAACTCCCTTGGGGTTAATGATAGCATAAATTCCTCGCTTTCTGCAATTCTTATATTAAATAGCGATAAGAGTGGAAACATACAGTGAACACATGAACGCTTGGACAATCATTAAGCACCTGAGAAACCAGCAACGTGGTCAACAGAGCAAAAGAACATCAGGTTTCATTCTGGACTAAGTTGTCATGTGTTACTTGTGGGATATTGAGACTTATGTTTTTGGCCCCTGATACACTCTTGCTTGATGCAGGTATAAGTGAACAGCGTCGGTGAGGTGATCTGTGTGTCTGAACATGCTTCAGCGTGACAGAAATCTGGTGTGTAGAGGGACGTCACATTCATTCCATTCCCCTTACCATCATCTATACTCTTTCCCCACTCATATTTTCACCTATATTTTTCCTTAGGACCTTAAATGTTATTTGGTTATTTATTTTCTTAATATTATGTATCATAATATTCAGAGACAAATCGACTGACACATAAAGAACAAAGCATGCAATTTTTCATATGTCCAAAAATATTCACATACCAAAATTAAAGTATATATTAGATACAAGATAAGGAAGAAGTGAAATGCAGATGAGAAAAACAAATAAGTAAATAAATAAATGAGATTATGAATTCATCAACCCCCTTTTGATTACTTTTTTTTATTTAAAATGGAATTACATAAAAAACAGAAAATCTAGAAAAATGTAAAAAAAAAAAAAAATTTGCAAAAATAAAACCGAATTTTGGAAAAAGTCCTAAACATTTTCCTTTCTTCGTGTGCTATAATGCCAATACGGCTAAACACAAAACAAAGCTATATAATTTGATGCCAAAATTTCACTTATCTGAATGAAATTGTTTCAAACTATATATTTTAGTCCCAGAATTAATAACCAGCACACAGTTCAAAGAAAGGCACTATTTTATTTTAAAAACGCATGTTTTTTTGTGTGCAAGGAACTCAGACTTGGTGTGAATGAGCCTTACAGAGCATGTGCAGTACTAATAGTAATGAGCAGTGGACTGCACACTCACTCAATCCCTATGGGCTTTTCCTTTTCCCTCTCTCCCTCGACTCCTATCCACTTCTTCCTCCTACACATTTTTTATCTCTACACCACATCCTGTCATGATGTAAGCTTCTGTCTGAGTACAGACATCAGTGCTGCTCTGCAGGAATTCAGAGGAAAGGAACTGATCCTCCGCAGACGTTCCACAACCTCAGTGTTCTGACTCTGGAATAATGGCCTGCTTATGGAGAGCAGGAGAAGGAGGGATTACCATGACAACAGGGGATGCCGTAACAGCTGTGAGAGTCCGGTCACACACATGTCATAAATCCTGCAACATGGTGAGCTGGTATGTACATGGGTGGCTGAAGTGAACCTGTGATGGGTCACTCCAGAGTTCAAAGCTCAAACACAGCTGCTGCCCCCATGCATGTGAGAGCTGCGTTTACTGCGATCAATTCACAGCTACACACTTACAAAACAGCACAGACTCTAGAGCATATTCTTACATTTTCATACTTGTAAACTCAGTCATACTGGATACTTTTTCTCCTTCAAAACACAAAAATGTACCACAAGAAAACATTAAATAAATTCAAAAACTGCACGCCTAATTGCTTACTTTCTTCAAATTCTTATGCCCAAGTACAAGTAATTGTAATAATGATACTGAGAAAAAAACACTAATTATGCAGCTGAAAAATGCCTTGAAGAAAGAACATACACATCAAGATTCAGCCTAAACAAGACCCCAACAAAACAAGTTAAGACTTGAAGTCAAGATGCACACGGATACAGATAAGGCATGTTTGGCTCCTCGAGGCAATGTCAGTAAGAGAAGACAATATATAGTGCATTGATATAATAGATTGAACGGACAAGTAATGCAGAGGAGACAGAGGACAAGACAATAGAGAGAGAGAGTAATGTAAGCTAAATATGTCTGCAAGCCAGGATTTATGCTTACACGTGCATAAATGTGTGTCCTGATACACTGTGCTGTTGAACGCTCTTATTCCTAGCTGAACTCTAGCTACTGTACGCGTCTGAGCAAGTGTGAACATGAGTAGACATTGGTAATCCGCACTCAAAATACAGCACCGTGACAAAACATACAGCGCTGAAGAAAAAGCCTGCATAACTTTCCGCCACGCTGATTGGAAACTCTGCAGACTGCCAGAAAAGGACATGAGGACAATGTTAGACTGAATGTTCTATAACCGCAGGTCAAGGAGTTTAGAGGAATAGTTTAGCAAAAACTGTAAAAAGTATTTATTTTATTTTTTATTTTAAAGGGGTGGTTGATTGCGATTACACTTTTTAAACGTTAGTTATTGTGTAATGTTGCTGTTTGAGCATAAACAATGTCTGAAAAGTTGCAGCGCTGAAAGTTCAATGCAAACAGAGATAACGTCTTTTAAAATGATGGCTATTTAATGCCTACAAAAACGGCTCGTATGGACTACAACAAGCTACTTTCAGGGTACGTTACATTACAAACTCAGATAAACCCGCCCCCGGGAACATGCAGCAAAGGGAGTGAGGCCATGCTGCACTGCTTTAGAGAAGAGGAAGAGAAAACTAGGGGTGCATGTAAAAATCTATGAATCGCAATTCTGTCCTCTAACGATTCTAATCGACACACAAGTTCAAAATCAATGTTCTAACGCAGCGTTTTCCTCTGTCGCCCTACTCTGATCTCTCTCTCTCTCTCTCTCTCTCTCTCTCTCTGATTCAGATCATCAGCTCAGTGAATACACTTATTTTCACATAGCTATGAGAAGCGTTATACAGTCATGGCCAAAAATATCGGCACCCTTGGTAAATATGAGCAAAGGCAGCTGTGAAAATGAATCTGCATTGTTTATCCTTTTTATCTTTCATTAAAAAAAATTCACACAATTCTAACCTAACATTGATGTAAAACAATTGAAAGTGTGTGTGGGGGGGGGGAATCTCATTGTAAAATAAATTATTGCAACACCCTTTTCCCAGAGCAACAGCTCTGAGTTGTCTCCTATAATGACTGAAGAGTTTGGATAACACATGATAATAGATCAGAGACCATTTTCTTCATACAGAATCTCTCCAGATCCTTCAAATTCACAGCTTCATGATAGTACTTATCTTCAGTTAATAACATGATATTTTCTCCCCACTTTCAATTGTTTTACTTCAATAATAGGTTAGAATTTTGTGATTTTTTTTTGAGTGCAAGATCAAACGGATAAACAATGCAGATTTATTTTCACAGCTGCCTTTGCTCGTATTTATCAAGGGTACCAATATTAGTGGAGGGCACTGTATATATATATATATATATAAGACACACAGTTAACTAGACACTACAGAAAATATTTTTCACTTAATATCCCATCATGGCCTCCTAATAATCCCCATCCACTTGATTGACTCTATGTCTCTCTCTCCTCTCCACCTGTAGCTGGTGTGTGGTGAGCGTACTGGTGTCGTTGTACTGTGGCAGCCGTCGTATCATCCAAGTGGATGCTGCACACTGGTGGTGGTTGAGAAGAGACCCCCCCCCCCACATGATTGTAAAGCACTTTAGGTGTACACCAATACACAATAAAGCGCTATATAAATATATTAATTCATTCATTCATTCTATTTTATATTTATGGCAAAAGAAAGCATTTTGGAAATAACAAGTTGCCTTAGTATTATCACACTTAAAAATGACTGCTTAAATAAATAAATATATATAAAATATATATTTTAAGATTAAAACCACGTTTATATTTCAAGATTAAAATATTTAATATTTTATATTTGTATCATTTTAAAATCCTACTTTAAGCCATGACCATCTAAATGTACCTGAGATTGAACTGACCTACAGTCAAATATAACAGTCGGCTACTACATACTGCAGCTAAACTACTAAACCACATGCTATAAAAATGTTCAGAGGTGCGAACATCTCATAAAAAATACCAACATTCACAAACAGGTGTGCCTCACCGACCCAGTGCAGAAATATTCCGAAAGCACAACGCAGCTGAAAGAAATCTATAATGCCATAAGCCCTCACTGACAAGAGAACTCTTGTGCTCATATGAGCTTGCATCATTCCTGCAGACAGTATGAAAAACAACATGCTGTTCATCAGTTCTCAACTTCTAGACAGAAGGATGTCACCGATGACATGTATAATCACACCTCATTTCCTGAGAATGCTGGATGGGCAGCCTAGATATAAGTGTGTGTGTGTGTGTATTATCAGCACTAAAGCACATGAGGAGGGGTAAGTCGAGTTTGAAGGATAGTCATCTGTTCACACCTGCTCTGCATGCCTGAATCCCATCCTCCCCTGCTGCAAAAGCACTACTGTCAGTCTGAGATAATCTGAGCATCCAGCAGAATTGATTAGGGATTCGGGAATGCTTGCTACAGGGTATGAGGGAGGGTTAAGATGGTGGGATTTGTAAATTCCAACTATAATTAACCATTAACTCCTGAACAGGCATTTGTATAATTATAGTTCCTTTGGAATGACATGGGAAGATCAGAGGGAGTAGGCTATCTGTGTTTGTCTTTCCTTAACTGGGAGGTCAAGTGGATAATTGTTGCTAGTTCAGTGTTCAACCTGATGGTTCAGCTCTTAGCTTCTCCTGTGAGTCTCTGGGAAAGAGCAGTGGGTGTTTTCTGTCACCGATGCTGTCCAGACTCTAATTAGATATTCTTTCCAGAGTGTCTAATCTGTGTTTCTCCCATTGGCTCTAGCACACACAAACACACACACACACTGGACTCAAAGGGAGTAATCATGGCTCTCCCAAATAAATGAATCAAAGTCAAATACGCTTCAGGTACTTCCACATACTTTTAGTATTTGAAAACCACAAAGGGAAAATAAATAATTATTCAATGACTCAATCATAAAGACAATCACTTGTTTAATTCTTGAATGAATGAATATTTTTGGGGAAAAAATTTGAATTATTCACTTTTAATTCCCGAATGGATCTACATTTTAAACAGATCAATTGAATGAATGATTCACTGACTCAAATGATAAAAACAGTCACTTGTTGCCAAATACTGGCATATTTATGTAAACTGCAGAAAGACAAAATCCCCACCTGACCATATAGCCAATAGTCTGCATAATGTGCCTGTTGTACTTAAGTGCAACATAATTACACACAGAAATAGACTAAAAAGGACAAGCTGAGACTGATAAATGCAACTCATGAAGTAACCTATGAAGTCTCTCTCCCTGCCCTGCTCAGTGAAGTCTTTAATTAAATAAAAGTGAATGTATGTGCTCTGTGTATAGCCTTGATCAAGCATTAAGAGTCTTGAATCATTGGTGGACCCCCATCTCCTCTGCCATTGAAAAGTCCTGAAAGAGGAAGCAGGAAACAAGAGGCAGCGCCCACTTGCCCAGCGCAGTCGGAAAGCCTTTTGTGCTCCTCTGGGAACTCACCGAGAGGTTAGATGTGGTGAAGGCAGGTGCCCTCTTGTTCAGCACCATGAATCACCATAGTGCTATATTAGACATGGTTCAGTCTCAACTGCGACCTGTTTTAATTTGGGGTCATGATCCGCATCAAGACGGAACAGCTGTGACTGACCACTGAAATAACACAAGAAGATCTTAAATCATATAAAAGATCTTTATAAATTATTAAATCATAAAACGTATACAATTTAACAACTATTTATTAAAGATTTAACACAAATTATATTTATAGGGCCATATGGATTCGTTCAATTCAATGTTGTGTTTTCATTCAATACGACAATAGTTTGGGCGTCACATGTGCTTTAGTACATGCTTTAGTTTACAAAACCACGTCTCATTTATTCATATAGAGACGCGCAGAACCTGTTTTAATAGCAGTCTTTGTGTGGTTTAGTATTCACAGACTCGACTCCATATCACGATTTGATTAAGTGAACAGCTGTACTTCTAATTAATTCATTCAAAATGTGCCAAAATTTGTGACCTCGCGTTGTACAGTTGATTCCATTTTGACTGGATTCCACAATTTCATCTGCATTTTCTAATAGCAGAAATCATGTCGCCCTAAATTTATTTTGGCAGATAATTCACAGACTCGAGTCCATATCATGATTTGATCAAGTGTACAACTGCACTTTTGATTAATTCATCCAAAATTTGCCAAACTTTATGACATGCTGCGCTACACAGTAAATTCCATCATATCACCCTAAATTCATTTTGCGGATCCATTGGCAATGTGTTATGTGTTAAAAAACACCATGTCTTATTTATGGCAACTTGATCTCCTCGGTTTTTGTTCTCTACTTTCTGACCTGTCAGAAGTATTTCTTTTTAAACCCTGTCTTGCCTCAATCTGGCTTCCTGAGCTTTGGTCAGGTGCTCTGGATCCTTCAGCTCTGGCTTCATTATGGTCTCTGACAGAATGTCCAGGCTGGTCATCATTTAAATCAGAACCAGAGCTGTCATCTAGTCTGTTTTTCCCCCTTTCTCTAATTTCTGACCTGTCAGACGTCTTTCTTTTTAAACCCTGTCTTGCCTCAATCTGGCTTCCTGAGCTTTGGTCAGGTGCTCTGGATCCTTCAGCTCTGGCTTCATTACTGTCTCTGACAGAAGGTCCAGGCTGGTCATCATTTAAATCAGAACCAGAGCGGTGGTCTAATTTCTTTTTTTTTCCTTTCTCTACTTTCTGACCTGCTAGAAGTCTTTCTTTTTCTTTTCACTCCTCGTCTCATCTCATCCTGACTGTCTGAGCTTTGGTCAGAAGGAGCTCTCGATCCTTCAGCTCTGGCTTCAGTGTTGTTGACCAGCTGAGACAGTTCATCTTCTTTGTTGGTCGATTTTGTCTTCCCACATGCTGCTGGTGGTGTACTAATATACATTTGAGAACACTCTGAGATCAGGGAATCCATTAAAGAATCAGACTGGTGGTCTGATCTCCTCCTTTTGCTTTGAGTGTCTGGGAGCTCAGAAATCGTTGCCCCCTGTCTCGACTCATCCTGGCTAATCTGGTCAGCAGATGCTCTGGCCTCACTGTTCTCCCTGTGAGAAGGTTCAGGCTGTTCATTATCACTAGATGTTTCTTCAAGTGATGCTGGAGAAGAAAAGCCTGAGCTGAGAGAATCACTTGAAGAATCAGAATCAGAATCAGACCAGTGGTCTGGTCTCCACCTTTTCCATTCTCTCCTGTCTGACCTGCAAGAAGATGTTCTGGATCCTCCAGGTCTGGCCTTACTACTGTTGACCAGGTTTGAAGGTCCAGGCTGTTCATCATCTGTGCTAGTTCTATTCATATGTGTCTCCCAACGTGTTTCTGGTGAGTTATCGATAAGCATGGGAAGAGAATTAGGGTTGTGGTCTAATCTCCTCTTTTTCCGTTGTCGGCTCTCTGACCTGCCATGCGCTCTTTTTCCTTTAACGCCCTCTCTCGTCTTAACCTGACTGCCTGAGCTTTGGTCAGCAGATGTTCTAGATCCTCCAGCTCTGTCCTCATTATTGTTGGGCAGGACAGAAGGCCCAGGCTGTTCATCACCTTTGCTGGACTCACTTGTAGATGATCCTCCAGCTCTGGCCTCACTGTTGCCAACCAGACGAGAAGGTCCAGGCTGTTCATCACGTTTGCTGGACTCACTTGTAGATGATCCTCCAGCTCTGGCCTCACTGTTGCCAACCAGACGAGAAGGTCCAGGCTGTTCATCACGTTTGCTGGACTCACTTGTAGATGATCCTCCAGCTCTGGCCTCACTGTTGCCAACCAGACGAGAAGGTCCAGGCTGTTCATCACCTTTGCTGGACTCACTTGTAGATGATCCTCCAGCTCTGGCCTCACTGTTGCCAACCAGACGAGAAGGTCCAGGCTGTTCATCACGTTTGCTGGACTCACTTGTAGATGATCCTCCAGCTCTGGCCTCACTGTTGCCAACCAGACGAGAAGGTCCAGGCTGTTCATCATCTGTGCTGGACTCACTCATAGATGGGGTATTAATATACACAGGATAAAATGCGATTTCCAAGGCCTCACCTGATGCATAAAAAGCGATGGACCAGTAATCTGCATTCCAGGCCAGCATGTAGAGCAACGGATTGTGGTAAGGATCAGGAGTCAGGGAATATTGAGCAAGTTGATTGAGGGATCTTCGAAGCAAGTCTACAAAAAAACCTGCGTTGACAGCAGTGAAGTGACGTGGTATGCGTATTTGTGGAAGAGCCCTACGGATATCCCCGTCTATGACTGTTGCGTTAATCACATACTGTGGCCAAAATTCCATCAAAAAGAACTCATCGACCTCATCGAACTGAATGATAACTTGAGGGAGGTTATCATTAAAAAGGTCACCTTCAGCCATCTAAACTAGAAACTAATATACTAAACTACAAACTGCGTTTTTTTTATCTGTAGAAGTCATAGAGCTGATGCCCTAAATAAACTCCTGCTATTATGAGCCTCTGCGGTACACCTGCTTTACTTAAAACTTCTGCTTGGAATCCTGGCTGGGATGTCATCTGTGTGATCATTTGAATAATCTTTATTTAAAAAACAACAAATGCAGCACAGCTTTGAATGTTCTAAAATACATTGATTATAAATGTGACCCTGGACCACTAGTCTTAATTCTTAAGTCTTAAGTCGCTGGGGTATATTTGTAGCAATAGCCAAAAATACATTGTATGTGTCAAAATTATTGCTTTTTCTTTTATGCCAAAAATCGTTAGGACATTACGTAAAGATCATGTTCCATGAAGATATTTTGTAAATTTCCTACTGTAAATATATGAAAACTTATTTTTTTATTAGCAATATGCACTGTTAAGAACTTCATCTGGACAACTTTACTCAATATTTAGATTTTTTTGCGCACTCAGATTCCAGATTTTCAAATAGTTGTATCTCGACCAAATATTGTCTAATCCTAACAACAACAAAAACATGTATTGATCCTTATGACTGGTTTTGTGGTCCGTGGTCACAAATGAATTATCCAGTAAGCCTGTGTGTGTGTGCTTGTGTGTAAAAATGCTTTACATAAATATATAATTTTATGTTTAAATATATTATCTTATAAATAACATAACAAATATATAATTTACACACACAAGATTCTGCTGAACTCCTACAGATTTTAAAACATGCTCCTACAGAAGAGCATTCAGAAGTGGATTGGGAATGACTGGGAGTGACAACAATATTTAAATTCTGAGTTGAAACAGAATTGCGATGACTGACACTCATTACCATAGAAATGTATTGAAAAATCCCTGATCATTCAAACTCATGACAACACCTGAAGATTACGGAGGCTTGAAGGAATCCATCAATACATGGAAAAATAGGCACTCGAGCAATGTTTTGGTGGTGCACACGTAAAAAAAAAAAATCACGTTTGGAGTCCCACCTAGAGAGGAATAATCTCAAGACCCAACCAAAATATTTTAGAGTGAAATACGGGAAAAAAGCATTTGCTCTCTTTTAGTTTTCATTGCAAAACTCCACCAGGAATGCACGGTCTTGCTCTTAAGGTAGCTGCTCAGTCCAATTTGTGGAAACTGCCGCAATAATACACAAAATACAAAGTTTGAGGAGTGATGGGCTTTTACAAGCATGTACCCCCAAGTCAAATTCGGGAATAGCTGCTTCACGTCATTTGTATTGGGAGCCCTCCTCTCTCATTCAACCTTTTATGGCCCTTCAAATGGAGGTCTTTTTTGGCTTGTTTATCTGCCTTGTTTATCTCAGATGGAGAGAGAGAGGGATGGATTTATCACCTTTTCTGTCATTCCTCTTCTGGGTTCTCATGCTTGAGGGCAGAGTTTAGAAATCCTCTTAAAGGACACCCTGGAAATTTATATCAGAACTCTTGCTCCATTGTTTAATGCTTCTATTGTACTATATAGATGCCATACAGAATATAGTTGCTTTCATGGGCGTCAATGGCATGCTGAAATCTACTTATGAGACTTTTAAAGTGCCTCCTTCAGTATTTTCTTGGCTGCCCAGATTCTCTGTCTCTTGATTAAAAGTGGGGCCTAAAAAAAGGGGAAAGGCCTGTGAAAAAAGACCCCTTCGGGAGAAAGGGAGGGGGAATGGTATTTATATCACTCTATTTGCCCCCTTAACCAAAGTGACCCTCTCAGACCCAACCCAACCAATGAGCCATTGAATGGATGAAAGACTCCAACAACAGCTCTTGTTGACCTGACAAAAACAAACATTTACTCTCTCACTAACAAGGCCAGCCCTCTGTTCTCGCATTCACTCTATCCTTTCCCATCTTTTCAAGATCCTGTACTTTAAATTCCCCCCAAAAAACACTGTCATCTATCAGTGTGAACTGGAGAGGAAGGATTCAAGAACAAAAAAGGGAAAGAACGAGAGAGAGAGAGATGAAAGGGAAAGAATGCCCACATTAAAGGAGCTAAAAATGTAGCGCATTCAAGCAAATGCGGATTAATTCTATTTCTATGTAATGAGTCACTGTGTACTTGTTACCGTCAGCAGTGCTAGGTAAAGCTGCCAGTTCAGCTCAGTGTGATTTCACATATATTCATCAGAGGAAAAAAAATGAGACATCAGGGCTTAAACCACAGTCTGAACTTTACGCCAATGTGCCCAGAATGTAGAAAGAAACTTTTGTGCATGAACCAAACACATTAGCATTAAACTATTAATAGCCTGAATTCATAATGTCAGCTCATTCAAATGACTGAGAGCTGCTGAGAAATGAAATATGGAAAATTCAGATAACATTCTGATCAAGTGCAATGACAGTAATCGCACTATATAAAGTCTAAAGCGGACTGTGCGCTGAGATTTTTGTTTACACCACTAGTGATCCTGGAAAATCCAGATAAAAACATGGCAGCTAGTTTTACAGTTTTTAGCTGAATGATGACTAAAGATAAATTTAACAATATAGCTATGAAAAGTCTGATTTGCTATCACTATTTTTATTGTTCATCAAAGTGATTCTAATGATATCGTTCCTCTGTGTCATTGTTAAAAAGATGAAAATTAATATTCACACTGTCTTACAGCAGCCCAAAAAGTCTCTGGACACTTTTGCCACATTGAAAACTGAAATGTGCATTACATTTGATCTCAAAATATCAAAACAAGACACTTTTATATTAAAGAAAAATTCCACAAGCACAGTTTTCAGTCAAAACATGTCACAAAATAAAGCTTGTTAGGCATAAAAATGTGAAAGAAATGTAGAGTTCAAATAAAGTGTTTTGGACACTATATTAATATAATAACATACACCGGTGGTTATTCTTGCGAGAACTTACTGCAAGCATCCACAAAAAATAACTATATGAAAAACAGTGAAAAAATATAATAACATCAGAAAAAAGCTCTGTTACTGATGCGGTTATTTGGTTATTCTTGTCCAAATACTTTCGAGAACTTACTGCATTTTTGAAGCAAATGTAATCCAAATTAATATAATTCCGGAACGCTTTTGAAAATCCTCATAAAGAAGAACTTTGAAGTTTCTTCAAGGTGTCTGTAGTTTAAAAAATTAGTTTCAAAAAAGTTATAGATATTTAAGTTTATTGTAATAAAAAAACAATAATAAATAATATTTTATATTTTATTCATATCAATAAAAATTTGGTTCACTAAAAATTATAGAAATGCTATAGGTCTAAAAAGTTGTGTTCAAATTTGAGACTGATATCATAAAAAATGAGATTGTGACGTACCAACAAAGGACTAGGTGACATTCATGTCCAATTGAGTTAAAGGACACTTGGAGAACTTGACCTCAAAAGCAAAGATTGATATCTGTGAAAAAACAAAAAAAATAGATTATTAACATAAAAACTGAAGTTTAAGTGATTGTAAGTGTGTTTATTGTTTGCTGACCTTCTGTTGCTAATTGTCACTACATTATTTAGTCAAATATATCTAGTTATTTGGTCAAATTCAGATTAAGTGATTGTAAGTGTGTTTAGGCTTTTCAATAAATTTTCTTTTGAGCTACCTTCTCTTGTCACAAATTAATAAATTATTGTAACACATAATATTTCCTCAGTGGTCAAATATGAAAAGTAAAAGAGTCCAAATAGTTTGTCTTTCAGTTTAAGTTGGATATAATTGTTTTAACCCATGGCTGGGCCCATGGGCCATATTGGTTAAACACTAAACTAGTTCACCAGCTTGACCGGCACAGGCATGATCTTATTTACAACACAACATTAACATCATCCTCTGACGCCAGCCAGAACTTCCCTTTAAAGTAGAATCATCGATGAGCAGAAGATTTGACCTTGTCAAAATACACATCACTTGCCTTTATTCACAGCAAGTGAGAAGCCACAGCTGTATAGTATAAAGATTGATAACGAGCTCCTAATGTGTGAACATGAGCTTGAACTTTTATATCTAACAAACCAAAAAAGGAACATTTTAGATCTACATATTCTTGACTGACCATTCCATCAGTCAGTTTTGGTTTGTCACTGGTAGATAATCAGCAGACTTATGAAGCAGAGATAGGTCTTCAAACCTAATCTGTAGACATGTCGCCTGTGAACGAGAGCTATCTTGCACGCAAGGCTCAGATAAGCATGGTCACACTGCAGGTTTGTGTACCTATCCGCGGAAAGGCTGCAGGACCTCCCTTTTGTCTCCGGCATGAGAGAGGTCTTGGAGATCTTGGAGACGTGGAGGTGAGTTTCTTTATCTACAGCACGAAGGGACAGGTTTCAACAGGAATCAGGGGCGTTGCTGAACTCTGCAACTTTTCTGTTTGAAAACCACAATGACAGCCCCCACAAGCCATCTCAAAATCTCCCGCCCTCGTTTTAGGGGTCAATTGTTCATTTGGGTTTGACATTTTTTCTTGAAGGCTACCTCCTGGCCAGAAGGAGCTCAGGAATGTGAGGATCCCTGAGGAGGTGTGAATAGTTCTCATTCATTCCTATCCTAAGTGACATGAAACATCTACATGCATGCTATTGTTAAAGTTGATGACTAAAAATGATTCAGCATGGACAGCAATTATTCATATACTGGGCATGGATATAAAATTGAAATTATAATTTAATGTGATGAATTCATTAAAAATAATACCATGATTTTCTTAGTATTAATCATGCTACCTGAAATTATGATTTTTAGTGTTTTTGTCAGCCAGTAAGTCAATGTCTCTGAATTATCTTCACTTGGGAATTTAAATAATGTAATTATTCTTAATTATGACTTATTGTGATCAATGAATTGGCAATTAGCCCCCAAAAAATGTAAGGAGTTTATAGTCTTATCATTAAGCAATAATACCTCACAAAACATGTCTAATATCAAAGTGTTTCCTCACAATTCTTGCTATTTCTGAGCTAAATGAAAGTAAACAGAAACTAACTATTGACCCTGAAGTTCAAACAAAAATCAGCCAATCTTATCTTCAGTTTGACTATTGTCACGATAACCTCACTTATTTGTCAACATCCTCTCCTTGAACTCCTCAGAGTTCACTGCTTCATTATGAAGATGAAATGCTCTGCTGTTATTTGAGAAAGGAGTGGAGGAAACTCGGAAGTGCCCTGCGACGCTTACAGCCAATAAATGAGATAAGAGCTGTCCGTTCAAGACTGAAATCAGGAAGGGAAGAGATAGAAAAAGCAAAATCAGTGCTACTATTTGGAGAATGCATGGTGAGATGAAGGCTGTGGACCGGTAGTGACCTGTAGACACTGTGAGCAAACCAGAACACATGAGGAACCGAACTAACAGAATGACTGGAACATGTTAATAAGAAATTCACACTGGTCAATTATTTTCAAAGCAGAAATGTATATGGAGAGGTTGTGTCTGCTGATCCTTCCAGCGGAGAAGATCATGCATGGCTCCACAAAATCTTTAGAAACAGCATCCTTTCCAAAGAGGGCAAAACCAGCAATTTTTGAAGGGAAAATGCTGTGGAGAAGTTGGGATTGGATCATTCATGATCTCAGTTAGAAATGACTACAATGGCAAAACGCCTATAACTAGGCAGTAAAATCTAATAGAATAAATTATATAAGACTCAGAACATACATGCTTACTACCCAATGCAATGGAGATTATGCCAAGAAAATATGCAGACAACAGTTAGACTAGAAGTGTCTAATCTTTAGATCTTGTTTACCTACTAGATATCTATCATCCATGGAAGTGAAGGTTCAGAATCAAACACATCTGCCACACAGGGAGATGTGCAAAGTTTGCCCAGATGTTCAGATGATCTATTTTGAGCTTTCCTGTAGCTCAACTGGTAGAGCATGGCGTTAGCAACGCTAAGATCATGGGTTCGATTCCCAGGGAAAGCAAGAGCTTCTAAAAAATGTAGAAACTGTAACTTGAATGCAATGTAAGTCGCTTTGGATAAAAGCGTCTGCTAAATGCATAAATGTAAATGTAAATGTAATTTAAACCTGTCAGCTAAGTGTTTCTTTGTAAAGAAACCTTACAATTAAACCCTAGCCCTGAAAATAAATAACAAATATAATAAAATACAATAAAACAAAAGTATTCAAATTGTATTATATATATAAAAAAGAAATAATATCCATGTCATCATCACAATCATATGCACATTAACATACGAATGCTTGTGTTTATAGATTCACCCCTATTCAGTATTCAGCCCTGATTAATGATGTTGTGAGCTACACTGATACACAGAGTTTAGCAAATCATAACAGATATTCACATATAGAAAGGCTTTTGTTTACCTTGTGGGTTTGCACTTTTTGGATAATGTATATCAAAATTACAACTGTTTTTGGCACCAGAAGCCTTTCTGAACATTAAAAGTCTGGGAAATAATAAAATGCTACAAAATAAAATATGGCCCCTTTAATAAATAATAGGAGGTGAGCAGAGGTCAGCAGTGTGTTTGGTGTCAGTGAAGATAAATGTATCTGGGATTTAAATGGGATGCTGGGGGAAAGACCACAGACAAAACCGTTTGTCATGATCGATGGCTGAAGTCGAGGTAGAGGGCTCTGAAGAATCTAGGCCAGGAGTTCAGATCCCTGCTGTTTCTGAATTAATGATGGTTCACACTCATGGGCGAGACACTATAATGGACGTCTGTTATGAACACGCCTGCTCATATTAAAGGGAAGGGCAACTAGGGCTCTGACTAACAGGAAAGATTGATCATAAAGTTTTTCAGTGTGCCCTTGTCCTATTATGGTCAGATTGCGGGGTATTGTCTTTTCTTCTCCCTCCCATTAACAGGCCCATTTTCATGCTTGGTAAACACCATGAAAGCGTGGGGGAGAAAAGGGCGGATATTTGTATATGCATGTTTCCGTGTGCATCAGTTCATTTTAAACAGAAAAAGAGAAAGAAGGAGGAACGCAATAGGAGAGGTGCATCATAAGATGCATGCATAAGAGCAAGAGTATCTCAGAAGAGACATTATTCATAATATCAGCTCATGCTGGATATTTATCTACAGGTCTGACAGATAGAAAGCATGTCGTGCATTCCTGTGGAAAAAGTAAAGGAAAAGCAAGGGAAGATGCTGAGAACTGCACAATGGGAACTTTGTTTGCCAAGGTATGCAGGCCACACACTGGGACGTCCCATACCTGAGACTAATCACACACCAAACTTTGACAAGGTAGATCTTGTACCTGAGGCATAATGCACTGTCAGTGGAAAATTAGTGTCATTGTACATATAAAAAATGTATGAAAATCAATTCATTTTCCTACCCTTTCCAAACCTGTATGACTTTTCATACGTGGAAGGAAGACAAAATAATATATTTTCTTTTTAAGTGTAAAAGTGTTTTGTTCATACAGTGAAAGTCAATGGGATTTAATTTGATTTGGATACCACTGGCTTTTAATATAAGGACAAAAAATAGTTGAAACATTCTTCAAAATATCCTCTTTTATATTCCACAGAAGAAAGTAAATCATACATTTTTGGAATGATATTTTGGGTGAACTGTCACTTTAAGCTAGCTCCTGATCAAATGGTCTCTACATAATCGCAGGAAAACTGATGCCAAGCAAGGCTAGGGAGAGCAACTGACTGTTTTAATAGACCAAGAGAGAGAAAACAATCAATACATCCAGCTCTACAGTCTTGCCATTGGATAAACTCAGTCCTTCCTTAATAAGAAGAAAACTTTAGTTCTGTCCGGCTCTCACGACTGGCATCGTGCCCATCTCCGCGCATGGCACACAATGGGGCAGTTTAGTCCCCACTGAGTCCCACTCAACCCCACCCCCCACGATACACTCAAACACACTCACCTGGTGTACGGTGCAGCTCTGGATTAGACTTCGCCTATTTTTAACTATTGTTTCATATGCAACAAAAGGGCCCAGAAAAGGGCACAGGATTTCTGCTATAGAAGAAAAGTATTTTTATGTATTCAAGTGTTTAAATGGTTCTGAGAACTTGCACTATATTTTAGCATAAAGTGCAAACTTCTACACAGGCAATTGTACTTGTGTAAACAAGCATGTTTGAGAAATAGAAGGAAAAATAAGAAATAAACAACCCTGTATATTTAAAAGAGTGATGAAAGTCTCCCTGACAGGCTTGATTATTGTTTTGATGCAGTGTGGGGTATAATCTAGACCTGTTTCCTGATGGGACGGGATCCATCCATGATCTTACGCAAATGATTACAGGTTGATGTCTGAATACTTCAAACAAGAGCGTAAGTAATGAATCATCAAGTTTAGGCTTAGCCAAGTACATTAGTGGTTATTTCCCAGGCATTTATGTGCTATTAACAGCAACACTGAGTTTGTTTTTGTCTTTAAACTTAACTCAGAGTAATATTAAACTAATGTGCCCTGAGGGATCATACACACAAATGAAGTTAACAGTGAGCATTTGGTTAGGAGAGGTCCTGCAATAAAGTGGATTTTTTTTTGCCTTAAAGGTACTGTAAGTGTGTGTTCCATTAGACTGAATTAGACTGCTGCCCTGCCTTCAACCGCACAATATTCTCCAAAACCTGCCCAAGCTATGTCAGCAAACCTGAATACATAACATATGCCATCAGGCAGTCCACATTCTCAAGGCTTGCATATATTTTGTACATATTTCATATTGTTTCTGGTTAATACTCATTGCATTTGCAGAAAACAATGTGTGGGGTCATTTAACAGACAGAAAAAGAGAGCGAGTTTGGTTGTGATGAGGAGGGTCGTTTTCTCCCTGAACAGGTTGAGACAGATATTGAGTAACTAACATTCCAATCTAATTAATCTGCTCTGAGGGGTCAGAAAGAGCCTCATACCTGTATTAGAGGATGCCTCTAAAGCAGCATCACTATCACTGCTCCTCATCTTCAGGTATAGCTCTGAACAAACCCCTAACTATACAGTATAAGACGTTTGGTGTTTAACTAATCCCGCTCTGCTTGTGGTATTGACAAGGAGGATATTTCAAACCATTCTGGAATGACCTCTTACTCTTCTAAGAGATCTAACATCTGTGTTAAACTTAAGACACACTATAACGGGTGAAAAATTTACTTGGGCCGAGCAACCATCTATTAACCATTGTTCGTTCATTAGTAACTACATAGCAACATGTTTAAACGACTCAGATCCCGTAGCAATGCCTTGTCAGCCACCTAAAACAACTGTGCAACTTCATCTTGGATCTTCAGATGAAGATTTGATGGCATTCATATATGTAGCACATCTCTCACTCTCTCTGCTCTGTGATGTGTGTATGAAAGCTCATGTATTGCTTTTTAACAAGCTGGTTTAAGTGGCACTGAAAAAACACCAGCCACATAAAAGAACTCAGTACAAAGCCAGCCACTGCTTTCCGCCTCCATTCAGAGAGAGAGAGAGAGGGGGAGGGAGGGAGAGAGAGGGGGGGTGAGGGAGGGATAGAGAGATTACAGCCATGTTCAGCTGAATGAGACCAAAACTACATAGCCAGGTTATACATACAGCAAAACTGCTCTGAGAGACAAGACTAAATATATAACAGCTACTCAACTGATCAAATGTTTAGAGTCAGTAAGATTTTTGTTTAATGAAAGACATGTATATTTTTATTCAGCAAGTATGCATTTAATTGAATGAAAATAAAGTGATGCATTTACTATGTATTATAAATGCATTATACATGCATTTACTATGTAGTAAATGCATTTATAATTACCCAAAAGATTGCTATTTTAGATAAATGTAACTTATATTTAACTTTCTATTCATCAAATAATCCTGTAAAAACAAAGAAATGAATCAGCACAATTGTTTCAACATTGATAAATAAGACATGTTTCTCGAGCATCAAATCAGCATATTAAAATGATTTCTGAAAGATCATGTGAAGACTGGAGTAATGATGCTGAAAATTCAGCTTTGCATCATAAAAATAAATTAGCACTTAAGATACATTCAAATAGAAAACAGTTATTTTAAAATTGCTATAATTGCAGGTTTTTCTGTGTGTGCAGATTCTTTGTGAGCCAAGGCAATACATCTCTTAACAAAAATACAGTCATTGTGAATATAGTCATAAAATAAGTTGTGATCCAAGCTTCTCATATTAATGCCTTGTAGCTTGATCGCTAATCACTTCCCATTAAATCCAGACAAACCACTTCTTGAGAAATGAGGCTAGACTGTGTCTAAAGAGCCTGGAACTCAATAGAGGAACTTTAGTTGGCAGTAAATTGCTTCCCTTCCTCTCTTACTCATTTGGGCAGCATATAAGCTATACGCAGCAGTGCTAAATGTTTATGTAGAAGCCACTGGGAATGCTGGGGGACAGCATGAGTAATGTTTATTTACCATGACAGTTTAAAAAGTAATAATCTTAAATGGCCCCTGGCTGTTCTGCTATTCACAAACAACAACCTTCGATACACAAGACCAAGACGTGAAGTGTTCAGAGCAACAACAAAAAACACACCTTGATACTCCTGACTCAAGTATGAATGGATGAGATTCAACTTAGAGTCCACCCTTGAAATTCTACACTCATGTGCAATCCACAAAAGCGCCTGCTGCAGCCGAGTATCAGATGACTCTACTGTACGGTGAATAATCTGATATGTGTGTGTGGGTGGGGGTGTGATAGAGAGTTGACAAATGTAAGGAATGCATCAGTAACATACCTGTCCTAAGTCCAGAGTGACGTTGATCTCGTTGTATTTTGTACTGCGGGAGAGAGGAGGGCTTTGCCACCATCGCTCGGTGCCATCGATGGCATTGTTGATGGGATGCGCTTTGTTAGTGTCTTCTGAGGTGCAGATGTCACAGTACTGGCCCTGATAACACAAGAAGTTCAATTAAACTGTAAATTAAGTTAATGTCATAATAAATCCTTTGAAACAGTGATCAGCAAATAGTTTTAGACACTTGATGCTTAGCTGGATTTGTAGGAGTTTACTCTGCAGGACATTTTAGTGAGAAGAAACCAAAGAATTCACTCCCTTCATTATCCAACTTCTGGCAACCCAACCCCATTTTTATTATTATTTATAGCTATTTATACTTGGCTAGGAAAATTGTTTTATATAACAGTATAAATGAACGAACAGGAGTGAAATCGATCATAAATTCACCTAATTATGTGAAGACCACACATGTGTGAAAGTTTCAGAGATTGATGAGATAAGATTTCCTTTGACTAGCAATTAATTTGGCCTTTACTTACAGCCAATTACCATGGTTAGTATAGCTGCTGTTATTACTGTAAAATAATCATAATATGAGATCTCCTTCAAACTGTGCTTCCAAAAATATTTGTTTTCGCTAGTTTTATCATACACATCTAAAATAATAATTAAAATACCTGAATCATTTTGACGACATTTAGCATTTTTCTTCAAAAAGGTAGAAATAATTGTATTGTTTATTGCATAACATAATTCAATAGTATAACTATGGATAAGCAAAGTTTGGATACTGATGAATATAAAATGATTGTGATTTTAGTTAAAGTGCAGTAAAAATGGACTGCAGGCATGTGATGTTGTGTCTTGAGAAGATAACCACAGGAGGTGCCTGCAACAACCGATCAGGTCGCAACATTTTACTAACATTTTCTTTGAAGTGTGGTGCAAGTCTGTGTGCGTGTGTCTCCCTCAAGGTCTTATATGAAATGCCACACATTCCTCTGGGAAAATCCCAGTAGCAGTGCTACACGCGGGTTGCGTTTTACTCTTTACAATGTTTAAACATTTCACTCACTCGCCAACAAGCTAAGTCGAGTCTCCTAAGCCTGCTGCTTATGAGGCTTCAGTAGGAGTCTCTTATGAGGAACCATATACTTTATAGGGATCTCTGGCCTTTTCAACTTAAGCAGGTGCTCTCAAAAAAAAGATCAAGATATTGCACCGTTCCTCAGCCCCAAAGCACTGTCCTGATTTTACAAACAAAAAAACGAATTATAAAAAATACATATTACCATGTTTTTGGACAGGTTACTAATAAGTCCAATATACATGATAACAACATTATGTAATAAATCTTTAGGACTTGTATTATGGCAATAATAGTTGGAATATCAAGTAAACTAATATGTGACCCTGGACCACAAAAGCAAGGGTCAATTTTTGAAATTTAGATTTATATATAATCTTAAAGATGAATAAAAATAAGCTTTCCATGTATGTATGGTTTGTTAGGATAGGACAATATTTGTCCGAGATACAAGCATTTGAAAATCTGCAATCTGAGGGTGCAAAAAAAAAAATCGAAATATTGAGAAATTCAAATTTAAAGTTGTCCTAATCAAATTCTAGCAATGCATATTACCAATCAAATATTACGTTTTATATATATTTACGGTAGGAAATGTACAAAATATCGTAATGGAACACGATATTTTTACTTGGCATAAAAGAAAAATGTATAATTTTATGGTCCAGGGTAACATGGTAATTCAGCATTATGGTAGCATATGTTATGTATAGCTACAAAAACGTCAAAAAGTGCATTTCACAAAGTCAATAGAGTCCAATATTAGCTATAACTAAAACAAACAAAACATCAAAATGTGCTTTTGTCCATTTTTAGCAACGTAAACCTAGGCAAAGTAAGTATTTCCCACATCTTTACCTGAATAGTCTGGCTTGGGTCCCCTAACATGGGCCCCCCGACCAGTTTGCAGTACAGGTCTTGAATCGGCTGCTGGCTCTCGTCCACTCCGCAGGTTGCCGTGGCCGTGATTTTAGTCCCCTCCGCTAGATTAAAATACGGTGGGTGCAGACTGAATCCGTTCACGCCGTTGATGGGCAACTCCTGCGCCGTTAAAGCTTCAATGAGCAGCAGCGACAGAAACCCCAGCATCGGTCCCCTCGCCATCTTCACCTGTGCCGCACACTCAACACTGCTACAGCCGGTCAAAATATCCACGGAGCGCTTGCTGTGGGCTTAGTCACGGACATCTGGAGAGACCCAGAACACGGAAAACAGTTTCGGTTTCTTTGTGAGTGTGTAAGGTACAATAATAGGTTGATACGCAGCTCGGTGGCACCTTCTCTCTCGGTCTCTGCCTCTGTGCTGCTGGTTCAGTTCAGAGAGGGCAGTGCACTGTGTGTGTGTGTGTGTGTGTGTGTGTGTGTGTGTGTGTGTGTGTGTGTGTGTGTGTGTGTTGAGCTGAGAGAGGGCAGTGCAGTGCGTGTGCAGTCTATCACACACAGTGCGGGACCCAATGAATAGGTGTTATGTCATGGCCGAGGACCCTGTTTCTGCGCATTTATAAAACTAGGGACAACAATTGACACAGCTTGTTTCTGTGGGACAAAAATGATAAAGTTATCACTGTCTTTTTTGGCCATGAATGGACACAACAAAGCCATACAAATATTATCAAGTCGCGGTCTACACGACACGTGAGCTATATTACTAATCATATACATTTTCTAAAGATTTCTTGAGAGGAAAATACGTTAAATCTTCCCGCCCTCGGTCTCAAATGTGCTCTAAGGAGATGATGTCCGATTCATGGACCGAGTCGAATCTTAAACCCGAATGATTCGTTAACGAATCCGTAATTCGGTTCTCACATAACAGCTAACGTTATAGAGGCACGTGCTGTCCTGAATGCAGCCGTGACTGTATTCATAGTAAAGCACGCCACAAGTACCTTATTACTTTTATAAAATGATTGTTACTTAAGAATCAGTTTTATAAACTGATTGTCACTTAAGATTTATTATTGTTAGCCTACTTTAAGTAAAATCATAAAATGATGTGCTTCAGTCGCCTTCAGCTAAGTCCTTGAAATGTAACCAAAACTAGGATGGAGCTCAAATAAAAACAGAGACTTTAGCTTGTTCTCGTGTGAGCTGTCTTTTTAAAAACATAATTGTTGATATTACCTTACATACATATCTTTATCTTTCAGGATGACAAAACGTTTTTTTTCCCTTTAAACCTGACCAATTCACCGAATAACGTACAGTAGGCCTACTATAACGTTACCTGAAATGGTAATAATTTGGGAAACATGCAAACACAACTCATGAGAAGACTGTCTTTGACTGAGAGGAGTGTGGCCTTAAATTTAAAGGTGAATGAAACGGTTAAACCTAATTCAGTTTTGACCGTATATACCAATGCATAAGCAACAGGAAAAATGAAACTAAAAATAAACATGAAAATTGAAAACATTTATATTGATGATGGTGGTTACTTAGGTTGCTAGATCTGTTTTAGCAGTGTTTGGCGAAACGGGCACAGCTTTGTATTTATTGACCAATTTCCATTAAGGACTGCAACTACTATATTTGCTCTGCAGCATATACAAATATCACTCTTGCAAAAATGATTGCTTGCTACAAAGAAATGTCTGCTAAAAATGTTTATTTCATCTTTTAGTAAGTAATATTGGAACTATATATATATATCATTTGTTTTGTTTGTTTTTTGTTCTCATAAGAGTACTACTATAGCAGTAGAGTTGTATTGTGACAATCTGTGAGAGTGTATAGGAAAAAAATGCTACTTTGGCTTTGGCTTCAAGCACCATGGTATTCATGTGGTATTTTTAGGTATTACCATAATCCAAGAGGTCATGATTTTGCTGGTTAGCATGATCCTGTTAACCCCTGCTGGTACATATCAGAACTACACTAATTGCACTCTAGCTACATCAGTATTGTATCTTTCACCATTGGCATCTATTCAAAGACATTGGTGTATTTTCACTATATAGGCCTATATATTAACTATACTAAATATATAGCCTATGTTAACATATATAAATATGTTTACATTCATATATAGTGTGTGTGTGTGTGTGTGTGTGTGTGTGTGTTACACTATATACAGAAGTTTATGTTTGCCTGTAACATAAATCCCAATTATTTTACCAGTTTTTGAATGGTGCTTTTCTGTGGTGTTACAAACAGCACAGCCAAGAGAAAGGTCATCAGTTTTAATGATATAGGCCTGTATCAGATAAATCGCTTTAGGGCTTTATCTTATTTCCGGTGCTTAAAAAACTCTCACAGATTCTGCTCATACTTTAAAAGGATATTTTTTTGCAACACAGTGCATGCTATTCTTTTTAAGAGTTAAAAGTCTCAAATCAGTGCAGTATAAATCAAATGTTGTCACAGCAGACAAGTAACATTTGTAATAGCAAGCAGAGACCCATCAGAGCATGCACTCCGTCCAACACTGTGAGATTTCCCACCAGAGCTCGTTCACATTCCTCCACACCTCAGGCCTTCATTTTCCCGTCTGCAGAACCTGAGGTTTAATTAAATGGCAGCGCTCCAGAGAACAAAGTGAGAGAGAGGGGACAGAGGGAGGAGAGGAGCAGGTGTTTTCTTCACCCATCATTTTGACCACCTGAAACACAGCCAGATAAAGCCGCCCCCTCTGACTACGAGTCACATAAAACACACAAACACACACTATTATTCACACTCCTCTCCAGTCCAGCAACTTATCTTTATTTGCTGCAGAATAATAAGCTTTAACAAGTCATATTTTAATCAAAATGAAAACAGTGTCATCATTTATTCAACCTCATGTCATTTTAAACTCTTTTTTTTCTCTCTGTGAAACATAAAAAGGCAGGATGTCCAGGCCGCTCTTTAACACGCACTCAAATTAGACAGCAACGAATGGCTGTCAAACTGTAAGAATAAGATGGCAGCCAGATGTCTGAAGACATTTAGTAGCTCTCCATTAACAAAAACAGACAAATATGGCTTGTTCTTACATGTCACTTTTAATGAATGAAGCTTAAGGCTGACACTAACATTTTCATCTGTTCTACACATGTCGACCTCTGAACTTTGCTCTCAGGGGAGTATCTCAACAAGCTGGCAGGGGTCAGATCGGTGTTTGACTTTGGAAGTCTAGAGTCCTCGTGCTAAAGCAACCGAACGCTCATTCACAAGAACACATTCCACACGGCAGACCAAAATGAAAGAGCAGAGAGACAAATCTCACAACAGAAGAATGAAGGAAATGCCATCCGGCTGTCACATACTTCCTTTATGGACAAGAGAGTCAACTCGCAAGACACGAGATGAAAGAGAGAGGGGGGTTTGCTTCTTTTTGTCCGAAGTGTCTGTGTCAGTGTATTAGTCTCTAGGCTTCTTAACCGAGGACTTAGTGACCTCTTGGTTGCCAGGGATTACTTTTAAAGAGTGTGAATGATGTGGAAACGCCCCGTTACACCCTTACAGACTTAGAGCAGGTCAGTAAACTAGGGTTGTTCTAACTTTACAAGATGGATATGTTCTAGTCACGTGTTTTTCCTTCTCAGATAATCTGCTGAGTGACAGTGATATTGATTGATAAGGTTCAGAGGAAGCCGTGTTGTGTCTAAAACACAGTTCTGTTGTGGTATATTCATATACTTCAAACACAGACGTGACCAGACAGCCCTGATCTTAACTGTGATGTGGTTCCTTGCTCTTTTTCACCTGTCAGGATGAACTGAGTCATTGTTTTGTGCACATGAGAGATGGTGAAAATAAAACTATATATATGTATATAAAAAAGTGAGTGAATCTTGACAATGTAAAACTCTTTATTGCATGTGGTTTCTAGGGAGTTTTGTGTCTTGCTAATGTGTCGTCCTATAATACTATTGTAATTTATAGTGTTTTGAACCATACTATAGTAAAGTACTTGAATTATATTATTAAGCTCAGAGGAGCTTTATTTGTCACATACACAACTATACAGAGTATAACCAGCAGTGAAATTTGTGCTCTGCATTTAACCCATCCAAGTGCACACACACCTGGAGCAGTGGGCAGCCGATGCTGTGCACCCGGGGAGCAGCTGGGGGTTCGGTGCCTTGCTCAAGGGTCTCACCTCAGTCGTGAACAATTCCTGCCGGAGCCGAGATTTGAACCCACAACCTCGGGTTACAAGTCCAACACTCTATCCATTAGAGCCACAACTGCCCCAAATGAATTTGTTGTGGTAATTCTACAGTTGCTGTGGTAATATAACTATAGTAATATAAACAAATTACTTTACCCAATACTGTACTATGTTTTTTACAACTATGGGTATATTATACTACATTACAATACACTACAGTTTACTGTAGTAAAAACTAAAGTATACTATATTTACTATAAATTACTATAGTATTTTTTCATGTGGGGTGACGGATTACTTTAGCGCCTTCAAGTGGCTCATGAACCAGCCATCTCTTCCTCTTGACTAGTTATAGCACAAAATAAACATGAATGAACATCAGAAGGTTATCTCGTTTCAACTGTGGAAAGAAATATAGTATAAACCAAATTTCAAGCTCAAGTCCACCGACAAAGGCCCTGTCCCAAATGGAACACTTCATGTGCACTCACGGTCTTACGGACTTACAATGGCCACCACGTGCGCGTGTCCGTTAAGTCAACGAGACCGTATGGGGTTCCATTCCTCATTTTAGTGTTCAGATGGGTGCTCGCGAGCGCCCCCGTTGCTGCTGTTATGCGCCTTCGATCCGCACTCCTGCCGAGCCCGTACTGGGGCGAGCTCTACAATAGACTTCTACCCGACAGTCAAAGCAACATTACGTCACAAAAGTGCAGACTCAGAGGAAGACCGTGAGGGTTTAGGGGGCCATTTGGGACAGGGCCATACATCTACTCTCCAGTCTGATTGGTTTGTCGGACAAAATGGCAGATTCAGCAATATGATTGGTCAGATTGCCTGCCAATCAAACTCCCAGTGAAGGGTCAATTATGAGATTGTTGCAATTTGTTTAGATTTTTTTTTTTGTTGCAATTACAAGATATTAAGTCACATTTACGAGAAAGTCACAACTGTGAGAAATGGTCTTAATTGATATTGAAGATATATGACACTATATATATATATATATAAATTTGCAATTATGAGATATAAAGACAAATAAAAATTACTATGAGAACTCACAACGTTGAAATAGTCACTTATTTATGATATACATTTGCAATAATGAGATATGGAGTAGCAGATATGAAGACAATTATTATATATATATACATATATAGAGTTTCAAATTGGAGATATAGTCATTTTATGTTAATATATTATTTTAATATATTATTAATGATAGTATTTTTTATATTATTTTCAATATAGAATTATATTCATTTATATATATATGTATATCTAACTAGAACGTGTATTCTTTATACTCTAGTGGAAATGAGCCCACCACTAAGCCTCTATGATGTTCTGATTTAGAAAGTCTATGGGATTTTTTTTCAGCTGTTTTTTATGTGTGTCTGTTTCAACAAACACCACTAATAGATCACGAGATAGTGAGGAGCATGTTGCTGTGAATGAGTCAACTTTTGTCTTCCCCTTACACAAACACACCACTTGCTCGATGTGTCAGACCCCTCAGTCCACACGTTAATAATTACTGCAGGATCTCAACACCTCCGCATTAACACAGACAAAGAGACCGAAATCCCACGGTAAACATCCACCAGCACCAACAATAAAGAGCAGAAAGTCCTCTTGAAACCAAACTCATATTAATGGAAATAGCAAAAAGACAGGACCTCAGATGATTTATTTGGCCCCTAGCAAAGACCAAGTGAGGAGTGCTGCATTAAAGTTTCAACAACAAACTTGGTTCCAGTGGAAACAGATGGAGTTTAAGGCCTAATCCCCGAGTAAAACCGGCATGATGGGTACTAGATTAATCTTTCCAGCAGCCTAAGCCCTTTTAGCAAAGAGCAGATAGTTGGCACCGATAACATTTATAATCCAAACTAATTGTATTACAGGTACTGTATATATAGTCTTCAGGCATAGTTTTATTATACTGGCATCAAGCCCAGAGATTATGTTAGCATGTGAGCGTGACGGCTGACAAGTTCATACGGGTTTGTAGCATCTTTCGCACTCCTTCAAACGGCTTCCTCTTGCTCTTCCACAGTTTTGTTAAGATCACTTTGAAGTTCAGTCTGCATGAAAGGAGAAAATCAGAGCGCTAACTGCGGATAAGGAACAAAAGGCCGGAGGTCTCGCTAAGTGAGCAGTGAAGCATTCCAGCCAGACACTCTACAGCCCTTATAATGATGAGAGAGTATATATCTCACAAAGAACACGCAGCAGACATGTGACAAACCAGACGTGGATTTCCACACACAGTACAAAGTGATTAGCATTAGCAAGTGATTGGTGTTTTCAGACACAAGATGATAATGTTGAAGGGCTGTAATGGCTGCAGCTCTTTGGTGTCTGAGAGGAAAGAAGGTGAGTCTTTTGTCACGGGTATAACGCATAAATGAATTAACACTTTTCACCCTGTTTAGTGGTCAGCCTTCACCCTGCTCTCTCAGTGAATCACTGCATCGCTGGAGCCATCGATGATCTGTAACTGCAGATTCTTACAGGTTCCATTTGTTAACATATAGCTACTATATTAGCTAACATATAAAGTCAAATTTTGATATATACATTTTTTTTAAAGATGCAAATGCATCACATAAATCCACAAGTGCACTTTTTGCACTTGTTGTAACCCTGCACACTAGGATAAAATACAGAAATAAAACGTATAAAGTACTGAAGGACTGTCCTAGTCTCGTCTGCATGATATCAGGATGTTGTGTATCTCCATTAAAGGAATGAATCCAGTCATTATATCATTGCATGTTTTAGATCTTTCTGTCATTTTGAGGAAAGGCCACAGGCATTGTGTGACCTCTGTAACTGAAAAGAGATAAAGAAGCTCTCTAAGAAAAGATGTGTGCCCAGAGACGAGTAAGAAAGATGGGAGACAGAAACCCAGAGTGTCTGAAAATAACCATGTCTTTCTGACAAACAGACTGTCATCAGCTGTGTAAAAGAAGAAGAGTGAGACACTAAAGTGAACAGGACTATGACTGCAGCAGGTGAAATCACAACCGTGGTCACAAATATACAGCAAACAATACAGGCACTCAGTCAAAAACATGCTTGAGTGAATGTAACATTGTCCACATTGTACTGGTGTTGCTATTGAACAACCATTTAACCATTTTTTGTCAATTTATGTAAAGCTGATATACTGTATATATAAGATGAAAAATTCAAATGCTAAATTAAATTTAGAAATATTTCATTGGCATATGCATTTAAATAATTATGTTAATCTAAATAACTAAAATTACTAAAACTATAGATGAAAAAAAATTAAAAGCTAACCACTAAAACTTTTATTTATTTATTTTAAACTGAAAATACATACATAAAGCTAATAAACATTAATTCAATATTACATAATACTAAAATCACATAGGATTTTTACTTTGTATTAATATAATCTAAGGAATCTTAGCAATATCCAGCGTTCCCACACATTTTCCATTTCCAAATCCCATACTTTTCCAGACTCAAATTTCCAAACCTCTCGGTAGATTTTCAGACTATATTTATGGTTCATAGAGCATTATTTTCAGCCTTCTTTTTGGTATATAGTACAGCCAGTCACCTGTAAATATTTTTATTTTCTAGTTTGTATTTTTTTATTTTCTTGAAATGACAACATACAGAGTCCTTCAAATAAAAAATAAAACAATAAATGCATATAAAACACACTTTTTTTGTGCCCTCTATTCACGTGCATGGGAATGTTTTGCATGCTTACGCATTACAATTTCTAGTTTTATATAACCTATTTCCTTTGTGCATCACTGCATCTTACTATGAATAAAACAATAGAATGGATGCACATGAATTAACAGAGATCTACCTGCTCAAATTTTTGCTTTTCTCATGGTAGTACCTCTAATATCAAGGCCTAATGTCCTCTGTGGTGGAGAAACCACGACATGAAATGGAACGATGGCATACAATTTACCAAGTTCAAGGGTCTATAAAAGTGTTTAAGATTTGGCTTTCTTTGGGGCAATATGCCATATTTCAAGGCCTTAGGTCTCTTTAATGCATAGTCTGTTGTGGCCAAGAAACCACACTGTGAAATGGGCTGATGGCACAACAGGTGGCTCAGTGTGCACTGTCCTATATGCTACATTTTATGGTTTCTAGTGTGCACACATAAAAGTCTGTATATTTTTTAATTTTTGCCTTGAGTCTTGCCTTAGGTCCTTGAGGTTATGTAATACGGTGCTAAGACTATAGTGTGAAGAAACCCAAAATGCTTATAACCTGCATTTTGCATAGTGAAAAAATAAAAAATAGCTGCCATGAAACCTCACTTCTTGCACGACACATTTATTTTCATTTAATTCTTAATTTTATATTATATATATATATATATATATATAAACTAAATAAAGGGGAAAAAAATTGTCCATAATCTATTTTTTTCCAAACCCTGGAGGAACCCAGAATAGCCCTAAATTTATAAAAGACAGAGATTTTCACATTAAAGTAACTTGAAATGCTAGTATCTTTTTTACAGTTGTTTATAAGTTTTATTTGATATCATATGACCAGTTACGCATTAAAATACATTTCAGAGGTTGTTTTAAATGAAAACATTATTATCCGAGTAAATGTATATAAAAGTCTTAAAACAAGTTAAAATTATTTTATTTGGCTTTTATTTTTCTAATTTAAAGAAAAAAACTTCAAATGAATGTCTTAGTATTTAGTATGTGCCCCTAAAATAATATTTCCAAATTGAAATTAGACTTCCAATCTCAGATTTTCAAGTGGTATCAGATGTTTTGGATCTTACTGTACATGTTATCAAGGGGAAAGTGTCATGCTACAAAACATGTATTACATATACAAAGTTTTTCCATGACAATTACCCTCTGACATGCAAGAACATGAAGTAACAAGTAACCAGATTTTCTTCCATATCTTCTATATTGTAACACAGCAACTCATTTCAGCATTCCTCCAAAACAAACGTGTTCGTCAGACAGAGGCACATCTGTTTCAGAGGTGTGTGAAACACAGAGGAAGAGCTGTAATCTCCCACACTCTTTAATAACGTGCTCCTCAAATCCCAGGGTTTCCCATGCTTCACCTAAACCTCAACTAATGACTGCTTTAAAGCAGCTCTAGAACTAGAACTCAAACCTAGCAGAGAGACTGCGAGTGAACAGACTCGTGAAAGCAGAGCATGTCCAGTCTTAACTTTTGATTAGCATTGATCACTAATGCCACCTAGTGGTGATGTTTCCTGACTGTGACAGAACAATAAATCAACAAACACAAGCTTCAAGTATTATTTTACATATATATATCATACTTAATAGTTTTGAGGTCTTTACTATTGATCAAAATTATGAAAAACTGCAGGCCGTTCCTCATCAACAGAAAAGACACAAACAGAAAGACATGTAAATACTGTTTTATTGTAAGAAATGGACTTCAATTAAAAATGTGGAACTCTTAAAAGCCTGCAAGTACAAAATCAGGGAGAGAGACAGTTTGGTCATGGTGCGGGGTCCACAATGCACTGAGTACCTTCGCTACAGATTGTTCTTAAAGGCCACAGAGCATTGAAAGAAAGGAAGGGTCAATCACTGCCTTTAACAGACATTACCTGCTTCCAAACTACTTCCTTCCACATTTTTACTTGCATCCACCGTGTGCCAATATTTAGCAGTTCAGCTTATGTGAAATTACAATGGGATATTTGTCAATGCAAACCCAGAAATGCGAGTGTCACTTGTTTTCCTATTGTCTCCTATTTAGATCAGATCCAGCACTGTTATTTATATTCAGCCAACTGCAGCAATATTTCTAATCCAGTGAAATCCAGCAAAAGGGCTTGTCTAGCTCAGACAGGCAAGTTCTTAAGGGTCAAGGTATTCCATAGCACCAATTACAACTCTGATTGCCGGTTTTGCATGTGCTATTGATGTAAAATGCAACATTAAGAACTACACACAAAAAAACGGCTATTGGTTGAGAATGACCGGTGCACAAGAAAACAATGAAGCTACACATCGGAGAAAGTCAGAGTTGGCACAGTGATCTAAAGTCAGAATCATGTTGAATCTCAAAAAAGAAATGACAAATGAAGTGAGCGAGCATTGCCTGGAAAGATCAAATTCACAACTTTCCGGAAATGAGCGACTAAAAAGCTGATTTAGTCTATATTTTTAGTGTTTTTGCATTTGTATGGTTATTTGGGAAACGGTTTTGAAAGAGTGCAATATTTTAAAATAACTCAAAAAGATTTCATTCTCATCTTGTGTTTTTATCTGAAATAACAAATATTCTGCTGCTGCTATGACTACAAATAATAATTAAACGAAACAAAAGAAAACTAATTTAGAACTTTAATAAGTTGAATTACAAACATTTGCCGAGAGAGAAGGAAAGGATAGAAAACGCATTAAATATAAGGCAGTAAAACAGGGAGAAACCGGGCAGTGTTTGTCTTGTCAACTCAAATGTTGTCCGAGTCGCCAACGTAGTGGCTACTAACTTCATAAGGATAATTCTTTAAAATGAAAGCAATAAAATAATCATAAAAACAAACTCGTGCAACCATGGTGCCACAGTACATCGGCGTCCTGCAGGCCAAAGCACACGACTGAGTGTTAGTACGTGCGTCGACTCGAAAACAGCGCTTCACTATATCCAGAAAATAAAGAAAAGACAAACGTCAGACTGGGTCCACTCCCTCCAGACAGTCCGTATAAGGCACAGTCACTGAGGATAGACTGGAGCGGAGGTGACTGCTACCTGCCTTATGCTAAAGCAAGCACCAAAACCATGAGTGGAAACTAGGAAGTGAGAGGGATTCTGCAATGAACTAATGCACGTTTTATCATTCCGTCCCTCAGTTTTGTGTCAATAAGGTACGGTTCTAAATAAGACGTGATCACAGATATGTACCACAGCAGTGAGGGGGGGACATGCCACATATAGATCACTACAGAGGATGTGTCCAAGACATTTCAAATAAGATAAATACATTTGCAGGTGTCTGAAGTTGCTGAAAGAGGAAAGCAATATTAGATTGTATATTACAGACAGGAAACACACTCTTCCTCGGAGAGAAACAGGAGTATCGTGGCAGCCAGAGGTCTGAGGGCATTAAAACAGCTCTTTCGACATGAAGTGTGTCTATTCATGCTTTAGCAGACGCAATGGGATTCAGTATGGAGTTTGTTCGGAAGTCCAAATGCATAATATGATGACGTGTGGATGGCGGGGTAGTGACTGTGTGGAGAGGACGGGAATGGAAAGGTGAGGAGGATAAAACGGCAGCGAATCACGAGCATTAGAACTCCTCCTGGTCCTCTGACTCAGCGTCTGGTATGACAAACCCATCCTGAGAGAGTGAGCGAGAGAGAGAGAGACAGAGAGAGAGAGAGTCATCTGATAAGAAATGTCTTGTCATTTAAAGATTGTTCCACTGTTTTCCACAGCAGATGTTTTTAACCAGGAACATTCCCCAGAACAGAACTAGTCTGTGTTTACAAGTTCAGTAAATTAATGAACAAGACCGTCTAATGTGGATCTGCAACATGTCTATTCACACTTTCTCCAGACTGTTACTTGGGAATTCTGTGATGTCTATTAAAAAACAATTTTTATTTAATCATTAGAGGCTTTTAAGGTCTTGTAAAACCTGGACATATCTAACATTTCTAAATTAATGTAAAGCTGTAATATACAACAATAAAGAAAAACTTGACACTGGAGGCTTTCATTCGTGAAAAACAAATCATGACGGACTACTAATAGCTCATTTCACCAATAGAATCAGTTTAAAGGGACAGTTCACCTAAAAATGAAAATTCTGTCCTCGTTTACTCATCCTCATACTGTATTGTGCCAAACCCATCTGACTTCTGCTCATCTTAAACATACAGTGCCAAAATGATTAGAACGCTATATCTTCACCAGCTAAAAAATTTTTTTTTTTTTTAAGTCAGTTATTTCTATCTTTTACTGTAGTGTGTCAGTAGGAAATATCAGTTTACATTTCCAAACTTTCATTTTGACATTAATTGTAATATTCCAGTGAGATTTTTGTGTGGACAAGGAGTCTGACAACAGCTCCACACAGAGATCTGATCATCATCATCATGCAGTCTGTCTGGAATGACATGAAGAAACGGAACTGAGACAGACTAAATCCAGAAGAACTGTGGCAACACCTCCGAGATGCTTCAAGAAACCTACCTGCAACACTACAGAGCTGTTAAAAGTTGTAGGCACCTGGGGCAAAATGAGGATGCTGTCAAAAACAATGTCATAAATAGATTTTCTTTATCAATTAACTTCCATTAACTAAATTAAAATCAACATTTGGTGTGACCACCTTTTCATTTAAAACAGCTTTTGTCCTAGGTGCACTTGCGCAGAGTTTTTCAGGGAGCTTTGCCGGTAAGAACTTTTAGAACTGCCTAAAACTTTTAACAGCACTGTAGTTTTGCAGGTAGGTTTCTTGGAGCATTTCAGAGATCTGGCAAACAGAAGCTCAAACTTGCTTGCTCGTCATTCAAGAACTATCGAGGTTGTTGTAGTACGTTTATGCTTTGCTGTACCATATTTGATGAGCTTGGTGTATTTGCGTTGATCAATGTTTATGCATGAGCAAAAGCTCAAATTAAATCTGTTCATAATATAAAATGAGCATGACTTTTCAGAAGACTTGGATTAATCAGACTATTACAACGCCTTTATGAAGCATCTAAGTTTTGGCGGAATTGACTTTCAATGAAGGAGCAGAAATCAGGTTTGATGAAAATATCTATATTAAAGTCTAATGGCTTTTGAGAATGTAAATGGCATAAGGGTGAAAGAATTTTCATTTTTGGGTGAACCAACCCTTTAAGTCTAAGATGCCATATCGGCCAGAGAACATAATATACATTAATATAGGACTGAAAATGTCATGAAATTCATTGGTTAATAAGTATGGTAAGACTGTTAATTACTAATATGGTCTGTTGTGACAAATGTTTCTCTTTGGGGAGACTGTAGTTGTGTTTGACTCACGTCTGTGGCATAGAGAATATCCACAATCTTCTGCAGGGTGGGGTCTCCCTCCCCCTCCTTTTCTTGACAGATCAGCTCAATGTTCCTCAGTTTGCCAAAGTAAAAGTCCCGCTCCTTCTCCATGTCCTGGATCGTAGACTTCAAGATGTTTACCTGAAAGTCACCAAATAAACATTTTAGTCATAAAACCCAAAGTACACTTATGTTTTTATGCCTATGTTAAGTTACTAGGTACTATGATGATGACAAAAAAATGCAGACACTAGACAAAGATGAAACTTGAAAGTGCACGTCTCTAATAAAAAGCTTGAAAACAAGATGCAAGCAATCAGAATATTTTACCTGGCGATGAGTGTATATGCAACATATGTCATTACCTATATTGTACTGTGGTATGGTTATGGAGGCCCTTCATAATGCAGAGGTCAACTGCTGCTCTGCCTATAGTTAGCGATGGCCCTTAAGCGTGCAGTGTTTAATAAAAAGTTTTACTAAATTATTCTGAGGTGAAATTCAGTGCAGTCACGTATCGTGATATGCATCATATCGTGGCATCTGTATCGTGATACGAATCATATCATGACTTTGCTGGTGATACACAGCACTGTGATAGTATAACAAACCTCTTGAATAAGCTCCGCCCTTTCCTCATCCCCACCAGCACCAGGTCTCCGCGCAGAGCCAGGCGCCACCTTGGGTGTTACCTTGGCAACGGCTGCTCTCTGTGGTGCTGTTGGGAAGAAGCAATAAGTAGTAAGATGCCGACAGACTTGTTTGAAATACTGGAAATAGGGACAAGTAGTTAATAACATTCTGACAGTTTAATAGAACATCACAGGACCTGTTATTGTCAGTGTGTTGATAATTAAGTATTTAACTGCAGTAAGCTGCCAATAAAATCAACATGTCATCAGATTTACTTCAGGTATTTTGATGCTCATTATTCACAATTCAATTAATTCTCAATGAATAAAATCAAACGCACACCATTTTTCTCCTTGAACATCCAGCTACATGTCAGATTATGGAAGCAAGGGTTGTGAAGACCATTTCATGCTGCATTTATGCCCATCTATGCCTACATATTAAAATGACTAAGTCTAAAAGCATATCAAACTCATCACATTCCCTTCTCAGAAGAGTTTCTGTCCAGCACTTTCCATGTGGGTGGGTTAGTTGACAACTATTTAATGTTGTGACCTTTAGAAATAATTTAAAAGTTCAATTTACTAGAATGACTGCAACAATGTCAACTCCTCCAGCAACCAAAACCATGTGTATTTCTTAGCTGACACCTCTCATTGTCTATACTGCCCAGACTTCAGTCAGCAGATGGTGAATAGTAGGGATGGCTCGATACCATCATTTTGGCTTCGATACGATACCAGAATGTAATACCTTGTTATCGATACTAAACCGATACCATAAGTGACAAATAACCAGCCTCAAAAGATTAGTGAATTTAAAACAATTTAATAATAATAAAAAAAAAAACAGATTCATATCTTAATACCTTCCCAGACAGCAACCAGTGTCGGCCCAGATCCGACTCACATCTGGCCCACATGGATTGCAGGGCCAAAACTATGTTGCTGTCTGGGTTTGTGTCAAACTGTAACAGAAAACATACAGGGAACATAGGTTACATTTTGGTGTTGGGGAAAAAAATATATAGGCTAACTGAAGCAATAAGATGAAAATATATTCAAATCTTCTTATCTTTCAGTGCAAACACATCTAAAAATGTAACAAAAACAAAACCTACCTGGAACATAGGTTATATTTTGACTGAGTTTGATGAAAAAAATACAACTGAAGTTGTGCAATTAATGCAACAAATGTTACTTTATTGAAGGGATACTCAAATCTGGCACACGAGATCCTCTTTCCTGCAGAGTTTAGCTCCAACCCTAATCCAACATGCCTGAGCAAGTGGATCTTGCGAGCCAGATTTGAGTATCACTGCTTTATTGTAAAGTGTTATTCTAACAGTCAAGGTAATCATCAAAATCACATTATTTCTCTCTCTCAGATTGTTTTCACATTTCAGACTCAGCCAAAGAAAAAGCATTAAATATAAATCTCCCTCTCTCTCGCTTGCTTCATATTAGCAGTCAGCAATGCGGCAGAAACATTGCCTTCATATCATTGATACTACAATGAACATAGCAAAACTTGCTCAATTTAAATCCAATTAATATTCGATTGTATGAAATCCAAGTGCATATATTACGTGACCAAAACTTCACTGGTTCTAGCGTGTCACACATGGAAGTTTGAGCTTTCTGTATCACATCTGTATGTGCGTTGATCAGTTGTAAATAAAAGTTCAAATTAAATCGGAATTTATGAATGATGCACTCACCTGTCGATCTCTTAATTCTCTGAAAAGATCAGGCTGAGCAAGTGACAAATGCTTAAAAAGATTTGATGTGTTCCTGTGGCAACATGATTTATAACAACGCTTGCAAACAGGTGCAGTAAGGTCAGTTCCTTCACCTTTGTCATCTGTTTTGTAGTCAAAATAATGCTATATTTCACTTCTACTGTTCTCTTTGTTTATTAATTTCAGGCGCGTTGATAGTTTCATCTGTGTAATCCATCGTGTTGTTTTGTTGTCACATTTATCGGTTGCGCAGCAATTTGGGAGGCACTGCCACCTACAGGTGAACTTTGCAACAGCAGCGTGTGAAATACCGATTTGAGCAAAAATATTATATCGTACCATTTGACATATAATATATAACGGTACTTTTCCAGTATCGGTATACCGCGCATCCCTAGTCAGTAAAAACTGAGAAGTATCAGCAGAAACGGGACCAGACTACGCGATATCCCATTCATAATCGAATGCGATTCATCTGCGATCAGTGAACTACGGCTCTGTGTATTAACTGCTGCTCCATTTGAAAACAGGTGATGGAGATTTACTACCAATCACGGAGCCGGCTTTACTGACGAGATGCGCATGCGATTAATTGCACAGCCCTAATATAAAACACACTATTGTTCAAGATTTTGGGGTCAGTAAGATTTTGTATTTAACGATTTTGACAAAAGTATCTTATGCTCACCTAGACTACATTTATTTGCCCAAAACTACAGCAAAAATAAATATTTTAAAATATTACAATTTAAAATAACGGTTTTCTACTTTAATATATTTAAAAAATATATTTATACATGATCCTGCAGAAACCACCAATATGCTGATTTGGTGCTCAAGAAACATTGTCGCTTCCTGTTGAGATCACGCACTCACCATGGACTGAAGGACATTTTATTTTTGGGCAGATGTATAAAACAAACATTTTGTCTAGTCCTAAATGCTGAGATCAAACTATTGAGGTGCAAACAATCGGTGCAATGTAACCAACCTGCATTCAAGATCTTCTTGGGCTTGCTGAGGGCAGGCATGGAGGGGTTGGGCTGAGGCATGGTGTCCTGGCCCTGTCTCGCTTCCACTGGGTCATAGTCTTTTCCATCGTAGTTGGCATCAAAGAACTTCTTAAACCACTGAACGAATTCAAAATTGTCTTGAAATTTGCCCTTCACCAACTTGTCAACTGGGATAATCTGATGGGGAAAACACAATCAAATATTATTTCATGGATTTATTAGTGGCACTGTTTTAGTGGTGAAATCAAGGAACAAAAACAATGTCTACATGGTATAATTAGTTCCAAACTCTAGGGATGCACCGAATGTTCGGCACCCAAAATTGGCCGAATAAGCAAAAAGACAGAATACATTTTACCGAACATGCCATGACGCGATCAAATAGAGACGTGCACTAATGCCGCAAACACGTCTGCAGTGTGGAAGTATTTAAAACGGTCCGAGAAAGATGTAAAAATCATTACAAGACCGAAGCACCGACAGCGAGAGACTGCTTAGCGCTGCATCTCATGTCTCCGATGAGAAGAGGAAGGGGTGGTTGTTGCTGGTTACTATGATGATTGAAATCGCGAAATGGCCTCAAACTATTAATATAGTAAAAAAACTGCAGAATGTTATCAAATATACGCAAATTGCATGTATTCAAACAACGCTGCACAAGCTCACGTCTCCAGGGTTAAAATTCTAAAGCGCAATGAAAATCTGCGCTAAATCTACTCGTCAGTTGCTCAGTAAAAATTGTATAATTTTTTTTAAAGGCATGTGTGACAAACATCTTCCCAAATTCGTAATGAGAATCATTTAAACAACTGCATGCTCTTGTCAACAAAAAGAAGCACTGAGGTCTTCCTGCTGGTTTCTGCCAAAATAAAAGCTCTATCAACATTCATAAATGTTAGTATTGTAAATGTACAATCTCTTAAAAGTCTGTTTTGCTCAACTTGACTAGACAATCATTGCTTGTGCGGACAAGCTTGAAGAAAACAAATTAATCAACTCACTTTGTCAACGCCCATTCTCTTGAAGGCGGCTTGCAATAACTTAAAATTGTGAATGTATTCATGCTCTAACTTTGCACCAAATTTAACTTTCTTCAAAGGCATGCAGCCTGGAAACAGCATGTCCATAAACTGGCAGTAGGCTCCACCTGTAGAGAAAATCAGATTACAAACAGTTGATAATTTAAAAATAATTTTACTTTCAGAACCCAGCTGTTGCACTCTGTACTACAACGCCGCATACATTCATACACTCTGTCCTACGAAGCCACATGCAACTCACCTGAACATAAAAGCTCGATCTTGATAAAGTTCATCTGTAGAGACTCATTGATCCATGCGAGCATGTCATGGCGACTCAGATTGTCGCTAGTCACTGAGGTGGAATGCACGTTCACAGCCATGTTCTAGAATGGAGCAAGAGATAAATGAGACGCAGACTGAAAATAAATAGTGCTGAAACCAAGGCATATAATATTAGGTTATTATTGATCAAAATAATATTATAATAATATAAGAGACTTATTCTGTCTCAATTTTACAATAAAGGATGATCAATTATTATCATACATTAAACTTGACAGAGTATAAAGTAACATAAGCACTGCAATGAATGTATCTCAACACATGGGTGAATTCTAAGGGAGTGTATCACGGATGTTAAATCTCACATTTCCTCTTCCATCCTTCAATCCAAAACCAACCATCAACAAATCACAACATTCTTGATTTTAATAAATAAATAGTATTTCCTGTCAACAAAAGTTTTCATAGTGTGATATATTATAAACTATGAAGAAGAATGGAGCTGTAATACATCGTAATGGCATTACACCAGCTAGAGTCTCAAGACAGCTAAGCAGATGCTGAGAAAGACAGCAGTAATGTCAGTCACTTTGCCTGTGCCTTAAAAACTAATAAGCTGCCCTACCTAGACAGTATTCTATTCGAAGTAATTTTAATTATAAGCAAGTCTGACTCGAATGCGCCTTTGCTTTATTTTTAGGCAGCTCGGAGGGTTTAGAGACAGCCCTTGAGACAAACACCGCCTCAGCTGCTCCTCTACATCCAGGCCTCGCCTTCCACACTATAACCCTTATAACAGACGTATTTACCGATACTTCTTAAAATAAGAAGGCTAAACTGATTATACGTATTTACTTAAACCTCAAACACCGGCCTCATAGACCGGAGTACCGACAAGACAAGCCTAGCTAATTCTTTGTCCCATAAAACATCACCAGCAGCATCAGCTTCCGTTAGCGGCCGGGGCTAACCGTTCATTTCGCGCACTCGTTTAAATTAAACCATTCCCAATGGGTATATAACGCTTTAACGACGTATCTCTCTGCATCATTCGTTTATAGAATAAAAGAAATAGAAGAATATCGAACGGTATTTGAGCTGTCTCAGCCGAGCTTTACCTCTTGTTCGCCGGCTCTTCTTTCTCTCAGATCATGCGTCGGTTTGTTCTTTGGGCGTCTTGCGTCATCACGTACAGATACGTAGGAAAAGCGGCAAAATACTTGGCAAAATAAGAGTCTTTCCGTCTCGTTGCTTTTATTTGGTAATATATTGAAGGAATTGTATTTACGTTAAAATATTTTTTAAATAATAATTATTGATGTATTTGATGTAGAAATATTTACAGACCATAACAGATCAAAGGAGCATGGAATGTGCAAGGGAATGTCACGCTTTAGTTTGTGGACCAAACCTGATAAGTTTGAGAATATTGTAGGATTTAGACATCTGCGAAAATGCATTATTATGTGCTTTTTTAACGTTACTAATAAACAGCCAATCGGTCTTTGTCGTGCGTTTATTATGTGTGACGTCACCTGACAAAGACCGATGTGCTAGTAACGTGTATGCTGATAAGCATAAGTGGGATTGGTCCCTATACTAAACTGTTACAGTAAGGGAAATGCACGCAAAGCTATTCTTGACACAAATGTGTAAAACACCAAAGATTTGTCTCATGAAGACTTTATTTTTCTTACAGATATCATCTCTGCTTATTCTTTTGTATTTACAGTATGTAAACAAGAGAGTTCACAAGACAAGAGAAAAAAGAAACATGCCCACAATAAGTATAATCTTTTCCTTTACTCCTCTAGACTTTTGCTCGTTTTAGTTTATTTGTTTGTCAAGAAGCCTTTCACGGGTGAAAGATATTAAAGAATTAAATCTTTCAATCTTTCAAAAACAAACGTAGTGACCATCCATTAGTACTAACAATCATATTCCATACGTTTTTGACCTTGTACAAACACGCTCTTCAGTTGATAAAATGAACGTACTCTTTCAGAGGCACTTCTAAGTGCATCTTTCACATTAAGCAAAAAAAAAATGATATTGATCAAACACATTTGTTGAAGTTTACAAAAGTTGATATGTATAAAAAAAGGACAACAGTTTTACAGTTGCATATTTTATATCAAAGGGAGTTTCAGTCTTTGTACTAAGCAAGTCACAAATTCAAATACGAAATGTACGTAGAAATGAATCAAACTTTTATAGGCATTACCCTAATGTTGTGTTGGATGTAGTGAACAGGAAGTGACACCATGTCATGATCACACTGAACAAGGAACAGTCTGTTCGAAATGAGTCAAGGTCCTTTGGTGTTAACATCTGACTCTCTTTGAATGGCACCGTTCTGATGATGAAAAGATTTCACACTCGGGTTATGAGACAGCCACGGAGGAGCTCCCTTTAGTGTTGTCCGTGGAAGGGGAGGGTCCTTGGTTTGCGGGTGATGCTCTTTCTCCGGTTGGTGAAGGTTGGGTTTTAGGGGACTGTCCTACAGGTTTTCCGGCTGCGTCTGAACTGGCATCTGCTTCGGTTTCCTGCTGAGCTGCTGTGGCTGAGATGAAAAAGAGAAAGTTATAACTCAATTGCTATTCAGTAATAAATGTAAAAGAAAACAGAGAGTGGCTATGTTTAGAATGCAATACTAGCTTGCATACTGGATACTGCACAGTATAATGCAATCTGTGACCGCATGCAGTTGCTGACGCTCTCTAAAGCATGCAACCGCTTTCTTATGTGTGCTGTTTATTATGGTTTCACTTTTGCTTTCGAAAACGATCACGTTCAATAAGGAGGGGAGGGGAGGGGAGAGGATTGGGGGGGGGGGGGGGGGTACAGTAATGTTATACACAATAAAGCGCTATATAAATGCATCAAGAATTTGCAATATACAATTACAGAAGTTTGTCCAAATATGACAACCACTTAAAAAAAAACTAACTTGAAAAGGGTCTATAGTAAATGGTAAGAATAAATAAATGGTAAAATAGTACCTATTCAATGATGTGAGTGGCTTTCAGTTATCTTTTTGGGGTTAAAATTTGTTATTTAGTTGTTAAACTTTATAAAATTTTAAACTTTATAAATAACTTTAAAAAGTAAAATAATAATAATAATAGACAATTACACTGCACTGGAAACGACAATTCAATGTATACTGCACTTTTTGCCAAATATATTCCATTCCATGTATACAAAAATTGGCATTCCGTGCACAGTATACACACTATATACACTGGATAAACAGCATAAGTGGTGTGTTAGTACGCTATTAGCCATTCAGAGTTGTGGTCTTGCATTTGGTGTATATTGACACAAAAAGCTAATTGCTTTGGTGCTAATTTGGGCAATAAAAGTTTGAACCAGTTATTTCTTGTCCTCTCTCTTCTAGTCTTTTGGCAAAAGTAGTACACTCTTGGAAATAAAACTTCCAAAAGCAGGTTTTTATAGCATTGCCATTGAAAGTACCTCTTAGTGTGAAGAACATAATGATTATTCCATTATAACTTTAGTTCAACAGAAAGTTTTCACTGATGATAAAGGTTCTTCATGGAAGAACCTAAAGAACCTTTATTGTTAAGAGTGTAAAAAGCCAAACATGGCAAAAGAGAGTAAGGTGTAGAACTGGTTACCTGACTGTGTGCAGGACTTCATGTGTTCGGGCCAGTGTGCCTGCTGGCAGGGGTAGTCGCAGTAACTTGTGTTCCAGCAGCAGTAGAAAATGGCCTCTTTCTTGCAGTTGGCACACCACTGCTTCTTCTTGGTCTCGTCCACCGCCTGCTGTTTCTCCATGTCCATCTGTTTCTTCACCTCTGACACCAGCCGCTCTCTCTCCTGCTCCAGACTCTGCCTCATTTCAGCCATGGTCAGCTCTACACACACACAAATACACACATAATAATGATATATCAGTGGTTAAAGCTCTGGCTTGGTCATCTAGAACTAGTAGGACACTAGAAGAACTAGTGTAAATGTTCTATTCATTGCATTGAATAACAAAAGCATTTGCTATCCCAAAACTACGATAAAGCAGTTCGCAGAGCTATTATAAGTCATAAAGGAGAGTTACCGAGGTTATGTTTCATCTCTGACAGCTCCTGCTGATGCAACCACTGGAGTTTCTCAATCTCAATCCGCAGCCGCCGGATCTGCAACAAAATCCACAGGGAATGTCAACTAAGAGAACCATCAAGTTTTGCAATTATAGAAATGCAATCTGTCAGCCTGCAACCTATAAGTGCACAACCTATGAATTATAAAAAAAATAAAAAAAAACATTGAGAAAGAATATGAATTGTGGAATAAAATCAAGCAGAAATGACATAAAAGCACAAACCTCTGCAATGGTGTTCCCCGTCGTACTCTTAGAGAGATCATTGTATATCTCTGTCATTGTACCCTTGATCACGTCCATCATCTGCCATTATGATGGAAAACACAGAAAATAGTCAAATTCATCATTTAAAAAAAAACTATTTAGGCACAGTTTGATTAACAGTAGTTCAGCAGTAGAGTTAATCAAGGATCAATTAATTTACCTATTCAAAAACCATCTTAATTCAATCCATATAATGAATTTAGACACTAGAATGTATGTATAAGTATATAATATGTATAAGTGAGTGAATATCGGACTCACCTTGGTGGTGTACTTGGTGATGTCAGCGGCGACATCAGCAGAGGCTGGAGGGGTGAGGAAGTCTCCAGCCAGACTGGAAGCAGACGTACCAGAGCCCATGTTAACAGGTGAGGTGTCTTTGAGTTGAACAGCTGGTGAAACAAGAGAAGGGTTTAATGCCACCTTGAACCAATATTATATGGGTTCAGAACAAATTGAGCTGCATAATGTCGATCACCATAGAAAATAAATACATTTGTCTTGTCTTTCAGTTTTACAGTTGTTGTTGTCGTAGCTGTTTTTAAAAGCACAAATCACTTTTGGAAGGACGTGAAGCTAGAATGTGAAACTATACAGTATATACTTGTTTGTTGGTAAAAGTTCGTACTTAATTTTGTTTTTGTTTTGTTTTAAAATTGTCATTAGCCTCACAAGGATGGACAGATGATGAGCCACGATGTCCAAATAAAGTTGTGACTAATAAGATGTTAAGATTTATAAGTGAAATAAAGATGTGATATATTTTATATGGTGTGCTGACACTAGCATCCAGTCGAACTAGAGATCTCATCGTTTATGTCATTTCTGTAGAGCAAAGGATTCTGGGTAGCATAATACAATGTTTTAAATGTACATTTTTATATCTGATTTTAAAAAATCGAATTAAACATTATTAATCTAAAAGTTATTATACAAATTATAGTCAATAAATAAAAACAGATATTTAGATATATATAAAAACAATCCAAGACTATATATATATATGTGAAGAGTTAATTTGCAAAAACAGATAACTCTGTTTTTAAAAAATGTCAAAATTCATGTTCTTTTATCCTGCTTTCCAATTAATATCAATACAACTGCAGTTGTGTTGTTTCCATTAAATAACAATAACTAAAACATGTAAATAACTAACACAATAAAAACATGATAACACAAAAAACACGATTTATGAAAATTAATAAAAACATTATCTAAATTATCTGTTTTTGCTAATAAACTTAATATATTTGTATTATTATTATCATTTTATATCTTAAATAGATTAATATTGATATAGATTATTTCAGGGTAGGGATTTTTTTATCTAGGGTTATTCGTCTAGATCAGAAAACACATTTATATATTTAAAATAATCTATTAAAAAACAAAAGTTGAATTCTTAATATTTATAAAAGTTTATATATATATATAATTGTAATTATTCTAGGAATAAACTTTCTGCACTGTCATGTTTGTACCTTTGACGGACTGTCTGGTCTGGTAGCGTGTGCTGGAGTTGTTGGCTGAGGTCTGGGGCTGCGCTTGGCTCTGTGCCACTATCTGAGGAGCCGTCTCACCTTGTTGTTGCTGTCTCTGCACCTTCTGAGATGTCTGGACTTTACCAACAGCTGGGTTCAACGTCGCAGGCCGCTGGGCCGGCTGTGTACTCTCCTTAGGCAGCAGAGGGCGCTGTTTTTTCATCACATTGGAAGCGACTGGGACAGCAGACATGGCTTGAACAGCCGAGGGGGAGGTGGCTTGAGTGGTAGATGCAGTTGTGACGGTGGCTGGAGACTTGATGGCTGATGCGGTTGCATCTTTTGAACCGGGACTGAAGGAAGATGAAGCGTTATCTGTGGATGAAGGATCTGATATGCTTGTAGATGCAGAAGTTTTACCTAAAAATAGAGAAGAACAAAGATAACGATTCAGATTAGAAATTCTAGAAATGTTTTTACAGAAACAAAATCCAAACTGGTAGGTACCTACCATCGGTTTTAATGCCTGTCTGATCTTTAGTTGCGGAGATGGAGGTCTCTCGCTTGGCTTTCTTCTTTTCTCTACCGCCTTGTTCTTCACCGAGGTCAATCACCAGCTCCCGCTCGGAGTCGGAGTCCACATCCAGCTCAGATCCAGCAGGCCGAACGTCCTGCCCAGGCTGTGACCTCTCCTTCTGGGTCTGCTGCAGGGGTTTGCTCTTCTCCTGGGAGTCTTTCTCCACGCCAATGCTTAACTTCTCTTTGATCTGGGGATCTGAGGATTTCTTGTCTGCACCTGGTGTTCCTCCAGCTGTTGATGGGGCAGCGTCTTGGTCTTGGTCTTGAGCAGATGGAGGTCTGGGTCTCTTTTTGGAGTCTTTGTGGACACTGTTGTTGTGGTTAGTGTTCCTAGGCTTCTGTTCATCCTCAGACATGTATTCACTGTCGCTGGAGTCAGATTTGTCCGAGTCGTCCGAGTCACTGTGCTCAACACCACGGTACACATCATCTGAGACCTCATTGATTCCTGTGAATGGAGAAAGAGACTGCATAAGCTCAAACGTAGGGTTTCAGACATACAACACGATTCATAAGTTTGGGGTTGGTAAGGTTTTTCCACATTTTTAAAAAATAAGTATCTTATCCTATCCTCCATTTATCTGATCAAAAAAAAAATGTATATTGTGAAGTACCATTAGAACGAACAGTTTTTCTATTCCCTGTGAAGTACAAGATTACTAGTAATAAATAACCCACAATTCTTGAAGCATAATCCACCAATCTCCAATAAGTGAAACAAAAATCTAGGCAATATTTGCCGGTAACCTACATAACTTTAACTATTAGTAGCCAGCTTCCCTAGTAAAAAAATAAATAAAAAAATTATACTATGCCATAATTGATTTAAAATACATTTATTTCATTCCAAGTACACTTAAAATCCATGAACATTTATTGACATATAATCTCTTAATAATGACTAATATAAAATTATATAATTCAACTCTATTTGGAGTATTTCTTCATTACACAATGCGCATTACTTAATATTCTGCCTAAAATGTGTTTTAATATCCCTATTATTAAGGATTGTGTGATCTCTTCATAACATCAGTCTTTGAAAGCAATGTATTTATTGTAGGCTACCTGAAGTATACTTACAATAGTTCCACTTTAGCACAATCAAGTATACAGTATATTTTTTTAGCTGGACTTCAGCATTACTTCTGCACAATTAAAGTGCATAAAGCAAAATGTGTTTTAAATGAATGTGTTTTAAATCAATTCATTAGTTGTTCCAATTTAGCAGCCTTTAAGTGTATCAGTTTCAGTATCAGGCGACATAACAGTCCTGAGTGCAGGCTGTACCAGTTCTTTACCAGTAAGAATGAGTAGGCTAAAGCACAGAATCTATGCCGTTCTGAAAGAAAGTCGGGAACTGAATATTGTTAGACCGCCCGTTCCTGTTCAAATTACACCAGAGTTACCGACTGCTACCGCCGTTTATTCAGAAATGTATCCCGCATTGCAAGAAATCTGGTCGGGTCCGCGGTTACTGCGGGACAGCCGCGGGAATGCAGACCTCTAGTCAAATGTACAATAGCAGGATATTTTTATTAAGCACATAAATGTGAAAAAGTATTTGTAATATACAAAATAAATGTACTTCAAATACAATATATATACACAATACTATATATTACGTATGCACACACACATACATATATATAAGCTGCTTTGCAAAATTTTTTTTGTGAAAAGCGCTATACAAATAATCGTGAATAAAAAATAATAATTACTTACACACACACACACACACACACACACACACACACACACACACACACACACACACACACACACACACACACACACACACACACACACACACACACACACACACAGGCAAAAATATCGACACCCTTGGCAAATATGATCACAGGCGTGAAAATTAATCTGTATTGTTAATCCTTTTGATCTTTTATTTTAAAACATTATAAAAATCTAACCTTTCATTGGATAATAAGAATTTAAAATGGGGGAAATATCATTATGGAATAAATGTTTTTTTCTCTAATACAAATTTGGCCACCATTAACGGCACCCTTTTATTCAATACTTTTTGAAATCTCCATTTGCCAGTTTAACAGCTCTACATTTCTCCTATAATGCCTGATGAGGTTAGAGAACACCTGACAAGAGATCAGAGACCATTCCTTCATTCAGAATCACTCCAGACCCCTTAGATTCAGCTCCATGTTGGTGCTTCTTCTCTTCAGTTCACCTCACTAATTGTCTTTAGGGTTCAGGTCAGAGGACTGGAAGGGCCAAAGCAGAAGCTTGGTTTTGTGCTCAGTGACCCATTTTTGTGTTGTTTTTGAGGTTTGTGTTTGGATTATTATATGGTTGGAAGATCCAAACATGGACCATTATAAGATTTCTAACAGACACTTATTGATTTTTTATCTGTTGGTATTTAATAGAATCCATGATGCCATGTGTATAAACAATAGACTTAGACAATAAACAGTCTTTTCTTAAAGCCACTTCACTAATTTATGAAGCTCAATTATCTTTTGCTGCACATCAGAAATATATTCTTTGGTTTTTCTCATTGTGATGGATGATTAAGGGAATTTAGGCTTTGATTCCCTTTCTATTTATATTTCTGTGAAACAGGAAGCCATGGCTGGATAATTTCATGTTCATAATCACCCTGCAGTGCTCAAAATTGTGATATGAATAGGAATATTTCTAGTGGTGCCAATAATTGTGTCCATCGTGTATTAGAGGAAAAACATTTATTTCATAATGATATTCACCCCCATTTTAAATTTTTATTATCCAATGAAAGGTTAGATTTTTGTGAATGTTTTAAATAAAAGATCAAACAACGCAGATTAATTTTCAAAGCCTTCTTTGATCATATTTACCAAGGGTGCCAATATTTTTGTCCATGACTATATATATATGTGTGTGTGTGTGTATATATATACACACACACACACACACACAACATATATTCAACATTGTATATAATATTGTTTTTTTATATATTGAGCATAAAAACAGTATTAGTGTTTTCTGATAAGACAACAAAACTACACAAAAACCCTGAGAGATTAGATTATCATTCACAATGCTTTATGAGAATTGTAAGTGGAGTTTATTGCCTCATAAAAAGAATGTTAAGGTTGTGCAAAATGTAGATTTAGAGAACTGGCTCCCTTTCAATTCATAAGTTGGAATTTGAACTGAGTTGTTCACAACCAACAGGAAGTTCAACTGGAATATGAACTGGAATAACAGGAAGAGTAATTAAAGGGCAGTTAATGGCATTCTGGGAAATGAAGATTTCTTCTACCCTGGTTAATAGGACCTAAACCTGTTTGTCCATCTGTCTGTAAGGCCTGTAAAAAAATCTAGAATTTGTTTTACATTTTTTTGTGCTTTCAAACCAACATAACAAAATAGTTTTGACAAGCTTTCCCTTTTTATGTTAAGATTACACTTATTATACAGGTACATATAAAGAAATTGCAATATGGTGAAAAAACTTATTTCAAAAAGTGAAACTTTCATCTATTTTAGATTCATTACATGTAAAGTAAAACACTTTAAAAGTTTTTTTGTTTTAATTTTGATGATTAGAGCTTAAAGCTAATGAAAGTAAAACATCAGTATCTCAAAATATTAGAATATTTACATTTAAGTTTCTCTATATGACCATCCATACAGTATACATTCTGGGTATCTCTTGTTCTTTGAGACCACAATAATGGGGAACACTGCTGACTTGGCAATGGCCCAGAAGACGATCATTGACACCCTCCACTAAGAGGGTAAGTCACAGAGGGTCATTACTGAAAGGGGTGGCTGTTCAAGGAGTGCTGTATCAAAGCATATTAAATGCAAAGTTGACTGGAAAGAAGAAATTGGGTAGGAAAATGTGCACAAGCAACAGAGATGACCGCAAGCTTGAGAATACTGTCAAGCAAAGCCAATTAAAACACTTGGGAGAGCTTCACAAGGAGTGAACTGAAGCTGGAGTCAGTGCATCAAGAGTCACCACACTCAGACATCTTCAGGAAAAGGGCTACCAAGCCCCTTCTGAAACAGAAACATCGTCAGAAGCATTTTACATGGGCTAAGGAGAAAATAACTGGACTGTTGCTCAGTGGCCCAAAGTCCTCTTTTCAGATGAAAGTACATTTTGCATTTCATTTGGAAATCAGGGTCCCAGAGTCTGGAGGAAGAGAGGAGAGGCACAGAATCCATGTTGCTTGAGGTCCAGTGTGTTGTTTCTGAAGTCAGTTATGATTTGGGCTGCTATGTCATCTACTGGTGTTGGTCCACTGTGTTTTCTGAAGTCCACAGTCAATGCAGGCATCTACCAAGAAATGTTAGAGCACTTCATGCTTCCTTCTGCTGACAAGCTTTATGGAGATGCTGATTTCATTTTCCAGCAGGACTTGGCTCCTGCACACACTGCCAAACACCACTGCCATGGTGTTACTGTGCTTGATTGGCCAGCAAACTCACCAGACCTGAACCCCATAGAGAATCTATGGAGTATTGTCAAGAGGAAGATGAGAGACACCAGACCCAACAATGCAGATGACCTGAAGGCCGCTATCAGAGCAACCTGGGCTTCCATAACACCTGAGCAGTGTCACAGGCTGATTGTCTCCATGCCACGCCACATTGATGCAGTAATTCATGCAAAAGGAGGCCCAACCAAGTATTGAGTGCATTGAAATTAACTTTTCAGAAGCTTTACATTTCTGTTTAAAATATCCTTTTTAATTGATCTTATGTAATATTCTAATTTTTGGGTTTTCATTATCTGTAAGCCATAATCATCAAAATTTCAAGAAATAAAGGCTTGAAATATTTCACTCTGTGTGTAAAGAATATATATAATATATAGTTTTCACTTTCTGAAATGAGTGACAAAAAATATTGACCTTTTTCATGATATTCAATTTTTTTTATATGTACCTGTATATGATTAATTTGAATTCAAATTAAAGGGACTTACATCTAAGACTGACACGGAAGAGAATACATTGTTTAATTAAGTTTTTTTTTTTCTTTGTGCACAAAAAGTATTCTCATCGCTTAATAACATTAATGTTGAACCACTTATGACACATGGACTATTTTAACAATGTCCTTACTACCTTTCTGGATCTTAAACATATTTGTGTTGCTGTCTATGGAGGGCCAGAAAGCTCTCGAATTTCATCAAAATTATCTTAATTTGTGTTCTGAAGATGAACGAAGGTCTTATGTGTTTGGAACGACATGAGGGTGAGTAATTAATGACAGAACTTTACTTTTTGGCTTAACTTTATTTTAATTCTACTTCTTTAATATTTAAATGGCAATGCTAGCTCCTTTTGCTACTTCAAATTAAAGAATGTAACTAGAATTAAATTCTGAATGCTGTGAATGCTGTAAACCCTGTAGTAAATATAATATTCATATTTTTGCTGCCTGAAATCAAATATTCTAATATTGTGATTCATCTTAACTTCGTGATATATTCACTTTACGACATTCACTTGCCAAAAAAAAGGTTGCCAAAAAAAGCGGAAGGTCATGGGTTTACTGTTAATCATCATTTGCGTGTGTGCACGTGTTAATTACCCAGCTGAGCTTTGCAGCTCTCTATAGTTTTATCCAAACTCCTAGTAGGTTTTTTGGGAGAGGTGAGGAGAACCGACGTCCCTTGCTGTTGCTGCTGCTGTTGTTGTTGTACAGTCTCACTCAACTCCTTCAGGTCCATTTCAGCTTTAATGCGATCTGAGGGAATACATCAACACAAATTTTCAACAAAAACCAGAGCAGTGAGCAGTGGTCATTTCTGTGGGCCTCAGGTTAATTTGAGACTCACCCAGATTGAGGTTAAGAATGCCTCCCGTGCCCGAATTCCTCTCCTGTTTAACCGGCGTGGGCTTGGGGCTGTTGCTTGTCTTTAGAGACGCAGGAGACTCTGTGGGCAAAACTTTTAAACTTTAATCACCCACTATTAATCGTAAAACCAAACACTAGCCATTTTACGGCATTAAATCTGATCAATCACCTGTATAATCCATAGAGTCTTCACCGCCGCTATAGTGACTCGATGACACTCTCGGCCCTCGTTCGTCCTGCTCGAGGTCTGACCCCGTGTGGACTGAGGAGTTGGTACTCATCGGTGATCTGGGTGCGTCCGTCACCGAAATCCGCCGCCCCACCCCTCCTGACATCACTGTCTTACTCAAGAGCATCTTGGGGGACGCGGTCATATCAAAGTTGAACTTGACTTTGTCCTGTTTCTCAGGCTTTACTGTGCCTTTTTTAGGGTTATTAGGGTCCTGCAGCATTTGGAACTGGTTGTTGGGTGTGTAAGGTGTCCGGAACGGGGCGTAGTTGAACACGCTGTATTTCTTGCGCACGTTTTCCACGTAGACCTCCATTTCTTGCATGGCGCTGTTGAAGATGCTTTTGGTCTTCTTCACAGAGAAGGGGATTTCCTTAGACATGAGGTAACAGTTGTTTATGGGTACCCAGGCTCTGAAAGCCAAATGAGGGGGAAATACATATTTTAATGCATATACAAATTGTGTATGGTAGTACAACTCCATGATAATATTGATGTTGTTGTGAGTATAACAAGCCTTTGATACAATAACCATTAAGAATTATTAAATTGTAATGTACATGTAAATACAGATGAAGAAATAATTTAACATTTTAAAATAACATTTGTTCATGATATTCTTGAGATTTATGCATTTTCCCTTAAATTTCTGTCTCAATTACTGAATTGTTTTTTATTTCTACCAATACAATCACAGTAATGTTAAACCATTTTTTAAACGTAAAACTATACATACTAGTTAATTTGATTATTACATAATTTGATTTAGATTAGATTTGCTGGAAGTTGTTGTTTATATATTTTTATATTTTGTAAATGTTATTAACGGACTCACCTGTCATGCTGGCCAAAGAACCGCGCGTCCACCTGACCGTCCTTGTCCCTCAAGGCTTTCGCGGGCCAGAAGGGAAAACCTTTCAGTTTGGCCCACACTAAAGGATGAGGCTGAGACTACATGGAAACAACAAATATGACCATGAAATACAGCCCAGATATTTAACTAGATGATTATTCAACAAAAAACATATTACAAAATGATTTGAAAAAGGTCATTCTCTTACACAAGGTTCACAGAACCAGTTGTCCCTCTTCTGACAGGCAGACAGGTAGCACTCTGGACAAACCTCAATTTCATTCATCTGTGGATGATTTATTAACACTGTAATATTTATCTAGGACCAGCTTATTAATACATTTGTACAATTCTACCGTTCAAAATTTTGGGGCTTATTTATTTTTTGAACATAATTGAATGCTTTAATACGCTAAAGATGCATTAATGTAATCAAAACCGACAGTAATGGCATTTATACAAATTTTTTTCTCTAATAAATGCTATTCTTTCAAACTTTCTATTTATCAAAGAACCCTGACAAAATGCATTACAGTCTATTTTATTTGAATGATTTCTGAAGGATCATAATGTAATGATGAGTAATGATGCTGAAAATTCAGCTTGGCCATGACAGGAAGAAACTATATTTAAAAATATATTCAAACAGAAAATGTATTAAGTTATTTTACATTTTAATAATAGTTGCTTTACTGTATTTTTGATCAAATAAATGCAGTATTTCTGAGCATAAAGAGACTTACAGACACAACCTTCTGAAAGATAATACATAAGCTTGTATAACTTGCTTTATATATATTGTAAGGATTAGAATGCTCACCTCATGTTCACAGATCTTGACAATAACTTTAGCAGTAGCTGTTAGCTTATGGTTTCCTGAAATAGAGCCATTGAAACTTAATTAATTTACATATATGAGTCATGATACATGCACGTGGATTTCCTGAGACCGGCACTAACCTCCATTATATATGATACAGTTGTGTAGAATCCACTTCATGTCAGCAAAAAATGCTTCTGTGGAACCGTACATTTTCTTCTTGATATTCTACAGACACATATTTCTCAGTTACATCATTGTTTTTCTACCTTTAGGCACATACAGCGGACTCAATCTAAACTTTAAACAAAATGTTGATGTTTATTCGGTTTTGCATGATTAAACAATACATCTCTTCAATACTCTTCAACATCAACACCTGGACACTTGTAACACAGAAAGCTTGGCCTGATACCTTCTCCAGAGTGCACAGGTCCATGGGGTGAAATATATACTCGGCATAATCCGGGTGCTGTTCTAGTGACACTGGCTTCTGAAACGGTTCGGTCTGCAAGAGAAATCATTCAGAATGATACACTGCAAGGGTTGAATCGATGTAACCTAAGACCACCAAAATGAAACTATGGAGTGATTAAATAACTGTGAGGGTATAGTGAGGTATAGTCGACTCACTCCTGGCTGTTTCATTTTCTGCAAAGCAAACTTCAGCAGGTAGGACAGCTGCTCCAGGTTCAGCATGGTCATAGCTTTACTCTGAGTCTCTATGCACTCAGCCACCGTTATTTTCTGAAGTAGAGAGTAAAATGACTATTATATTCAGAAATCACATGCATACAGTTCATAATCATTCATGTGCTCTCAAACATTCTCAAAGTGACTGTTTCAGTTACTTGCTATTTAACTTGATATAATAAAATACATTCAAGTAAATTCTTTCTAGGTGTGTAAAAATGCATTGATTCTATTTTCAGTAGTAAACATATTACTTGTTCCAGAATAAATTGATTTGTGAACAAAGTTCAGATTTTATGATGCATGACAAGATTTGGTAAAAATGTTAGCAAAATGTATTGTTGTCAAAACAAATATCTACACCTATACATTGCAAATTCAACCTGTTTTAACGAGTTTCTGAATGGTGTAATTGATTCTAATCCAAGCAAAAGCTTAAAACTCTTCAGTAAGGAGGAGTGAAGCTCTGTGTGCCACATAATTGTTCCCAAACTAGTAAGCTACTGCATAGACATCGTTCTAATTGCTATGGAACCTCATAATTAAAAAAAAATAAAAAAAAAAAACGCTCTAAACATTCGCCTCAGAGTCAGTTTAAGGTTAGCATGTCGCTAAGCTAACAACACAATACAGATACGCTATAACACGATATAAACATACAAATATATAATCAATATGCTCAAATACTGGTCAAAACAGCCAATTTAATTATACCGGTAAATTACTTTTAATCAACACTAATACGGTCTGAAAACCGATGTTAATTTATAATCAACATTTATTGTGACTCGTCTGCTGGATTAAAAAAAAAAACATCCAAGGATTCTCCAAGATATGTATGGGATATTTTGGGCAACATTATACATTTTTAAAGGGATAGTTTACACTTTGGGAATACAAAACCGCATTCGAGCCAGCTGACCTCAATTATATTAGACAATTCTCAAAACATATTTTATGTTCCACAGCAGAAGTCATTAAGTGTTATTTTAGTACTATTTACATAATTTATATAGTATTCATACATATTTTTTTAATTAAAAATTTAATTTTAGTTTACGTTTTATTATTTTCTTTGTTATGTGCTTTTGTCATTTGTATTAGTTTTTAGGGTTTTTATATATTTCTATATAGCTTTTTATTTAGGTTTGAGTAAATATTGTACTTTTTACACGTGTATTATATATATATATTTAATTAATTAATAGCTTTTATTTATTTTTAATTTATGTTTTAGTAATTTTAGTACTTTCCACTTGTTTTCAGTTAGTTGATAAGGATCTGAACATATTCAAACTGCCAGAAGGACAGTCCCATGACATAACAGCTGACATACAGTATACAGTCCTCAGTACCTCGCACTCTGGACAGAACCAGTCGCCCTCAGGCTCTGCGGCCAGTTTGAGGCACTTGGCGTGGTAGACGCGCGGGCAGAGCTCACAGCAGAGCACCTGGCCCTCGCGGTGACACACCCAGCAGTAGAAGTCATTCCGCCCATCCTGCGGTACAACATCAACAGGGTCTGTTGTGAGTGCGGGCTGCTTGACATAGTAAAAGGGACCATGTCTAAGCTCACACTGAAATGCAGGCAAGAGAGACAGGGCAAGGGGTCAAATCACAAGCCACAACACTCGCAGGGGAAACGTAGCAAGGCACTGCAATAAATCAAGCATGGACAGGTAAGCAGTCACAAGACCACTGGGTCAAAAGCGGCACACTGGGAAGACACTGTAGGATTTCATTTAACATTTCCGTAAACACACATCATGACCCACTTGTGATCTGAAAAACACGTGGTGTCTGAGATCAAGTGCGTTTCACCAGGATTTGAATGAAATCCTAAATTACCATCAGATGCCAAATTCAGATTAGCAGGATCAGACCAAGTTGTGACTTAATGGAAATAGATTTTTTTCAATTGACAGCTAATAATTCGTTTTCAATATCTGTAAGGTATCAAAAGAAATCGATTAATAAAATGTGCTTAGTGTTTTTTGTTAAATGAGATCAATAAGCAAATCCACACTTGGCATCTTTCATGAAACATTGTTCATATGATTGCAACACACCACCACAAAGACAGCACAGCATTCAATAAAATCAGTGCACTTGATTTTTAGCTGTAATAAAGTGATCATACAGTGAGCCCAAAAGAAGCATTTGGACATGTGCGTAACCTTTTAAAAATGTGTCATCTGCAAACTAAATGATTAGTAATGAAAGCAACAGCTTTTCTCAGAACTAACTTCCCTTCAAGCTATTTTTGCAGTGACATTAACCAGCTGGAAACCACAGGGGCAAGTATATACACTACAGTTCAAAAGTTTGGGGTCAGTAAGATTAAAAAAAAAAAAAATAATGTATAGTTCAGTCATGAAAGTCTAGATGGCACAGGCTGACGGGTTGTTAACATAACTGATGATAATCAGAGAGTTATGGCACAAGCTGATTGGTTCATCTTGCATATTAAGCCAATGAGCTTACTGCCTTGTATTTATATGGCTAGCTAGCATTCACTTGAGATTTTTGCAGCGTAACCTCCACCTTCCCCAGCTCCACCTGTATAGATCTGCTATGGGTTATTTTATATGCCACTTGTGCAGCAGCAGTATGTCTTAAATGTTGTTACGATTGAAATACTTTTACTCAGCAGTGATACATTATAGCTGCAGTCCATACATTTTTTATTTCAAAATTTGTATAATAAGCGAGTACACCATGAATCCATGTTCCAAACCGTGTTTTTGGCTTATCCTGAATCACTACGGTACACCTATAATAAGTGTTTATATTCAGACTATTTTAGACTGGTTCGGGTATGTACTACTGCGGAGTAACCGGTACCTGCGTGATTCGTCATAGACATAAACAGAGAGAAGTAGCTCCGGCTACAATGTTCTTCCGCAAGTCGCACGCAGTTCAGTTTATTAACCGCTAGAGTGCCAAGAGTTACGGACCGCAGCTTTAAATTGATCAAAAGTGACAGTAAATACATTTATAATGTCACATTATGATCCATCTATTTCTAGATTTCTATTCCAAATAAATGCTGCTTTTTTGATATTTACATTCCTCAAATAATAGACTAATAGAATAAACTTGGTGAGGATAAGAGACTTTTTACAAAAACATAAAAAACCCTTATTGAACTCCAAACTTTTGAACGGTATGTTTATTCTTTTATTTTATGATTTAATATGAAATATTCTATTTTGTATTATTTTACCATCTAATGCAATGACATAAATGCATCAAAGGGATAGTTCCCCCCAATTTTTTATTCTGTGTTCATTTATTGACCCTCGTCTCTTTCCCAGCCTTTATGACGTTATTTCTTATGTGGAACAGAAAGAAATGTCTTTTTGTCCATATTTTGTCCAATGTTGTTTGGAACCCATTCACTTCCATTGGACAAAAACATGTTCCACTGAAGAAAATAACATTAAGAACAACATCGGGGCGAGTGAATGACAGAATTTTTATTTTGGGGTGAACTGTATCCATTAAATATGCCTGTGGTGTCCAAATGCTTTTTGAGGCCACCCTGTACAGGACAGAAATCCCCACAAGGGGTCGACTTTGTTCATGCAAATCAGTAAAAGCATTTGACCCTTTCAGTGACCAGTGTTTTATCATTGAAAGCTGCACATTGAATGGAAATTAAAATTGACAAGCCACAATCAATCCTGATTATCCCAATTGGGCGTTTAAATAGAAAAATGCAAGAAAATGTAAAAGGACACAAGAGTTTGATTTACAAACCAAAGGTCTGTTCTGATACTACAAATGTTTTTTAATTCATTTGAGCAAGAATTCTCAGCTCAAACCAATTAAAATTCAACAAAAGGGCATTGGGATGAGAGGGAAGCCTAGGGGGGAACATACTTGGTCTTTATTGTTGATTAATCCCGGTTTCTTCTTCTTCTTTGCGGGACTAGGTGACGTGTCAGAGGGAGAGTGTCCGTTTGAGGAATGTGGAGGACTGGGTGCTTTCCTCTTCTGCACAGCCGGTGCCTGCTCCGCTGATCCTAGATCAGGGACCGCTGATGAAATAACCACAGCTGTTTTATTATGCAAAGCCACTTGGATAATACAACACCTCACCCAGCTGGGTTTGTGATTGTGACCTTTCAAAGCATCGACAGCACAAACCACCATTGACCTCCAAATGCACAAAGAGGCTTGTCTTTTATGCACGTCTTCAAAAATAAAACAAAACCTGTCGTATCAAACGTCTGACTAACCTACTAACACGAAGCACCAGATAGCAGCAATCAGTCAGCATAATGAAAGAGAAAAATAGGTTGCCTGCCACATTTGATGTGGTTCATATTGACTTGCTTTTTATTCATTTCAGCTGAAGAACTGTACTCTCACAATCTGAATCTATTTTTGGAGTCTGTTGTGAAAGATTAAAGCATGAACTGAGAAGCTAAAGAAAAAGAATCAAAGACAAAATACCTTTTGGTGGCATGGACACCTCCATCTTATCAACCGCATCAGACTCCGTCTTTATTTCCTCCACAGCCAAACTAAATGAAGAAAGAAAAACGCTGGAATAAGACACTGAAATCTCATGAGGTCTCCCCCTAAGATAAAAGACTTGGGTGATGTAATCTAATCTCCAGAGTTATGTTGTTGTTGTTCATAGCAATCTTCCTCCATTCCACATCTGAAGCACTTTTGCTTGTGCAAGGAGACCCTTGCATGAGTATTGCTTTGTCTGAACTGGGCTGTAACCAATCATGGGCCTATAGAGTGAATTGGCAAGATGATATTAAGCTATTTAACCTTACTAGGGAAACTCATTTGATCGAGACGTGCGACGCATTAAGACTTAGTTCACACTGCAGGTCTTAATGCTCAGATCTGATTTTTTGTCTCATGCGTGAACCGTATATGGCTCTGAAGTGACCCGCATGCGCAGAAGAAGATGTGAAGCCAGACTCAGCGCACTGTTATTATTGTCTATATATTGTCTGCCATTGTGATTTTAATCTTCCGGCCTCCTCCAGCACAGAATTGTGACGTCTGTCGCATTTCAATGACATAAAAATCGCATGAAATGCGACATGGCCGTTCAGACTGAAGTCGCTTATGTATCCGATTTAGGACCACATATTAAAGTGGCCTTTGTGCAGTTCAGACTGTCATAATAAAATCAGATATGGGTCACATTTGGGAAAACAAGTCGGATTTGGGCCACTTTAGCCTGCAGTGTGAACTAAGTCAAACTCTCTCTCTGTGTCTAGTAATAGATCAGCACCTCCTTCAAATGAAGAAAACATGTTCGTTGGGAATACCGCCGTGAACAGGTCCACTCACACAAGGGATTATGGAGTAGACACCTGCTGAGCACTGGAGAGTGTATTTAATTCAGTCTCATTAGTCTACTTTCTTGGTCTCGTCTAAGTGCAGGTCGGTACTAAAATACCATAGACTATTGACACGGATACAATACAAATTTGGCCTATAAAGCATAAAATTCACATTAGGCTGCAAAGCTGACATTCATTTTTCTGAGTAGTAGTCTTTGCATCATATAATTTAGCAAAAACAAATGAAATGACTTCACTTGTAAGGAATTACAGATGTAAATAAAACATCTGTAAAAAATAGATGTAGGCCTCAAAAAAGTTCCATACTATAACACAGTGCCCTAAGTCACAAAACAAACTGCTAAAGTGCTAAAGAGTAAATGTTCTGCAACAAAACGAGTGAACATCATAAAACGTTAAATTGTTAGTAAAAAAGATGCAATTTGGAAAAATTATTTTCAACGAACTGGCAATTTCTAAAAATAAAACAAAAGTTTACGCAAATAAACAGCGACTAATAATAGGAGCGATTTGCCACATGATACATTTGAATACTGCTGCAGAATAGTAATGAAGAAAAAAACATCAGCTCAGTGATTCGAAGAACTCCAATGATTTAATAATTGTCAGTGTAAATGCCGTTTAACCAGCCACCACTGCAACGAGCGACATCACATTTTTATTCGTCTCTTGGGTTTAGTTTTGTGGCGTTGTACTGAGTAGCCCCACCTATAATGAAATCTCATCGGACAGATGTAACATTTTGGTCAGTGCAGTTCAATTTTTTACATTGCGTTGTTTTTTTGCATGTCAAGGCCTTTAGTATGTGCTGCTGAAAAAACTGTATTTGCGCAACAACATATTTCGCTTAGTGCTGTCAAATGATTAATCGCATACAAAATAAACGTTTTTGTTTGCATAATATATGTGAGTGTTCTCTGTATATTTATTATGTATATATAAATACATATATTTTGAAAATATTTACATGTATTTTGCAAATATAGATTGATGCTTCTAACTTAACATTTGATCTTGTAGTGCTACTATTTAACATTACCCTCTGATCAAATATAACATCTAAGACAGAGGTTACAAAATAGATGCAATACATTTAGCGATAATTGAATCTGATCAGAAACATTTAACAATTAATAACAGTTCATAAAAATAAACCGATAAGCCGAAGAATTAACCAACAACAAAAAGACGTGACTACTCTACTTAACACTCAACCACATGTATATTGACCACAATGAGGCCTTATTTACCCCATACAGGGGAAACCCACCACAGTCAATCAATAAAAAAAACTCTCAACCGCAAGGTCTGCAAACCAAAAAGAAGCTCGTAAATGACAGGTGAAAGAGAAGAGGCGGTACAAGGCCAACGGTACAAACTAAATCCCACAACGACGAGGCCTTGATCCCGGTCTTTGTGCAGAATAAAACACCAGAAAAGATTAGAAGCTGGCAACGGTTCTCCATTACATCAGGATTAGGACCAGTGTTGAGAATGACGAGCACGATTGAGAGGATTGATCATCAGGCCACAATGAAGCCTTAGTCTTTCACTAATTCTCATTGACGGGGCCACGGCTTGACATCGTCAAAATCCATGTACTTTCCCTGTTTAGATATTCAGAGACTTCCCTCAAGAGGACGATGAAAAGAAAAATGAATTAAATAAATCCAAAATGGCAGATAATCCTCGGTGGAGATGAATAAAACTCACCTTTCTCACAAGAAAATATTCCAGGTTGTTCGTAAAAATCATAAATAATGTCAGAACCTACAATAATGGCATTAGTCTGGAGAAAGAATATTCTAAATAAGACATGCAATGTCTGAGGTGGGAAATGCACATCTAAGCGTGTAGCCCAGGGCCTGAGGGCTCTCCATTTTTCACTTTAATGCGAGGCCGAAAGGAGCCGCATGGATGTTATGTCACATTATGGCCACGTCACGTCAAAAACTCCCATCCACCAGGCCTCTCTGTTCCTGCTCGCTTCAGAAAGGTCAAGTAATGTCAAGCCAACTGAGTGGCTGAAGATCCAGATCTCTACACTGAAATCAAAGAAACAGGAAGTCCTGAGGCTGATCCAATGAAGAGAAAGAAAACCACCGCTCTGCAAGCAAACCGGCCTCCAAAACTGTGTCTTCTAGAACGAGCTGAGCAGAGAGACAATCAGAGGTCCTCGCAAACAGACCAAATAAAGAGAAAGGCAGCTGTGAATGTGGAGATAACTGGTCAGAGACTCAGCCGCGGTCTTTTTTCTCTCTTCGCAGGAAATGAGAGTGCGTCCCTTCCCCCACCGCTCTGCTCGAGCTCCCCTTCCCCCTCCCTCTAGGCCAGAGACGTCCATGGCACCGGAGCTTACAGTAAACAGGGAGAACGAGAGAAACCCGTGCATATAGGCCAGTCTCAAGAGCCACAGCTGAGAAAAACAAGTGAAGAGGAAATGCACTTGAGTATCAACATGCAAACAAATGTTTTGCCTTTCAGACAAGGTAAATCTATCTCCCAGATTGTAATCTTGAGCTGTTAAAAAGAGCAGCTTTGTGGTTCACGGTGACTTTGTGAATCATTTCAAGGGCAAGCAGTGACTTTACAAGCACACAGTTGTTTCCTGTCACAGATGTTGATATGATTAGAGTTTTTTCTGTTGCTCTTTGCTGATATAACGCAGGTAAAATAGCCTTGTCAGACCACTACCGGTCATTTCCTTCAAATGGCAAGAAGCCAATCACCACAATCCTTTATAATGTTGTTTCCTTGACAAGAATCCCAAACGCAGTGGCATAATCTCCCTGGGAACACAAAAAACCTGAGCTGCACCGTACCGACATAACACCCTCCAGTCATTTTCCCATAAAGAGTAGTTAGGCTAACAATATATAAAGATCTAGTCGACTGTATTGTGTTTGCAATTAAATTAATTGTTCATAATTACAACAACTAACTCACAAGCCATTTGTTGTTGATATATAGGTGAAATATGATACGTATTTGATGCTTTTTTTTTTAAACGCAGACATAAATATCATTAGAAAGGCCAACGATCCATTGGGAATGCGGCAGGAGGCTTTTGGTCCCGTGTGGTTTGCGCTCGCTTGTTTTGTCTTTGGGAGCAGCTGTGTGTGTATGTGGCAGTGCTGTTTTATTATTAACTTCAACATAAATCTCAGAAGAAACATAAAGGAGATGAATAATATGTAAATATCATCCAAATCATCTTCTTAAAAGTGGTGTTTTACACCACAGGCAGTTCTATGACAAGAATCGGTTTTGTTTCCACAGGATTTAAGCTTAAAAACAAACTGAATTCAAAATTTTACATTTATATTTCAAAAATATTTTAGTGGCGATGATGCTAACTTCGCAGTAAAGCAATGGCAAAAACATCTGCTCATAAAGAAAATGAAAGTCGAGCATAATTCTGATGAACTTGATGGCTTTTTGCCATGTGGCTGCATTACTAGTTTAGAGTATGTATGGTAATTATTGGCCTAAGGAAAAATTATTTCCCCATTTTCTTCTAAATTTTTTGAATGATTTGTATAAATTTGATAAAATCCTGTAAAATGGTGTCTCGAACTATTTTTAAACTCATGCTTCCACTCACAATATGATTGAAAGTAAAAATGCCAGCAAAAACTCAGATAGAACAATTATTTTCTTATGGATGTGTTCAAAAACAGCACAAAAATAGCTTTACTACCGACTAATGACACTAGAATGTCATCAAACATCCCTCCTGAGGCTAAAAATATAACCTGAAAATATAAAACAAACACGACTGCCACTGAAAAATAGAATTTAATATAAAAAATTTAAGTTTAACATTAATCTCTCATTGGTAGCTCACGTCCTGAATTACCCATCCTGCCCCTGTGTAAAATGACCACAGCTGGGGCTCTCAGCTCTCTAATAAGGCCCTAACAGATGCCTCCATTTTCTATGGCGTGGCTTGTGACACAAACAGACAATGGGACAGGCAATCAGCTTAAAAAAGTACATCACCCGAGCACCCCACCCCCCCGATCCTCCTCCCCCTACGTGGGGCAGATCAACAGAGGGCCCTACATAACCAGAAATGACTGTCACTGAGCTGTTCGTCAGTACAGCAATGAGTGATAGCTGACTTCGTCTGCCGTGTAATCATGTGACCGAGCAGCACACGGGCCAAAGCTCAGGAGAGCGAGAGGGAAAGAGCCTGACCCCCCTTCTCTGGCCCTCTCCCCCACCTCCTTCCTCCTCTGCCCTGTTTTTTTCTGAGACACAGGCCTTTGCTAGGCCTCCCCAGTCACTGGAGAATCAAATCTGCAATTCACAGTGTTAGCAGTGGATGAAAACAGTACAATGACAAGAAAGGACAGACGTAAGAAAACATCAGGCTTACCTCTGTGGATGCATGGCTGAAACAGTGTAATGTCAATACTTATAAAACATGGAGGACAGCCTCAGCCTTTAGACAAGGGAGGGCTCTCCTCTCCACACTCAGAGCTCAGGCCTGTCTGATCAGAGCAGGGCCGTGACTGGTTGCCCTCCCACTAGCAGGATGTAAGGTCTCGTCTGATTGGCCGAAACGCTTCCTGAGTAATAATCTTTGTTCAGCACTGGCAGGATCAGCAGTGAGTGCGGGAAAGAGCACAGAGGAGAGGGAGAGAGAGAACGAGGCCTCACTCGCTCAAAAAACCTGCTTGCTTTGTGCAGAGCCACTGCGAAATGGCAGCAAAATGACGCTTAGCTGTGGTGGAAATTTAGTGGGATTTCGCATTAAAGCTCTTTTGTTTGTCTCTAGTCTGTGTGGAGCCATAGGCCTTTGTTTAATCCCTCCCCCCACCGGAGCCGGTTGAGAAATAGAAGACACTCCTTTTGTGAAAATGAGCCCTAAGCAAAAATAGTGCAGCCACCATGACTTCCTGTGCCTGAACTGCAATCGATTCTTGAGCAATATGTAAAAAAGCAGATGTGATATTCCACCTAAAATTAGAAAAATCTATGTACTATGCCACTTTTATGTCAATAATCAGTGCACATCCAAATGAAATACACTTGGACATTATGTAATGAGTGAAGTAACAAAACAGATTAATTAACTAAAACCTGAAGCACTTAAAAAATTGATTATATTCAATGAAAACTGTTTTTTTTTTTTTTAGAAAAAGCTTATATCATGAAAATATATCTGACTATATTCACAAAGTAGAAGAGCTAAACAGATGCTATAGATTCATAGCAATATTGGTGTTGCTAAAGTAAAATTCTCCGAACTGTTACATTTTAAGGAGACTCTATATTAGAAATATTAGTAGTAATGTGTTTAGGCCTTTATAGCAAACTTCCACTAGGCCGCAAACAAGCCTGCTCTGTGATATCAGAGTATAGAAGACGTTCTACTCTTTGGTGATATGAACACAATGACATCTACTGGAGAGAAAGGGAATCGACTTCCGTGTGAAATCAACATTAGGATATGAAATAACACAACGATGAATTTAACCTGCTATAGGTGAAAGCTTATCAAGAGAAAATCTGTCTGCCACAGTGGTGTTATTGTTTTCTAAAACTATTTTTTTTGCCATTTAAAAAAAATTGAAATAAACAAAACATGAATATTAGAATGTATATCGTAAACTAAAGAAAGGTAAATAAATGTTGCTTTTGCAACTGAATGACATCTAAGTTAGATTGCTGGAATTACTAAAACTCAAGTAAAAATACGTTAATCTATATAAAAAAATATAAACAAATAAAATAAAAAATGTAATGAAATATAAATATATGAAAAACGTAAAACATTTTTTTTTTTTTTTGAAAATTATAAATGTTTTATTGCCAATTAATTTAAATAAATAAAGTTCTTATTTGCAAAAATAAAACTAGAACTGAAATACAAATAATAACGAATAAAAATGACAAAACCACATAAAATTACTAATATTAAATGTTAAAAATAAAAGCTTCTTCAAAATATTAATAAATACTATAAATGTATAAGAAAATATGCTAAAAAAACACTGGTCTGAAAATCCTACTATTAATATACAATTTAATAATTTGCCATTTATTTTTTTATTTAGTTCAATTTTAAATTGTGTGTGACTGTATAAATACTTATATATTCATAAATGTGTTTAATTTTAGAAATATAACCACACTTTCTCTCTCTCTCTCTCTCTCTTAAAAAAGGGCATGGCATTCCACGTGATATGGAGCACCACAAAAAAGAGACCTGATAAGAAGGAGAAAAAAAGAGATAAGACATGAAGAACATGTAGCCACCTGGAAGCTTTGCCAGCTGTCTCTCAACCGATGTAGAGAGGTAAGCTCACTTATCATGTCTCTTATACTTTGCTGACATTTATATAGTTTTCCTAGAATGTTTTTAGTTAGTGGAAATGTAGATATCAATAAATAAATGTGTACAAAGATTTATCAGTCAACTAGAACGTTTCAGAAGAATTTCTGAGTGAATGCAGACAAGTGTTCTGTCCTTTTAATGAAAAATACTGATGAAATCATACTTTGTTTTTATTTTAGAGAGGAACTAAAGCAAACATGCCCCCACCAGCTACCACAAACCTGGGCTACACCCCTCCAGATGGAGGCTGGGGCTGGGTCGTGGTGTTTGGATCCTTCATCTCCATCGGGTTCTCTTACGCCTTCCCCAAATCCCTTACCATCTTCTTCAAAGAAATCCAGGAGTATTTCTCCATCTCCTACAGTGAGATAGCCTGGGTCTCCTCCATCATGCTGGCCACCATGTATGCAGGAGGTTAGAAAGCATATTACTCACTTCTGCCTGATAATATATATATGTACATCATTTTTGGAAAGCTGCGACATCGCTTGGCATTCTAGGTACTCCCACAATCAGGAAGAGCAATTCAATGTGTGCTATAACCAAATAACAAGAGGAGCCCAAATCAAAGATTACTTTGTCCCCATAGTTGCACAATGAGCCAGAGCTGTGATCTTTTTAGTCTAATTTTGCGTAGTCACATGCAAACCAAGGTTAGATTACAAGTCAATGTTTACGTATTACTTTTGGGTTTATGACAAATAATACGAGCATTGCATCATCTTTCTGTCTCACCTTACAGGACCTGTGAGCAGTATTTTGGTGAACCGCTATGGGAGCCGCCCTGTGGTGATAGTTGGCGGGCTAATGGTTGGGGTTGCTATGGTAACGGCTTCTTTTGGCACCACCATTTTGCATTTGTATTTATGCGTGGGAGTCATTGGAGGTACATATTCCGACGTTTATAACATTTATATACACTTTCCTGCTGGTGATATTGTTCTTCTGCTAATAAAAATCATGCTGGATTGTGATTGGTCAGTACAGTGTACTGGGGTTCCTCCCCTACATGTGTGTGATCAAAGATAACAACCTCAAGGTCAAATCTGTCTGTTTGATCTTTTAACTGATGTCATCGAGATTTTGAATGAATTCTGGTCACAGATCACATTCTAGGATTTATGTGTGAATATGACGGTTCCAATAGCAGCACGCACTAATTCAGTAATCACTTAAAACACTTGAAGCAAGTTAACAAACCACTGAATCTGTCTTTTTTGGACTCAAAATGAGTCAATTGGGAGTAAAATGATTCTCAGCGCTCCAGTGTGCTCCCAATGCTGAATAAATCATAGCGTTATCAGACTCTAAACTGTTTAACATTATATCTACGTTACCTTTCAAAAGTGTGCTCACCAACAGGGTGGACGATTCTAAGGGCCCCCCGAGGGAGGAACATGATTTCTACCGAGGGGAACACTAAAGCCCTGCATTTCAGCCTGGCTTTGAAAAACTTTTAAAAAGTTCGGGCCAATTTTCATGTCATATTTTAGATGCCGGCTGGGCCTCGGGCCTGTTTTAGGCTTCTGCTTATTTTTATATTTTAGACATCCATAAAAAATAGCTGCGGTGGTGGAAACAGCACTAGACTGGTGTGAAAAGCAGCAGCAGCAGAGAGCGTGCCTTCAGCATAGAAGAAGAGTTCTGCATTCAAATCCACACAATAGGCTGAAGCTTGCTGCAAAGTCCCAGCAAAAGTAGGCTAATTACCATTATTGTGTCCGGGAAATAGTAAGATTTTATAAAATTATTTTATATATTTTATAAAAAGTTTTGTTGATATTATAAGTGCACACAAATAAAAGTAGACCCTTTACAGTTCCGAATTATGTGTTACTCTTACCTTTACGAGCAAAAATTACGACGTTAGTTGTTTCCATTGAAAAAAAATGGCTTGATTGCACTGGTGCCTCCATGTCCTGCGCTTTAACTTCCGCTCCCCACACAGACCAGGATGTAGCTCACATTTAGCCTATCCAGGTTTAATGTTTAAACATTGTTCAATGCTTGAACTGATTTAGTAAATCTATACATTTTACTTTAGGTAAGTCGTGATGATTTGAGAAGGCTAAACTGATCAAACATAGAAAAAACTTAAGGAACAAAAATTAAATGCTCCAAACATTTTTCTAAATTAACTTAATAAAAAAAAACTAAACGAAAATTAATCAATTTGCCATTACAAACAAAACTGAACTATTTTAATAGCTGAAACAGTATAATCTGATTCTGATGATCTGACAGGCTCGGGTTGGACTCGGGCGGTTATTCTGTTAAGTTGTCGGACGTGCCGGGCTAGGGCCTGAGCATCTTAGCTGGGGCCTAAATTTGAGGCCCGTGCAGGGCTCTACCGGGAACGCAATCGCGATTTCTACCTAGGGGGATTCTACCAGAATGTTATCTGGTAGAACAGACCCCTAACCCCCCGGGATGCAGGAGGGCCCGAGTGAATATGCTGTCCAGGGGGCCCAGAATCCGTAGCAAAGCTATTATAAATGTATTTTCTGTCACTTTTGATCAATTTAATGTGTCCTTGCTGAATAAAAGTATTAATTCCTTCCAAAAAAAGTTAAAATCTTACAGACAGTCTTTTGAATGGTCTGTCAGTGTGGGAACATTAGACCCATCCCTCTTTAAATAGGTATTTTGAGCATTATGGAGTATGTTACAATGCTGGGTTATTTTTCTACCTAAATGCTGGTTACGCCTGTTGGGTCATATGTTGGGTTATTTTTTTTTCCAATGTTGGGTAGCTTTTGTGTTACCCAGCTGCTGGGTTGCCAAACAACCCATGGTTGTTTTTAACCCAGAATTTTTAAATAAATTCAAATAAGTACTTTTAGAGTACTTTTACTGGAGTAATATGTTATCAGGACATCTGTACCTCTCAAGAAGAGGACTTATTTGTACATTTGTACTTTGTCAATTGTTAACTCAATAAAAAATCCCATAAAATGCTTTTGTTTTACAGGCTTTGGCTTAGCTTTTAACCTGCAACCAGCTCTTACCATAATCGGTAAATACTTCCTTGTGAAAAGGCCAATAGCAAATGGCCTGGCAATGGCAGGTAGCCCGGTCTTCCTGTTCACCCTGGCTCCCCTCAACCAGTTTCTCTTTGACCATTTTGGATGGCGAGGAAGCTTCCTCATCCTCGGAGGAGTGGTGCTCAACTGCTGCGTGGCAGGATCCCTTATGAGACCCATCAAGATAAAAACAAAACTTCCAGCGAGCAAAACCACCGATGAGAACGATGCAGGAAAACTGGACGTCACACCTCAGACAGCTGGACACAACAAGTCCAAGCAGTCAGGCTGTGCTGCAATTGCCAACCAATTCATTGATGTCTCCCTCTTCAAGCACAGAGGCTTCTTGATCTATCTTGTAGGGAATGTGCTCATGTTTTTTGGATTTTTTGCTCCAGTTGTCTTCCTGGCAGCATATGCCAAGCATCAGGGGATAGATGAGTACTCTGCAGCATTCCTGCTCTCCATATTCGCTCTAGTAGATATGTTTGCACGTCCAGGAACGGGTTTGGTCGCCAACACCAGATGGATCAGACCCAAGATCCAGTATTTTTTCAGCTTCGCTGTGACATATAATGGCCTGTGCCATATGATGTGTCCGCTCCTACCAGGTTACAGTGGCCTGGTGGTGTACGCAGTGTTTTTTGGCCTGGCTTTTGGGATGGTGTGTGCTCTTCTGTTCGAGACGCTCATGGAGTTGGTGGGAGCCCAGCGGTTCTCCAGTGCGGTCGGGCTTGCTACTATTATAGAGTGTGGGCCTGTCCTGCTGGGGCCACCCATCTCTGGTAAGTCCAACAATGAGATCCTCACTGTCATATCTCTCTGTTATAATGTTCAGGATGTTTATTCACAGATTTATATCCTCAGGGTTGCTGGTTGACATCTTCATGGACTATAAATACATGTACTTTGCTTGTGGCATAATGATGCTGGCTGGAGGGATCTTCCTCTTCATCATGAACTATTTCAACTACAGATGGTTGGAAAAGGAACAGAATCAGAAAAAGGTGGAGGGGCTAGAGATCGGCTCAGCCAAAAAGCTTGCTGCCAATGAGGAGGACAAAGACAATGAAGAAGAGATCAAACTCAGCACAGAGGAGGAAGTAGGAAACTAAGGAAGTTAAGAATCTGTCTTCTTTTGTTAAAATCCATCAAACTCTATCTGTATGTCTGTCATTCTATCTGTCTATCGTTCTACCTGTCCATCTATCTGTCGTTCTCTGTCTATTGAGAGAGGCGGAGGTTTAAATTATTTTATAATCTTACCCATGCATTGTTAAAGCTTTCATTGTGACAAGAGACATGAAAGTAGTAACAGTAGGATATAATAAAGTATTTGACTGCTGAATGCCGTGATTGACCAATCAGAATCAAGTATTCTAGAAATCTGCCTTTTTATTAACCAGCTTTTCTTAGCATTTTTGTCTGTTTTTGTAATTTGTTATTAAGATCTATTGCCTCATTTTGAGTTTTCTTTGTATGTTATTACTTTAATAAAGTATGTATGTTTAATTTCAATCTGAAAATGTTATGCAGATGGGCAAACAGATGAGTGGAATAAAGTGCACAAGTGTACATTATTATAACAGATGTTAAGATGACCTTTACAAATGAACACAGTGAAGTGTCTTAAAAAACTTGTATTTAACTAAAGACAGCACTTACATATAACACACATAACTGCAGGTTCATTCTATACACATTGATTAAAAAACAATTGGTTTGTTTAATATATTTAAACTCAGAACACACTTCTTACATCTCAGAGCACCAATATTACTCAAGTCAGGAGAACTGATCGGTCATATGATCATCATAGCTTTAGTCTCTGATCTATGCACAGAAACACTACAGGCCTTATTTAAGAGTGGAATGTATGTACCAGATGATTAAACACATTCCAAAGCTTTAAATGCATTTGCTGTGCAAGCTTTGCTATGTACATATCTATGTTACAGACCCAGCCATCATTGTTTAAAGGGATAGTTCACTCAACATTTACTTGCCCTCATATTACCTGAATGCCTTAGATATGTTGAAGAATGTTGGCTCCAAACAACGTTGGATCCCATTGACTCCTAATAGAGAGACATTTATCAAATATCTTTTTTTGGTTTCAAAAAAGGAAAGTAAGTCATGCAGATTTGGAACATGACGACATGAGGATGAGTAAATGAAGACACAATTTTCGCTTATATAGACTTTCACTAAGTCCTATTTGGAAAAACACTTTGAAAACCTTTTCATTCAACACACACAAAACATACATGAACAGAAACCTATTCAAGTAAAAAGCCAGAGAGAGTTACAGCTTTAGCCAGGGATGTTTGAGACACTGAGCTGCTGTTGCCCTCCGCTCTGGCAGGAAGTCCAACATCTGTAACAGGAAATCAGAGAAAAGTGATGCCTCTCTCAGGAGAAAGTGATATTTCTCTACCAGCACTTCATACAGCCCCCATGGACGGAGGATGGCTATTCGCCGCAGGTCACCTGTGCAAAAACGATCATAGTTAATAATAATAGTAGTACCGAGACTGCTGTAACACTTCAGTTGGAGAATAAGATTTTTATTTTCTTTTTGTAATAAACATAAAATCATTCTTAGGTTAGATGATGAATTTACAGCAACCTGTTGCTACACCAGGATGAATTAGGAAAGATAAATCTAGTATTGTACTCACCCTTGCAGTTGAAATAGTCATAGGAATATTTCCCAGACAGAGCCACTGACACTGGGATCTTACCCAGGAGCTCAATAATATGAGCCAGGTGATCTAAAAATAATAGAAATGGTCAATCCCACAAATATAAAAGAATGTTCTCTAATGATGGCTATTAAATAGTTTACCTTCCTCTAAGGAGAAATTTGGCCCTGCTTTTGGTTCAAATAAGGAATCACCAGTAACAAGCTCAAATGCCTGTTGAAAAATAATACAGATACAAATAAATAAGTTTGGGTTGTAACTGATTGCATGTCATCTGGATTACGTAATCAGGTTTTTGTTTAATTAAGTACTTGTAATTCAAGTATATTACATTTTAAAATGTTCATAATCAGATTATAGTTACTTTTTAATGGATTACAAGATTACATGGTTAGTAAATTATTCATATTTTTTAATCTCCCTTACTATAATCTTTTTTATATTAATTTCTAAAAATCCTATTGTGTCAAATACCATTTAGCTTTGACTATATTCACAAATGTTGTGTAAATAAACCATGCTTCTAAATTTGGGTGAAAAAAAGCACATCTCAAGCAATTAGACCATGTATGAAACAAATAATTATGCAAGTTACTAAACACTGGTGATGTATAGCTGTGAAATGTAGTGTCTTTATCATACCCAGTGACCTTTAGTTACTGTTCATTCTTATATTAAGCCCAGTTTGGGAAACCCTGGTGTAATGTAATGTATAATTATAATGTTGATATAAAAAATATAAATATATTTTTTTATTTCTATTTTTTTATATCAATATGGTTTATTTAATTGTAATTTTAAAACAAGTTTGGAGAAAAGTAATCTAAAAATAATCTAAAAAGTAGTCAGATTACTTTACCTGAAATGAGTAACTTATATTACGTTACTAACTTGTTTTCATCATGTAATCTGTAACCAGTAACAGACTGCAATTTGTAAGTAATATACTCAGCTCTGAAAAAAACAATTATACATATACAATAATAAAAATACATTAATATTAATAATAAACATATGTTGATATTAATATAATTATATAATACAATGTAGTTTTTATGTTCTATCATTCAAATATAGCAAAACTGTATCAAATATTTGAGAGCAATTAAGATTTTTGTCACTAAATCTGTCTTAAAACTACAAACAACAAGATCAATGCCTGCTTACAGTTAAGTAATCCAAGTAATCCAATCATGTGCTAAACAGCAGAAGACTCACCAAGCAGGCCACACTCCAGACGTCAGCTGCTGGACCATATTCAGAACCTAGGAGAACCTCCAGAGAACGATACTCTCTGGTCTGGATCTCTTGACAAAAGTGCTTGTACTATAACAAGAAAATAGGTTAAGTAATCCAATCAGGTATAAACATCAAACAATTTATTCATATGCTTCCACAAGACCAGGCTGCACGTTCTTTTACTTTGAGGAAGGCATTATATGAATTCACTGAATGTGTCGCACCACCCAACATGAGCTGCCAAGGTCTGCAATCTTCACCGTGATATTATCCAAGTTTCCAGGTTTTCCAGCTGCTTCTGCATAAAAATGTATGATGACTCAATGCCACATTTATTACAGTGGTCCAATGTAATGATTTACTTCATTCACATTTAACGATTTTCTTACCGGGATCCTGGAGTATGGTGGTTTTGATGGCTGAAGAGTAAGTTTGTATCGCGCCCCCTGGAGGATGCGACGAGGACTGCGGTGTGATACACAGCAGGATGTTCTCAGGCTTAATGTCTGTGTGAATGATCTTGCAGTGTCTGTGAAGATACTCCAGACCTTCAAGCACCTGAGACAGATACAGCTTTTCTGGTCTTGTGCTGATTTCTGTGGACTTGTAGGTCTACATTACATTCTACATTCTACTACATTTACACACATATGAAAAGTTTCTGACCTGAGTGATGACATGTTTGACACAGCTGAGAGAAAGGCCTGGATTACCAAAACACATTTGCCAACAGCGCAAGTCTGGCCCCAGCAGCTCCAACACCAGACAAATATCTACATAGTGGTCAAGAATCAACTCTTGATATGTATTGCTGTATTATATATACCATCAATATATGTGCACATACCAATATACATATACCTTCATATACCATCATGCCTGACCTTCTCTCAGACAAACTGACACAGCTCTCTGTGCCCACCTCCATGTGTCAGTGGATCACCAGCTTCCTGACAGACAGGCAGCAGCTAGTGAGGCTTGGCAAACTCACATCCAGGACTCTCACCATCAGCACTGATGCCCCTCAGGGTTGTGTTCTCTCCGCTGTGTCAAGCTCCCGAAGTTTGCAGAGGACACTACAGTCATCGGCCTCATCGAGGATGAAGACGAGTCTGCTTACTAACAGGAGGTGGAGCAGCTGGCTGTCTGGTGCAGTCTTAACAACCTGGAGCTAAACACTCTCAAAACTGTGGAGATGATAGTGGACTTCAGGAGGAACCCCCTGCACTCCCCCCACTCACCATCATGAACAGCACTGTGGCTGCAGTGGACTCATTCAGGCTCCTGGGCACCACCATCTCTCAGGAACTGAAGTGGGACAATCACATTGACTCTATTGCGAAAAAGGCTCAGCTGAGGCTGTATTTCCTCTGCCAGCTAAGGAAGTTCAACCTGCCACAGGAGCTGCTGAAACAGTTCTAATCTGCCATCAACGAGACTGTCCTGTGCTCATCTATAACTGTTTAGTTTGTAACAGTTTTCCCCCCAGAGGCTATATCCCACCTGAACAACACATAACACACCACAGTACTGTACATCTGTAAATAACTCATCAAACCTTCATCTGTACATAGGACACATACACATTCACAATCTGCAATCAGTGGTTCAATCTGAATTTTATAAAGTGACGAGAATACTTTTTGTACGCAAAGAAAATAAAAATAACGCCTCTCTGTCTCTTCTCGTCAGCATAGCGCCATTTTGGATATAACCTGTATTGGACTCAACGCAAGGATGAGCTGTTTTCATTCAAATCAAAGCGTAAATACATGTAGAATACTCATCCTTGCATTGAGGCGGATGCAGAAGAGTGTACGCTGCATGCGTTCGGTTGGAAATATCCAAAATGGCTGACGAGGAGAGACAGAGAGGAGATGATTCTTTGATCATATTTACCAAAGGTGCCGATATTTTTGGCCATGACTGTATAGATAAAGACACACACATACAGCATATATTAAAAAAATATTTACATGTATATATTTATATTCTTATAAATTATATCACATATAAATATATTTAATATATGACACATTTTCTCAAATATATACATGCATATGTGTGTATTTATATATACATAATACATATACACATTACACACATATTATGTAAATTAAAACTTTTATTTTGGATGCAATTAATCACGATTAATCGTTTGACAGTACTAGTTTAAACCAAAAAAAGAGCACTGGATGAAGTGAATATTTAACTACAATTAATTGTAGGAAACAAATCTAGCAAATGCCTTCCATTGTTTGTCAGTGATGAAGCAGCTCTTTATAGCGTGTGCAGCTTATGAACGACTCTGTATTTATATATATTTATATTATTTATATATGATATATATTTAAACGCTATCAAAAATATAGACACTTTTTAAATGTAAAAACATCTCTGAATCAAATCATAAAGTGGTGATAATTTTACTATGAAATGTGAAAAAAAATATTTGTCTAGTGTTTATTATTGTTGTAGTGCTTCATTACGCATAAATTATATTATGAAAGGATACGAATGCCGTTCACACCAGCTATCTTAAACTCTTCCAGTAACTGCACTATACGTCCTTTAAAAGGGTTGCGGGCTGTGGGACCACTGGCCTGGAGAGAGGGAAAAGATTTTGAGATGTACAACATACAGTGGAAAAGAGACAAAGAACCAGAGAGAGAGCGAGAGTGTGAGCGTGAGACACTCACACATCGCAGTAATGTCAGTTCATCTTGGCCAGCCTGAGTGAATCCAGCTCCGCTCTTCAACACCTTCACTGCCACATGCCTGCCTGACCTGCAAAATCACAAACACAAACACTTGAGGACTCTTAATCACACACACACACACACACACACACACACACACACACACACACACACACACACACACACACACACACACACACACACACACACACGCTTCAATACACATAAAGCAACAAATAGGACACAAAGTTTCAGTACCTTAGGTCAATGCAGAGCCATACAGTAGAGAAATAACCCCAACCCAGCTTTGACAGAACCTCGTATCTCTTATTAAACACATCTCCCACATGGACTGGATGATACCCACCTATAGAGGGAGATAAGTCAATGAATTGTATATATCTATAAAAATAAAGGTTCTTAATTGGCATTTGCGGTTCCATGAAGAAAATCCATGGACACTTTTTACAGCACAAAGGTTCTTTATGTTCTTTACACTATGGGAAAATGTTTTACTTTTAAGAAACGTTAATTGGAGGCTTTTTGGGGAAGCAGAAAAGGGCTTTCTATAGAATCACTGTATTGTATTAATTACGTTATTGACTATGGCTCTTCAATCTCTTTAATTTAATTACAGATATAAAGAGGCTCACCGTAGCAGTAATCTCTTGGATCTTCATTTTTCTCTGTGTAATCAGGTTCAAGATGTTTATAATTCCTAAGTGTTTTCAGCTTAGAGTCCATGACTACATCAGACCTGCATTAGAACCCAACACTATCATTTTAAAATGACATCTGACCATTCATTCATGCATATTCACACACATATGATGCAAATAGTTGTCATAAATCTTTGCAAATGTAAGCATAAATAATTCAGTGGTTGCTGATGTAATGGAGCATATACAAAAGACTAAATCTGTGCTGTGTATTCTTAGACAACCATAAACGTCCGTCAGAGGTGGAAGCACAGCTTTTCTATTCTGACACATTTGGCTCACCAAGGGTCAGATAGGCCAGTACCGCATTTAAATTTCAACACCCGCTGCCGTGGGACTTTACAGCAAGATATAAATCATAAGCTGAAAATATATCATGCCACTGTCTGTCTGTTACTCATGTCACACTAGACGTTGGAGGGCAACATGAGGGAATATTCCCACAGTCAAACTCACTGTAACTTTACTGACACATGTGAAAAAGTACCATGATAATAGTACCAGAGTATAAATCATAGTACCATTTTAATTACACCTGTTACCATCACATACAGAAGCATGCTGAGTAAAGAAGCGTGGTGTACTCACAATTTGGTGCAGATCTTGTCCTTTGTGTTTGTTTGCATGATTTCATCAGAGGTCTGGAGCTGCTTATAGATGCTTATCCTGACTTTATGATGGGGGGACTTCCTCTAAACCCTCAATTTCTACACCTCTTTCTCTCCCTCCCTCTCTCTCTCTCTCTCTCTCTCTCTCTCTCTCTCTCTCTCTGAGTTGAGAGATATTCTGAGGAGACAGGTGGCTGTGCTGCTCACTTTAACTAAAGCATAGAAAGCAGAGAAAACACTGAAGCAGACAAAAAAAACATTAACAAGAAGCTACTGTTGGAACATCCAACGGAAATAAGCACAAAGCCACAAGATACCAACATTTTAAAGAATAAGATACTCTGCATAGCAGCAATAACAAAAAATTAAAACACTAGAGACGAGTGTTTATCTGTAACATATTTAGGGCAGTACGTATTATGTAGTATTTGGAATGGAATGTAAAGCACATTATACTCTCACATGTCATCGCCATCTATAAAAAGACAGTGCTATTCTCAAAAACATATGCTGTGCAGTTTGGATCGTGAGTTGCTGTGGTTTCTGTGCATTATGTTGCATGTAGTGCTGAAAATATCCACCAGTTATCTAGGAAAGAGAGAGAGAGAGAAACAGTAGCTGTCTGCGGTTAATATGAGTTTGTTAACACTTACTAGTTACAGTGATAAATACTGTAGAAATAGGGTTATTTATGGGTGTACATGAAAGTAGATGAACGAGAGAAATCAGATAGCAAAATATAAATTTACATTTAAATAAATGTAGATGTATGAGGATAGCAAATTTCATGTAACGTAAAAAATAGTTGTAAACAAAAACTAAAATTAAAGAAAATAAAACTTTTCTAACGTTTAAATGAATGTATAATAATGAGGGGAGAGTAAATATCACAAAATGCAAATAATAGTTGTGTGCAAAATAAAACAATCCAAAACAAAACAAGATACTTTATTCACATTTAAAATTGTAACAATTGTTGAGATGTAGAGGAATGATAGACAGTAAATAGCAAAATATGTAAAAATTAGTTCTGAAAAAATAATACAATTAATAATTTACATGTAAACAAGAGGAATGAGGGATAGCAAATAGCAAAACATAGACATGAACAAAATAAAATAATAAAACCAAAACAAAACAAAACAAAACAAAACAAAACACAATTATATTTATTTAAATGGATGTAGAGGTACTTCATGTATGTTTAAAACAAAATAGAGCAATGATTTAGCAAACTCATAACTCATCATATTCAGGTTTCTGTTTTGGTATTTATAGTGCCTTTCAAGTCCCACAATTTTCTCATGTGTATTCCTTGTTTGATTTGAAAATGCACTGTAATATGAAAGTAAAATGTGTTGTGTAAGGTAAGGTAAGTAAGGTTTCTTTATTTGTCACATAATAAATTATACAGGGTATAATTAGAAGTGAAATGAGCCATCAACCTGTCCATACATAACATACATATATGACAAGGGGGTAGACAGGACAGGAAGACAGGGAATTGAAGAAAAATACAGCATAACATGAGGAAGGTGAGGAGAAAAAAAATAACCCCCGGACTATGCTCCTTGGGGAGTACAGTGTGAGAACAGGAAAAACAACTCAGCAACAAGCACATACACCATAGACACACGACTTTGCAACAGGGGAAGTAATCCAGCTCCGGCAAGTAGCCATCCGGTCCTGCAGCCATTCTCGGCGCTGGTCACAGACCCGCTTGTCAGGCTGGCAGTTCAAAGCGACGGAGGCGAGGGATCGGGGGTGGGGAGGTGAATGCATATCTTTATATATGTGTGTATGTGTGTGTATGTGTAATAGTTTGTAATCAGCAGGTGTCTGTACAATGGGGGAGGAACGTAAGAGCGTCTCACTGCAGTGCTCTTCCCAGGGTTGATTTTCCAGCAGCAGCCTTGGCCGAGGCTGGTACAGGGGAGCCAAAAAAGATAAGATTGCGATTGTTCAGTCTTGGGGCGAGTAACCGCATTGCAATTCCACGGCTACTCTCTTTGTCCATTCTGGTCTCCAACACCATCAATTTTCCTTTGCAAAGCCGTGAGCTTCTCCATGATAGAATCCATATTGCGGTTAACAGTCTCAGTCTCAATGCTGACCGCTCTTCCCACTGCTTCAATCATGACGGGCAGCCTTCTGAGGGTTTGGACAGCTGTTCCCGTTTTCTGAATTCTTCGATAACCCAGGGCAAAGCCCAATCCAATCAGCAGAAGACCTGTTATCATGGTTCCGAATAGGTAGATATCTTCAATGTCCTCCACGGAAAGAGCCGCTAGACACACGATCCGCCACCTCTCCCACGCGTCCATCGTGTAGCCAGCTGCGAACGTTCTGTCCGGGCAGTCAGGTTCCCCCGAACCCAAGCTTCTCGTCGAGAAGATGGTGTCAATTGCGTTGAGAGACACCATAATTTTCCAGTTTGGAGAGCAGTGCAGAGAGAGTCTCTCAATAGATGAGACGAGACAAAGAGCAAGCAGGGAAAAATAAGGGCAAAGACGGGGAGTGAATGCGACCGCCTCCGTTGAGTGCCAAAGAAGATGATTTTTGTTGTGAATACTGCTTCATGTTTATTTTAGATACAGTCTATATAAACTTATTAAATGTATTTTATTAGAAGCATTTTATGGAAGACACTGTGCTATTTCAGTCTGATCACAATCAGATGATTAATAAACACTGCTAATTAATAAAATCTGTATTTCAGGAAGCTTAATGGTAGGCTAATTCCTAGCGTTCTCCCCTGGGCTTTGTAGTCTATGGGAGATGTCTGAAAACTGCATCATGGGTCATAAATAGATCACAGCTATTCTCCTACCACCAACTGCCAAAGTGATTATACAGTTTGACTGTAACACAAATAAAAAGCAATTATCTGGAGGAGAAAGCAGCTGAGGCATTAATCACAAGACACATAATAACTGAATGAAGTGTTCATTAGCAATGAGAAGGATTCAGCAGGCCTTGGAGGGAATGAGCTTATATGGGCTTGAGTTGAGGGTGTTTATTTTTCAATAAAAGTGTATTTTGCTTTCTATCGGCCTCGATAACATCAGCTGTTGATGCTTTGCTACTGTTCTGTGCTAAAATATCCATCAGCATATATTGTTCTATAAGAGTAATGCATTTAAAAAGTATTGTTCTAATTAATTACTTTTAATATAATTTATAAAAGGAATAGTTTTGTCTCCAAAACAGCAGTTATGCTATAGGTGATAAACACAGAGAATTCTAGAATTATTCTATATTAATATGACACGCTGCTACAATGATTATTACGCTTGTAGTTAAAGCAACTGTATGTAGGTTTTTTTTACCTTGAAATATCAGTTTCAAAATCATTCTGATGGTACAGTGATTTCTAATTAGACAATGGCTTCTATTTCTTTTTCACGCTCCCTGTAAGTTTATTAGTTCAGTGAGCTGGTCCGAAACTCAGCGAAAAAAGGCGAATTGCTTTACAGCAGCAGCAAATATCTCGGTTACGCATGTAACCATGGTTCTCTGAGTAGGGAACGAGATGCTACAATGACGTCATCGCTTTGGGAACACCCTTGATGTGACAAATGTCTGAAGCTCTTATACCATCATGCCAATTCATTGGCCAAATAGCGCTTGGCATCGCCCCCCACGCATACATATGCTATAGCAGCATACCGTGCGCTATTTCCTCAGATTTCCAAATGACGAAGGAAGCGCTATAAAAGTACGGAACGGCCCTCATCGCAGCATCTCGTTCCCTACTAGGGGAACCATGGTTACATACGGAACCGAGATGTTCCCATTCCTAGGTTCACTTCGATGCTACGATGACGTCATCGCTTTGGGAATGTTATACCATAACACCTGACGTACCTTATATAGCTGGAGACCAAGGAAAGCATCTGCTCTAGCGGATAAGACCCGGGAGCAGGAGCCATCCTCATATCTAGACTGTAGAACTTGATGAAGGTGCTAGGAGAGGACCATCCTGCCACAGCACAAATCTCTTCCATTGACGATCCTTTCAGAAAGGCCTGAGAAGAAGCCACTGCTCTCGTGGAGTGAGCACGTAGTCTTAGAGGCGAAGTCAAGCTACACGCCTTATAGGCTAAAGAGATAGCCTCAACTATCCAATGCGACATTCGCTGCTTGGTGACAGCAGAGCCTTTGCTCTTACTACCAAAGCACACGAACAGCTGGTCAGATCCACACCACTGAGCTGTGCGGTCTACATAGGTTCTTAATGCCCTCACCGGACAGAGACATGTTACCTGATCCCGCGTCAGCATGGGAGAAAACCTCTAAGACCACTTGCTGAAAACGAAATGGATTCAAAGCAACCGTAGGAACATAATCTGGCCTGGGTCGCAATAAGACCTTTACCAGCCCTGGGGCGAAGTCCATACACAAAGGGGTGAGAGATAGAGCCTGAAAATCACCTAAACTCTTGAGCGAGGATAAAGCCAGCAAGAGAACTGTCTTGAGAGTCAACAATTTTACAGACACAGACTCAAATGGCTCAAATGGATCGCCCAACAGACCTTCCATAACAATCAAAAGATTCCAAGAAGGAACTCGTATCGGGCGGAAAGGCTTAAGCCGTCTAGCACCTTGCATAAAACGTGATACCAAAGGATGATGGCCTACTGAAACATCTCCTACGAGTGCATGTCCTGCAAATATGGCCACTACATACACTTTGAGAGTAGCGGGGGTCACTCCTTCAGAAAAAAGAAACTCCAGCACTGAACCAATGGGGCAATGAACTGGATCTAGAGCACGTTGTCTACACCACGAAGCGAAGAATCTCCACTTGAAACCGTATAAGCGTCTTGTGGAGGGAGCTCTAGAGTTAATAATAGTGATGGTAGTCTCAGCCGAGAGACCAGAACACATTAACCCATTCTGCTCAGGGGCCACACCCATAGCTTCCATAAATCTGGCCGAGGGTGCCAAATCGTGCCCCAAGCTTGAGTCAACAGATGGTGTCTGAGAGGAATCTCCCAAGGAGGGCCGACCGACAGACTGATCAGGTCCGAAAACCACGACTGGGTAGGCCACCAAGGAGCCACCAGCAGCAGGTGCTCCACGCTGTCCGACCGTACTCTGAGTAGAACTACTGGGGGCAGCCAGATAGAGCCAGTTGAGCCAAAGCATCCAGACCTAGAGGCGAACAGATCCACTTCCGCTCGTCCGAACCTCTGCCGTATGATATTCACCACTTGAGGGTTAAGTTTCCATTCCCCGTCCTCCAGCCTCTGTCTCGAGAGCAAGTCTGCTCCTGAGCTCAGGTGACTTGGGATATAAGACTGCTCTGACTGACAGGAATTTGGAACACTCCTCGCCAGCTTGTACAGGGGGCGAGAACGTAATCCTTCTTGACGATTCAGGTAAGAAACTACCATCATGTTGTCCTTTCTGATTAACACATGACAGCCCGTCAACTGCAGTAAGAACTGTCTGAGAGCCAGGAAGACTGCTAGTAGTTCCAAACGATTTATGTGCCAGCTCCGCTGCTCCTCTGACCAGACTCCCCGACCAGACTCGCCCAGCCCATCCAGCATAATATTTTTGCGATGAAGACACGCTCCCAGCTGGACTCCCTTCAGAAGCGATTTTTTTTAGCACAAAAACCCCTGCTTGTCACTGCAATTCTTTGAAGAGGATGACAATGAGGTGAAACATTCTGGCTCTTAGCCCACCACTGAAACGGTCGCATATGGAGCACACCCAGCTGAACTAAAGGGGATGCTGCCACCATCAGACCCAACAATCTGTGACACAATCTTAAATGGACTAGACATCCTGTCTTGAACTGACTTAGATAGGTCTGCAATGACTGCACATGTGTGGAAGACAAACGTGCCCGCATTCGCTGGCGAGGCAGCAGAACACTCTTTCGTGGGTTCGTTCGTAGTCCCAGGGTCCATAGATGACCAAGCACTAAGTCTCGATGTCTCAGTGCCTGATCTTGGGATCGAGCTAATATTAGCCAATCGTCCAAGTAGTTCAAAATTTGGATGCTTGCCCAGGACGTACTGTTGTGGGAAGAATCCGGGAAGAATCCATTCCGAAATTGTATGGTGTAACCATCTCGAATGGTGCGTATTACACACTGCGAGACGTCAGTCAAGCATTTCCATGCATTTACATTTACATTTATGCATTTAGCAGACGCTTTTATCCAAAGCGACTTACAATTGCATTCAGGTTATACATTTTCATTAGTACATGTGTTCCCTGGGAATCAAACCCACAACCTTTTGCGCAACAGATGCAATGCTCTACCACTGAGCCACTGTGCCATGCGGCACCAAAAGTCTGCTACAGGTTTTAGATGCTCTGTGTTTGGCTGTAGTCAAACTACAGGTGTCAAGACATCTGAATGTGGAAAGCTGCTGGCATCCGCGAGAACAGGTAGCATAGGCGGGGTTGATAAAAATGTCTTGCATAGGGTCCCGAAGCAACTGAGTGGCGAGAGCCTCTATAACAGGGTGGTGTCCAAGAGCCCTGTCTGGCCAGCCCAACACCCCAAGGGTGGGGGCTTTGAAGGCCATCCTAAACGAGCAATGCTCGCATGACCCTAGGACTTTCACTCAAATATTTTTTTTCTGAAGAGGTGCTCGCTATGATGACCCGGTCCAAAACCGCCCAAGGTGGAGTCGTGGCCTAATGGATAGAGCGTTGAAACCCGAGGTAACCCAAGGTTGAGGGTTTGAATCCCGGCTCTGGCAGAAAGTGTCCACGACTGAGGTGAGACCCTTGAGCAAGGCACCGAACCCCCAACTGCTCCCCGGGCGCCGCAGCGTCGGCTGCCCACTGCTCCACTTGGATGGGTTAAATGCAGAGAACACATTTCACTCCTCATTATATTCTGTATAATTGTGTATGTGACAAATAAAGCTCATCTGAGCTTAAAAAAGATCTGCAGTAAGCGGCGGGGCAGTTAAGATCTGAGTCGGGAGGCTGCATTGAGAGAGGCGGATTTGCTTGTGCGGTCTGACCAAACTCCCCTAAGGAGGGCCTGGGCTCAGAAGACGAGCGAGGGAATCAGTAACTGCTACTAGGTGCCTGAGAGCGAGAGGCCATGGCCGTAGAACTCAGGTCTATCCGTTTGCATTGGCGTGGGCAAACGGGTGGACGAGACCTAGGACCCCAATCATTCCGAAGGGTGCCATAGGCGATGGTTCACTACACTGAACCTCCCGATGATGGTGTAGAGAGGATGAGCTTAAATGGACCATAGAGGGTTGACGTTCTGCCTCCCTGGGCCTACGCGGAATGAGCTGACGAAAAGTGGCAGACTATTGTTTCTCTGCCCGAAACTTTTCCATCACTGTGGTGACTGAATCTCAAAATAGGCCGTCTTTCGAAATTGGAGCGTCCAAGAGAAAAGTTTTGTCCTTTTCTTTGATGTCTGTGAGAGTGAGCCAAAGGTGGCCCTCAACTGACACTAAACCTGCAATGGACCTTCCCACTACTCGAGCTGTATGTTTGGTAGCTCTAAGTGCCAAATCTGTAGATCTCCTGAGCTCCTTAACAGCCTCAGGATTGAGGCCTTCCCCTTCATCCAGCTCCTTGAGAAGCTCTGCCTGATAGGTTTGAAGATCACCCATAGAATGTAGCGTGGCCGCAGCCTGCCCAGCGGCCATGTAAGATTTCCAGACTAAACTTTCAGTTATCCTACATGGTTTGGACGGTGTTACGTCCCGTAATGCTGTGGGAGGTGTTTCTTTTTATGTCTGCCTTGTTCTGACTGGTTAGTACTTTCAGATCCGGTGATTGGATGTCAGCCCAATCAATCCTCCCAGTCAACGTGATGACGACAACGATCTCTGAACCAATCAGGCATCCTCATCTCCTATAAGGACTCGGAAGTGACGCCAGACGGGAGAGCGTGTTTTCTTAGATTGCTCTCGCTGGTCTGTAACGCTGTCCATCATATGCAGGTTTTGTTGTAATTGTGATTTGTTGTTTACTTTGAGTTATTTCTGATTGCTCTATGCACCACTTGTTGTATGTGCTCAAATTTGACTCAACTCGATTCTCACTTTCTCATCAAGTGTTTTCCACCACTTGTTGTATGTGCTCAATTTGACTCAACTCGATTCTCACTTTCTCATCAAGTGTTTTCCACCACTTGTTGTATGTGCTCAATTTTGACTCAACTCGATTCTCTCTTTCTCATCAAGTGTTGATGACTGGATTTATTTCTTGACTCATAGTGCTGAGACAAGGTTAGTATGTCACGTGACCTACACAATGCAACATGTAGTGTATCGCTTGTATAGAAACACTAGGATAGGAGTGAGAGCTGTGGTGTGTATTTATGTTTTGTTAGTGAGTGTAGTTAGTTGGCGTTCACGCCGAAGATTTGCTTTCTTTTTCTTTACTTAGATTAGCGTTGAATTGGTTGAAGATAGTAGGTGGTTTTGTTTTATTAATTTCTTTGCTTTCAGCTCCACTCACGTCTCAAACTGCTGAGTTTTTCCAATGTATATAAAATGTAATCCTTCATTTTCCTCTTTGACGTTTTCGTCATTATTGTAAATATAAAAAGTAACTGAATGAAACTTTGTGATTAATATAATTCCTCACTAAAGTTTTCTGACAAAGCACTTGTGGTTTCTGTTTGATTCATTACTTCACACATCTTATTCTTTAACTAACAGGCAGCTTCCCCGTTTCTAAAAAAACATCTTTAATTATTTTATATTAATTTATCTTTTTTGTGTTGACTTCCTTATTTCCCTAGACATTTATATTAATATCAACAGCCAAAATAGGGAGTCGTAACAGACGGCAACATAGGGCATGCCTTCTAAGATGGAGCCGAATTAGGCACAAGGTGTGATGCGTGTCCGTGCCGAAAAAGGTTGCTTCCAAGACCTCGAAAACTCTTGGTGGAGGTCTTGAAAGAAGGGAAGAGGCCTACGGGGCTGGGATGGAGTATGACTAGTGAAAAACCGGTCATCCAATTTAGATTGGGCCTGGTTATTCGTTGGTTCACAGTCCCAGTCTAGTCCCAACTTGTCCACCGCGCATGTCACAATGTCTAATAGCTCATTATAAGATGGGGAATAGCGTTTCTCCTGTCTGCTCGGATGAAGAGAACTGCCGGATTCCGCCATTAAATCTTCTGATTCAGAGGCCACGGTGGACAATGCATCATCATCATACAGATCACAACCAAAGGAAACCGCGCTGCGGGCCTCCATGTTAGGCCGCAAATCGTCATTGACGAAGACAACCGGCTTGACATAACGCTTTTCTGTCTCTTGAACATGGCCGGGCGAGATCATGAGGAAAGGAGAATACTCCGTCATCTCACTCTCTATTAGGGTTGGGAATCGCAATTGATGTGATAGCAATCTGCCAGGACCTTGCTTGCTAATCTGAGCCCCCAAAGTTTGCCTTAATTTGCGTTCAGTAGCCAAAAAAGCTAAGTATAATATCTGTGATTGCTAAACATGTTGCAAGAGAGGTGTCACCACCAACATGACATTAATTTAATATATCGTTAAAGATCGCGAACATGATTCAAACACCAACGTGATTCTATTCCTAAATTAAAATGATTTGTTTGTTTCATTCCTCAACCTTTGAGGTGTGCAATCACAATGTTGTGATCACTTGGTTCATCCGTGCAGCAGTGCCACCACTGATCTAAGCTTGGCCACCCTGCTCAAAATGGCAGTTGTTGAGCCCTTTTTCTTGACAAGAAATGCCTTTATTAAGACGCGGAACCGGTGTATTTTTTTGTATCCACATCCAACTTTTCAGACGCGTGCTTCAGCTTTGCCTCAGTGCCAGGCGCGAGTCAAATGAGCGTGGAAAAGGTCCAACGAGATGCTGTTAGGCTATATGTCAGTAAAACAAACTTTCCTGTCCTGTCAGCCGACACTGTGCTCACGGCGCACGCTCTGATCGCGTCATCATAAATAAGCGCACAAGAAACAGTATACGAGTCTGTCGTCAGTTAAGTCATGAAATTACCAAAAAAGGCGATTAAAGCTGCAAACTGTGCATGCATGTATGAATGCATTACTTTTCAGAACGTCTCTCAAATGCATACTAATATATATATCGTGCAATGGTTTGCTAAAAAGAGACACAGGATAAATGCTTGATATCATTATCTAATCAAATTGGAATCGAAACTGGTAATCGAAAAGAATCGGAATCGAAATCGATAAAATTCAAACCATACCAACCCTACTCTCTATGGGCTCTAACTCGCACGCGTCACCCCAAGCGACTGTCTCATGCGGTGCCTTGGCAACCACAGAAACGGATTGGCGGGAATTAGAAGCAGGGACTTTAGAAAAGGCTGTGAGCCTCGAGCACAATGCCTTTAGCCGCAGGCTATCACAGTGTTGACAATTAGATAGGCCGCTAAACGCCGCTTGGGCGTGATTATGGCCCAAGCAAAGCACGCACCTGTCATGTGTGTCTCCCACTGTGATGAACCTGTCACACGGCTCGTTAGCCGTTAGAACATGAGAAAATGCTTTCCAATGGGCGACAGATAATAGAAATCTGATGAAATAGTGTGCGGCACACTGATATAGCATACGGTACGTTTGTGTGGGGGGTGGTGCCAAGCTCTATTTTGCCAATGAATCGGCGTGATGTATAAGTGCTTCAGACATTCGTCACACCAAGAATGTTCCCAAAGCGATGATGTCATCGCAGCATCAAAGTGAACCTAGGAAGAGGAACCCAAGTTCTATCCTCTGTAATTATGACAGTGAAATCCACTCACTTAACCGTAGGGGGCTCCAAAGTCACAAAAATATACAAAAAATATATAATTAAAGCATTATTAAATCCATTTTGCACCACTGATGTCAATGTGCATATGTACTGATTAGAAATGAGACTGAAGGAACTTCTATAGGTCAAATGCACTCTGACCTTCAGTCTCTGTATGGTTTCCAAACACACACATGAAAGCACTTATCAGTCAGTACCTCTCTCTCTCTCTCTCACACACACACATACACACACACACACACACACGCACATTTGAAACATGAGTGAGTAACCTGACACTTACAGTATTGACAATATAGCCTACCATTTGTTAGGATCACTGTATGACTAAAAAAACTTGTCAGCAAATAAATGTTTTATGGGTAGTTTATTATAATGACTAATATTTAGATTACAGAGATTCATGTTCACACAGGAAGCAGAAGTCTTGATGTCTTGATTGAAGATGTGAGGATAAATATACACAGCCTCTCTGCTGCTGTCCAGCAGAGGCTGGTTTTAGACCCGGCAAATGGGCAGAGGCACATATCCGGGCTGGAGTGAATCCTGGGTGACAGCAGCACACAGAAAGTCCTTATAAGGTAAACCTTTACTTTACTCTGTGTATGGAAGGATGTGACGGAGTCACTACTTTTCCAGAGATCCAATAAATGAATTCAATTCATTAACTGAATGGTATTCTGAAACTGTTAAAATGTTTTCCTTTAATACAAAGATGCGATCATTTTATCTTAAAATGCTGAATGTCCAACAAATTCAGAAACATTTGATGAGCTACAGCAACATTTTATTTACAACAGAAATGCACAGGTAGAAGAACTACAGATGGTAGAAACAATTTACAATCGCTTCAAATAGGCCAGCGTGTCCTGTGCAAGATTTACAAAATAATCTATAGTTTATCACAGCCACACATACGTACAAAACACTAAGCAAAAATAAGACCAGTAAATCTGCATGAATGCTTAAGAGATCTGAACAAACACACTGAAAACTGCAGTCAGTTTGCTGTAGATTACAAGTGAAAAAAGAAGGTAATTTTAAATTTGGGGGTGGATCATAATTACCAAATTTGGTCTGTACATTAATCGAACACAAAATAAATAAATAAATACATAAAAATGTATTTGATTATGATCTGATCACCTAAACAAATCAAGAATTAAGAGTGTGACAGCTGGAGAGTAAATTTACAAAAAATAAATATAAATTAAACAAAAAACAACTGTGAAAATAGTTATTGAAACATTTGAAAGGATGGTCATGATCGCGCAAAAACACCCCCCCCCAAAAAAAAAAAACATGCATAAATCAAATACTTCCTGCATCTATTTCAGCTGTTATCTCAGATACACACGCAATTGGGACAGCCATGAAAACTTTTTTTTTTCTGAAAACCAACCAAAACCATTGAAAAGTACACTTTAACACTGAAGAAACAAAACCTTAATGACTATGAACAAATGTACAACTGAGCATTGTGAACGTTACATGAAACCTATTCAGCTAAATAAAGTGTGTTAATCGGGTTAACCTGCCATTTACATGATCAAATTCAACAATAAAATGCACATAAAATGCATGTGCCAACCTAAAATCTCTGAATTCACAGGTGAGTATCCATGCATGTTAATGTATATAATACTGTAGCCTGTGACACATGAAGACAATCTCAAATGGCCCTGTTAGGTTGAGGTCCCTTAAACCAGTGTTTTTCTTTTAAAACAAAACAAAAATCTGGATAAAAACAGTTTACAAGAGAACACTCAACAAAAGGGAGTGTTGAGCAAGAAAATTAATTTAGTTTTCCTTAGAAGCATTAGAAGCCATTTTTTTTTCTCCTTTTGAATTCTTTATTATTAAGACACAGGCTGCAACATAAAGCACATCACACCAAATGCATGAATTAGCAGTTTTCCAAGAATCCGACAAACAGTAAGACTTCTTTTTTAAATACAGGAAAGGTGGTGCTCAAGCATGCTTGACACGCTGAAAACAACATTCTGAGCTTGGGGCCGCAAGTCGCAATGCAAAAAACCCTGTAGGACTAGCGCATCTCTCAGAAATGCCCTGCCAACAACAGTAGTTTTACAGGCACTGTAGCGTGTTGGCGAGTGACGGCTGTGCAGATGAAACAGAGAGCAGCTCTACAGACCAGCAACAGTGGACGTGTAACATCTATGAGAGATTCACGCTTTTTGAATCTGTGAATGCGGTCTTTAATCGTAACCATCCATCTCAAATATCCTCTGTGCTCTGGAGTCTTCAGGAAGTAAGAGTTCATGCCTTCTGGCAAGGTCTCTGGTCTCTTTCTGTCACTGGCTTTGTCTCTTTTACAGTCTTTTAAAGCGTCTGTCTGAGGTTACAGGTCAAAGGTCAGTGACTTTATTCTCCACAGCTGCAGCGATCTGTTGGAGTCTGTAGCCCAGCTGCATCTTTTGAGCAGTGGAGTCCTCCTCTAAAGCTGTGATGATCTGAAGAGACCAAAAAAAAGAGTTACAGACATGAAGATTGTGGATCTTTTTATTTCCTGATATGTAAACCATCACCATAGAGTTGACTGTTTAGTTTCAGACAATGTAAAAAGGGATTTTTTATTTAATATCATACTGAGTTTTCTATAATGTTACTTAAGTTTAATGTTAGGATCTGCAAAATCTAATGTTAGGATATTGTAAAACATATTCCGATATATAGTTACAGTTTGACAATGTTTTGTCACTCTCATGTTTTACAGATATTGTAAAACATATTCTGATATATAATTACAATTTGACAACAGCAAGAAATGCAGACTTTACTACCACATTTTACTCTTATTTTTAGATTCTCTGGTTCTTGAATAACAGTATTTATTCTACTTCCTCTGATTTAACTGACAGTGTTCATATCCGTCTGTCTGACATCAGAAAGTTGCAAAGGCACATTGGAAGCTTTCACAAGAAAAGGTCAGGTGTTTAAGTGACCTAAAGTGACATATGTTAATAGTACAACAAATACTTCATTCTCAAAAGATCAATACAAATGTGATTCCTCATAATAAAAGTAATGTCTAGCAGCAAACACTGCTCTACTTTGAAACGTGAGGCAGTAGGGCAGGAGATGTATACAACAAGAGTTTATTTTTGTCACTGCATGTGCAAAAACATGTGCCAAAGCATGAGTGCATGAGAAGAACGTACTTTCAAATCCCCTTCACCATTCACACCAGAGCAGGCAAATATTAATAACTCATCGAAAGGGCAAAGCACCCAAAACAGACAAAAGATGACCTACCTTTAAAATATAATTTCAGTTTAATAATCAAACAATTTTGCACTTCCTGTTTGATATAAACTTTTTCTTTCTGAAAATTATTTTAATACAATTTTAATGTAAAACACAAACATACAGAGAGAGCGACATAATATACTGAAGTTCTCACCTGATCATAGTATTTGTTGATATACTTGTACAACTCATGCAATGCCACTAGATGATTAACTTCATTAGAGTAGTTCTGAAAAGGAAGCATAGCAGAGGGTAAATATTAACATTATAATGAAGTAATTACAAATAAAAATGCATTACGCCAACATCCGACGTCATCCAATGGAACGCCACTTTCTCTTGTATGTGTGTACGACGGAGCTAAAGATTACGGTTTATAAAGTGTTTTTTTACACAAATGCATTGACTCCAGAAGACCTCTATTAAACCCCGGAGCCATGTGGAGCAGTTTTTATGAGGGATGGATGCACTTTTTTGGGCTTCAAAATCTCAACCACCATTCACTGCCATTATAAAGCTACATTTTTTAATAGAACTCTGACTGTATTCATCTGAAAAAAAGACCCAGCCTAGGATGGCTTGAGAGTGAGTAAATTATGGGGTCATTGTCATTTTTCGGTGAACTGTCCCTTGAAGTTTCTTGAAAATTGTATTTTGCATTCTCCAGATATCAATCTATTAGTTACAACAGGCAACACCTCCAATATTCATTGCCTTATATTTTTTGCTATGTTTAGGCAAATCTAAATCCTTTTGATAACTTTCTGTCACCAGTGTCTCAAGATGATGCATGCCAAATCTCAATCAGACCAAGAGCTTATAAATAGTTAAATAGTACAATATTGCATAGTACATTTAGCAGAACATTTTAAATCGCTGGAAAATTGTATAAACAGAAATGAAATCAGATATATACATTTTGTAGGACTTGACAGAAGGATTCATACATAAACTTAATCTTAAAACATTCCCCAACTTTACGGCGGCAAATATGGCAACTCAAGTATTACAGCCTAGGTAAATGTCCCATAACTCACCCTAGAGAGTTCAGCTAGAGAGGAGTTCATCTCTTGGTCACTGACAGGGATGGCCTGTCTTATATCTGAATAATATCTGATGAAATACAATCAACAAAGAATGGTCAGTACATAGCATTAAGCATATAACTGCATTAATTTGATCTAACCGAACTCACCTCTCCACCATTTGTTTGTAGCGTGGGATGTCCCGAGCATACAGGAGCTTGTTGATTGGGGAATCCTGTATGTACAACACAGAAAGTCATTAGCAGCTGGTCTTTGTATTTGGAGTCTTCCCACAATCCATCTCTTCCGGTTTTATTTTGATTGGCTTACCCTGCCCAGTTTGTGGTCGGCGATAGTACAGGAGTCCATGAAGGTCTGAGCGATGACCGTCAGCACTGCGTCTACGTTGTCAGAGGCCTGAACATCGAAGATGAACTGAGGGTTCTTCAAGATATTAATCCAGAATCTCAGTGGCAAGCTGCAAAACAAAGTCAGATTACAAGCTGTGACAAAATTACCCGTAACTGATGGTTTATTCTTAAAGAATTGTTTACCAACCTGTTTGTTTTCCATATGTGGATTGTCTCTGGGTCTGTAATGTTGTGCTGTGCAGCTTGGTCATCCAACAGATCAAAGAAATATTTGACAGCCAGAGGAACCGGCTGACTGGTGCTCAGAATCACAGTGAACAGATCGTCTACGAACTTCTGCAGTGTACCCTAAAACACACGGTACAGGTGATCCATCTGGCCCTGTTTAAAGTGAAGTGTGACAGTGGAGTGTGTGTGTGGTACCTTCACAGACAGCAGGCGCGTGAGGTAGATCTCTGGGATGGCCTTGGCTCTCTCACGCTCTTTGTCTCTCAGACTGCCCCGTCTATGTTTGGGTAGCTCCGCCTCCTCATTGGCCTTCACCAGGTGCCACTGCTTCACTCCTCCTTCGTCTCCATCCTCCAACATCGGTGTCTCTGGGAGAGGAAAGACAGAATATATGCAAATATGAAAAAGTCTGCAATAGAAGTATGACCAAACGGTTTTCTTTGAAGTAGTTTGGTTTGTACGCTACAGTTCAAAGGTTTGGGGATGGTAAGATTTGTAGATGTTTTTTTTTTCTATGCTTACCAAGGCTGCATTTATTTGATCAAATAAAACAGTAATATTGTGAAATATTGAATATTGATATTGAAACAAATCTCTGTTTGAATATATGTGACCCTGGACCACAAAATCAGTCATAAGCAGCAGGGGTATATTTGTAGCAATAGCCAACAATACATTGTATGGGTCAAATTTTTTTTTTTTTTTTTTTATCATTAGGATATTAAGTAAAGATCATGTTCCATGAAGATATTTTGCAAATTTCTTACCGTAAATACATAAAAAGGTAATTTTTATTAGTTATATGCATTGCTAAGAACTTCATTTGGACAACTTTATAAGCAATTTTCTCAATATTGTGATTTTTTTGCACCTTTAGATTCCAGATTTTCAAATAGTTGTATCTCAGCCAAATATTGTCCGATCCTAACAAGCGTTGTTATTCAGCTTTCAGATTATGTATAAATCTTAATTTCGAAAAATTGACGCTTAAGACTGGTTTTGTGGTTCAGGGTCATATCTTAAAATGTAACTTATTTCTGTGATGCAGCGCTGAATTTTCAGCATCACTACTCCAGTCGTCAGTGTCACATGATCCTTCAGAAATCACATAATATGCTGATTTGCTGCTCAAGAAACATTACTATTATTATCAATGTTGAAAACAGTTGTGCTGCTTAATATGTTTGCAGAAACCTTAATATGAATTTTTCAGAACACTTTGATGAATAGAAAGTTACATTTTTGTCTTTATTGTCACTTTTCATCAATTTAGTGCATCCTTTCTAAATATAAGCATTACATAATTTTTACTGACCCCAAACATTTAACAGTAGTGTATATTACATATACAATCTGTAATGTCTGCTTTTGGATAAAACAGTACATTTTACATTTGTATGTATATATATATATAATTAAATGTAATTAATTCGATTTTTTTTACATGGATTTAAATGAAAATATATTACTATTCAGAATAAATAAATAATTATGTGACACTTGAAAGTTAAGTTAGTAAAACGAATATTTTTAAACTAACAACTAAGTACAACTCTATATTCTGAATAGAACTATCAGTATAAACCTGCATATCAACTGAATTCTACCCTAATTTGGTAAATTGATGTTTTTAGCACTCTTGGGGGAGAAAATAAAAAACTATACATCATGTCATGCTTAAAAACAAGGAAACCTACTCTCTCCTGGTATGTAGTCCTGGCTGTCGTGGTGGATTTGCTTGGATTGTCGTGACACCAGTGTTACTGTGGCTCCATCTGGGACCTGCCGAGATATAGGAAACACTTAGAAAACAACAATGACTAAAAATTTGTTTTAAATAAAGCGCAAAATTTACTCCACAAAATGAAGTCATTAGAACTTGAGAGACCTTGTAGTGTTGTAAGGTGTTGAGGCGTTTCCAGGACCCCTGAACCACTGACGTCAAGTCCTGATCCGATAAAATCAGATGACCAGCCGTTCCTGCCCTCCACTCTATAAACACCGGATCACAGGAACTTCAAATAAATGCCTTAAATACATCTATTTAGCTTATTTAAATATTAATATAAAAACAATGTATATTAATATTTTTTATATAATTATTATTTCATTAATATTTAAGTATTGCAATAAAAAATACACAGTAAATCTACATTTGTTTGAATAATTGGTTTGGTTTTTGAACATTGTGTCAGGCTCTTACCCAGATGCACAGAGTCTGCCGAGGGTCTCTGGAAGTATGACGTGCCCTTCCATGTCTGCTCCAGAATCTTCTCCTTCACCTGTGTGATGGTGTCACAATCCAGCACTTTAGTGGGGACCGTCTGAGACTCACCAGCACCTCCGCTGCTCACCAGAACATTCAGAGTCTACAGAACAACATGGAAAGAAGTTGAAAAGCAGTTGTCATGTCATGAGTTATCAGATTAAAAACTATGAACGTGAGCAAAAACCCATACACGAAGAAACAGTAAAATATCAACCTTTTTCGTAAAAGTCTAAATAATGCATGGCACTTTAGTATGAAGATCATTTCTGCATCATAATCATAATGTAGAGTGTGTGTGTGTGTGTCTCACCAGTGTGCGGTACTCCACGTCTTCCCGCAGCAGTCGGTTGTCATTGAGTGTGTATTTGGCTTTGCCTGTAACAGCATCTACTGGGCCTTTATCCACCTGGTGCTTTATGGCTCTGAACAGCATGTAGAACGCCTCACCTGCTGTATCCTATACATAAAACACATGGATATATAAATAAATAATCTGTAATATAAAAATAAAAATTGAGTTATGCTTATGCTTGCTTAACTCTGACTTTTTTTTATGGAGCAGTATATTGAACCTTCAGACTGAATATTTTATGTAGAAATTTTATTTTTCTGTTTGCAATGAATAAATTAAGTTTCCTACATAACCGCTGCAGTGTCCTTTTACTAATTATAACTCCGTGCTGATGCGCCAAAAGACAAAGAATTTCCTTATTGTTAAATCCTAATCTAAAGTAGGATTTAACCAAATCCTCCACATCCATTGTTTCTAGCAATTCTGTGATTTTCTCAAAATATTAGGAGTTTAATCTCGTATTACTACGAGTTTATTCTCGAAATATTACAACTTTATTCTCGAAATATTACGACATTATTCTCGTATTGTTTCGACTTTATTCTCGTAATATTACGACTTTATTCTCGTAATATTACGACTTTATTCTCGTAGTGTTTCGACTTTATTCTCGTAATATTACGACTTTATTCTCGTAGTGTTTCGACTTTATTCTCGAAATATTACGACTTTATTCTCGTAATATTACGACTTTATTCTCGTAATATTTCGACTTTATTCTCTTAATATTTCGACTTTATTCTCGTAATATTTCGACTTTATTCTCGAAGTGTTTCGACTTTTTTTCTCGTAGTTTCGACTTTATTCTCGAAATATTACGACTTTAATCTCGTAATCTTAGATTTTTTTTTTTTTTATGTGGCACTAAAACGCCGTCGTAATATTTCATACTCACATTTTAGCTTGATTTTTTTTTTAAACAACGTATAGATAATCAAATAAACCTACGTTAATTCAGTCCATTAAGTTTTCATCTTTCAATACTACTAACAATATACAAGTTATTCTTACATTTTCTGTATAAATTAAGTAAAGATTTCACAGCAAAAAGACATGTACTGTAACATCATCGGGGGGAAGCATGTTTGAAGGCATAACAGACACAGCATAGTTTTGATTATGTTGATCATTTAGAACCCTTAGAAATGTGTGCACTCCTTACAGAGTTAATCTGCAATCCAAGTGACTTTTTCTATGGACTAGTTACATATCATTTCATTATCATATCATCTTTGTATCATTTCCTGAGTCCTTGTGAACCAAACCTGAAGAAAAAAAAGTATGACAAACCCTGAGGAAGGTGTAAAGACATATGGACATCCAGTTAGTCAACAGCTTCTCCACCACAGACTCAGTCCTACAACACATGAGAGATTTACACTGAGAATCAATGATGCTACAATTAGTCATTTAAAGGATCTACACTCAGTTCATGTGTTTAATTAGGGATTCTGAGATACAGTGTACAGTAACATGGATTCAATGATATTGCTTAAAGTGCCCCTATTATGGATTTTTGGAAATGACCTTTCATGCAGTGTGTAACACAGCTTTAAGTGAATGAAAACATCCAGCAAAGTTTGAAATCTGAAAGTGCACCGTGTATAAAGTTATTGTCTCTCAAAAGAAAGAGTCGACTCTGAATCATTGAAACGAGTCGTTTTTAAAACGAATCCAGAGCCATTTCATGTTGACATCAAGATGAAATATTAGCATATTGCCCGCCCACTTGTTGTGTGCTTAGACCTGGGAAAACTTGATTTTCACGTTGGTCTGAATGAAAATGCAAATTCATTCTTTGCCACTTTTTTGTCAGTGATTTTGGAGCATCAAAAATAGCTGTTTTCCCGGTAACGGCTGTACACAAAGCAGTGCTGCGCTCACAAATGCTGCTTTAAATGAAATCAACCAATCGGACCAATCACCGCAGATTAGCGTCACGCAAAGCGTGAGCGCATTGTTTGGAAGTCGTTGATCAAATAAGGTCAAAATAAATGCATATTACAAGAAAATGAAAGTGTTTTTTGACCTTGCATGCATGTCAACCTGTTGTTGGGGATCCCAAAGCCAAAATATTAACCTTTCATAACCCATAATAGGGGCACTTTAAAATCTGAGAGACTCATCTCTACTGACCTGCGCAGCATGAGTTTGGGGTTTTTAGTGGTGTACTGCTCCACCAGGTGACTAAGCAGAGTTTTTAGGATGTCTGTGAAATACTCCAGCTTGCCGTGCAGCGCCACCGTGAGGAGGGAGGCCACATACGCCCTGTCCCTCGGAGAGAAGGTTCGCTGGGCTTCCAGAGTGTGGATGAACTGTAGGGAAGTATACAATGTATAAAACCTTAATGGTCCATATAATTCAGTTTGGTTGTTTGAATAGTTCTTTCTCACAGGTTTAAGGGAAGCCCACCTTGGTGAGGAACAGTTTGCTGTTCAGCAGGTTAGAGAGCTGAACCAGGCCTTGCTCCACTGTGGCCCGGCGACAGGTAGGAACATCAAGGTCCCGTCTCAGAGGAGAATCGCGGTGACCAGGGAAGAAAATCCTCTCTGAGTATTTACGATAATCCAGGACTGGAATCCCAGAGCCCATGAGATCACTGGACACATCCATCATCTCAGTCATCAGATCTGCACATAACACACACACACACAGTTTATCGTGAGGCATTTCAAATATGTCGGCAGAGTCTGGCTGATGTTTATGTGGGAGCGTCTGACCTGTGAACTCCTTTTTACAGCGGTCTCGGACACTCGTCTCCAAATTCTCCATTTGGATCTGGACTTTCTTATAGTCTCTTAGTGCTTGCTTGCTTTTCCTCCTGTTAAACACACAAAAACATATATTAAATACAAATATAAAAAAAGACACACGGCTGAGTTTCTTACACTGTTTTCATAACACATTGAAATAAATAATTATTGAATTATTTTTAAATAATTATTGAAATATATATACATTTAGTGAAATTGTACAAAAGTCTAGTTAGGTACTATGGTGTTAATGTTTTACATTACATGACATTATATTTATTTTGGGACTATGAATTCTAGAGTTATAGAATGTTTCATCGGAACAATGCAAATTTTTTCTGAATTAACCAATTAATCAATATAAGACAGATGTACATAGGTATTATAATTTCAGTAAATAATAAATATATAAAAAACATGAAAATAAAGATAATATAATATAACATTAATATAATAAAAAATGCACTACTTTCACTAGCTTTCTCAGACCTTCGATCCCAATGCATGTCTAAAATGAGTAATAAACTGTATAATCTGTATGATATACCTGTATATGAGTACGATAACCAGCACAATAAGAGCCACGATGGAGGCTCCCACCCCGACTCCCACCTGGGCCTCCAGAGGGAAGGCAGCCGGGCCCTGAGAATCATACTGCACTCGTCCCAGAGAAAAGTTCAGATTTCCCATCCTCACCTACACAAACACACACAAAAACAGCTTTGTGTATCACATCACTGGGAAACACCACAAACACAAAAGAGGACAGATATAAGCTGGCGTACAGTGAACTCTAGGAGCGTGTCAGCAGTCTCTCGTTTCTTGGTCGCTGCCACTGACGGCTGCTGTGTCTGAGGCTCACAGTACAGGTGGTTTCTGGTTAGGGTCTTCACAGCACACTCTCCTTCACCAATCAGAGCAACCACCTCGTCCTTAGACATGGCCCGGTCCAGATTCTCCCCCTACAATCAAAATTCAATCCCAACGCAATCCTTTTACTGTATAGTTTCATTGAATAAAAATATATAACACAACATAATATAATTCATTGTAATTAATTTTTTTTTATTAATTCAATAATTTCTTTGTGTAATTGTAAAAAAATATATATCTTGGTAGTTATTTTAGTTTTAATACAATATAATACTTATGCTGCTGAGGAAGTCTGGTTTCTGGGTTATTTTATTTGAATTGAGATACTATTATAGTTTTTATTTTTATTTTAAATTAGCTTTAATGTTCAAATTAGCTTTAGTTTTCCATTTCCATTTGACTTTTAGTAAAAGTTTTAGTACCTTTGTTGTGTTTTTGTCATTTTTATTAGGTGTGTTTTTTATTATATACTATTTTTATTCTATTCTATTTTTCTACGTTTATTTCAGTTATGTTGAAGTCATTTTTAATGAACTAAAAAAAAATATATATAGTATTGTATTATATTTAATTAAATTTTGTTTATTGTAAGTTGCAATAATATGTTTTTACGGTTATTGTTTTAGTTAACTAATAAATAATGGGTCTGAATGCCGTTTTCATGGTCATAATAGTTAATCAATTTTTAATTGCATTTTTAATTGTATTAAAATAATTATTGTAATTGTAAGAAATAAAATAACTAGGTTGGCGTTATTGTTTTCATATAATATAATATAATATAATATACTATAATATAATATAAGCAAGGGATAATGCAGCTCTAGCATTTTGCCCACTTCAAATCAGACACAGAGATGAAATGCGGTAAGATCACATTTATTTGAATAAATTATAGCATTTATTTAAAATAATTATCGATCGAGAGATCGAGAGAGAGAGAGAGAGATGACAGTTGTGTGTGTTACCTTCGTCTGCGGGTCTCTCTACAAACAATGAAGCTGTGTTACTTAAAAAAAAAGCAATTTTACACCTCGTTGCTGAGGGATATTATGTAGTGATCTAGTATCTAGGCTATTTTATTAATATACGTCGCAGGGAAGCGTTGACAAGTTTGTGTGTGTGTGCACAACACAGTCTGCAATCTCCAGCTCTCTCTCTCTTCTTCTCTCTCTGTGCATGTTTGTGTGTGTGTGAGTGTTAATATAGCATTAATGAGCATTAATATAGTTATATGTAGTTCTATAATTAGTGAGCATTAATATAGAATGGTGATTAAACTGACTTGGAACTACCTGTGCATTAAACGGTTTTAATGCATATCTGACAGCCAATCAGAATCCAGTATTCAGACAGACCATGGTATAATATAATATTTCAGTTACAGTTCAGTTATATTAAGTATTATTCGTTTTGATGCTTTAAATTCTATAGTTACACCATGTTTTTGATCAATCTTCAGTGGTTTAATATAGAGTTGAGAGAGGACTGACCTCCACAGAGATGATGCTGCCGGGTTTGTGTCTGAAGGGTTTGCTGGGGTCGTGTTGATTGAGGCTGTGAAGAACAGGATTGGGCTCATAACTGAAGGGGCTGCCGCTGACCGCCTCAAACTCAAAGTGGAGGTTATCCAGGAGGAAATGCACACTGACGGCAGCACGCAGGGCCCGGGCCCCACCTCCGGAGTGGGACACAGGATCAGAGTTGAGCTGTTCACTGTGCACCGCTCCTCCACCTGATCAGGAACAGGACACGAGAAAACCAACTGTGTTACAATAACTGACATGTGACTCTTGGACAGTTTGTTTAATGCTGTGAGAAAGCACAAGCACAGACTCACTTGTGTGAACTCTACCTGTTTGACGACACAGAGACTATCTTCAGGACAGTTGGGCTCTGGGACGATCCGCCGAGCTCTTATGAGAAGACTGTAATCCACACTGCTCCTCCTCCTCCTCTTCTTCCTCTTCTGCGAGTGTGGCTCCAGAGGCGTCAGGGTCACGCGGATACGAGGCTCCTGTACCACGTCCAGATGCTGGCCAGACACTCGAATGATACGACCCCCGCTTAGACAAACACAGATGTTGGTTCTTATGTATGCTGGACTAATAACCTTTTTTTATTTCCAAATCACAGAATATAGAAAAATTATAGCAAATCTTGATTTGCTAATTGGTGAAACTGTGCATTTGCCTAATATATTACATTGATAAAACCATAATGCCAGTCTAAAACCCTTCTGCAAATTACAATAAAGAGTTTTTAAGATGATAAATCAATATTTTAAATGAAATAAAGAAATTTTGCATAAAATTACATGTTTACATGCTTTAATTTTGAGAACAATAAGACAAATTTCTGACATCAGACAGATAAATGCATAAACATATGACTGCTCACATTTATGGCAATGACTATCTATATAAATCAGTCCTAAGTCTTAATTTCTTATTAAAAATAAAATAAAATAATTAAAACAAGATAAATTTATTATATAAAAAAATATATATTAAATTATCAAAATGTTTTTTTCTTATTTGAAGCATATATCTGATTAAATTCTGTATTTAATTTTCTAATGTAAATGTAAAAAAATTATATATTCTCTATATATAACAACCTTTTATATGTACCTTTTGTAAAAAAAAAAAAACTACAACAACAACCAAGCAGCTTGATAAAATAAGATCTTTAAAACAAGACAACCTTTTGATTTGTATAAGATTTGTTTTCAGATAAAATATTTATCACTCCAGTGGTAAAATGCTCTTTTTATTTGAAGCATAAATCTAACAAATTTTCCTTCTTTAATTTACTACTAATAAAAAAACAAGTGTTAATACTTACTAAAATATATATATATATATATATATTTTTTTTATAAAATAAAAAATAAAATAAACACACCTATGCTTAAGTTGTTGAGAATACATGTCATGCTGGTTACCTGATGAAGCTTTTGGAGGGAGCAGCATGTGTGACGTTGGGGTCTGGGGTGTATTGATAGAGGGCTTCCTGTAGATGGCGCTCAGCTCTACCGAAGCGCACTGTAACGCCGCTCTCTCCAGTTCTGTTACTCCCTCCAGTCACACATTCAACACGTTCATTGTTGTACTGCACAGGAGAACTGTTAACACACAGACTGTATTAAAACTCTAAACAATCGAACTTAGTATAACCAAATGTGAACAGTCACAACAGACAATAAATCCTGTGTAATTCATGGAGTATATTATATTCGTGAATTGATATATTTAGGACACAGCTCACAGTTTTAGATCAGCAAAGACTTCCAGAGTTAACAGAAGGATGATTCATAATTCATAACATAATCAGTTGACATGATATGAGTTGTAGAGATGATATCATAATGAGATTAACTGATGACTTCTGTCTGACTGGACGGCCGTAGACGACGACGCTCTACAGTCACTTACATGTAACACGGGACTCCACCAATCAGGATGCTGATCTCATTGGAACGGCCCGTCAGAAGGTTCCGTCCCGTGATGGTGAGTGATGTGCCTCCTGACATTGGGCCTTTCAGTGGAGACACTCCCAATAACACTGGGTCCTTGAGTTTAGGAAAACAGAACACGTGCACACACGTCACAAAACACTGCCCTTTACATGTGTGCTGTTAAACCAATGAACCCATCCTGTAAGAGCCCTAAATAATACAATAAAACTATCTAAAAAGCCTTAAAATAAGATATATTTACGTAACTGTAAACATAAAATAAGTATATGATTTTTACATTTAAAAAAAATACTTTTTTAACACTTTACTTTAATACTTTCACTTAATTATTCATAATGTGCATTGAAATACATTATATATTGTCATAAATAGTTATAACCGAATTTAAAATGCATAGTGTAACAATGAATTGAAAAGTGTTATAATGTATTAACTGTGATTTCAATTATGTATGAGATTGTACAATGCATTATAAGGTGCATTACAAGGCATAATTAATTGCATTAAAACTATTTTTTATAATGCATTATACATAAAGGGTATAAGTAAAGTGTTACCATTTGTTCCTGTTTTAACCATAAAAGCTCATTATATTTCCTTTTGTTTCCTTCTTTTCCCCTTTACATTGTGTGGTATTATTATCATATTAACCTATACACTCCTACACACCATTAAAAATATCGTTAAAGTCCCTGAATAATGCAGAATATTTTGGTTGTGTTTTCCAGTAAAAATATCTAAAAATCATTCAAATAAGATGCATTTACTTCATTAAATTGTATATGATTCACACATTTATTAAAAATTCACTCCATTAGAATATTGCTTATATTCACACAATATTACATTTTTCTAATCCATTTTTTCCTTTTCTTCAATTTGTGTGGTATCAAAGCCCAGAAAATACAAAATATTTTTGTCTTGTTTTCCAGTAAAAACATATAAAAACATTTAAAATAATCTATATTTTCTTTATTGAATTGTCTAAGACTTAAACATTAAAAAAAAATTAGAACTTTTTTTTCCATTGACAAAATAGTTATATATTTTTTTATGAAGCATTAATCCCGATTCTTTCCTCGTCATATAAAATATGTCTTATTTTCCAGTAAAACCTAAAAATCCTTTTTAAAACAATATACATTTACATTATTGAATTATATAAGACACATATTTAAAAATATTTGTTTCATAATGTTTTTTTAAGCTTTTTACATTTTTAGTTTTCACAATATTGCACAATTTGAAGCATTAATATTTCCTTTTTTTTAAGCCTTTTAAAATGAAAAGAAACGTTAAAATATATACTTGGAAAACAAAGCTTAATACCTTTCACAATTTTGTAAAACAAAATAAATAATAACAATAATAGAGTTTTAAGTATGACAACATAAAAACACTTAAAGAAAATGCACTACGCAGTGTAAAAGGTTGTTTTAAAATGGCCAAATAACTCCCTGCCTTTTAATAAATACAGAATGAATTCCTTGCATGGTATTCATTCTTGCTAAACCATTTTGATCCCTTCAGTGGCCCGTTGGATTAATGGTTACCTGGTAACGGAAGCGCTGGGCAGATTGCCCGATTCCTCCGCCTTTAACCTGCACCGAGACATGGCCGCTCTGCTCCCCTGCACTCGCTGTGGTCTCACAAACAATACTAACAGGCACACAAAGAGAACTCCCATTAATCAGTGCACTGGGTCAATACTCTTCATCACACTGTGGAGTTGAACTGCCTGAAGCCAATTAAACAGTGTCATTAACGAGTGGCAGTAATATCCAGCATGCCCTCACTCACATACTTTACAGTCTGATTTACCTGGAGGACACCTCGTATCTGTCGGGGATGACCGTGCAGGGGACTCCGGCTACAGTCACCGAGTGCTGGATGTCTTCAGCTCTCCGGCCCAGATTAGACCCAGACACTGTGAGCACTATGCCACCCTCCACTGGACCAGAAAGAGGCTCAATCTGCAATAAAACACTAAATCAGTCATGAAGCTACTCAGTGATGACAGTCCCATAGATTTGTATTTAGAGTCCCGAAACACTACACTATTGATCAAAACCAAGGCTACATTTATTTCATTAAAATGCAGAAAAACAGTAATGTTGTGAAATATTATTACAATTTAAAACAGCTGTTTTCTATGTGAATACATTTTAAAATGTAATTTATTTCTGTGATGCAAAGCTGAATATTCAGCATCATTACTCCAGTCTTCAGTGTCACATGATCCTTCAGAAATCATTCTAATATGCTGATTTGCTGCTCAAGAATCATTTCAGATTGTTATGTGAAAAACAGTTGTGCTGCTTAATATTTTTGTGGAAACCATGATACGGTTTTTCCTCACGATTATTTGATGAACAGAAAGTTTAAAAGAAAAATGTATTTGAAATAGAAATCTATACTGAAAAATGTCACAAATCTCACTACATTTCATTTATATCCTTTTAATTCATGGGGTGTTATAACACTGATCTCATCCTATTAAAGCCCCATAAAATATCTTATAAAAATAATAAATGTGTCTCGTTTTACAGTAAATTTTTTTTTATAAATATCCTTTACACATAAAACAATATACATTTAGATTATTTGAATTGTATGAGACTTACAAATAATTATGTTCTTTTTTAATCTAATGGCAGATGTTTTTTCTTGTTAGAAATTAACTTTTAAAATTAAAAATAAATATTAAAATCTATACTCTAAAAAACACAACTTTCACATTATTTTTATTTTTAAGAAAATACATTTTTACAATATAAAAATGTGCTTTTTCAGAGTAAACTTCCTTGCATTTCATTAATTCTTGCTGAACAATTTTTATCCCTTTTAATCCTGTTTTTATTGCTTTGATGAACAGAAAGTAAAAAAAAAGTAGCATTTACTTTAAATAGAAATATTGTTAAATTATAAGTGTCATTACGGTTACCTTTGATCAATTTAATGCCTCCTTGGTAAATATGTACTCTCAATAAAACTATTTATTTTCATTTAAATTTCCACCTAGCAACCACCAGAACACCTTGCAATGGGCATGGCGACCGACCATAACACCCTAGCAATTATTACTTCCTGCATGCAAACATTTATGAAGCGATTCAGTAAATCATGTCAGGTGTAATAATGTGATCTGTTATACTATTGTACAAACACACTGGTCAGTAAGGAAAGGTCAGCAATGGAAACCACAGCATACCTACATTTCCTTCAAGGACAATGTTTATATAATATAGTGAAGAAAAATCCTTTAACAATGCAGTTTAGTCTGGCAGGTTTATTCCATGTTCTTAAAAGGACAGTTCACACAAAAATAAACAACTGAAGATCTTTTAAAAGGGAAATTGAGTGAAAAAATACAGAATGAGGTTAAGGAATTTATGACAGAGTTTTCATTTTTGGGTGAACTGCCACTTTAACAACACTAAGTATAATATTAATGGCTCACAAACAGCACAAGTTAACAGACGCGTCCCTCACCGTGTGTATGTGAGGAGCAGGACAGGTCTGCTGGACGTGCTCTGTGCAGGAGCTCCTGTAGATGCAGCTGGAGCGAGACCCCTCACACCACACACACCCGTACTGCTGATCGGCCGTGTGACAGCGACTGCAGTCGGACCGGCCCACGGAGCAGTTATACAGCCGAACTGCAAACACAAAACATACGTGACACAGGGTACAGCACAGAGCACATTCAAAACCTCAGCAAACGACGGGTAACGTACCATGCAGGTCTTCTGGGTAATCCATCTGAAAAGAGTCCCTCCTCCTGACTGAGATCATGCTCCTGTATTCCTCCACGGCAGCTGAGTAAGAGTACTTTGAAACCGAAATGCAATCACAGTCACTTTAAATACTATAACAAAGCTTTACAGGCACTTTCAGAGTGTAACAGTTATTTATATGTAAGCCATAACCAGTTTTTATGGATGATATATAATAGCACCACAGAGTTGTGCTAGCAACAAAATGACTGTTAAATTACATTATAGTTAAATATAATAAAATTAAACTTATTTTATTTCAGCTAGTTGCTAAGGAAACATTTCACATTTTCATTTAATATAACTTGATGTACTAAAATAAGTTAAAGAAAGAATAAATAAAACAATATAAGTATACAATTGTATATATATATATATATATACACTGAACAAAATTATAAACGCAACACTTTTGTTTTTGCCCCCATTTTTCATGAGCTGAACTCGAATATCTAAGACTTATTCTATGTACACAAAAGGCCTATTTCTCTCAAATATTGTTCACAAATCTGTCTGAATCTGTGTTAGTGACCACTTCCATAATAATCCATCCACCTCACAGGTGTGGCATATCAAGATGCTGATTAGACAGCATGATTATTGCACAGATGTGCCTTAGGCTGAACAATAAAAGGCCACTCTAAAATGTGCAGTTTTATCACACAGCACAATGCCACAGATGTCGCAAGTTTTGAGGGAGCATACAATTGGCACGCTGACTGCAGGAATATCCACCAGAGCTGTTGCCCGTGAATTGAATGTTAATTTTTCTACCATAATCGGTCTCCAAAGGAGTTTCAAAGAATTTGGCAGTACATCCAACCGGCTTCACAACCGCAGACCACGTGTAACCACACCAGCCCAGGACCTCCACATCCAGTATCTTCACCTCCAAGATCATCTGAGACCAGTCACCCGGACAGCTACTGCAACAATTGGTTTGCATAACCAAAGAATATCTGCACAAACTGCCAGAAACTGTCTCAGGGAAGCTCATCTGCATGCTCGTCCTCATCGGGGTCTCGACCTGACTGCAGTTGTCGAAGCTGACTTGAGTGGGCAAATGCTCACATTCGATGGCGTCTTGACACTTTAAAGAGGTGTTCTCTTCACGTATGAATCCCGGTTTTCACTGTACAGGGCAGATGGTAGACAGCATTTATGGCATCGTGTAGGTGAGCGGTGTGGTGATGTCAACGTTGTGGATTGAGTGGCCCATGGTGGCGGTGGGGTTATAGTATGGGCAGGCATATGTTATGGATAACGAACACAGGTGCATTTTATTTATGGCATTTTGAATGCACAGAGATACCGTGACGAGATCCCGAGGCCCATTGTTGTGCCATTCATTCACGACCATCACCTCATGTTGCAGCATGATAATGGACAGCCCCATGTTGCAAGGATCTGTACACAATCCCTGGAAGCTGAAAACATCCCAGTTCTTGCATGGCCAGCATACTCACCGGACATGTCATCGCTGTATACGACAGCATGTTCCAGTTCCTGCCAATATCCAGCAACTTCGCACAGCCATTGAAGAGGAGTGGATCAACATTCCACAGGCCACAATCAACAACCTGATCAACTCTATGCGAAGGAGATGTGTTGCACTGTGTGAGGCAAATGGTGATCACACCAGATACTGACTGGTTTTCAGACCCCCACGGATCCCCCCAATACAGTAAAACTGCACATTTTAGAGTGGCCTTTTATTGTGTCCAGCCTAAGGCACACCTGTGCAATAATTATGCTGTCTAATCAGCATCTTGTTATGCCACACCTGTGAGGTGGATGGATTATCTCAGCAAAGGAGAAGTGCTCACTAACATAATTTTGTTCAGTATATATATATATATATATATATATGTGTGTGTATATTATATATCTTTTGCTAGCAGACCTGGTGTAGCTGGCAGGTAATGAAGAACAGAGATGGCCGTGTGTCGTCCACTTCCACAAAAGCGTCCACCACCACCGATCGGCCCTCAATCACCAACACACACTGGTAATCAAGATCTTTGTCCTTAAAACACACACATATATATTATTTTTATGGCCTACATATTTTCAAATATTTCTTAAATAAATCAGATAACATAATGCACCCAATTAATGCTTTTCTTCTGAACTTTCTATTCATCAAAGATTCCTAAAAGACATTATCACAGTTTCCACAAAAATAATAAGCAGCAAAACTATTTTTGTAACATTGATTATAATAAAATGCTTTTTTGAGCATCAAATCAGCATATTACAATTATTTAAATTAATTATGTGATCTTGAAGACTAACGTTATTATGCTGAAAATTCAGCTTTACAATTACAGGAATAAATTACATTTTGTTAAATATATTAAAATAGAAAAAAGTATTTTCTTAAATTGTTACAATGTTTTTTTTACTGTATTTTTCATGAAAAAAATCTAAACTTTTAAACGGTAATGCAAGTTTATATTGGTCTGCAGGGACTGCCAAAATGAGCACTTTTAAGTAGAACTACACACAGAAACATTCAAACCTATTCAGTTTATATTTTTATAACCCTCAAGACATTTTTCACTGAGAATGCTGTGCAGTTTCCACATCGTTGCACATCAGTCAATTAATGAGAGATGATTGTGTCAGATTTACTCTCCCCTAAATCTCCCGTAAATAAACCGCAGTTGATTGTTGTGCATGTCAGTCATACAGACCCTTGCTGTCTGTGAGCATTCCCAGACATTGTGCTCAGAGTCACAGTCTGATTGTGCTACACTATCAAGCCTCAAGGTGTTGCGTTACCTGATAGAGGTGTAAGTTGTGTCCCTGCAGAGTGATCTTCCTCTCGACATTGACAGGCAGGAGGGAGCTGCCCTGGATGCTCTCCACACACGGACAGGCGTGAGAACCTCTGCTCACGAGTAAACTCTCCTCTTCCTGATCACACACAGATGGACAACACACTTCATTACACACACCACTGCTCTGCAAGGAGCAGACGTGGAGTATCTCTCAGCTTCTGCTATTTTAATGTATAATACATATAATAAACAGAATAACAGCACAACAAAAGTGAGTGTGATAGACAGAGATTTAATGAAAAAGAAAATGGACAAAAAAGACACATGGGGAACAGCCACCAGAAGCAAATTAAATGATTAAAGAAATGTTCTGGGTTCAATAAAATGCAACAGTGTTCCTCCCTCCTTATGGAAGTATTTTTTTCTATTAATTATTCCCATAGAGCTTTACAAAATGTCTTTGTTGAAGAATAATAAGTCATGAAAGAAATCAACCAACTATGAGGTGAATCACAACATTATAAACTTTGATTTGAAGCAAAAAAGTTATTTGAAAATTGAACAAAAAGACAAAATGAGGTTTAATGAGGTAAAGAACTACAATCCCTATAAGCACTGTGAATGACACCATGACAATTATGGATGGATGGATACATTTATAGGCCTGTGCAATCAATCATACACACTGAAACAGTATATTTTACAACTATTACAAATATTGAACTAGTTTGAGAGCATAGGGAGACTGACTCTATTATGTGATTGGTGGTGCTTCGTGGGAGTGTGTGGGCACTGAAGTGCTCTTTTGGTTAAATTAGCTTGCTTCAATTTTTTTTACGGGAATTTCTGCTGCTAAACAAGATTTAAAAAATAACAAGGGCTGATGGCTTCAACAAAAGCATAGCCCATTAAAAACGTGTAGCTCACACTAGACCTGTTTTCAATGTTTTTTAATTTGTTAAAATTGTGCCATAGAAGAAAAAAAAAAGGATTTATACTGTTAGAACCTGTGTTAAACAGATAGTTCACTCAAATAATTTACTCACCCTCATGTCGTTGCAAACCTGTATGACTTTTTTGTGGAATAAAAAAATATGTATATATATATTTTAAAAAAAAATGTCAGTTGTTTTTATCCTAACAATGAAAGTCAATGGGATCCATAACAGCATATTTGGACCACACTGACTTTCCTTGTTTAAACAACAAACTTTTTTAATTCAACCGAAGAAGTCATCAAATATTTGTAATCGTGTTTGTAATCGTGTTGTCAAAAGTACAGACTTCGGTACCAGTCAGTACTAAAAATTTCCCGGGAGCATTTGAAAGCCGCGTCTATCAGCGGATCTCTAATATATCTGCTCACAGATGGATCTGCTTATAAGACGTGGCTTTCAAACACTCCCGTGTGTATGTGGAAAGCGTGGTGATTATTGTAGCCAATCACAGCCTTATCTGAAAGTGAAAGTGTTGAGACATACAACCAAGTATGATGACCCATACTCGGAATTCGTGCTCTGCATTTAACCCATCCAAAGTGCACACACAGCAGTGAACACAGGCACACAGTGAACACACACCATGTTGAGTGTCTAAACAAAATGGCCAATCAGAGGTGTTTAAGAATCCACTCAACAGTGCTCAAAATGCTCACAGGAAATACTGGTATCATCACATTTTTTAATTTTCAGTACTGACTGGTTCCGAAGTCGGTACTTTTGACAACACTAGTTTGTAATAACATGAGGGGTAAGTCAATGACAGAATTGTCTTTTTTTGGGTGGTGTACTACCATTTAAACTGCGAGAGTGTTACTGTAACCCAGATTTTGGCTTGTTGAATTACATTTCTGAACAAATCAACATCATCACGAACCCAGAACATTGCTTTAATGTCGCGAGTCTCGCGGCATTAAATGACTTTAATATATAATTATGGTTGAATTAGTAATAGAGCAGAACTGCTTTCATCTATTTAATTATTTAGCCCATCATTCACGCATGTAATTTACGCTTTAGGTACGTTGAACCTTCAGCATCTGCAGCGAGCAGAGTTGGCCCGAGGAACCACACTCACCAGGAGGAAAAGGTCAGCCGAGTCAGACTGGTAGTCTGTGTCTGGATCGAGGGGGAAATCGGATGAATCAGGCCCTGCCTCACCGTCGCCAGAGGGGGAGCTGGCTGACGACACAGGGACGCTCGTGTCTATAAGAGCATCTATATCCATCTCCGCCTGCGAGAGGGTGACCACTTCAGAGGAAGATGAGGGCAGCGCTTCAATTAGCGGCTCCATCGTCACCACTTCCCCAGCTCTCAACGCAGGTAGCGTCACTTCAGCATCCTCTTCACGCGACGAAGGTCCCACCAGTTCTTCGTATGATTGCAGGGTCGGCGTTGTCAGCAAACCTACCTGGATGGTCTCCTCCACCCAAGAGGCATTTTTGGAGAGGGTGGTGGCCTCTGTGATGGTATCGGTTGACTCTGTAGTGGCACTGGAGTGGTGCGTAGAGGAGGTTGTAGCGTGGTTGGGGGTGGTGGGTGGAGGGTCGAGTGGGGTTGTGGTTTCCAGAGGTGTGGTGGTGGGGGCGGCGGTGGGCTCTGGAGTAGTGGGCGGGGTCATTGAAGGGGTAGTCATAACAAAGGCTTCGGTCGTTTTGGCAGCCTCGGTTGTCGAGAGGGTTGTTGCTGTCGTGGGTGTGGAGGTGGTGTACGTGTGCGCGTCAAAGTCTTTTATTGTTTGAGGAGGAGACGTGGGGAGAGAAAACTTCAGACGAACACAGGACACAACAGAAAGAATGAGGGGAAAAATGAAATAATGGCAAATGAAATAAATTAATATAAACTCAAATACATAAACAATGGTGCTGAATTAAACATTAAAAATTATAAAACACACAAGCAAGCGTTATGTGTACTACCATTTCAAAGTATGGGATTGGTATGATTTTATGTTTTTGAAGAGTTTTGATCACTAAGCTGCATTTATGTAATTCAAAAATACAGTAAAAACAGTGAAACTATTTGACTATTTTAAAATTGTATTTATTTCTATGATGCAAAGCTGAATTTTCAGCATCAATACTCCAGTCGTCAGTGTCACATGGTCCTTCAGAAATCACATAATATGCTGATTTGTAAAGATTTCTTATAATAATCAATGTTAAAAAACAATGGTTTTGCTTAATAATTTTGTGGAAACTGATACTTTTTTCACAAGATTCTTTGATGAATACAAAGTCCAAAAGAACAGCATGTATTTAATATAAATCGTATGAAACATTAATGTAATCATGCTGAACATTTTTATAAATTAGTTAAAAAAATATCTTACTGACTCCAAACTTTCAAATGGCAGTTTATATGAACCAAAACGGTTATTCAAAGCAAAAAAGGAGCCAAAAACACATACAGTGGGGTCTGAAAGTCTGAGACCACACTGAAATCTGCGATTTAAAACTTTAATTAATATACATAAATGTTTGGGGAAAAAAGAAAATGAATGACAAATTTAATAAGCAATATTTCACAATTTCATATTCTACTATGTGTAGTTCACTAATCAAATGATTACACTTGCAACAAAAAGGGGACAAAATCAAATACTTTTTTCCAAAATAAATGTTCCACAAATTGTTAGTCTGATTATTTTTTACTACACATTAGATCAAAAAAACTATAGTTTTAAAATATAAATATGATGATGATGCATTTTTATATATTAAATATGCACTTTTACTTGATGGTCTCATACTTTTGGGCTCCACTATAATTGCACAGCATATCAAACTCACAGATATGACCTCACACATCAACAAAAACTTACATGCTGATTATAGATGATCGCACCATGGTCACACACGGACCGGTGAGTGCACACATGCTGGTGGATGCACCAGTTACATTTCCAGCGGCTGTTCACACATCCCCTACACCTAAAAACACAGCAAGACATAACATAATGGACCAAAAGTTTAGAAGTGACTGCATAAATTAAACCATCTCCACCCCTCTGAGCATTTAGATGAAGACAGCAAAGCAGCCCAGCATCCAAAATAGCTGAGCTCTAGAATTACACACGACTCCCCTAAACTCATCCAACAACACAGAGCTGAGTTCACAGTTTTCCCACATCGCAAATCAAAACAGCATCAGGGATGGGGCGGCTGTCTGCAGGGGTGTATGGGTAAGGGAGGATGGTCAGGGCGGAGGATATGGCAGGGCTGTGGAATGTGGGAAGCAGCTGTTAAATCATCAGGGATGTGTTAGTGAGGTCCGGAGAGAGAGGCGGCTGCCCTGCCCCTCTCACGCCTCTGGGACATTCTTCAATGCATGACAGCCGCTCACCAATGGATGTTTTAATATTGCTCTTGGATGATGATGGCATGACACTAAAAGTGGTTAAAACTTTTCCACTTTACAATAAGGTTTCATTTGTTAACATTAGTTAACTACGTTAGTTAACATTGCCCTGTATTTTTGTGATTGCTTTATTTGTGTGCATTAAAACGCAGGAGAGTCCATGTGACTTACGGCTTGGTGCCAGAGAGCTGCTGCACCACGGAGCAGTCGTAGAAGGTGAAGTCTGCGAGAGCTACGGTGACCGTCCGAAAGCGCAGGGACAGCGTGACGGACACAGAATCTGTTATAGAGGACAAACATGAGAGGAGTCTGGGTCAAATGGTTAAATGGATATTATGGCACTGGAACATCAGGTCAAACATAACCCTAAAAAAAATTATTAGATGAAGTAAAATGCACCATCCACAGCTTATTTCGCCATTCATGTAATATCATTAACTTTTTCAGTAGAATGCTTCCATGGAAGCAGAAAAAAATCCAACAGAGGAAGTGAAACCGGATCATGATTATTATAGAATTCCAGTGTGATGAACTACTGTTCTAATGTTTGGTTTTGGGATGTTTTTGAAATAAGTCTCACTTATTATGCTCACTAAGGCAGCATTTATTTGATAAAAAATATTTTTAAAAAAATTAATATTGTGAAATATTATTACAATTTAAACAGACTGTTTTCTATTTTAATATATTTTAAAATAATTTATTCCTGTGATGCAAAGCTGAATTTTCAGCATCATTATTCCAGTCGTCAGTGTTTCATGATCCTTCAGAAATCATTCTAATATGTGGATATGCTGCTCAACAAATATTTCTGATTATTATAAATGTTAAGAACAGTCGTGCTGCTTAATGTTTTTGTTGAAACCTTGATACATGTTTTTCAGGATTATTTGATGAATAGAAACTTTAAAAGAACAGCATTTATTTGAGCCAGACATTTTTAGCAAAATTATAAAATGTCTTTACAGTCACTTTTGATGAATTAAAGCCCTATTATTATTATTTTATATATATATATATATATATATATATTATTTATATTATTGAATGGTAATCTCTCTAAACTGTAAGAAAATGTCACATTTGACAATCATGTGCAAACAAAGATTTCCTCACTCAAAAATGGGTACACAGACATCACAACTCTCTTACACACGTAAGCCAGCTCCTTAAGGCCAGGTAATAAAGTCCTTTCACAGAAAATTATGGAAACATCATTAGCATGTGGGTTGTCTTACCCTCTCCCTGTGGTACCGGTGGAAGCCTGTGGGCCTCAGGAGTGGCACAGGTGACTGTGGTGCCCTGGACCAAAGCAGCTGTTTCAGTGTCTTCAAAGAAACACGAGTACATGTCACCCTCTGACAGACTGGGCAAACCCGGGACATCCACGGCAATCTAAACACACACATAAAAATATTAACCATGGTTATAATCTCGCAATCATTGGACAGTAACTCAAAACATATTTTTTCTTTCAATAAGCTTTATAGATTTGATTAATTCATTAGAAAAGCACCCCCTAAGGAAGAGTTAAATGAAAATGACAGTGATTGTGGAAAAAGCTTTTAAGCATAATAAAATTAGATAAGATAATGTGTGAATTATCCCATTAGTGAGTGCTGTGGCAGTCTGCTAGCTTAGAGACTAATTCCTTTATGTAGCTTGCTAACCATATGCGAACTGAAAACAAATAGAAGTCATTATTTGAAGAATTTGTAAAATTCCTACATAAATATATCACAGTTTTGATTAGTAATTATAGCTCTGGATTTTCTCAATATATATTATATGTGTTTATTTACGCTGTATAAATAAAAAAATAAAAAAACTGACCAGTGTTGGGGAAAGTTACAAAACCAGTCTGAAGTAACTAATTACATTCGCTGTTACATTACTTTTACGGGTTACTTTTTAAATATATATTTGTTTTTAATACAATAAATTCTATTTATAGCAATAGCCAACATTGAATAAACCTATGTAAATCACGGTCATTCAAATGCAATAAAAAAACAATCAATTGTTTATTTAAAGATTTTTCTTTTATGCCAAACACATGTTTAATTATTGTCATTAGGATATTAAGTAAGTTTTTTTTGCGAGATAATTACACATTCATATTTAGTCATGAAGATATTCACACAGCGCTAGTGCGCGGAAAATCCGCGGGTTGGGTGGGTCGGGCAAAAGTCCTGATTATTTACCGTAAATATATCAAAACTTCAGTTTTGATTAGTAATATGCATTGCCAAGGACTTGATTTGGACAACTTTAAAGGCAATTTTCTCAATATTTCGATTTTTTTGCACCCTCAGATTCATGTAATAGATTGAACAAAAACTTGAATAGTTAATTTATTCGGCTTGTATGATGTATAAATCTCAATAAAAAAAAACTGACCCTTATGACTGGTTTTGTGGTCCAGGGTCACTGATGGTTTGAGTGAATATGTATCTAATCTATATACCTATAACTGTAATTTCCCTCATTTTAAGAGTTTGGAGTCAGTGGTATTTCATTAAAGGGATAGACTTTTCCAAAACTTTCTGGGTTTATTTACCCAAAATGTAACTTTTCCGGGTTTTTATTTTGCAATCTAGTAAATTAAAAAGTAATTTACTCACTTGAAAAAAGTAATATTATTACCTCATGTTGTTCCAAGTTTTGTGGTCCACCTGCTGTTTAAGAGTTTGGATGCATTAAAGGGATAGTTTAGAAAATTTCTTTCTTCTTCTGAAGAAAAACAAATATTTTGAAGAATGTTGATAACTAAAAATTTTTGGTTCCCTGTGACTTCCATTTGTATGGACAAAAAAAATACAATGGAAGTCAATGGGAACCAAAACTGTTTAATTACCAACAGTCTTCTAAATAAATAGTTTTATGTTCAGAAGACGAAATGAATTAATACAGGTTTGGAACAACACAAGGGTCAGTTATTTCACAATAATGCAGCAATTTGATAAAAAGTGACAGTACAGACATTTATAATTTTACAAAAGATTGCCATTTCAAATAAATACTGTTCTTTTGAACTTTCTATTCATTAAAGAATCCTAAACAAAGGTATCACAATTTCCAACAAAAATATTAAGCGGAACTGTTTTCAACATGATATATGATAAGATAATAATAATAATAATGTTTCTTAAGCAACAAATCAGCATATTTCTATGGTTTCCGAAGAATCATGTGACATTAAGAGTAATGATGCTGAAAATTCAGCTTTGACATAGGAATAAATTACATTTTAACAAATTACAATAGAAAGCAGCTTTTTAAACTGCATTAACATTACACAATATTACTGTTTTTACTGATTTTTGATCAAATAAATGCACTTTGGTTAGTATAAGAGAATTCTTTGAATTATATTAAATTAAATATTGCAGTGTTTACATTTAGTCGTTATGGTTGAAGGAGGACTGAATTTTGATGGTGCTCTAAATTTCCTACTTTATCACAATTTCTGACTGAATGATTTTATACCGGTTTCTGTTCTCCAAGGCTGGCGTTATACTGGCTCAGTGACTCCACTCTCAAGCACTGCTGCTGCTCATCAAAACTCCACAGCCAGTGACCTTCCACCGAGCCCAGCCGACAGTCTGAACGCATCCCACACCTGGAGGAGCGAGGAGAAAAACAGACCAGACAGGAGGATGAGTAAGAGAACTGACAGACTGCAGTCCAAAGCGGGAATTACAAGGTGAAACTCACCGGCCGTCAAGAACACACCAACCGCAGTATGGGTCCTTCACTGCCAGACAGGAAGTGCAATCAGTGTGCTTGTCACACTCTGCCACAGGCCTCTTCTCCACCTGACCACACGGCACAGAAGGAGAAACCACTTATTCACACATCACACATGGACACAGAGATGACCCAGAGCTTCCACTCCAGGCATATGTGTGAACGTGATCGTGACCCACATCAAATCTGCACTTATCCACATTTTTGTGCTGAGTGTGAGTGGACATTTTTGCAATATGTTACTATGAGTGACCACACGTCCTTGTGATGGAGAGACCTTAAAGTTGCCTTGTTTTACTGTGTTCTTTTTCTGGTGTATTATTATTATGTATTTCCTGTTCTAGCTGAGTGGGCATGGCAATAAGTGCAAACTTGAGAGAAATTTTTGCAAATTTATGGAAATGTTTGCACAAATATTCTTTGATTTATCTGTCCTCTTTATCTTGTTATTATTTGTATTTATTTACTTCACTCTTGTTACTTATTTTAACGTGTAAATCATATTGTGAGACAAGAGTTTATTTTATTAAAAAACGTGGTATGTTCCAATTAGTAAAGCAGGAAAAATGTGTATTTAAGATGGCCGTCACTAGTAGTAAGGGGGAGGTGAATAGGATAAGAGCTCGTAATCAAGACTGTGATGCTGTGTTAGCATAGAAGACTCCAGCCTCAGTGTTGTGGAGGGGGGTACGTGCTGTTTGAAGTACTTAGCAGTTCTAGTTTTAGACTGTTTTTATCAGCAATCTTTGTTTTAAGCTCTTAAACATATTTATTTGCACATTTTGCACATCTGATCGAAATAAACAACCTTTTGGACTCCAACTTCGCTCCTATGATATTGATCCTCCTTGTGACTGCTCGGGTCATTTTCACAGACCTCTTTTTCCAAATGGCATAAAATGTCCAAGTTTTGGCTTTGTTTTCCTATTGACATGTTCTCTACAGTCCTTCTACATTATATGTACATATTAAATTGTTAAACATTTTCAAAAATCAGGCAAAACTACAATGATTTTTAAACATACTTAATTATCCTGTGTTTATTACAGTTTTTATAAGTACATTTATACTTGCAATACATCAGAACAATTGCAAAGAAAATGTAATAAAAAAACACTCAAAGGTGATTACCAGTTAAAGCAGATAAAATATACAAATAAAATAAATAAATAAATAAAAATACAAATGTCATGCTATTGTCCATCTGCAAGATCTTCACTATCAGTCACACGTTTGGAATAATTACGATTGATTTTTTAATGTTTTTGAAAGACATCTGTTATTCTCACTAGAGCTGCATTTATTTCACAAAAAATACAATATTGTAAAATATTATTTGAAATAAATGTTATCTATTTGAATGTATTTTAAAATGTAATTTATTCATATGATGCAAAGCTGAATTTTCAGCATCATTACTCCAGTCTTCAGTGTCACATGATCCTTCAGAAATAATTCTAATATGCTGATTTGCTGCTCAATTATTAATTGTTTAATAATTAATAATTAATTTGTTATATATTAATTTTGCATTTTTTTGATATTGCTTTTATTACAATTTAAATTCACAATATTTAATAAATACAGCCTTGGTGAGCATAAGCTACTTTAAAATAATTTTCAATTATTATTATTTTTGACTGGCAGTGTACTAATGATGTTTAAACTCACAGAATGGCTGGTCATGATGTAGACGTGTCTATGGGTGGAATCCAGCAGTAAGTCACTGTTGATGGCCAGACCAGGTTGGATGAGAAGGGTGGAGTAGTTCTTCCACTCTCCTGACTTATCCAGGAACACCTAACATGAGAAAAAAATAAATAAAGAGTTTCAATAAGTAACCTGACAACGGCTCCAAAGAACTTCCTCAAGGTTTAATTGAATATGTAGGCTTATAAAACTACATCAGTTGCAACAGCACACCTTAGAGACACGAGGAGGGCTGGAAGTGGACAGATTTAACTAAAAGTGCTGAACAACACGTGTCTGCTGAAATGGTTTAGCACTAGAGGCTGAGCCCTTCAAAGTCTCATTAAAGGAAAACGACGTACAAGGATCTGAGAGAGGTGCCTAATGCCTCTTGAATTCTATCACGACTGGGGTCGATGTCAGTAAACCAGATTAGAATAGTGAGAATCCCATCAGAAGAGCAGGTATCCTGCTTAAGAGTCTCAGACACCTTACACCGGGAGCTGCTCACGCTCTCCACCCATTCAGGTTTGTGTTTTAACTGGATTAGCATTGACAAACTGTCGGCCACGGTCTACTGCAGGAGGAATCATGCATTGCAACATTATCGTATCATGCAAGAATGAATAGCTGTGTAGATGTAGGGTTAAAGGAGGTGTACCTGCATGTGTGTTTGTGAGGGAAAATACAAATGTATATGTGATTCACCAGTTCATTTCAACTAAAATGATCTTTCATCTATGTTAAGAGGGCCGGTTCACCCAAATATTGAACTTCTGTCATAATTTAATCACACATATTTACTTATGCTGTTGCTCACCCGTATCTGGCAGAATGTGTGAGCTGCTGTTTTTCATGCAAAAACATGTCAGATGTGAGATTTTTATTTTTATACATACATTTATATGATTTTATATGAATAACAATACACGTATGCGTGTTTTTTATAATATACTTTTCTACATTACAATAAAAAAATGTATATCTCAAATATTTATTCGTTAAAATAAACTTCATATATACATATATATGCGTGTGAGTTAAGTTAAATTAATATATATATATAACGTGTAAACTGTTTTATTGTCATATTTCAAATCTCCCTGCCTGCATATATTTATATAAAATATACTATCTATTTATATAACAACACACAATATATATGCTGATCTATAATTAAATTAAACTAATTAAATAGCCAAACTTTAAAACCTTATGCATTTTGTGATGGCACCTATTCAAAAATGTTGCTGTCTAAATGCATCACTTGTCTTCCACTGTGAAAATCTCACACATGCTTGTGAACAATGACACTGACTTGCCAAAATGTGTCAAAACAGCAGAGAACGGTGGATGGCTGTCAAAGGGAGGCTTGGGTCAGGCAATGTCGTTCAGATTTAACCAAACACTATGGTTTAACCTTTGCCCACTGTGACATGCAAATCCAGTCAGTGCAAGGCATAGACGCAACTTGGCCTGTGTTTAAATTTCAGCGCACGAGCCCTTTGAATTTACAAGCGTTGTCAAACTGAGTCTCTGGTGGTCTCTGAGCAACCACTACCGCTGCAAATACAGTGTTTCATATAGCGTGGTTTGTGGTGAAGGCTGCTCTGCGCTCCGACTGAGTAAACACAGAAAGCCTTAGGTATGCTGTTTCAGCACTATGTTGGGATATGACACATTCACCCTGCAGGCAAAATCTCTTCCCATCAGCTTATGTAGACAGATAATATTACAATATTAAGTGGAATAATATTCCCCTAGTGGTTTACTATAAATCATAAATAAATTGCTTTAGAAATGACCAGTCAAACGGCAAATTTTCATGTCACACACCTTATGCAAATTGCCTTTGGAGTCACCCAAGAAAACAATAGTGTGCCCCTCCTTTACACTAACGGCGACAGCAGTGAGACGGGCGGCTAGGTTGTCCATTACAGCTTTAGCTTCAACCGGCTCATGGCTCGCCATTGGACTCGGGGTGTGGTCCGAGCCACAGGGATAAGCCTTCAGGGTGTTCTGTGGGAGACAAAAACAAGTTTTCGTGACTTTGGTTTTGGCAAAACCATTGTGACCTAATCCAGTTTCACGTTGTGCAATAATAAACTCTGCAAATCTCAGGTTTTTTTGTACCGTAAGGGTTTAGTTCTCAGTCTATAGCCTCAAGGCTGTCAAATCCTCTTAGTTGAGAAAGGCAGATTAGATGAAGATTATCTTGGTCTCACACAAGGATGGCAAGGCTGCTCCTTTCTTTGAGACTAACGCTATCAAATCTGCTCCAGCGGTCTTTGATCAAATCTAGCCTTCATGTCATGCCATGTTCCCTCATTATCGGAAGTGATCTGTTTGTGTACCAGACTAAAGAACATATGGGGATCAGGAAAACATGTTTCAGTGTTTGAGGATTTGCAAGAAACACAAAAAAATGTGTATTTGGGTGGCAGTGTTTGTCTGTGGATCAGTAACATCCTACTTAAAGGAATTGTTCACGCAAAACTTCAGTCATCACTAATTCAAACTCGAGCTGAAAAAAACAACATATGACTTTCTTTCTTCGGTGGAACCTAGAGATGTTTTGAAGAATGTTCAAGCTGTTCTTTTCCATTCAATGAAAGTGGAGCTCCAAGCTCCAATACAGACAAAAAAGCACCCTAATGCATCATAAAAGCACTTTGTACTTTGACTTGTGCAACATATTTAATATCCTAAGTCATATTTACAGTAAGCTATTATTTTAGCAAAAGCAAAAATGAAGTTGTCACAATAACAATAAAGCTATTGTGCTACTTTAAGAATGAGCATCCCAATTCACTTTAATTTTATTTAAAAGAGCAGCATGAACATTATGCTGAATATCTCCTTTGCGTTCTACAAAAGGAATAAAGTCATATGGGTGTAAACACCATGTTGGTGAGTAAATAATGACAGAATTAGCATTTTTAGCTAAGCTATCTCGTTAATGGGCAATTCTTTCCTTTTTTGGTAAGTCTTATAGACATCTAGCCCTCCTCAGACTTGTATTTCTCCTTCCTACCCTCTTTTCTAGAAGACATCATTAGTAGTTTAAGCTTGGGGGTTTATTGATCCGAATAACCGTGTTTAGGACTGAGCAGGCCGGGTTCTGGATGCTGAATAGACAAATATATGGAGGTCATGAGGAGGTTGTTTGCCTGTGAGCCCACATCCTTGAGTTCTTTGATTTGACTTAAGATCTTGTTAGGACTAATGCTATTGCTAGGTAGGCCTGTCTTATGCTCATCAAAGAGTCAAAACATAATTCACTCAGATCATGGCAGGCAGAATCGTATGAGCTAAAGCAATTTGCCTGAGAATTAAAGATGAGCAATGCATCTAAATTAGGATAAATGTCATTTTAAATACAGCGTTTGAGGAAAATGATGTGGCCCAGTTCCCTAGAGTTACGTTGTGGGCATCCTTTCCCCATTTTCCCATGCTTTTCAAACAAAGTTAAACTACTATGATGATTATGTGGAAACGGTTGACCTCAAAAACCTAATTATATGTATAATTTATAAGTATAATGTTTCAATGTGAAGAAGACAGTGTACAAGTGAACAGCCTCTATCAAATAGTCCTGTAAAATGAACACTTTAAGACTGTCATTATCAATTGTGACAAAACAAATACATTTTTAGCATCAATAAAAAATGTTGACCTCTTTTTTCTAACCCTCTTAAGCTACTTTTAACACTGGATTACAATGTTTGCCTTAGGTACAAAAGAGCCTTAGGTATGCAGCATCTATTATAACAATGTCTAAAAATATCACATCACAGAAGAATTCTGTAATTTTTGTATGTTTTATTTATTTATTTGTCAAAATTGTGTGTGTAATTTCTATCACTTCTCACATGACATATAGTGTCATGTGTTGGAAATGACATTTTGGACATAAAACATAAAATTCCTGTCTCCTTTGTCTTGCTAAAACTAATTTCATCACTAGGGATGGGTGGTATGATATTTTTTTTAATAACAAAGATAAAATAAAATATACATAACTGTACTGTAATATCCAATGTTAATAAATTAAATAAAAAAATAATCATGTGATGAAATAAAATTACTCCTATTAATAAATATGATGTTGATGATATTGCCCACCACTATTCCAAACTAACATTTGATGTATCCTAAAAATGTGAAAATATATTTACATATTTTCCTATTTTCTTCATATATATCATGTCATATTTAAATGACCCTGTTGTCTCCAAGTACACCCACAGTAAAGTAGTGATGAAATGGAGGTAGTGACACATCTTTTCATCTGTATTGTGATATAAATGCAAGTAAAATATTTTCCTGGAAAACAGTGGGACTTGCATTGGCAGTTGACTGGATGTTGAGATTTGGGAGTGTGAACTAAAAGTGAATGCAGATGAAGGTGAGCCTGCAGAGTCTGTGTTTAAGCAAACTAAATGATTAACTGATAAACTAAGAGTCGTGCATACATCACCAGGTTAATTTGATAAAAAATTACCAATGAAACACATACAGGTATAAATCTTTTACGATAAGATCTATAACTTGCATTTAAAAAACAGATAGCGTGAATTTTCATTTCATGCTGAAAACATTTCCATTAACATTGAACAGCTTGAAGGATACATCTTAAAGTGATAGTTCGCACAAAAATGAAAATTATGTAATGAATTGCTCACCCTCTTGTCTTTTCAAATCCGTAAGACCTTTGTTCATCTTCAGAACACAAATGAAGATATTTTTGATGAAATCTGAGAGCTTTCTGACTCTGCATAGACAGCAATGCAACTGACATGTTCAAGGCCCAAAACGGTAGTAAGGATATTGGTAAAATAGTCAGGGGTTCAACCATAATTGTATAAAGCTATGAGTATTCTTTTCGTGTGCAAAGAAAACAAAAATAACGTCTTTATTCAACAATTTCTTCTCTTCCATGTTAGTCTTCGACGCGCGTTCGTGAGAGTATCACGATGCATGTGTGTGCATTCCTCTGATTGTAAATAAGGCGCAGCACATCTGGGTTCTGCGTGAGAACGCTGGCTCCTGCGTCAGCAGCATCATACGCATGCACCGTGTTACTCTCATGAATGTGCAGCAGAGACTGACATGCAAGAGAAGAAATCGTTGAATAAAGTCATTAGGTTTGTTTTCTTTGTGCACAAAAAGTATTCTTGTAGCTTTATAAAATTCAAGTTGAACCACTGGTGTCACATGGACTATTTTAACAATGCCCTTACCATGTTTCTAGGCCTTGAACATGTCAGTTGCATTGCTGTCTATGCAGGGTCAGAAAGCTCTCAGATTTAATAAAAAATATCTTAATTTGTGTTCTGAAGATAAATGAAGTTCTAACAGGTTTGGAACGACATGAGGGTGAGTACTTCATGACAGAATTGTTATTTTTGGATGAATCTTAATAGAATATTTAAAACGCTCCATCTGTTAACTCACCGTAGGCAGGTTGGCACAGTTGGATTTAACATCATACTCAATGTATGCCACCTTGTGGCCATCTTTCACTCCGTATTGCGTGTAGCACAGATCTCGTGTAGCATCAATACCGTGGTCCACTTCATCCAGAGAGTACACACACAATGCAGATTCCTCACCGGAATTAGCAGCACTAACCGCCGTAGAAAAGGCTCCAATCAAAACCTGCGAGTCTCCAGATTCCTCACCGCCCACCTGCGCCCCCTGGAGGAAATTGTATTTCTTTCCTGTTGAGCCTGAGCGACACATTAGTGGTACCTCAACGTAGGAGTAATACGCCTGATCGTCCAAACACACCCGTGCCACGTACGTACGATATTCCCTTGATCTAGATTTCAGGTCGCGCCTATAGAACAAAAAGTAGACGTGGTTGTGTCGCGCAAAGGTTGCAACAAAATTGTGATCGTACTCTGAGAGGCGCCCAGCTACAGCGAGCTTAGCGGTTTCCTCATAGGAAAACACCGGCTCTGTTGAAAGTTGGCGAGTGGAGACTGGCGGGTGACTGCTGGTGTAGCCTCGTCCCACATAAAGAACAGGACCCTTGTTTTGTGATCGCACCACGAGCCCAACCGTTGACACCGTAGGGTCATTAGCCGCCACATATTGCGTATCAACAGGTCTCTCGGCAGAAAAGAGGACTTCGTTCACATTGGCTAGGCTGCGTTTCTGGCAGGTGCCCTGGTGTACGCTGCCACAGGTGATGAGCTGGAGGGAATATGGATCCACTAACAGAAGCTTGTTGTGATTGTTAACAAGCCCAGCCAGAGGGCAGTTCTCCAGGGTAACCGGAGGCAGACAGTCCTTGCTGTCTCTCACAGGGCCGGTTTTCTCATCCACTTCAAGACGGAGGCCATCAAGACCAGCGAGCTGGAACAGATGGTCCCGGGCCCCCACGTAGACCGTTCCTATGCTGGGGTCAGGGTGCAATACCAGGTGCTGGAAGACTGTGCCATTGGAGGAGAAGTGAGGGTAACTGCTGTGGACCCCCAGAACACCCAGGATGAGGGACGGAAGCAGGGTCAAGATGAGGGCCATCCCACACTGCACTGCAAAAACACTGATCGGATGTGACACGAGTCAGTATAAGCTCACAGAACAGAGTCAAACATAGTACAGCTAATCAAAGACATGTTAGGAATAATTACATTCAAATAATAACAATTATTAAAAATTAAGAATAATTTTCAGGGTTTTTTATTTAGTTATATTAGACCGGGCCTGTCATGTGCAAAACCAAAGAATATGTCCTGTAGAAAGGAATATAGTAAATAAAATAATATAAGTTCTTAATAAAAAAAATAGAAATAACATGGCATTTTGATAGTCTAGAGGTCAATGGAGGATTTTACCAATAAATAGGTTGGACCACACTTACCAATAACCAATTAATCAAACAATAGTTTTTGGATACTGAATGAAAGCCTACATAATAGAAAAATAGTGCTGCAGTTTATTACAAAATAAAAAAGAACCATGAAAACGAACTGTAATTTTAGGTGAAATATATAAATATTAAATATTGACAAAGTAATTATACTTTGATCATTCTTGTTAGTTCATTGTGCTCTAACTAATGTTAACAGATACAACAGTAAAATCATAAAATGTATTAGTTAACGTTCTACTTCTCCAGCAATTGGTTATGAGTGCCGATTAATCAGCAAAACTGATCGGTTGACCTCTACAAAAAACTGAATGATATTCTGCATTATACCATATTCAATCAAAATATTCATTTAAATCACGCATATTCGTTTAAATGGTACTTTGAAATATTATCAAATAAATGTGTATATATCAAATAAATATAAAGAATATTTCAAATGTAAGTATAAATATATAAACAAACAGTATTGTTGTATTTTAGTTTTGCGGTTTGGTACCATGTTAATATAACCTTAAATGTGTACCATGTTTTTATTTTTTTTGTATTTACATGCATATTTAAATAAATTAGAAAAGTGATTTAAAATAAAGGTACCGGTGTTACCAGGGTAACTTTACAAAAGTATTGTATTATCGTGGTGCATGTAAAATATTAGAATAAAATAAATAAATAATGCATTATCATTTTTATACATGTACAAAAATCAACCAATCAATTAATCAAGCAAGCAATCAATAAATCAATAAACTGAAAACTAGATATTCGTTTGGTACAATGCCCAAATAACATGAATAAGGTACTTATTAGTACCTTAAAAGAATACCACAGTATTACCATGTTATATGAACAGAAACATGATAACACCATGCATTGACTAGTGGATACTTATATACAGGAGTCAACATTTGAAGTGGATTAAAAACATTAAATCAAAGATGTCCTAAGACAAGAATGCATTTTGGTTTTAGGACAACTTATATGAAAGGTTTTGGTCCACTTCAAATGTTGACTATTGTATAATAAATTGGTCTACTACATAAATTAATTATCTAATCATAAATTAATTAATTAATTATCACTTTGACACAGGTAACAATCTTTAGACTAGGCCTGTAAAAACATCCATATTGAAGAAATACGATGGGAAAATAGCACACATACCATTTGTCAGACATATAATGTTCGGTAGCCTGGTGTCCTCTTGGTTATCCAGTGGCATAGCACATGCCTTTGGAGACAGTCTGTGAGGGTAGAAAAACATGCCGATTAGCTCTTGCACAGAGCGGCATTGAGCAATCTGAAGAGAGGAGGCTTAATGCCATTGTGGCTCATGGGAGACAGCTGTTGAGCTGAGCAATCCTTCCCTGACAGGAAATTGGATGATATAGGCCCTAAGTCACCATCGGAGCCCTAATGCATTGCTCTGCAGTAGCAGATTGGCAGAGATCCTGTACGCCGTGGAGGAAAACTCACTATCGATTATATTTTATATGAATTAGATGTGATTAATAAGAAGCTATTATAGGGTATTAGTCTCCACTTTCTTGAGGCAATTCAAGCTGACCTAAACAATCAATAAGTTAAAAAGTGAAATATTGTGATTTGATTACTTGTGTTATGGCTCAGCATCACCTATGATTCTCCATCTCACTAAGTGGAGCACCTTTCGTTCATTTCCCACATTCACTCGTCCACTACTGAACTCTTTCTCCAAGTCAGCATGGAATAATCGGGCACAGTTTAAATACACAGTATAGGGACACTCACAAAACTGACAGCAGGTCAATTAATAATATGTTTTTAGGGTCAAATTATTATTATTTTTTTTAGTTTGACAGGGACATTGCACATTAATAAAAACATTCCTGTAAATGTACCAGATTTAGCCAAAGGCTATTTTTCATCCGTAGTCCCTGGACAAGATGTTACAAGTCACCCTAAAGAAAATTTGATTAAAAATACATAATAGATAATTTAATAATTACACAATAGAATCATACAGTAGTATATTGAAAACAATATAGGATCAATTAAATACAATGCAAACAAAATACAAACAAAAATAGGATGGCTAGCATATTATAGGATTCTAGTGTTGACAAATCTGAGTACTGATTAACCAATTCTTCAATTGAACCCTAAATAAAGCATATGTGTCTAGATCTCTTATAGTTGTCGGAATAGTATTCCATTCTTATAATAATAATAATAATAATAATAATTTGTTACATTTATACAGCGCTTTTCTAGACACTCAAAGCGCTTTACATAGTAAGGGGGCTATCTCCTCAACCACCACCAATGTGCAGCATCCACCTGGATGATGCGACGGCAGCCATATTGCGCCAGAACGCCCACCACACACCAGTTTATTGGTGGAGAGGAGACAGAGTGATGAAGCCAATCAGTGTATGGGGATGATAAAGAGGCCATGATGGTCAGAGGCCAGTGGGCTAGTTTTGGCCAGGATGCCGGGGTAACACCCCTACTCTTTTTCGAAGGACAACCTGGGATTTTTAATGACCACAGAGAGTCAGGACCTCGGTTTAACGTCTCATCCGATGGACGGTGCTTTTTCCAGTATAGTGTCCCCTTCACTATACTGGGGCATTAGGACCCACACAGACCACAGGGTGAGCACCCCCTGCTGGTCTCACTAACACCTCTTCCAGCAGCAACCTAGTTTTTCCCAGGAGGTCTCCCATCCAGGTACTGACCAGGCTCAACCCTGCTTAGCTTCAGTGGGCAACCGCTCTTGGGCTGCAGGGTGATATGGCTGCCGGCAGCTTCTTGTGCAGCTTTGACAGAAAGCCGACTGACTAAATTAACTTTGTCTAAGCGATATGATACAGTCTCCTCTTAATGCACCTCTTGTAGATAATCAGTTGTTCTAATACGAACTAACTGACCAAGAGGGGGAGACGATAAACCATAAAAATTGTATATATCAAGCATACATTTGCATACTTAATCATAATTCATTATGACATGTTGGCCTTGCTCAGTTACCTCTTTTTGGTTTGGCCATTTCCTGCTAAAAATGATCTGTGTGATAAATGATTAACCAGTAATGACTATGCGGCAACTCTGGAGTATGATCTACCAACTTTGAAACTGTATTTTCTGAATGATTTTAAAATAATAGTGGGAGGTAGAATCAAACAGAATCAAACAATTCTGGTTCAGATTCATTTTAAAGATAATTGTTCTGTAATGGTTCTATTAAAGATTATTTGAACAACAGAAATACTGAGATCATTTCAATATTGAATGTGACATCAGAGGTACTCTTGTGAATCATCTGACACGGAAGAGAAGAAATGATTGAATAAAGTCGTTATTTTTGTTTTCTTTGTGCACAAAAAGTATTATTGTAGCTTCATTACATTTAGGTTGAACCACTGATTTGAACAATGTCCAATAGGGGTCGACCGATATGTGTTTTTCAGGGCCGACCATGATTATTACAGATCAAGTAGACCTAACCGATATTTTGGATATACGTGTCTGGTGTAAAAATGAAAATGGCCAAAATTAATAATCAAGAGTGACAAAAAACGTCTTAAAGTAAACATGCTTTAATGAAAACTGTTAATAACAACAACATTTCCTGTTTTAATTTCTATGCATGAAGCATAAAACATTCATTTAATTTATCTTTTAATCAAATGAGAGTTAGAATTTATTTTTGGCAAACAAAAGTTTACTATTAAAATTAAAACATGGAAGAAATCGTATTGGTTATTATTTCAACAAAAGTTGTAATAATTGTTGTAATTGTATCGTATAAGTAAATATTCGGCTAAACCGAACTTATATTTTGACATTGCCATGAGGACCTTTTGTTTCTTCTATGTATATATGATATGAATCGTTTTACTCAAATGAACGTCAAATGCTCAGGTGACTCTCCGAGCAGTTCTGGGGTGTTGTTCATGTATTTATGTCCTCATTTAGTGAGACGGCAGATGAAAACACCGCGAGCAGCACGCGCTTCAGTATGGTGTGAGTAAATGAAACCGCACGTCTGTGTCATTCTAACAGAATGCAGAACATGCAGGATTCATATTTAAATAGTGTTTTTGCGGTTTATTAGATTAGTCCATAGCGCGAGTCGATTTAATTACTGACCTACTTTTGATTAATTCATCCAAACTTCGACACATTCCGCAACATTCCGCGTTATACAGTAAATTCCATTAATGACTGCATTCCGCGATTCCGCCCGCATTTTCCGTATCGCGGACTCATAGTGGATTGTGATTTAGCAACTTCAGCAACGTCTGCTTGCTTTACCTTTGAGAGCAACTGATGATCATGACGCAGCTCCAGTTGCATGTGCTTTCGGTGTGAGACTGCCTTCAGTTTTCCGCGTTGATTGGTCGGACTCGTGACTCTCTTATCAGATAGCGGTGGGCGGAGAGCTCTCAGAGATTGAGAGATCGCCTCACTTCAGAGTGTTTCAGACAGGCTTCGAGCCAAATAGTGCATTTAAAAATTAAATAATTTCACCTGTATTATTTAGTCACAATAAATAATGTCACCTGTTAGATGTTTGTTTCATTATCGGCAAATCTGTTTTGAAAATGCCGATTGATAATCGGTAAAATGCTTAATATCGGCGCCGATAATCGGTCGACTAGTACCATGTTTCTGGGCCTCGGTCGTGTCAGTTGATTGCTGTCATGCAGAAGAAAGTCTATTTCATCAAACATATCTTAATTTGTGTTCTGATGAACAAGTGCTGACGATATCGGATGGACGAAATAAAAAGTCTAGCATATTATGTTCTAGTTTATTTTGTGGTGTATACCTTGTTTCCGGTAATACTTTTTCATCATTTGAGTGATGCGATCTTTATACAGCCCACCACAGGCTGACGAAGAGACAGAACGACCAGCCAGGACACAACGAGGAGCTTTCCTAAACGAGAGACTACATCTGTATGGTCATGCGTTTTTAAGCATGTTTTAAAACCAACGATTTTACTGAAAATCAAACAAAACGTGTGGCTTTCTGTGTGAGAGAGCGCGCCTTTTCTTTTTTGACTTTAAACAATGACATAAACACACTTATATGTGCATCCCCGTCTTTGCAATATCATAAACACAGCGATTTAAATCTTAAGAAAGATAAACGGCAGAAAGAGAAAACGCAAATGTAACAGTAATAGCTAATTGGATCCGGACTTCGGTCTTAAAGGGGAAGCTGTCCAAATTCGTTCTGTCTGTCATTCATGTTAATCATAGCACACTGCTAGAAAATTTACTGTGACTAAATCCTTTTGTAACTTTAATGAGAATAAATAACAATAATAATGATATATTTATAATATGTATAGATTTACGATCGTGTTAATTAAACATAGATAGATATAATTAACACAGTGAAGACTAATTAATTTACACAATGTATGTATTGTTTCTTATTTATTGTTTAGTTTATTTATTGTAGTTTTTTTGTCATATTGCTTGCAATTAGTTTCTTATGCTTATTTCATCACTGACTGTTTATTTATCTTCAGTAAGGTTGAGTTTTTCTCTCTCTTTCTTTAGGCTTGTATTAGTTTGATATTGACATTGGTGACAAGGATTATGACAATTATATGGTATCAAAGATTTTAATATAATAAAAAACTTTTTAAAAGGAAAAAATCACTATATCGTGATATATATTGTTATCGTGATATATTTTTTTTTCATATCGTGATATAAGATTTTGGTCATATCGCCCACCCCTAAACGAAGGTCTTACGGGTTTGGACTAACATGAGGGTGAGTATATAATGACAGAATGGGTGAACTATCCCTTTAAATCTGATTCCTGATCAGTAGGACCACAGGTTATTTTAGGGGCCATTCTGTATGTTTTAATTCACTAAAAGAAATGGCTCATAAGAGTCACTAGTTAAGGAATCAGACTTTATTGGTCAAGCTGTATGTTTTGATTCACTAAAAAATAAGGGCACACAAGAGTCATGAGAAGTGAAAAGTATTCAGTTGGTCATGTGATCTCAGCATGGTGGCCACCCAGAGAGAAGACCACCCTTATGTAGAATGTTTCTAGCTCACTGATACGACCTGAGTCAGCTCATATGAATGTGCCAAATATGTGAAACATCTAGTACAGCATTTAAAACATAATTTGTATAAAGTATTTCATTAAGTGTAAAACTTGTAAGAAAAGATATCAAGCACCAAAATAGTCTGCAACAACTAAACAACAAAAGTTGGCAACTAAGGACAGGCTTGTTAGCAACAGCATGCTAAAGCTAACCGACTGTGTGCTTTTGCTAAGCTATATATAAAGCAGGGCCCAATGAAATCCATTTATTTTTTCTCAAAATCCATTCTATTTTTTTTTCTCCCAAATTATTTTTTTTCCATGCAATTTTTATGGATTCCGTTTTTTTTTCTTGTTTTGTTTTAATGGTTAAATTAAAAATGTTAATCAAAAAGCATGTCTAATTAATTGAAATCATGAAACTTACACAATTTAACAGCAATTTATTAAAAGTTTAAGAAGAATTACATTTTTAAGGTCCTATGAAATATTTTTACATTATCATTACATTAAGCAATATACAGTATTTCTGTCACAGTTTCTTCAAGTTAAACTTTTATTTTGATGGGTCAATATGAAGACCTTTAAGATTCTTTTTGTATATGATATGATGATGGTAGATTTGCTCAAAATAAATAGTAAAATGCCCATGAAGTGACACTCAGGGATGTTCTAGAGACTGTTAATGTGTTCATGTACTCATATATTGAGGTGGCAGCATTATACAGTAAATTACATTTTTATGACTGGATTCCACGTTTCCGTCTGCTTTTTCCACATCACAGACATCACAGGGCCCTAATAAAGACATACTGACGTCCAATGAATTCACTAAATTTCACCCAAGTTAACAGAGAATGACGTAACCCCAATAGAACTGCTATTAACCAAACCAAACAAACAAAAGTGCCCCAAGCTGACCTATTACCAGATTTTGGAGGTGTGTTCCAAGAGGTCCTGTTGAGCGTTTAGAAAACCCCTCTCAACATTAGGTTGTACCCTGAAAAGCAGCACAGACAAAAAGGTCTCAAAAAGAGCTCAACCTCCACAGTTAGTGAACAGCAACCTGAATAATAGAGGCTCGTTAGCCTGACTGCTTTTAAATCTTCACTAGAATAGACATGCAGGTGGTGTTGATTTAACACCAATGACAGTTAAGGCCAACACAATGCAGAGTCTCCTCTTCACAGACCAGTCATAGAGAAAGAGGGGGAAGGAGAAAGCAAAAGAGTGAGAGAGAGCAAGGATTCCACACAAGAATGACAAGCAATTCACCATGTATTAAAGGATAAAACTCTGAGCTCGCCCCTCCGAATCGTCCCTGGGATAAAGGGAGTGTATTGTTTGGAAGCGTTCCCAGGGGCACAGATAGATGCCGGGACCGGAGGGGTAACGTCAGGCCTGTGAGGCACGTCTCACATAGCAGCGCTGAGAGGAGACTGACCCCTCTGTCTCTCTGGGAGGGGTTGGCAGTGACCCCAACATTTGTATGGCCTCTAACAGAATGTTACGCTGTCACGCCTCATTGGGCATGACAATGAACATGAAAAGTTGCCACTCTGGATGATTAAGAAAGCTATTTATCCATCTCTGGGGACAATGCGGCCATTCAGCACGACTAAAACATAATTCAGAGCATATGAGACGCCTTTTCAGATATCAAACCGATGTCGTTAGCCTCTCAGCGAAAGGGAATTTGTCTGTAAAATATGGTGAATGGGTGTTGCAAACAATCCTTGGTTGTATTTCGGAGAATTGAAAGAGAAATGAGGGAGAGTGAGAGGGTGAAACAGTGGCATGTTCATGTTATTAATAGAGCTCTTGAATGTAGAGGGGCATCACGGCATACCCCGCATTCCAGACGCTATTGATGAGTAGCCGGACTTTATCACTGGACTTTATCACTAATGTCGGTCCAAATTGGCAGCTTTCACAAGCTAAGAACTCCCAAACTAGACAGGGGAAAAAAATATCTGATCTAAAATGTTTTGTTTTAGGTGGTGTTTAGAAGGCAGGCTTATCAGATTTGATTGAGCGTGGAAAAAATAATCAAATTCAATTAAGGTCACAGATGTGTCTATCTATGGCCTGCTGTACGGAAAACTCTACTGAACTTTACTTGTACGGAAAAATTATCCTAACTAGTGGCAGCAAACAGTTGGAAAAATAATGATAGTTTTTCAAAGAAGCTTCAAATCATGTAATAGCCTATATATATTAATGACTATAAAAAGAAACAAATACATAAATATTATTGTTATAATATTATTACTACTACTACTACTACTGCTAAATTAAATAACAATACGAATTTATACCATATCAACAATAATAGTCTTGTGAATAAATAAATTATTATTATTATTATTATTATAAATATATTATTACTAAATTAAACAAAACTAGAAAAATAAATACTATTATAATATTTCCCTATAATCTAATAACAGAAAAATATTATAGCAATAGTAGCAATAACAACAGCAACAACAAAAGATTGTATTTTACAGAGCAACTGTAAAATTACAATAGTAATATTTATGGCTGTTTCTGAGACACTGAAAACACCAGATCATGTGTAAATGAACACAGTGCCACACTTCACTCTGAAACAATTTCCCATATATACGTATTAATTAAAATACATCCTTTATGATTGCACAAACCCATAACACAATTATTGGTTTATTATAATTTATTAAATTATTATACAAATTATTTATATATTTTTTATTGCCACAGAAATAAAAAAAATGTCAACCCCTTCCACTATCTAACAAGTAGCAAATCGTGAATTGACAATGAAATCCTATTAGATATAAAAAAATATATCAATAAAGGGATGAGCTCTTGCAGCCCATACAAACTTCATAAGGTAGTAGGCCTACTTGAGTTTAAAGTTGTGGGTGTTTTTGTAAAAACATCAGGATTTCCCAGCAACTTGACTGTTAGGATCAGCCATAAAAACAAATAAATAATCCCTCAATCCCAGAGTTCTGACAGAGTGTCCCACTTCCTTCAAGCAGACGAACTTCCCATGACAGCTGGACCCTCGGCACTATAAATATCCCCATCCTAAAACCACTTATATCACAGTTGCAGATCGGGTGGAGACGCTAGCAAACGAGCACAGCCAAGTCTACTGTTTCTCAGTAAACTCACTGTATCTGTCTGCGCCGTCGCTGTCATGCTGTGGTTTCTCGAAGTCTCTTTCACAAGCTCGCCTGTGCCCACAATTATACTTGGCACACAAACCAATGCGAACGAGTATTTGTGGCTCAATGTGCCAGTGTACTGACAGAAACCAGCACAGAAACTCTATGATACACTAAAAATGCCACACCACATTGCAGAAAGCAACTGCTGCATAAGAACAAAACCACATGTGAGATAAACGTTAACATATAATTCATATCATGTATAGCAAGCTAAATGCATAGTATGCTAAATTAAGAGTAATGTGTCTCAGATCATAGGATGGATTTTCATAGTATGCAACAACCCCTTGCTCAAGATAAAATGTATGATGCAGTGTTGTGTCCCAACGCTGGATTACCTATAGGCCAGAAATATTCTCCACATGATCAATCTGATCAAACCCACATTATTATGCTTTAGCTTGGGTTGAAAAAATAAGTTTTGCTTGGATGGTTTGCTTATTATTATTTCAGTTTTAGTTTTCCAGTAAGTCATTTCAGTTAGTAATTCCTTTAGTATCTAATATTTGTTTTACATTTATGTTTTTTAATTTTGCAAATAAATTATTGGCTTATGTGATTTGAAAGTCTTTTAGTTTTCATTTTATTCAAATAAAAAAAAACGTCCCAACATTTCCGGAACTCTGGTTGTTGTTTCTAGTTGCCCTAATCCTGACATTGGACATTTTGTGCCAGCAGATGCAAATTGGGAGTCTTTTTGATCATGTCCTTCTCAAGTGATCAATAATGCAGAAGCACAACTGCTGATCTGAATCCTGGTTTAGGTGGCAAAGGACTGACTTCTGGGCAGCACCACAATAGTAATTGACAGCAGTGCCAAACAGACCACCAAAAAACAACTGGATGCTGATCAAGAAAGGAAGGAAGCAGAATCAATGATTGAGAATGAGGAAAAAGAAGACATCTGCCAAGATGAATTACTTGAAATGATATGCAACTACAATTAAACCAACTGCATTTCAGGATTTGGCAAGACATCGCTGACTGGCGTATCAGATGTCAGTCATAGTTCAGCACTGATAAATCACATTTAACAAGGCACATGTTAAACATCGCTTCAACACAATGCAAGTCGCTTTTTTTGAGGAGCATTTAAAGGCCCCCAGCAGCTTCTGAATATGGCTGCGTGTCATGCATTTTTCATGGGTTTTCCCATCATAATGTTTTTCAGAGGAGTGATGTCCTTCCCCCTCAGAGAAACTAGCCTTTGTCCTGCCTGACTGACCAGAATAGAAATCCCACAGCTTCAGCTGAGTGGTAAAAAACTAAAGCGGGGTGGAGGACGAGCCGTACACCTGCAGGTGAGGGTGAACAGACACTTTTGGAGCCCTATCCTACATTCAGATGAGAAGAGGGCTCACGTGGCTGTAGGACGCATGTTTATCGGGGGAGGTCCTGAGGTGGGCTTGAGGTTTGGGGCCTTTTCAATTATTCAACACACTCTGAGCCCTTATAGCAAACTCCAGATGCTTTCTGTGTGCTGCTTCGATGAATTGTGCCGTGGTGGAACAAGGAAGGAGTGTCTGAGTGACCCAGATGTGACAGCGACTCAATTGGGCGTCGTAGGATGGTGTTTCGAGCTGAGGTCAAGGAAGGGTCATGAGAAACGAGTCACTGTTTTCTAACATGCCTTCAAGAACATTTGAATATTAAGTGATAGTTCATCTTAAAATGGTATTTACCCGTCATTTACTCATTATTATGTCATATAAATTCATTTTTTCTTAAGTATGGTAAGAAAAGTAGCTCTTTTCCGAAAGCATACATAATAGCCAATAGCTTTGTGTAAAGAACATGCAGTAATTATTACGTGATTATATAATGAAACATATCAAATAAAATAGGATTTATTTTTTATTTAATATTATTATTTTTTATTTTTATTATTAATAAAAAATACTAAATAATAAAACAAATTACTACTCACTGATAAGCTTACAATTAAATCTTTATATAATAAATAGTTAAATGATATTTATTAAATTCATTAATAAGTGTTATCAATAATACAAATCTTTTAATAATTAAACCAAATAACTATTTATATAATATGCATGATACATTTTTTTTACACATAAAATAAACATTTAATAATTAATACATAATATTTTATTAATGTAATATATTGTATTCATTTATTATAATAGTATAATAATTTAAGACAAATTGCAATGAAAATAATTTCAATAATAACATTTTATGTAATAATTACTTGACAATCCATTACTATTCTCTGATAATCTCACAAATAACCATTTCTATAATTATTTTATGCATACTGTATTTATATAAATTATTTAATAATTATACAATTATTTATTTATAGAATTATAATAATTAACTATTTATATACATAAATAAATGTGTAATATTTATTAAAGATACACATTGTATACTAAATATTTTAAGAATTACACATACACAAAATATTTTACATATAATTATATCAAAATACACACACACAGAGAGAGAGAGAGAGAGAGAGAGAGAGAGAGATTTAGTATTATTGTATAGTATATAGTATTGCAAGATAAATATTTATTATAGTGTTGTACAATATTTTAATTTTCTTAACATTTAATTTAACATATCTTATAATTCTATTTATAAGTGACTACAGTGACAATGAGCAGTCACTGTATACAAAAGAGTCTTTAAAATTCCTACTGGGGAAAAAAGGCATATGGGTTTACACTGAATATGGTTATGTTTGAGCTTGGTTGCGTTTTGACTCGTCTCCTGTGTCTAGACAAGGCAGTGCTGTACTGTGTGAGTCAGGGGCATGTGCTGTGTCACAGACTGTACGCATTAGCCTGTATTGAGCAGCAGTATGACGAAAGAGCCAGGTGATATCACCCCGCCCTCACATTCACACTTCCCTGAATTATGTCGGCTGCTCGTACGAAATCACATTCCTGCAGGACAGCATCATAAATGGCTCACTGACTATGGCAGCTGAACAGGAGCCAAAGGCCTCAGTGTAATATTGGCCATCCATATATAGTTAAAGCCATTACCATCAACATGGATGAACACTTTAGAGGCAACCAATAATCACTGTATAATCTATTAACCTTATGTTTATTTGTTTTTGTGTTCCTATAGACCACAATTCTGTACAGCTTCTAATAATAATAGAAAAAACTGTATTGATAAAATGACAAATTCAAGCATTAATTACTCTCCCTCATGTCATTCCAAGCCCGTAAGACCTTCGTTCATCTTCAGAACACAAATTAAGATATTTTTGATTTTTAATGAATCATCCCTTTAAATCCCAGTTTATCCAGACATAATTTTATGACATACATTTCTGTTTTGGGTTATTATGACAAAACAATAATACAAAACTACAGAATTCAACAGACTTCAAATACACTCTCATTACTAGGGATATACAGTTACTTCAGTTCAATATGGTAAGTCAATAACTATTCCCATGCTACAGCTGACCAATAAATGGTTTATACTTTTCTAAAAACACTATACGCTAAATGCTACAAGTGATTTTAGGCATTATAGACAATATTATAATGTACAGTATTTTAAAAGGAGATTAATTTTGAGATTTGTTAAAGATAGCATTTAATAGTGTTATTAAATTAGCGTTTTTAAAGATAACCGTTAAGTGAATGCTAGATGATGGCAAAAGTCACCTAAATGTAAAAATAGGGGAAATCAGACCAATGTAATATTGGCACATATAACATTTCTAAAATCAGCCTATAAAAAATATTGTTTTCATAGAGCAACAGTGTTTGTTTTTTTAGTTTACGAATGGATTCTAGGGCCCTATTTTAAGGATCTAAGCACATGGTCTAAAGCGCATGGTGCAGGTGCACTCAGAGCTTGTCCGAATCCACTTTTGCTAGTTTAACGACGGAAGAACGGTCGGTGCGCCCGGGCGCATGATCTAAACAGGTTGTCCCTATTCTCTCAACGAGTGAAGGGTGTTTTTTGGGCGTGCAATAAACCAATCAGAGTCTCATCTTCCATTAATTTTAAGAGTGAGTTGCACTTGCTCCATGGTGGATTTGCTATTTAAACGGTGTAACTTTAAGGCGCACAGACTGAACGCATCTCCAGAGAGCAAACGGAGCTGCTCATGCGCGAGCAAATAGGTGCTAATTCTGATACATGCAATGGCTATCCATTATGACGTTTTTATATTTATGTAGCCTACACAATAATATTAATTTACACTGTAACCCTTTAATTTTTTATATCTGGCATGTTTATGTGCTGCTGCAATAAGCAAAGCACATAAAAGCAATAAGCTGCAATGAGCAAAGTGAACATGTGTTGTGTTGTGCACCCGCCCAGAGGTGCGTTTTCTACTAACGCACTCTTTAAATAACAAAAAAAATATTGCGCCATTGACTTTAGACCAGGTTTGAGCTGGTCTATGGCGCTGTCTATTTTCAGTTCCTTCAAAATAGCAACGCGTCAACAATGCGCCTGAACACACCTCGTTTTCAGACCAGCACGCCCATGAGCGCATGAATGGGCGCAAATGCATTTGCTATTTAAACAAAGTTACGCAGGATGGGGAAATGAGACTGAAACTAGCAAAAAACACTTGCACTGCACCTTGCGCACGAGTATAATAGGGCCTCTAGTCTCCGTGTATAAAGTTCAGTTTGAGAAGGATTCAGCTGTCAGCTTCATTGTGGCATTAGTTCATGTACTGGTGTGTGTCTGTGTCCATATGTAATCTGTATGATTAAATTCAGCCTTAATTCATCTTGCTGACAAATGGGACCTCTGTTTGCAGCTCACAGATATGAAATGCGATAGAGAACAGAGCCGAGTTAGCATGCTTATTCGTCTGTTTGCACACTAAATGAATATATTACTTCCCACCCACAACTCCAGCACAAAAGCCCCTCTCTCTCGTGCCTCTGAATGGGCCTGTGAAGGCTCTTTGTAGCGTGAGGTTGTCTTGACGACACCCCATGGTCCAGTGATGAGAGAAGTCTACATGGATATGTGCTCCAGTCAGGGAGTCTATTAACTCGCACTAAAACAGGGCCTAAAAAGACCTAATATTATTACCCATGTTTACACCCCCTGAGAATGACTGACACCTTTAAACTGAATGTGTAGTTTATTACATAACCAAACCCTGTATATTTGTATAAGTATGTGAATTAATTTTTATTGAATTGAATTGCATCAATAATAATAAAAAAAGAGGAAGATGAGTAAACAATTGAACAGGTTACAAAAAGTGGGTCAATCTGAGTGCCACTGTAAAATTACAACAAATTAATAATAAATAAATAAACGGAATAAACATGGAAATATTGCATGATATGCAATTCTTACTGTTTTTACACTACCAAAGTTTTTTATATGTTTTCGAAACAAGTTTCTTATGCTCAAGGCTGCATTTATTTGACCAAACATGCAGTACAAATTGTGAATGAAGTAATACTGTCAATTTGAATTTATTTTAAAATGAATTTTTAGCATCATTACTCCAGTCTTCAGTATCATGATTCTTCAGAAATCATTCTAATATGCTGATTTGATTCTCAAGAAAGATCTTTTCTTATTATTGATGCTGTAAACAGTTGCGCTGCTTCATATGTTTTTCAAGATTCTTTGATGAATAGAAAGTACAAAAGAATAGCATTTATTTGAAACAGAAATCTTTTGCTATAATGTAAAATTCTGTTACCTTGCTGACTAAAAGTATTAATCTCTTAAAAACAAACAAAAAATCTGAATTGAACCTTTTAATGGTAATGCAGAGAAATACACACTATACAAAAAAATAGAAATATATAGCTAAATATATATATCTTTACATTTGTAAAGATAAAAATGAATAGAAAGTCACTCGTGTCACTACTTGAAGTTTTATTTAAAACTGCCAATTATTTACATTGCTTAATGCCAAAATAAAGCATATACTGTTGTTCCTTTATGTAATGTAACCATACTGTACTGTCTGACAGTTGTAAACAACTGTATAAATTCACTAGGCATGCGATCTGCATTTGCTTGGGCCTTAATGTCACCTTTGGCAGTCTAATAGTGAGATCCTTGTGCAAACCACTCTCACACACAGTGGCTTTAGGGGAAAATATAGGACAGACGTCAGAGCTAAATATTAGTGCGGTAAGCCTGGAACTCATTTAGTATGTGTGTTCAGGTCTGTGTTTTTTCATTGGACGAAGAAAACGTCATGACTTTCTTTGCACATTGTGAGTTGTTTTGGTGCTTATATATAATTCCATCTTCATTACATGGAAAAAAGTGCTATATCTTTTGTGCTCAGCTAAAGATTGGAATAACATGAAGGCATGTAAATGATGACAGAACTTTTCTTTTTCAATGAACTATTCCTTTAATATGCCAAGCAGAAGTCAAGTACTAAGATAAGTCACATCAAGGATAAGCACTGAGAACACAGTGATAAGTGAGCATGATTTACACTGCTAACGCAGGTGATGACTGCAGTACAGTCAACAGGCATTGTGAGGAGCTGATGTAATGGATGTTAATTCATTCACAGGTGCCTGAGGCTGCGCTATTTCCAGAGAGGATTGCTGATAACGTGGACTTACTTGGAGTCTTGCACCCCAACTGCGGTAATAATGGAGAACTCAGCTTTTTAACTATCCTATGCAGACTCTGTGGGACAAATGTGCAAGCCTCCCATCAGAGATCAAGAAACTGATCTGTTCTGTCAAATAACCTGCTGCTTTTAACTTTTATTTGGAAGTCTCTTATTTAAGAGATCTAATACATCTATAATAGGTTATTTATTTCTCGGTTGTGAATTGCTAATAATGTCTATCTCATCAATTTCAAAAGATATCAGTTTTTCTTTTCAAACCATGGTGCATTTGGAAAATAAAAATTAGTTTCAGTTTTAGGCTATAAACCTAGAAATGAAAATGCCGTCATCATTTACTCACTTTCATGTCATTCCAAACCTGTATGACTCTCTTTTTTTCACAACACAAAACAAGATATTTTGAAGAATGTTTAACTGTTAAAGTCAATGGGGTCCAATAAAGGTTGGAACAACATGAGGGTGAGTCTCTTTACTTTTGGGTGCACTATCCTTTTAAGGTTTAAGTGGAAACATTACTATATAATAAAGACTTGTGCATTGCAATAAGTGAGATATAATGTCTAACAGTTTGACTTATTACTAGTTAGAAGTTAGAATACTAAAATACTTATTACTAAAGTTAGAATACTAAAAAATACTTTCCACACCAATTCAACTTTCCAAACATACCCTGTAATCAAGAAGATTTTACTGTCAAGATTGTATAGACCAAAAATGTAATACACACCACAGTTCCGGTTACAATGTCCCTTTTGGTTATAATAGGTCAGTGCACAACAACAGTTCAATCGCATGTGGGGAAAAAAATATGACATGCATAAAACCAAACATACAATTTTGTTCACATTTAGCCTTGTTTAAATGCTGTGTGATCGGCTTGTTTTGAAAACAAAAAGCATTTAAAACTGGGAAAATAAAACACAAAATGTAACACTTTGCAATAAGGTTTAATTTGGTTTAATTATTTTACCTGAACTAACAATAAAAAAAAATACCACACTGAAAAATAATTAAAAGCCTTTTTTTTTTTGATTTACGCAAAAAGTTAAATTATATCAAATTGAATAATTGTATTTTGTATTGTTTCAGCATGTATTTTAATTGAATAATTGATAGGGATTGTTCAATTATTCAAATAATATATAAGGATTATTTAAAAAAGAGTTTTAATTAAACTGCGTAAATCTCAAAGGCTTAAATTATATTTTGAGTACTCTAAAGATTTTTGAATTCTCAGTTATTGTTAATTTTAACCGTTTTTACAGATACATTATTAAAATAAAATACTATTTAATGGACCTGAGTTATCGTGAACTAATATGACCAGGTGCAACTAATGTTAACAAAGATTAATAAATACTGGATAACACCCTGAAACTTAAAATAAAGTGTGACCAAAAAATTGAATTGGAAATAACCCCCAATTTTAATAATCATGAGCAAAATACATTGTTAGTCAACCATAAACCCTCAGCAGAATACAGATATTTGTGGCTGAATTACAGCAGCAGGTCTGGTGTGACTGCCCTGTTCTCACCAGTGTGGACAATAGTTTCTCACTCATTTGTCCTGTGTGTTGTTTGATCCAGTGCCAGAGAAGCCATGCTGAAGTAATCATAAAGGGGCTTCAGTCTTCCATGCAGCTCACCACAACCAGCCTTTTGTTTTAATACCCTTCATCCTATTTTACCCAATGCAACCTGGTAATAAATTCACACCGAACACTGTAACAATAAAATAAAGTTTTAGCAATAAAAATCAATACTAACCCCCCAAAACAGCCCAGGGGCTGTACCAGCACACATCCTGAATGAATCAAGATCAAATCAACTCAAATTGACTAGTACGGAGTAATGGGCAGGGATGTCAATTTGAAGCCAGTTGTTAAGCAAGGAGCCAAACAAACAGTCAGACACCGCCACTCACTGTGAAAATAACAATCAATTTTTTCCTGATTGATTTTTGAGTGGGCAAAACCTAGGGGAAAATAACATACATTGCCAACGCAGCCATGCAGCTGTTATCGCATATGAATCGCTTTAAACAAGGGAATTACAATCTGACAACATATGAATCGCAATCAATACTAGTTATACAGATAAGACTCTTACGTACACCCTATGAGTTCATCATTTTTAATATTAATGAGCACGCATAGCGAGCGAGTAGGCGTTGTTGATGAATTGCTCCAAATACAGGACGACTGCGGTCTAGGACAAGGTCAGCGTAGAGGGACTGTGAATTTTGGACCTGCATCACAATCAGCAGAATCTGCGTCAACAAAGAGGTCCACCCACAAATTAGCTTTTCAAACGTAGGACGGAGGGAGCTTTCATGACCTTCTGTTCCAGTTTTGGAAGGGGGACAGCTTCATTTGAAAGACAATGGACTACCCCCGGACACACACATTGTCCTTGCTGGCAGATTGCAAATGAGAAGAATCTAAGCCATAGAGATTGGAGTGGGAGGTCTACAGTTGTCAAGCACTTTATAAAATCCCTTCTCTTTGGTTTCATTCACTTACTTGGACGGAAACACACAAATAAGCATGCGCGCAATCCCACACCACACAATTAGACAATTGCGAGTGATCAATCTCCAACCGTCTCAGTCATCGCTGACAGGAAATCGTTGCCGATCGATGTCCGCTTGCCAAGTGGAAAAGCCCCAGTGTCACTGACTGCGGGCATGAACGTGGGTCAGCAGGAAGATCGACCCCGGTGGGTGGGTGACGCTCTGCAGGTGGTAGAAAATAAGACATCTGTCTGTTTGTTTCCTCAGTGTGAGAGATGGCACGGTGAGAAAGGGGAAGAAAACGAGGATGTGAAGAGGTGACAAGTTCCGCCTGGGCTGAAAAGAGAGGGAGACTGGAGCTGTGGTCTCTGAAAGGCACAGCAGATGCCTCCTCTCTCAGCGAGAGCTCTCTACGGTGCTTTCCACCAGGACGCTCGCATCTGCCCTCAAAGTCAGGACAAAGGACACACGTTTGGGCATCTGCATCTGGCTGTCATTCCAGAAAATCGAAAATGTATCAGCCCACGTGCACTACTTACCCTTTAACCTCGCTCTTAAACCCAATTCACATCACAGGCATATCCAGATTGAAAGAGAAGGTCAGAGTATCAGCTGCTCCTCACAAAAATTAAAGACATTTCTGGGTTTATACATTATTTACAGTCTTTGCTTTAATCACAAACATAAATTATAATAACAGTCATTAAGAGTGGGATATTGATAATTATAAAAAATGTATCGTCATTAAATGTATTTTACATGAGGAGGGGAATTACATTTGCATCCAAAAGTTCATTAATCTATACAGATAATAACTTCTGCTTCAACTCTCAAGATCCTGGCAGATTTACTGAAAAGAAAGTGGTGTTTTTACAGCAGTCACTGTCTGTTTAACTTGCACCAAAGACAGAAAGCAAGGAATAAAATAAAATGAAATTTGAGATTTTCTGAAGGAAAAGTTGCCATTGCAATCATAGGGAGTTGCTAAAGGCTGTAATACACTTGACGACTTTAAAAATCTTAAAAGATTTTAAAACACTTGGCATCATACACTTACTGACTTTGTATATAGTGATTGAGGAAAACTGGCCATCATACACTAAAGTCTGGTAGTGTGTTATCCTCAGTCATTTACAGTCGTTCCGATCACAACAAACTCACACAGAAATGTGCACCTTGGTCGACAATTGTAAACAAAATGTGTCCTAAAATCGGATGAAAATATTAAATGTATGATATCCTCTGACTGGATCAGAGTCTGAAGCTAAAAAATCAGAGTCAGAAATCGGTCAACTCAAATCTGCAGACTGGCTCTGACTTTCAGCAACTAGCATGACTTACTCAAACTGTAAATCAGAGGAAAATCAGGGGGAAAAGTCATGTAGTGTATTTCACTTAAGATGCTCTGAGTGGGTTCTAGAATGTTGCTAGGTGGTTGCTATGGTATTCCAAGTTGTTGCTAAGTGGCTATTTAAGGGTGAAATAAAGAATGTGACTTTTGGCCAGATTTTTGTCCCAATTTGCAGTCTGGTCCAGTCGATGCTATTTGCTGAAAGTCAGAGTCAGTAAACAGATTTTTGGCAGTCAGAGTTGGCCAATTTCATAGAAAATTGTGTAGAGTATGATGGGTACACTCTAATTTTTTTTCTACCAGTAGGAGGATATTAAACATGTTTGATATTTTGAGCCAATTTTAGAACGCACATTTTTTTCATTTGAGTTTGAAACATGAGTTTGTGTTCAGAATGTAGTAGTGTGTGATCCTCAGTCATCCAGTGTGCCCAGATTTTCCCTGTAACCATTTACAAAGTGTAAAGGTCATTGCACATGAAATGTTCGCACGTTGAAAAATAAATACGACCTCACGTTGTGTCAATCACATTTACACACTGCCTCTGAAATTTTCATCCGTCGTAAAAAAAAATCACGCATCCGTGGCAAGCATTTTGAGAGGTGTTTTGACAGTTTAGAGGCAACGTACAAGCGAACGGCAAAATCCAGAATGGCGCTTGTCAAGTTCATCCACTTTATCTCGCAGCACAAAGCACACATAGATCCTTGCACACTGAGTTCACAGAAATTGGTGGTCTTCTTTTTAATATGTGGCTCCAGTATCATTGGCAAAGCATCAAACTGAGCCACGGACATCCTGAAGTAAACTTTGAATTGCCCGTGATAATCCCGCTGCTCCTCAATAAGGAGGAACTCTCCTTCCTCTCTATATTTTAGGATTAGATGGTCCCACTATTTCCTTTCTTTTTCTTAAGAAGCGAGAGGACAACAAAATCATCCTCAAGACATTTTGTATCATTTTGGGCTTTTTTTTCGCAACTGATTAATTAATACGCATTGGACTCATTGTGCAAGGTTTCTGTGCGGGACTAATTTTTTGCATTACGAATACGAAAAAACGCATGCGAAAATTTCGGACTCAGTGTGCAGAGACCCCACTTCAGATTTTAAGAGTCATACATATGGTGTATTCTAGCCATTAACTTGGCTCATGTCAGAAGAACCCAATATCTCAATTAAATATTTGTCCCTAGAGTCTCCAGAATGTTGGTGTTAGTTTAATCGCCACTAAGTGGAAAATCTGATTTGCTTTGAAAAGTAATCTTTAACATCAAGTATGATTAAAAATAGGAATGAGAGTAAACATATTCCAACGCATTCTCTGCATTGTACTCAGTAAATCATACAGTACAATAGCATATGCAGAACTTGTATTATTACTTGCATTTGATTTCATCACTGATGTTATTATCACCACATTGTTGTTTCTAAAGCAGTCTATGCAAAGATGACTAAATAAAACTAGAGCTGATATAAATAAAATCCTGAACAGACCCTCATCTAGCCTAATTAAAAAAAACAACAACAACAACATTGGAGTTTCCATGTGATTAATAAGAGCGCTTGAGACATGAATAACCAGACAGTGTACAGCATGTGGCTTCCTCAATCTACAGGGAGCAGAGCAGAGATAGACAGCACACGGCTTCCAGCAACACGGCTAATGGCTTACGGAACCCCACCGTCAGCTTAATTGAAGCAATCTTTCCAAAATCAGCGATGGAAAGAGATGGAGCATGACAGAGGGTGGGAGAACGAGGCCATAAACCCTCAGCTGGCATGAGTGGCCCCTTGAGATTAGCTGAGAAGAGAAGCAGAGAGGTTTTGAAGGATGGAGGAGGGAAGCAGTGGGGTTCTCCCCTGTGGTCACTGCAAGTCAGTTAACAGGCCAGACACCTGGGAACCACATAAATGATTAATATGAGCAGAGTCACTCGCAGGACAAGCTCCGCTGGGCCACAGACACAGAGATGCTCTGTTCTCTCCGGAATCAATCGCGAGAGCCTGATCCAGACAGCCTGATAAAGAACGCCATCACAGAGCAGATTCTCCGCTTATCTATCGGAGCTTTGATGAGGACCGACACTGAATTAACAGACCATTATTCTGTTCTGCTCCATTAAAAGACTTCCTTGGCATTGACCTTGAACAACATCTTCTAGCCAAGGGTAATAAAAATCTAACAATTCCATCTGTCAGGAATAAAATTAAATGCATAACACAAATAAAGATAACTGAAATTGGTATTTCCCTGACAGTAGTCTAAACAGCAATCGGTACAATGGAGGGAGAGGTTAATATTCAGTGCGCAGCGCTCTGTGAGGTCGGAGACAGAGAGTGGATGCTCCCACACTCGCTTCAGCCGCCGGTCATTCCGTGATCCCCCTCCTTTCCTCCCGTCCCCGACCGAGACCGCAGTGAAAGACAGAGAGGAAGTGAATTCTGGGATGTGCTCTGCATGGAAACGACCGGATGCCTTAACGAGGGGGGCAGCCTGTCAGATTTATAATTCCTCACTCCTCCTCAGTCCAACGGACGTGAGATATTTGATTTAGCCTTTAAGTTGAACACTCCGATGATCATTAACCTGAATGTCGGCCCCAAAAGTTGCCTTCTAACACAGCACTGGGGCAAGTACACTTTATATAGAAAACGAGGAAAGGAAGGATGAAAGAAGGAAGTAAATGAGAATAAACAAAAACAGAAAGAAATTCAAAAGGAAACCCGTTATTCCTCCACAAGTCTTTTGACATGTGCTCGTCTATAACATGAGCGTGACAAATGGCAGAGTGTAACAGTCTAAGTTTGCGGTTCCTTTTAATGTACACACAGTGACTCGACTGTGTAAACAGCTGAAGCTACAAAGGCAGAGTGGTGTCTGCTAATGTATGTGTTCAATACTCTCTGTGAAGACCAGCACAATACACAAAATCACACTGAAGTTCAAAGTCCAAAAAACGCTTACTATTCAAACATTTTATATAGATCTGCAAACAACCTCCTGCTCTGATGTCTTTATGGATACATGTGCTTCTTTTGATGCTTCAGTTTAAGATGTTCCTCATATTAAGCCAGTTTTTAACTCAGCTGGTTTAGATTGCAACAGTAACTGTAAAACGAGCATATCATTTTACACTTTCACGCATTAAGACTGAATTTCACACGCAGTAAATGGATGGTAATCAAATGTCTTTCTTCTGAAATATGGCTCATTACTTTCCTTGATATGAGCCAGACTGTAGAAACTGCTGGCACGTTGAGAAAACACCTCCTTGAATCTCCAGCTTGTGATGCTAGGAGCAAAAACAAAAGACAGCACACAGCTGGCAAAACAGTGTAACTGTACTGGGAGCCAAAAGCAACAGCAAAATCAACAACGGCCTAATCTAGTAGCAGACTCCTGCCGAGCAGAGCAAATGGAGGCGATCCCTGCTTTAAATGGATTTCAGAGGGTGTTTAGAGAAGAACGGCTGCTATATTCACAAAAGAAATGCATAAAATGTGAAAAAGGCACTACTAAGCTGTCAGCAGTTAAGTCACATATAGTCTTGTTTAGCAAGCAATTTAATTAAATGGCATACAATCTGGTCCACATTGCAGCTTATTCCAGCCAAGAAACGCCTCCTTGGACAGGAACTAAGACCATCTGACTAACATGTAAAGTGATCAACCACAGTTTGTTTTCGTTCAATCTGCGTTTAAGGGTGGGTTTATCTGAAATTTGCCTAAGATTTTTTTTTCATAAAAATAGACTGGTGTGGGAAAAATGTGAACGGCTGTACAGTACTTGGAAAATTAAACAAAATATTTAGTTAACTTGTTCCTCAAACAAAACGTTGAATACACTAAAAGGCACTTTTCTTGCTCAATCTAGCAATTATTTATTTTTCAGAAATGCTCATTGTATTAGTCATACTATAAGTAGTATTAAAATATAACAATTTTAACTGACTTTTCTTGTATTTGAATATAATTTAATTAGCAGTTTAATTTTTGGCATCATTACTCCAGTCTTCAGTGTCACATGTTCCTTCAGAAATTATTCTAATATGCTAATTTGATGCTTAAGAAACATATCTTATTATAACCAATGCTGATAACAGTTGTGCTACTTAATATTTGTGGAAACTGATACATTTTAGGGTTTCGTGATTTTAGCATAGTTTAATTGAAGAATGTTTTTTATTATAAATCTTCTGTATCATAATTAATGTCTTTACTATCACTTTTGTACAACTGAATGCATCCTTGCTGAATAAAAGTATTTAAAAAAAATACTGACCCCAGACTTTTGAATGGTAGTGTATAAATATTTTTGTTAAATAGATCAGCTCATTACTTTGTAAACACGATTTGGCTTCCTCGCCAGTGTTGGGGAAAGTTACTTTTAAAAGTAATGCATTACAATATTGTTTTACTCTATAAAAAAATTGTAGTATCTAACTGCGTAACTTTGTTACTTTTTATGGAAAGTAATGCATTACATTACTTTTGAGTTACTTTTTGTCACCTGGGCTGGGCTGGCTTATTTATTTTTAATAACAGAAAACACAAAAGTTATATTTTTGGCAAGGCCCTTTCACACAAAGAGTGAAATGAATAAGCCTCAGGCGGATGAAAATGCCTTTGCCTCTCCACTTACTCCCAATTTCTCTTAACGCGGGGACAGGAAAGGTGTCAGTGGATAAATAGGAAAACAAAGTTATTACTTTGTTTTCTTATTACTTATTTGAAAAAGTAACTCAGATATTTTCTTGTTAATTTAAAAGTAATGCATGAATTTACTAATTACTAGGGGTGTAAATCGGATGGTTTGTCACGATTCGATACAATATCGATTTTTCATACCCAGCGATACGATATTTGCCGATACCTCAAAAAATTATACGATACGATTAGATTCGATACAGGAATATATTGATCGATATTTCAATATTATGATATTATATACTTATTTTAAACAACCATCTACATTTGTATTAACTCACAAATGCAACCAAAAATATATAACATGAACATAAATCTAAAAATGCTGCTATGGGCTCAGTGCTAAACATCTTTTCTACAGATAACCAAATTACAAGCAATAGCAGAAAATAAATACAATAGAAGAAAGACACAAGTTCAATAAACAGTGCTTTTCAGGTTTTTCAGCTCAGTCTAAAATACATTTTCAGGTACGCTACAGAAATGTAATAATCAAATGTAAAATAACTGCACAGTCTTCACTGTATTAATTAAATAGCCTGTAAATTAATACTTTTTGATGTTACAAAGGTTATTTAGTCAGAAGCAGTGAGCACTTGTATTTTTCTTTGACAGCATTATATTTATTATTAGTTTTATTTCACTTTAAGATCGAAAGCACAGATTTAATATTCTGATACACATGCCTTTTTTCTCCACTGTTTACATTAAGACATGTTTTTCTTAACCTACTGTTTACAAGGATATTAGCCAAAACATGCATTTTGATGTAGTTTTGTCTGAATTTATTCATCCATGCTCAAAAAAGCGGAGGAGAGCTCAGTATTTGCTCAGAGTTGACGAGGCTGTCTGTGTGCGTGCGCTTCAGATGTGTGCGTGGAAAACTTCTCACACAGCGCGCGACTGTTCTGCCAACAATCTCGAGTGTCTTATATGCTCACCTCGTGCAATCCTTATAACGAGTCCTGATACATTTACATTTACGCATTTAGCAGATGCTTTTATCCAAAGCGACTTACAGTGCATTTAGGCTATACATTTGTGTTGTCAGTATGTCTTTTACATATGATACGTGAGATTGAACGAGAACGCGCGCGTTGGTGGTAATGCATAGACGGACATTATATGAAAATGTGGACAGTGCCAAAATGAAGGTGCCTTTTTATATTTATATATAAAATATATTTATATTTAACGCGTGGCATCGATGCATCGTATCGTCTTACATTGTATCGATATATCGATCCACATCGATGAATCGTTACACCCCAAATAGTTACTTGAAAAAAGTATTCTGATTACATAACTTGCATTACTTGTAATGCGTTACCCCAACACTGTTCCTCACAGACTACAGAATTCTGCTGTTTTAAGAAAGCTACTCATAAAACCTACCTGTGCCTCCTTTCATCTAGCTCACTGTGAGGCCTAAGTGCTGCTTTAGCTCTTATAGACGCACTGTGGTTTAAGAGAGAACGCTAGACAATAAATCCAACTGAAATGTATGAAAGCATGAAAAGAAAAATAATGAAGTGATGTGGGGATATCAACATTTTTCTACACACCACAGACCTTTAGAGGCAATAAACTGGGCGACGGCCAGAGAAAGAACTTCACCTTATGACAAGGTCCTCATATTCCTGTTCCCCATTAGTAGTTCATTAGTCTTCGTCTGTGTCTTGATTGTATCCCAGGTGTTTCCAGTCATATCTCCCTATATCTAGTCTGTTCTGCCCCATGTTACTTGTGGATTATTGTTAATGTCATGTGTCAAAGCCGTAGATGTCCTTACCTGTGTTCCTGTCTCTCCTCCGTTTGTCTCTCATTAAATACCTCGTTTGTCAGAATCCTCGTCTCCTCGTTCCTGGATCCCCGTGTACCGTGACAGAATAATCCACCCTAAAAGAGAGGGAATGTTCGGATTCTGCCGTTTGTTAGCCGGCGATGTTAGAGATTCTCGCAGCATCGCTGCCTTTGCTGACTTAGCGGCGGAATCTCCCCATTCTGGATGTTCCTCCGGACGAATATCTGCGGGCTCGCCGCAAGGTTTGTCGGAGCTCCACGACGGGCAATTCTCCATCTATTTCGGCTCGGGGCAAATTACACAGCACCCTAGTTACCTCCCAGACACCAAAAACAGGATTGAGACCAGGGATGTGCAAGAGGGGATCTACCGGTAGCAGTCTGGGAATGTTTTACCAGTCCCGAGTCGAAACCAGCCCACGAGTGTCTCCGCTGGCCAGCTCCTCCTCAGTCTCTCTTTTTGCTGGCTCCTGAAGCGCTTGCCGGCAGCTTACCTTCGCTTTGGTGCCGCCCAGCTCGTGCTTCGTTCGGCTGGTTGCCCTGCGAGCGCCGCCGAGAGCCCGCGCTTCCCGAGCGCCGCCAAGCGAGCCCGCGCTTCCCGAGCGCCGCCGAGATCAGTGGCGTTGCTCCCCGACAGCGCGCTCTACCGAGCTGCTGCCAGACCCGAGATGCGCTCAGCCGAGCGCACGACTCTCCGGTGTAGAGCAGTCCTCGCCGGTGGCCTCCCCACAGCGCCCTGAGCTGCACTGCCCTCCAGTGCCTGGCCCCTCGCCGGTGCCCTCCAGTGCCTGCACCTCGCCAGTGCCCTCCAGTGCCTGCACCTCGACTGCCCTCCAGTAGCGCCCTCCAGTGCCTGCACCTCGCCAGTGCCCTCCAGTGCCTGCACCTCGCCAGTGCCCTCCAGTGCCTGCTCGCCACTGCGCCCTCCAGTGCCTGCACCTCGCCAGTGCCCTCCAGTGCCTGCACCACGCCAGTGCCCTCCAGTGCCTGCACCTCGCCAGTGCCCTCCATTGTTGTGAGGCCCAGCACAGTGCCTCATCGCCAGTGCCCTCCAGTGCCTGCACCACGCCAGTGCCCGTCCAGTGCCTGCACCTCGACACAGTGCCCTCCAGTGCCTGCTCTCGAGTGCTGCGCCCTTTCACCAGTGGTCTGCACCTCGCCAGTCCAGTCCTTAGAGGCCTGAGAGCACCTCGCCAGTGCCCTCCGGAGCGAAGCCTGCAGCCACGCCAGCTGCCCTCCAGTGCAGTACCTGCACCTGGCCGACAGCGCCCTGGTCCAGTAGCGGCTCCTCGTGGACCATGCGCTTCAATTTCCCCGCTGGCCGCGTCCAGCTCTTCAGAGCGCCCCGCGAGAGTCAGCGGCACCCGAGCGCCCACGCTGAGCTGTGCACGCTGGTCCCGTCCAGCTCACCTGGGCCTCCGCTGGTCCCGTCCAGCTCACTGGGCCTCCGCTGGAATTTCCCGTCCAGCTCACCATGCTGTTTTGCAGTCTCCGCTGGCTCCCGCTGTGGTCAGCACGCTCACCTTGGACAGCTCACCACGCTGGTCCCTGTCCAGCTCGCCTTCTCACCTGAGCGCCTCCGGATGGGGAGCTTCGGTCCCCGTCCAGCTCACCATTGCCTCTGCTGGTCCCGTCCAGCTCACCTTGGCACACGCTGGTCCCGTCCCAGCTGCACCTGGGCCTCCGCTGGCCGCCCGTCCCGTCCAGCTCACTTTTCCCTCCTCTTCCCGCCCTGTAGACCAGCTCCGCCTTGCCACGGCTCCTGAGCCCCCCCTGGGCATGGGGCATGGCTTCCCCAAGAAAATTTTTGGGGGGGGCTACCCTCCATGGCCACCCGCCGGAGCACCCCGCTCCTCCATGGCCGCCCGAGCATCCCCATGCGCTGCCGAATCCCCGGATGGCCTCCCATGGCCGCCTGATCCCGACCCTCCGTGGCCGCCTGAGTCCCCGGCCATCCGCCGTGGGTGGCCGCCAGAATCCCCGGATCCACCATGGCCCTGGAGGTCACCTGTCCGCCTGGCCGCCGGAATCCCCGGATCCGCCATGGCCGCCGGAATCCCCGGATCCGCCATGGCCGCCTGATCCAGAGTGGCCGCTGAGTCCCCGGATCACCCCCCCGTGGGTCGGAACGGGCACCTTTCGATGTCTACGGCAGCGGGACGTCACCTGTCCGGGGGGGGGTAATGTCAGAGGTCTTTGTCTTGAGGCCTCCAGAGCCTTTGTGCCCACCCCCCCTCCCCTTTCGATGTCGTACGGCGCGGGACGCGCCTATTGGAAGGGGGGGGTAATGTCAGATATGTCTTCCTCTTCCTGTTGTCTTCACCCTTATATGGTCCTTCCTGTTCCCCATTAGTAGTTCATTAGTCTTCGTCTGTGTCTTGATTGTATCCCAGGTGTTTCCAGTCATATCTCCCTATATCTAGTCTGTTCTGCCCCATGTTACTTGTGGATTATTGTTAATGTCATGTGTCAAAGCCGTAGATGTCCTTACCTGTGTTCCTGTCTCTCCTCCGTTTGTCTCTCATTAAATACCTCGTTTGTCAGAATCCTCGTCTCCTCGTTCCTGGATCCCCGTGTACCGTGACAGTATGAAAGCATGAAAAGAAAAATAATGAAGTGATGTGGGGATATCAACATTTTTCTACACACCAGACCTTTAGAGGCAATAAACTGGGCGACGGCCAGAGAAAGAACTTCACCATGACAAGGTCCTCATATATGATTATATAGATGATTGGTTCACATGTTGCTTGAACTACAGTGATCTGTCAAGACACATTAAAGAACCAAAAAACATTGAAAATTTAAAAAAAATGACAAAATAAGAACTCAGAGACTTTGTTTAATTCCGAAAGTAACCTGCTCTGTCTTGTATGTGGGCGCGTTGTCAGTTTCTTCTTTGCTCTGTGATGTATTTTTCACTGCGTGAGAACATGATGTGTGCCATAAAAGTGCCATGGTTTGTCAGATGGCTTGTCGGATGTAGCAACAGTAATTAAGGGTGGGTCTTTGCAAAGGGTCAATTTAGAGTAGCGGAAGTTTGCTGGAGCAGGTTCTAAGATGAAATCATAAACATCTTTCTTACAGCAGAAAATTACATCTGGAGTTTGTGCTTGACCGCAGGGTCAGGATTACCATGCTGCCTATAGTGAGCGTTTATTTTTCTTTGCTTAGCAGTGGAATCTGGTCAAATAGATTAAAATAGTTATTAATAAATATATAATAAATGACTAATAAATGCATAATTACCAAACAAAAATTAGATGCTCTAAATTATTGTTCTCATATTGTACAAAGATTAAACACAAACCACCCAAAATTGCATAAAAATCTATTCCAAATTATATTAAAATAAAGTATTTTGTGTACATAAACCATTAATTGAATATAAATGCACAGAAACTGTGAATCTGGGACATATATCTTTAATGGAAAACACTCTACAGTGGTCGCCTCACATGATATTTTCAAATTCAGTCAAAATTTACAAGCACAGAATTAGCCACCTAAGCAAAACAAGCTAGCTTCCCATGAAACAACACTATGAAATGTATAATGAAAATAAAAGCTTGTAGAAATAACTTAATATTCATTGCTTTTTGAGGTCATACCACATGATATGCAAATGTCGTAACTACATACCAGCCATTAAAAAAGGTAATTTTTTTCAAAATATGAAAGAGAGTTACAAACCTGCTTGATGCTTATATGTGTCCTTGTCAAATTGTTATATGATGCAACGTCCTATCTTTGAATGCATTTCAACATAAAAGTACGAAATAAAATGTTGATGGTCGCACCACATGATAATTCATAAAATGGAGAGTATCAGAAAAAGTTTGTTTGAATATTATGGTGGAAATATACATACAAATGCTTTGCAATTGTATACAGTATTACAAAATACTTTGGAAACTATGCAAAATAGTGTAGAACATGTATCTGAATAAATTTAGGGTAATTTTAAAGATGTCAAAACAACAGTTATGGCCGGACGGTCGCACCACATAATGTTTTGACACTTTGAATAACATAAAAATTACAAATAACTAATGTTTTTTGCAAGAAAAAAGTTAAAGTTGGTACATATGTGGGTACTACAAATCAAAGAGGTACTTCTTATATAAAACCCGCGAACCTGAGTGGAGGGAGAGACAGAGAGAGAGAGCGCGCTGTTCTCTTCTCTTCATCTTTTGAGCAGAGCGGGACACAGCAACACAATAGGGTCATTGCATTTAAACTAAAAACGCGTGGAAAACGCTAGGCGCGCTGCTTTCTCCTTTTTTTTCCAAAGCGCTCGGGCGGTTGCATTCCGGAGGCATTAAGCAACCATCAGCTGCGCTCTCTGTTATAAGAAGGTGCGGTGCGCTTGCGGCATTCTGAAAATGAGATGTTTTTATCTCGATGCGGCGCGGACGCGCCTGGAAAAAACGAGCGCGTCGTACCGCGACCGCGTCGCTTCCATTATGAGCGCGCATAAACTGAAAACGAACTTGAGCGCGCAAAAAAATGAGCGGCCCCTAAACCTGTAGGAGAGGGGCGCTGTGAATCAGAACGCAGACAGAAAATGTATTCGTCACATCATTAAACCATATATATATATACAGTATATATTGTTACCATGAAATAAAATTACTCATATCGTGATATAAGATTTTGGTCATATCGTCCACCCAAGAACAATGACAGAATTTTAAATTTAAGGTGAACTAGCCCTTTAAGAACAGAGAAAATATATGAGCTGCATGGTTGTTTTTACATTTTCACCACATGAAGACCCTGATGCTGTAATGAAAGCATTTAAAAACATTGGAAACAGAGTTAAAAATAAATGGATAAGATTCATAGCAGTTTTCCAACAACCCTTCATCTCCAGAGGGCCTGTTTGTTCCCTCAGGGCCGCCGTGTGTAATGTTTAACAAGCTCTGGCTGGGACGATGTGGTCTTTTTCCATCACTGGGTCTAGCTACAGCGAAATAAAGAGAGATTTGTGGCGTTCGGAGTGAAAGTTTACCTTGGGCTGACGTGAATGGCTCCTTCTGAGGAGGTCTAGCTTTTTTGCATGGTGTCAGTGCAGCGGGTCCACCCATCACTAATGCAGTCACAACTGGCTGTGCTAGCACCTTAGCCAGGCACTTTAGCATTAGCTTATGCACTTAACGCAGGCAATTATGCATGCCTTTAAACAGCATTTTTGTGCTTAAACATCTGACAGTGAAAAACACTGCGTACATGCTGCTTTAGTTTATGACATATGGACAAACAATTAAGTCCATTAAGACTTCCTGTGGCTGTCACTTTATGAAGTATAAGCGGAAAAATATAACCTGGTCAGCATTGCTTTAGCAATACACCAACCAGTGCCTTCTTTCTGAATGATATATTTCTATGTCCCAGTTGATAGTATGTTGAAAATAGAAAGTCAAAGGTTGTCAGCCATACCCGAGGGATTTTCTAAATATGATTTTGTGTAGGCTTTTTGAGCTAAAATGAGCTAATATCAGTCACAAGCCCACATAGATAAGGAGTTTGTAATGGTTCCCGTTTGACTTTTTGACTTTGAAACTGGCAGAGAAAGCTAGGATGAAGCTGAAAATTTAGCTCAGTGTTAAGGCTTTTAGGCAAACACAAACAGTACATGACAAAGTATCAACTATTTCAAAACAGTGGATGTTTTAAGTTAGATTTTTTTTTTTATCGTTTAACAAGAATTTAATTCAATGCATAATTTTTAACACATTTACTGAATCTGATATCACTGTTTATTTCTTCTGGTCAGAAATCAAATTAATGTGCATTACCTTTTTATAGACCTTTTAACAGTAAGAGGTATAATAGGAATCAAATCTAGTTTTTGTTATTATGAATGCTTATATATTCAACAGTACTTTGGATGATGAAAAAATATGCACACTGAACAAAATATCTAGAAAATATTTACTTTTGACTAGCTTTGAGTTTATGCAATAAAAAGTAATAATAATACAATTACTCAAATTACTTAATTTTCAAATCATGTAGTACACATAATACATTTACATTTATGCATTTAGCAGACGCTTTTATCCAAAGCAACGTTTTATCCAAAGCGACTTACTATTCAGGCTATACATTTTTTTATCAGTATGTGTGTTCCCACGGAATTGAACCCACAACCTTTTGGGCAGTTAACACAATGCTCTACCACTGAGCCACAGGAACACTAATACATGGTATAAACAAGGTGTGTTTTATACATGAAAATATTTAACTGCCTTCATTTTAAAAACTTTGAAAATGCTTATTAACATTTTTAGTAGACATACAAAAACATTGAAAAGTAAGATTTTATGCTAACTAAAGCTTTATTTATTTTATATACAATACAGGAAAAAAACAGTAATAGTGTGACATATTATAATTTAAAATAACTGCTTTCTATTGTAATATATTTTATTCTGTAATTTATTTATTATTTTCAGCATCATTACTCCAGTCTTCAGTGTCACATGATCCTTCAGAAATCATTTTCATATGCTGATTTGCTGCTCAAGAAACATTTCTTAAGATCAATATTGAAAACTGTTGTGCTGCTTAATATTTTTGTGAATACCACAATACTGCGAGATTCTTAGATGAATAGAAAGTCAAAAATACCACATTTATTTTAAATAAAAAAATTGTAACACTGTCTTTGCTGAATTTAAGTATTTATTTCATAAAATAAACACGCTTTGAAATGTAGTGTGTGCACTACACAGAAGTACGTTTTAGTTTTACTATCCCAGAGGAAAGGGGTTGTCTGTCTAATCATAATGCTACACTCCCTCGTAAACATATAGGTCATGTGTGCACATATTTAATATACAGTCTTTAAAATACATACTGATCTGTCTACACAACAAGACACATGGACAGAGAACCTGATTATTCTAAAGAGGTTGTGCACATGAAGCGAAACAGATGTCAGCGTTCATCGAGAATCTGTCTCTGTATGGTTTCAACGTCTAGCAATGTCACAGGTCTCCGATTAGGATGACATACTTTTTTAAACATATTAAAATAAAATCAACAAGGAAAAGACAGTTTTACTGAAATGTAATCCTAACATGTAAACAGTGCAGAGATATCCCTGCATGCAACGGTGCTGGCCAAGAAGCGGCTGAAGATAACATGCTTCTCAGTGGTCATACCATGTCTTGCAGTGATTTCCTCTTTACTGACCAAAGCTGGAACCAACAACATCCCGAGTCCTCAGCCAACTTCTCCTCTTAATTACAAGGCTCAGCGGTTAGGCCATGAAAATCTCTCCCTCTTTATTTCGCCTTTCCACCATCTTTATTTTTCCCTCTTCCACCATAACACTAAACTCAGTGAGTGGATCTTTCAGGGGAGGGTTCTCATGGTCCATGGAGCAAAACCCAGCCAGTAAACACAGTAATTTAAAGCCACCCTCCTGGTTCAGTGTAATCATCAGGATTGCTGAGGAGGCCTCGGCCCGGATTGCTCCATCTGTGGAGGAGGAACACAACAACTCTTTGCATCCACAAAGTGACTTGCAGCACGCCTTTGTAAAGGGCTCGAGCAATTTAATTAATTCTGGTAGGAACACACTGGGTTGATTACTGATTAATGACATCACTCTGAAACTGTGTGCTAAATAGCTAGCCTGCTATTGATTACTTTAGTGCCACTCAAGTAGCTTACTAAAATTGTACAACAGGGATGCACAGCTAAAAATTAATTGGCTGAAACAATCTGGCTGATAACTATTTTCACGTTATGTTAGAAATCTAATCTATAAAATCTATAATCTTAATAAAAATAAAATAGGGCTGCAATTAACAATTGTTTTGATAATTGATTATACTTTCATTTGTTATCAATTAATTGGATAAAAATATGATTAAATATAAAAAAATAATAAAACATATGAATTATATTAATTAAATATTATATTACGATAAAATCATAATTTAAAAATATTATAATTTAGAAATGTGCAATTTAAAGGCAATGTAACCACAGTGAAAGCATGTGGGCAATTTGCAATTAAAACAACTATGCAATAATATAATCTTTTTATTAGCAAAAAAGGATTAAAAATGTAAACTGCTTGCATTTTGAAAGTAGAAGTTACCTAGATGTGAATCAATAAATCACATTTGTTGATAAATTATTATAAAAATGATTTATTATTGTTCTTGCAGCCCAACTAAAATAAATCATTTTAAATGCTGAATTTAGGCATCACAACATTGTATTGTACAGTATGAAAAATGGATATTCATTTTGAGATTTAATATTAAATTATTATTATTAAAGGATTACATTTTTTTGATAAAATTTGTTAGATAATTGCAAAAAAAATCTAAATGTAAAAATTTTGAAAGGAGCATTCACAATTACATAGTTAATAAAACTCAATGAATATTAAAAAAAAACATTAAAATACATTATCAATTATTTTTTTTATTAAAAGAGTAAATATTTAATAAATAACGAATATTATCAGCCAACAACTGATATGGTAACAATATACAATATTACTTTTTTATCATCAAGTTCATCATTATTCAAGTAGTAAAGTCCCCTAAAAACAAACGTTATAACAAGTATTCGGCACTGAGAAGACATGTGACAAGCAGTGTGTACATGGCCTTGCTCTACTGTTATGGTTCGCAGAACACGAAACATAGAAGCTGAATTAGATTAGAAGATTTGTATGAGGTTTATTTAGAAGAGATAATCGCACAACCAATTTTCCATTTTCCTGAGCAGACATTCAAGATAATGTGACTGTGGCAAAATCAAATAAAAGAGTACACAGCCATGATGACAGACAGAAGAAATTCACTCTAATTCTATCAGCTGAACACTGCTGTCACTATCCCATAATAATGACACGCAGCAGATTCATGGAGACCATGGGAAATGCTTACAAAACCACTTCATGCCATTTGCCCTGAAGGCACAGGCCTGGCATAGGAACGCATAATTTCTTCATTTATGAGTATGTTTAGTTTAATTTCTTGTCGGGAAATCCATTAACTTTTTCCACCCATCTGTGTGGAAATCAGCTAATTCTGCAATAAAGTAGAAACAGTAACACTCTCAAGACAAGGAATGAATCTTTAGCCAAGGATGACACAAGCCAAACATTAGCAAACATTGTATCTCCTTTTTATGATTTGTTGAGGGTCATGAACAAATAAATGAAACAAATGATTTGTTTTACAACAAGCTGAACTGTTACTTTGCTTACTGTTTCAAACTCAGGCAGGCAGAGATTAGTCTAAGAATGTTTCAATGAAAACAGATATATGCTGGAGGCTTTGTGAAAGTATTTTACCCCATGATGTAAGTTTGAGAACAACATTAGAGATAAGACAAGTGCTGGAACATCCTCTCAGCAAAAAAAATGCCTTTGAACCAACTCCGAATCCAAGAACACATTCCCTTCATTCAGCACTAAATTCAGCTGTACACTTACTGAAACTTGTTACATAAGCAAACCCATGGCCTCCATCAAGCTTAACATGCTTTTATTTTGTATACTCAAGTGAAGAAGGCAATTTAATGCTACAATATTTTCTTTTATAGATTCAATGTGCAGAGACTGAGAAAAGTGACAAATAAACATGATAAACATGTTTCCATGATGAAGAAAAAAAATCTCTATACATATATTTTTTTGTTCAAAATACGGAACTATGGACATATCATTTCCGACTTGTGCTTTACATGATAGACCAATCACAACAGACTGGACCATCTGACCAATCAGAGCAGAGTAGGCCATCTGACCGACCAATCAGAGCAGAGTAGGCCATCTGACCGACCAATCAGAGCAGAGTAGGCTCACAGAAAGACAGACTGAATATTATTATTGTTTGAGAATTGGTGGAAAATGAGGTGATATTAAATGCTTATTTTGAGAAAATGAAAGCATACAAACATTTTGATTGTAAAACTATTGTAGGAGACTCCCAAAATAATATTAGGACCCTTAAAAATGGCATAATAGGGCCTAGTAACTAGCTTTTCAATGACTAGGTAACTGTGTCTGTCACTATTGGCGAGCTCCAGCAGTCTTCGCATTCCTTAAATGCTCTGTCCGCAGCTATGTGAAACACGTATGAAGTGGCAGTTATAAATTGATCGGTTGATCAAACAGAATTATTCCCAGATCCAATGGGATTAAGGGATTATTGAGAAGGCATAACCGGAGGGGAGGGGCGTGTTGAGTCAGCCTGGCTTCCCACCATCTCTTTCTTCCCCCTCTCTCTTCATTATCCCCATCATTTGAGATTTGGGGAAAGAAGGGGGTGATGCATTGAGAGGTGTAATCCTCCTTTCTCTCTGAGGGTGTGATTGAAGTGAGGGGCAGATGCTCGGAATGGACACTTGAAAGGGGCTGGTTACCCATGCAATGGTTTGGCCTCATTGATTTTAGCCATGGCATAGATCTTTTACAGCTTTCTGCCAAATAAGGTTAACTCAGCCAGCTTGTATTACTGTACAGCGGTGCCTGCAAGTGGAACTGAGTGCAAACTAACCACATTTAAAGCCATTATAAGCGTGGAAGACTGTGTTAAATAGCACTGCTATTTCCTTACGAGTAATTCACTCATGCATGTGGAATAATGAGAATTTGTACTTTTGCATGCATTTCTAGAGCTTGAGTTTATGCAGTGGAAGATGAAATGTGTGCCATTAGGTTTTCAAACACCTGAGTGAGAGGTTGACTGAACTACACAGCAACTGAAAGCACCACTGGATCAAATTACACTGAGTGTATTTAAAAATACATTAAAAGAGGTTGACATTTGACAATGGAAAATATTCCAATAATGATATGGAGTGCTGAAGTAATTCAAAGTGATGTTTAATAGCTCTTTTTCACAGCAACTTTGAAAGCACCACAGTTTTTTATTCACATCAACATACATTTACCTGTAAGATCCATATTTGATAGCACAAAAAGGAGCATTTTATTAAATGTAAATTACATGTTTATTAGATTTTAACGTATTGTATGTTTGAATTTTTTACAGCCACCGTTTAGTTCACATTTCAACCATAAATTGAATCATAAAATTGTTAATATAAAAAGGTCTATTCATGTATTTGGCCCAAAAAAAATACATTAAAAGATAATTATCACTATGCATATTTCTTTCATGAACTCAAAGTGAAATGAGACCATTAATTTTCCTTAACACAATAATTATCAATGTCTTTCTTAGTCACTAGTGATGTTTCAAAATCACCGGTTTGGGTTGCATAATATGAATGATAATAATAAATTTCAGCAATGGAAAATATTCGTTCATTATCAATAATGATATGGAGGGGCAGGTGAGTGCTGAAGTAATTGCACAAAATATCATAACCAAAGTGATGTTTAATTAGCTCTTTTCAATAAAAGTAAAAGTATGAATAGATTTTAGTCAATGACATTAAAATACGACCCTTCCACCCCCATGAAACTTTTCTTTAGCACGAACGAAGTCATGGATGGTGCTGCTGCTGTGTCAAGTGGCGTTTGCTGCCTGCTTAAACAAAAGCTGTGTATACTTGTAAAATAATAATAAGTGTAAACAAGCATAGGCTACAATAATACTGACAATAGTGGTGCCTCGTTTTTTATTCATGTGGATGACATTTTACGGCTAAATTATTAATCATTAATTTTACTAATAACATACAGAAGGGTGTTTAATAAAAGAAAAAGAAAAAAAAGAAAAAAAATTTACCTCAGGAAAGCCATTCAAGATCCATATTTGATTAGGTAGCACAAAAAGGAGCATTTTATTAAATGTATGCACTGTATTACATGTTTATTAGATTTTAATGTATTGTATGTTTGAATAAATGTGTAATGAAAAGTTATTAGTGTTTCTCATCTTCGGCTTGTGCCACCGTTTAAATGTTCAGTGTATGACATTACCGCGAGAGCGATAAACAAGCATAATGGCTCTCGCGGTATTGAATACATAAAATTGTTAATATAAAAACGGCCTAAGCTCGTGCCGCTGTGTGCTATTTAAACGTGGTTTCGTTCCGCTTTTGTTTTTTATGCATCGTTTTAGAGGAAAATGATATCAGATATTATTAGATTGTATTAACTTTGTTATAATTATTTAAAATAATCATTTTGATGCATCATACACCCTAATGATGAAAATATTTTTTGTTTGCATTAAAACTCATTTTGATATTTTTGTTATAACTGACTTGATATCATAATGAAGAAAGACTCATTAAAATAATTAGATCATTTGACATTTTTTGACCTATCAAGGTTAGTTTGTTGTAAAAAGTCATGTGGTGCAACTAATACTACAGTGAATTTATTAATAATACTCTCCGAAAAAATGAAGAAAAGCTGTCACTGTGACGGTACCTTTCTAAAAGGCACTAATATAGGTACTAATTTGTACACTTTAGATATAAATCTGTACCCTTTAAGGTACTAAAATGCACCTTTTAGCAGTAAATAAGGCACAAAGATATAAATTTTCAGTGGCAGCCTTTTTTCTGAAAGTGTACTGTGGCGCTTTCAACATGTATATTTGAGCAGTCTGACATGTCAACTTCAGGCTCAACCAATTGCATGCATTTGAGGTGGGACTACCTATCTGTTTGGTTGAACAAGGGAAGACAGGGGAGTGTTTGGGATAATGCACTGATAAAATACAATATAGAGCTTTTGTTTTTAATACAGCAGGAGTCCTATACAAACAATATTCAGTCACCTTTTTCTAAAAACAATATTGTTGTGGATATCCTTTGCTATATTCTCCCGCTTAATGCATGTCACTTCAACTTTAATGCTTCAAAACCTTTACTTTCAGTAAGACATGCAATTACAATAACAGTGTGAAGCTAGCTGCACAGATGGGCTAGCTGTTACCATCTGCACTGGGGTCTGTGAGCAATTAACTAACTAGCAGAGGTAAACAGATAATGAATCATACCACTGATCCATGACACATGAATCTTAATCATAACAACAACTTTTTTGCATGAATTTTACAGACTCAAAACTAACTCTAACAATCCAATTACAGTATATTTCAGTAAGTGATGTACATAAAATTGTAAACAATATATTATATGCAACTGAAATCCTGTCCCAAAAATGGCCTCTTCTCCTCCTTTAGACTGCTGCCCAGCAAAAGGTCGTTTGTCCATCTCTGGTACAATTGCTTTGCTTCAGTAGTCACAGCTAATATCCTCTCACCCAAACAAATATGTGAGTCACTGTGCGGATGTCCACAGATAAAGCCAATATATTGTCAAAAGGACCCCAGGTCAAACCCCCTCCAGTGGCTTGTAACATTTCAGCTAATGGATTAGGCAAAGTGAGAGCAGATGCAGCTGTCATGTCAGGCTGCCTGTCTGTGACACAACCCCGGCTTACTGTACTTATCAGGAGCCAAATTTCGTACGGCTGGCAAAGCTCTGCGGGGGACAAAGGCAAGTGGCGTATGTCAAATCGCCACATAGTTCATCCAAAAATGAGAATTGTGTCATTATTTTATTGATGCTTATGACAAAAGCCACATAGTTTTTTTTCTGTGGAAAAACAAGGGTTTTCTTCAAGCAGCTCTTGTTCTTATTTGAAAAGTTAAACTCTAAAACTGACACACAATATTCAATGGAAATCAAAATTCCCTTGATCTTTTGACAGAAGAGGTCATTGTAAATCCTGGTTTATTTTTTTTTTTTCACAAATGCTGGGTTGAGACATTTTTTTGGGTAATTTTTTCAGTGTTTGGGTAGTTTTTGTGTTACCCAGCTCCTGGGTCAAATGTAACAACCCAGTGTTTGGGTTGTCTTGCAGCTCCTGGGTCAGACATAACCCAATGCTTGGGTAGTTTTTGTGGACTCAGATCTTGGGTCAGACGTAACCCAGCGTTTGAGTTATTTATCACGGTTATTTTGCATCTCCTCTTCAAGAGAGAGCAGTTCTAAACATCATCGAATTGATTACGCACCATTGCATTCTTCTGTAAAATACAGGTTTGTGTACATTTTATTTTATCTATAAAATCGTTAATGTGCTGTATATCATACAATTTTATGCAGAGCAACATACAGGCATGCGGTGTCAATAACATTTAACGAGTGTCGCTGTCTTTTGGCGTGATGGAAAAGCATAATGCTTTGCATTAAAAAAAAAAGTTACAGAATTTAATACTTTGGATGTTAAAAAATGTCCTCAGAGCTGTTTACTGTTTGTTTACGGGCAGGTTAAGGAGTCCCAGCATGTTTGGGCAAAGAGTGAACCGCAGGGCGGTAGTCTGTTAGCAGTTACCCGCTAAACATGACTCCAGCTCAGGCACGAGAACCGGCACGGTTACGGTGGAAACGGAATAAAAGACTGGTCGATTACACATGAATTACTTCTGTTTAATGTTGAATTTGTCTTCTAATGTTTGTTAAATGAGTTTAAATATAGGCAATGTGTATAGACTATTAAAAACGATATAAACAATGCTGTAAATTATAAATAAAAGGAAGTTATCATGCAAATCAGTGGTTGTGTGGAATACTTAAGAAAGGTTCAGAGGATTTAAGTTTCATTATTTAATGTATGAAGTAAACAATAAACTAGTAATACAGTAAAAATGAATAAACCCATTAGCTGGGTTAAATAAACTAGGGAGGGGCATTTTGGGCAACTTCTCCTTTCAATCATCGATAGGTTTCACAAACGACTAATTAAGTACGCGGGGGGCAGGGCATGGTCATAATTGAGATAATGAAAATATCTGAAGGCTGTTAAGAAAATTTACTTTTTTAAATAAAATATGACATGAAAACATGTCTATGAAAACATGAACTATTAGATTATGATTATCAGGGGTGGATTTAGGGGCCCTAATCAAATTTCAGGTACGGGGCCCCAACATAATAACTATATGCTCTTTTACGCCTAACCATTATTTTGCTCACTAGCTCTCTCTCATTATAGCTACTATTATTTATTATAACTATTACCTAGGGATGGGACGAGATTAGTGATCGACCGATATTGTTTTTTTATAACCGATACCGATTATTTGCACGTTTATGTAACCGATAACCGATATGCAGAACCGATATTTATTTACTGTTATAAAGTAAATAAATAGAGTGAAGTAAGTCCATTCTTCGCTTTGGTTTTTCCTCCTTTCAGTCATCTTAACAACAACAAAAAACAGTTGAAAATGTACATTCTTTCATGTTAAATTTAATCTTCAAATTACAACAATAAAACATTTTATTTATAAAAAGCATCATCAGCAACACTGATATTAACAATAAGCAAAAGAATGTCTAACGTTTTCAAATGGAGAAAATAAAGGCACGAGTCATATCACCTTCATTTTAAACTACAGTTTTAGGTTTATAAGCTGTTTAATAGACTAAAGAGTGGAGAACAATTCATTGAATAATATTCTCTGGAATATTCTATGCATTTATAGCATTTCTCAACTGGCATGTTATATCAGAATTATTAAAATGTTTTTGTCATTCTAGATTATGAAAACTGCTGAAAGCGTGGTTTATCTATGCATTTACACAGAACTACAGGGAGAGTGGGGGCGGTTGCAACACTTTTTGCATTTCCTTTAGTTTTTCATAGACTATTTGCATTAGAAAGCCAGAATTTTAATACAATAAAGCCACATAATTTGGCTACTCACTCACAATGCTGTAACATGTGCACATATGATTATATACACACAATTTATACTTGAATAGACAAAGTCAAATGTTGCAACTGACCCCAAAAATGGGGCAGTTGCTACATTCATTAAAATGTAATTCAAATCATTCTTAAATATAATTTAGCAGTTTATTTATTTTATTTATGCATAGACATGGTCTTTAATAAGTTAAATTGGCTAAAAACTAAAAATAGTAAATGGGAAAAAAATCAAGTAACAAGTAACAGTCTTGGTTAATTATTTCAATACATTTGAATTATATTTAATTACATTTAATCAGAATCAAGACACTAAAATGTGATAATAGCCTACTTCTGTTAGCATCTGTGAAAGGTTACTGAACTAAGGCCAGTTGCATGAACTTAGTTCACTGTCTTAAGAACCAGTTTGACCAACTAGCAGTTAACCAAGCGTATCAATGTTGTGATAAGGGACAGCATGTTGGGACGGTTGCAGCAACATGTTGCAACTGTCCCTACCTTGACAGCCGTGATAAAACATGGTATAATGGCATGACACAATATCTTAGACACATGTTAGCTATGCCTATTAGAAGCTAAGAAAAACTGATATAAATCATATGTTTTTAAAACATTTATCGGTGAATCCGAGATTACAAAACCGATATCCGATTATGGTAAAATGCTTAAACATCGGGGGAAATATCGGGAAAGCGATATATCGGTCGATCTTTACATGTAAATAAATGTTAATATCCTAACGCATCTTATATTAGATTATTCAGATATATATGTAGCTAACCCAGACATCACTATGTGACTTCAAAGTAGGGCTGCACGATAATCATAATTGCATCATAATTGTCGATTATTCCCTTGAAATTGTAATTGCGATTATAATTTAGGATCAGCAGAATTTACACTGAATGATGTTTATACTATTGTTTGAAGCAACCACATGCCATATTTTAAGATGTAAATAAACAAGCTGAAAACACTCTATAGTATTAAGCCTCAAATGTGAACTATATATTGGATTGGTTTCTTCTTTAAATAAAAAAGTAAAAAATATGCAAATAAAAATATAAGAAAACTCAAATTAAAACAATGCAAAACCTCTTAAGATAACTTGTAGAAAAAAATAAAACATCTTAAGCACACAGAATAACATAAGTGGATTTTAAACGATTAATTGCTGCTTTGAACGATTATGTAATTGTGACATCCGTAGTAATTGCGATTATAGATTCGATTAATTGCGCAGCCCTAATTCAAAGCCAACTTTATTTTTAATGAAGTTTCAGAACACATCAGTAAGAACTTAATCCTTTGTTCACAAAATTTTACCACGGATTCATTTACAAACAAAGCACAGTTCCGACGTGGGATTTTCAGAAAGATTGAAGCTAAAAGATGATGGATGCTGTGCCGACTAATAATTTTGCACCACACAATATTATGTGGTCAGTATTGCTTTGTCTGTGATTAGATCATATGATACTGAGTATTGTGTGTGACGGACATAGGCTGTCAAACATACACAACTGTTAGCCAATCATAGCAGTGGACGTTTGCTTCCTAATCTACAAATCCTACATGTCTATTTGGGGCGTTCTGACGAGGGGGGGTCAAAACAGGACAGAAAATATTCTATTATTTCTAAATTATATTGTTTTTTGATGAAAACATATATTATATTATTATTATATTGATAACATTATACTTGACAACACTGCGTAGTTAGACCTCAGAGAACAGTACAAAATAATAAAAAAGGCAGTTCCTTAACATAAAAATCATCTATATATAATGTATACGCTATGTTCCATCCATTTGATACGAAAAGCTAAATTCAAGTCATTATTCAGTGATAATATTCCCTTCCAGTGAGCTGTTACTTAATGTGAATAAGTCAGTAAATTGAACCTAAGAGCTGAATAAATAGATATTTGTATTCTTTGAACAAGTTCTTTTAAAATGAACTGGTTGAACTGGCTCAAAACCAGTCTAAAAGGATTTATTTACAAATTAGTATGGTTTATGAAACTCACCAACTCTAAAAAAAAAGACTCTTCAAAACACATACATTTTTGTTCCACATAACAAAAAGGGAAAAAAAACGTTTGGAGCAGTATGAGGGTGAGTAAATAACAAGATCAACTATTCTTTCACTGAGTCAAATGTCGCAGGAAAGATAAATAAAACAAAATATGAGATATATTACAGGCAAATAAACTGGACAACTTGAGAGTGGACACAAGAAAAAATATATAAACAGAATGAAAAGTTTAGTCTGGTGTTAGATCAGACCATTTTTTTATAAGCTACGCTGCAGATTCACCAAAACCTCACTTAAAATCTCCATACATGGCCTCCACAAGAAAGCACGCTTATGTCACGGCACATAAGCACCACTGAATATTTTTAGCTCAACAACTTGCCACACTTGCTATCATGGCGAGGAACCTCAGTGTGTGTGTGTGTGTGTGTGTGTGTGTGTGTGTGTGTGTGTGTGTGTGTGTGTGTGTGTGTGTGTGTCGGTGCGAGACAAACTGACAAGTATGTGTGAGTGGGAGACAGTGAAAGTGTTCACACATTCAACACGTACTCAAATAAACAGAGAATAAGCAATCACCCACCCCAAAGACATCATGCTAGCCACAACTGTCCTCGCCTGTTAGCACAGCAACACCTCCACACGCTTCTCAATCTTGGGCCCTGTTAGAGCCTCTGTCTGGTCCCAATCTAGATTAAATATACAGGAAAAGCTCACTCTGGAAAAGTAAACACACACCCGTGCACTAATAAAAAGGGTTATTTATGGTCAGGGCACCGCTAGGATGGATGTTGGCACACTAGCCTAGCATTTGAGGTTTAGCTTCTCAGCAGGGCATTGAGAACAGACATGAATAAAGTCACAAAATATATATTCAGAAGGTCATCTCTCTTAAAGAAAGAAGTCAAATGTTATAATTATAGTAAATATTACAACCAGTGTAGTAGTATTGGCTTAAAATAGTAAAGAAATTGGAGAAAGCTGTTGTATGGAAGATAATCTGAGGGTTGTTAGTGTAAAAGTGTACCCAACAGGAAGAAAGGAGAGGAATGCAAGGCTTTTATACATGTGACCACCAGAACTAATGAGAAGTCCCGGGTGGGCTTTCTGTTAATTCACACACAAAGACAACACTGGCATGGTTTCACAAAGGCAACAACATTATTTCAGTCGTCAAATTTACAATTCTCTAACTGGGGGAAATATGTGAAAGGTAGTGAATTAGCCATTCTAAAGTATTTAAATGTCACAATGCTAGGGTATTCTGAGTCATTTTCCCAGGTTTGCTGTGCTTGTTGTATGGCTGAACAATTTACAGATAAAATTATTATAATATTTATTAATATAATGAACTATAATATTTTAATAGTTCACTATAAAATACAAAATAATAATTAACAATACTGTAAAATTAAATTGTGTTGTACACCTGTAAAATTACAAAAATATTTATATGGTCATTTCTTTTTCAAACATTTCAAACCATTATGCTTTTATTGTGGCAGAAAATTAAAGGGAAAATTCATTAATTACCCTCATTCGTTCATCTTCAGAATACATATAAAAATATTTTTCAAGAAATCCGATAACTTTCTGACACTTCATTGACAGCAACGCACAGAAACGTAGTAAGGACATCACTAAAATAGTCCATGTGACATAAGTGGTTCAACTGTAAGTTTACGAAGCTACGACAATATTTTTCAATTCAACAATTCTGCTCTACTTTCTGTGTGCACAGAAAACAAAAATAACGACTTTATTCAACAATTCTTCTCTTTCGCGTTCACCTCCGTTCACGAGAGTACCACGATGCATGCGTGTGAATTGTTGAATAAAGTCATTATTTTTGTTTTTATTTCCACAAAAATTATTCTCGTAGCCTCATAAAATAATAATAATAAAATATTTTTTTGAACCAATTATGTCACATGGAATATGTTAACTATGTTCTTATATGTTTCTGGGTCTGGAAACATTTCAGTTCCACTGCGGTCTATGCAGGTCTCAGATTTCATCAAAAATATCTTTGTGTTCCGAAGATGAACAAAGCTCTTACGGGTGAACTATCCCTTTAAGAAGTTACGAAGTAAACATTTGTCTTGTAAATTTTGTAAGATGGTTGGTGCGTGTTGCATTTCCAAATGTCCCAAACTCAGAATACATGCAGAGATGAGTTCATGTTAAGCAGCAAACAAGACACTGAAAACACTGGATCATGAGCGCTGTGCTTATGTAAATGAAAACAGTGCCACGCAGTACATATATTTAATTAAATCACATTCTTTGCAATTTGATTATCACACCAAACCATATAGCAGCTTCATTTTAAAAATAATAATGGTGGTCATAATACACTTTTAAGAGCTGCTCTGTTCTGGTATACAGTGGGTCATGCTGACCTGAACTACAGCAATAAAAAGAGCAAGTCAATTTCAAAACTCTTTTAAAGCTTTCATCTGTTTCCAGACTTATTAGATCTGATCTTCTAACCCATCCTCAGATTACTCGTGGTATGACCCACAGCGTAGAGGAAACTGACCTTGCCATGGGATGACATTAGAATCCAGAAAGATTTATCATGTTCTTTCATTTTGTTCCTCAAGGCCCTTTCCACACTTTCACATATCCTTGTAAACACTAAATATTATTTATCTACTTTCCATTTTCCAGTTCTGGGGTGTATAACCTTCTATGTGTGGGCTTGGAAATCATAATTCTGGTTAAGATAAACAATGTAAGGAAATAGAACAGAATATTGGAAGGAGAATGCCTGTTTAAGGTTTTACACATACTTTAACCAATAACCAGTGACTTTCCACAACTTCCCAGTTACTTTTTAAACCATGTTATAGGGATTTCATTGCTTAAAACGTAAGCTATACATAACTCGCAAAATTCAAGTTCACTCTTACATGCCTTTATAAGAATTTGTTCATTTCTATGACTTGACCTGGTCTGAAAACAGTCATTTTTAATTCCCTAATATGTCAAGGTTTCATGATCCCTGGTATTTATATAGAAACACAAGTCTGTGCGTGTAAAGTAAAGCCTGACGTCATCTAGTTCAAACAAATAAACACAACCATTAACATGTCCGAACTGAAGTAGAATAAATCCACATACTCCTACTCAAATTGAAACTGTAAAAAATATTATGATTTCACAACCCTGTACAACAACTATGAGGTAGCTTTGTGTTTCTTGGATGTATCATACAATAGTGCAGATGTACAAGATCACTAAAATGTCAAGTTCAGTGCCTTATGGTTAAAAGTCATCTGAAGCACTTCTGCCACAAAGCAACAGATGCTGAGAGGCAGATTCATGACCTCCTAAAATACACACGTCGTTAAAAATCATACCTTCCTCTCTGAACACTGTTTAACTGAGCATTAACAAAGCTGAAGCAACAGACCAAATACTAAAATGCACAACGCAATCTTTCAGTTTTTGCTCAGTGACACATATAAGTTAAAGACAGTGTGGATCAAATCGCTAAAACAAAACTGACATAATCAATAATCACAAGACACGAGCTTAAATTACCAAGAACACAGAGACTAGTATTTAAGGCTATGCATTTAAATGAGCGGGCCAACCCTTCAGGATCTATGTCTGCTACCACCTGTTAACACTGGCCAACACCCTCCAGACCAGTGGTTTCACACTACAACCGTCCCGTTCTGCTCCACACCACACTCCCATAGAACATGAGGTGAGGGGTTAATCTGATATTGTGCTGAAGTTAACTACAAAGCGGCGAGCAGATGGCCATCTTTGAGCAAGGTCTCTGCTAATACAAGAACCCCAGAGATGGAAACAAGAGAAGCATTTTTGGCTTAGACCGAAACATTTTTGGCTTGACGTTCACATCTTTGTGCAGATAATGAAGAAGATAAAACACATGTGAGGTAAAATGAACCTTGACGTGTTCCTCCATGGGAAGATATGGAGAAACCAAATAAGGGATGGGTCAAATTTAGGAGATATTATTGAATAATATGCTGCGTTTCATCATTTTGACCTGAAAGAATGTGCACTTAAGTTTACCGTGTTGGCCAAATACAGATGAAGATAGAAAGCCTTTACAGATATGGAAAGATCATCATGATCTTCTCTGATCATCATGGTCCTTTCCCACAATGTATCCCTCGGTGAGATCCGGCAACAAAATAACATTTGCTGGATGTGAAGTGTGGGAGCATTTGAACTTCCTCATCAAATGTTTTTTCCTAATGGGGGAGGGGTGATGCCATCAGCCACAGATTAAATATGTACATACAGAGTCAGTTCTAATCATGCTACAATTTTGTTTTTTAAAGCTTCTAATCAAGATACAGCCAAACTACAGTTTGCAGCCAAGCTGTTTGCAATTTTTACAAAAAAAACATGATGGTCTTTTTCCCTTGCATTGGTCATTTTTGGGACAGACCACTTTCATCAGACCAGTTTAATCATTTGGATTCTCCTGTATTATTTTGGTGTTTTTTAGTAGATTTTAAGGTACTTCAAGTAGGTTGGTAAATTAGTATTATATCACTTGATGAAATATATATTTGTAAATTGTAAAATATTCAGGCACCAATATGCCACCCAGTAAAACCTCACAATTTGCCACTGTATTTGATATTGTGATTTTTTGTCAAAACAAAACAAAACAAAAACATTCTTACAGACTAGTTCTGTTAGTCTGACTACACAAAACCAGACTGATTTCAGACAGACCCAACATCATCAAATTGATCAATTGTGGTAAATTAATAGATGCAACATGTACGAATAGAATTGGAGTAAATCTTGTTCTCTAGTGACTCATTTAAAATTGCACTGCATAAACTAAGCTCATTCCAATATGAAAATATTATGATATCACAACACTCCACGATAAATATGAGGCTGCTTTGTGTTTCTTGGCTAAAGCGTGAAACAGGAAACAGTGCAGATGTACCAGATCACTAAAATGACAAGTTCAGTGCATTATGGTTGAAAGGCATCTAAAGATCTCTTGCCACAACGAAACATACACATAGATAAAGAATGCGCCATGAGGCAACAGATGCTGGGAGGCAGATTCATGACCTCCTAAAATACACGCTCATTAACAACCCTTGTACCTCACACCTTCTTCTCTGATCACCAATTAACCAAGTTACAGCAGGTTTATAGGCATTTAAGCTACAGTTTCTTTCATCCTGTTGGATACATGCTGGATGAAGCTGAGCTAGAATTGCAATATCTAGGTCTGTTAGTGTGACTTAACAAAAAGCAGACTGGTCCAATTTCAGTCAGAATAAACGGATTCTAACTTAAATCTAACTGAAATCGAACATTTAAAGGGGTCATGACATGAGAAATAAAATTTGTCTTGATCTTTTGGCATATTGGCAAAAAGCAAATAGAAATTACAATCATTGCCGCTATCTTGTCTATACTTCAAACAGCTTGTTCGCATCTTTGTACAGACAGAAGGATCCCAGTGTAAGGAACAAGTGGATAGTTTATTTTTACGAAGTGACTATTTACATTAAATGCAAATAGCCTACCTTGTTGGCAAAAGCTATTTACACTGACTCTGCCCACTAGCGTGTGATTGGGTTAGTCAACACAAAAAAAAGACGCCAATTCAGTGGCGTAGATGCTGGTGAGGCTTGTGTTTTTTGACACGATTGACCCGAGTTCGAGGCCGTGTTTAGCCAAACTTTTTTCTCCAATTTCAAATCTCACATCGCATCGCAAAGGCATTTAATTTCAATAAAAATGTTGAAAATAAAGTATCGGGTAGGGTTAGGGTAGGTAGGGAAGGCTTTATATTGTCCCAATATGGTGGCATCCATTTAATTATATATTTAGTTATTATAACGTACTGTTTTATAATGTACTACAGTAATGAGGTGCAGATAATTGGCACTATTTGAAAAAGTTGTATAAATAGAAAAAAACCTCTTGCTATTTTACAAGTGTAAAAATAATCTATTGCTATTTGCACTTAGTGTAAATAGCATATCGTTAAAAAAATACTGCTATTTTCTCTTAATGAATACTGCTATTTTCACTATCGCTATTTACTCTTAGTGTAAATTTTTTATGCCACCCCGAAGGATCATGTCTGAGGAATGATAGGAGCATTTTGTATTGTAAATGAGACATAGGTTCATGTAGAGTTCACAAATAAATATTTGTTGAAAGATGAAGCTGTACTATAATGCTTTGTCTGGAAATTACCATTTTAGTTTGATTATGTTGTCAAAACACACATGCAATAGCGAGGGGGTGTTGATACTGTTTCTTATGCAATGACGTTAGCCAATCATAACAGTGGCCGATTACTGAGAAGCCTTAAAAGACACGCCCCTTAAAAACAGCCCATTTCAGAGAGAGATTCAGAATGATGGTTAAAAATAATCATTTTTCCACATATTTATTTGTTTTTTGTTGTTGTTTTTTTGTACAGAAAAAATTTAAGTAAACCTCAAAGAACATATTAAAATAATACAAAATCCATGTCATGACCACTTTAAAGTGCACGTAAAAGACAACTAATCCAGTTAAGCAAACAGAGTTTATGTATCAGATAATTAAGTTTAGTTTGTCATCAACTGGCCTGGATGTATTAAGATTTACTAGCTGCTGCCGCTTTACATAAAAACACTTACTTAGTCACTGTCACTTACTTAGAGGATTTGTAAAGTACTAGCCAAAAGCTCTATATAAAGTAACCATTGTAGTAATAGTAGTATTATGCATGGCTGGTGAGGTGAAGTCAGTATGGCGGCACCTATTGAATGAATGGGTGGCCTGCACCATGTAAAATAAAACATCTTTATCTTCTTATAAATAATTTAAACTGTCTTAATAAGTGTCTTTATTTAATTTATTATAATTTTTTTTCCATTTATCATGTTTGAGTGTGTGTAAAACATTTTAATCAACCAAAAAATGATCACTTTATGTGCAGCTGATCATGACAGCAAGAGTATCATGGTGATGCATCTAGCCAGTTTGATATTTAACCTGAAAAACTGAATCACAAATTTCATGTAATTCGATATAATCATAAAAACAGAATTCAAATATGATAGTCCAAAGTAACAATCGCGTTCCAGCTGCAAACTCAGAGACTGAGTGAGCTAAATAATGCAACTATGCATCAACAGGACAATGCAGAGTAATGACACTACTAACAGTGACTGATCATTATTGCTCATTTTGACAGAGTTATTGTTGTTATAATCACATAGATCTACACACAAATGTGAGCGTTTAAGTGAAATCCACAATTATACTACAAAAGACACGTAGGTATTTGGGTTTGCAACTTTTTTTTAAATCAGATTTTCAGATTTGTTTTAATCTGTGCCCATTTTATTGGGTTAATTCATCAGCAACTAACGTTATAGCTGCCAACTTAATTCTGCCAACTCCGGCGTTCACAATAAATAACAGGTTAAACCTAGCACGCAACGAAAGAAAGTATAAAACCCAAAAGCAGTTTTTAAAATCAACAGTTTTTGTTATTTCCTTACCTGCACTTATAACGTTGAACTCTTTTTTGGATCAAACCCGCGACGCTTCGCCGTGCTCCCACAGACTCGCAGTGATTTGAATCCGGTTAATCCGCGGGAGAGAGGAGACTCTCAGTCTATAAACTTCACCGGGATCGCTGCTGCCCGCCGGTGTACACACGTGTGTCCCTCGCTGTCTATCTCCGCGCAAAGAACGATTTCCTAAAAACGAGTGAGTGAAATGCGTGCCTGTGTATTTTTAGCCGCGCAGATTCCGGGAAGCCCGTCTCTTGTCTATCATCCGCGGCTCTGTGTGTATTTGGTGAGGAATAACGGGAGGTGAGCGTCGGTTCACAGAAGCGTTATTGTCCGCGAGTGCGACCCGGCGGCCGCTGATGGAAAAGGGCTGGGCTTCAGACATCGCCTAGTCCATACACAAGAGACAAAAACAGCCATGTTTATTCATCTGAACGCTTTCAAAGATTCTGTATCAGCGGTTTGTTTGTTAAAAACAAACATTTGTTTGTTAGCATAACATCTAAACAAAAACGTTTTTGTTTTTCATAATACGAAAAATGTAAACTATTTGTTTGTCCAAAGAAAACATTATTTTGTAACTTGTTTGTTAAAAGAGAGAAGCCTGCATTTGTTTGTGGTTTGTTTGTTTGTCTTCGTTCAGTAAATGTGAGAGTTAAACAAACAAAAACCCTAAAAAACATATGACCATGATTTTCTTTTGAAAGACCTTTGAGAAAAAAAGAATGTATGTATGAATGAATAAATAAATAAATAAATAAGGACTGTAAATAAATCATATATCATATAAATAAATAAATGTATTTTTGTTAATATCTATCTATCTATCTATCTATCTATCTATCTATCTATCTAATTGTTCTTGTTTATTTTACATTCACTTAAACCATAAATCGTTGCTAATTTAGATCTTAACAACACAATGTAAAATGGATGCCTCATTGGGATTCCGCTTTATAGAAGGGGTGATGGGGTCAAAGGTCATATTTGGGCTATCTTTCCAAACAAAGCGTGAAACTGTGGGGAAATGCAAAATAGTGTAAGAAATAAAGATGGCAATATATTTTAAATCAGTTGATTGATTTGGAAATATTATAATTGTTATTTTCTGATTTAATATCGTTTTAAATATTCTACCTTTGGCAGTATTTGTGTGCAGCAGACAGAGAGAGTGTATATGCTCACGGTCACACAGATGGTGGGTGTGTTGAGTAGGTGTTTGTTGGAGTGGGTGTGTCTGTGTGGTGGGAGCTCACAGTGTGCCAAAGAAAGAACACACAAACACATTCACGAAAACACACCCAGTCGCGCCACACCTCTCACCCAGCATCACCGTCATGTGACCAATCCCTCTGCACCTCACAGTAGGCATCATAAAAATACAGCCAATCTCCTGTCATCTCTGCATCTGCCCCATGGGCAGTCTCCTCCACACCTTCAAAGTAAACTGACATCAAGGCCTTACTCTTTTCCACAAACGCACCATGTTTATTTGACCATATCAGAACGGTTTCATTGCTTTGAAAATCACAGTGTAATGGAGTATAACATGAATACGTGGATTGCAGCTGTGGACTCTTTCTGAGTACCTTATCAAAGGTGACAGAGAGACCTGAAGATTTATTTTCTTACACACACACGCGCACGCGCACACACACACACACACACACACACACACACACACACACAAACACACACACCAACACACTCTTTAGAAACCTCCTTAAGATGGAATTTAGTTAAGCAAACCGAACTGTGCTAAATGAAATGGTCAAAAGCACTGTTAAAACGCACAAAGATAACACAAGATTAATTTCTCCTCAGACTTGTAATGCTGCCTACAACCCGAAGAGGCCGCTGTTGTCAAAATATTCATTTTATGATTTTTAAACAGAAGGGTATTCACAAATTCTTTGTCTACATAGACTACATTGGGAAGACTTGGATACTTGCCTCTTTTTACACCAGTGAACATTTAGGGTAGTTACATTAAATTAAGGAAATCTACAGTATATTGTAAATATCTTTATGAAGCACAAAACAGTCAGTAAAGCAGTAAAACTGAAAAAGGTGACACACAGAAATATCAAAATATGTTTACATAATATAAAACTATGTTTTTTAATGTTTACATTAAAAAAATTCTCAGCTACTACAAATATATATATATTTAAATGTTTACATTATGTTTTTATGTTTACATTAAAAAAATTCTCAGCTACTACAAATATATATATATTTTTTGTTTGTTTGAATGTGTAGAAAGTTCTCTGTCTTGAGGAACTGACTGACCTCTGACCTTCTATGAAAGTGTCTATTTATTCCTCTGCAATCCAGTGTTTCTTTACACACCGAAGCCAAAAGAAGTGGAATCTGCAAACACCGCTTCTATTTGATGTAACACCTGAATGTGGAAAACACATGTAACTGAGCCACCTCTGAGCTGACCCTTTGCTAAACCCCGCCTTGAAACATTTCAGACCAATCCTTCCTTGACAAATGCTGTCTGACAAACATTAGATCTTGTCAAATGTGTATGTATTTATTTATTTATTGTCCATACAATGAAAGTCTGTTTGGTCCAACGTTGTCTGGACTCCAGCATTTTAAAAACATATCTTCTTTAGTGTTTTGCAGGTTTGGAATGACATATAGGTATGTAATTGACAATATAATTTGTGTTTTTTGGGTGAACTATCCATTTAATTTTCCATGTTGTGTACATGCAGCTCATTATAACGTTTCCCAGAGCCTCATGACCCTCTGACAAATAACAATGAGTCATATTATCCACAGCAATGTCAATGTAGGCCTATGTGGGAATGATCTGGATGATTCTAAGAATCATCATGGCAAACTATGACAGCAATCAGTGTCATCTCTTCATGTCTTTTCCTCTGCTCATTTGCTCACACTTTGCTCTATGGTAATGCTGGATGTCATACTTTACTCAGCTTCAAATGTCACACAGCCCACCCACAGTCCACGTACTAACCGTCTGATCCATAACAATGCACACAAAACTGGAAAACACTTTTGGATGTTATAGTCTCTAATCTGATTGTCGTCAGAGAGCAGTTTTTATCAGTCTGTCTGGAAACAAAGTTGAGTTTCCTGGAGTAATACTACATGCACTGTTGACGATGAAATAATCGTTTTTTTGAAGATCAAAGTCTGTGAGGTTAGTGACATCAAATCTATATTCAGTTTTGCTTGAGACTGTAATAAAAATACAGTAAAAACAGTAATAATGTAAAACATTATTAAAATCTATAATAATTGTTTTTTATTTAAATATGTTTTAAAATGTAATTTATTCTTGCGATGCAAAGCTACATTTTGAGTATCATTACTCCAGTCTTCAGTCATGATCCTTCAGAAATCATTCTAATATTCTGATTTTAAGATTAATATTATTATCAATGCTGAAAACAGTATTTTTGTAAAAATTCAGGCTTCATCATTTATTTGAAACAATGTTTTTTGTAAAAACGTACTGTCACTTTTGATCAATTTAATGCATCCTTGCTGAATTAAGTATTCATTTCTTCATTAATTCCTTTCAAAAAAGATATAAAAAATCTGACCTCTAACATTTGAATGGTTGAGTATATTTGCATTAGACTATATGCATTTTTTTGTCTATAACATGTTTAAAAGGAGGTTGCATTCTGAAAATGTACCACATATAGTGTGACAACATGCCCCCTGCATAAATTAATAGTTATAAACCGACCCGAAGAAATATGGACTGAAGTAAAAAGTGTAACAACTCACCTATGTTTTATACATTATAAATATATTAATACAATTATTATTATATCAGAAAATGCTGAATATTATGCCTATATACTAGTTCAATATCTTTATTTTCTAATATCTTTATTTAATATTTGATATCGTTGTTTTTTACCAAAAAATTATGCTTACTAGTTACTATAAAACCTCAAATAATTACATTTTTTCTCGCTCAAAGAGCTTTCAGATTCTTCTCGATATTTTGTTTATTTAATTTTTATGGTGGTATTCAAAAACGTCCTCACCTTCCTGGAAGTTTAACACAACTTATTTTTCTGTTGAGGAGCAAAGGCAGACAGCAATCAGGTGTGCGCGAAAGACAAATAGCAACTGTTAAAATCATAACTGTTGTTATTTTGGATGAGCAGAGAACGCGGACCCTCACCTTAATCACGTGACGGTGAAGGTGCGCGGAGGTGGGCGTGTCCTCGCGAGACTCACTGGCGCTCACCTGGGTCACTGTGAACAATCCCAGTGGTCGAGCAGAGCGCTTTGACGGAAGTGGACACGCAGAGTAAAGAGCAAGTATTCATGGCTTCTCCTCTGAAAGCGGGATTCCACAGACTGGAAATCCAGAAAACTACATGGGATGTTCCTGACCGATACACCTCACTCAAGCCCGTTGGCTCTGGAGCCTATGGGACAGTGTGGTAAGGAAAGGGGGCTTAGAGGGCGAAATATTATATGTAGAAATAGAATTACATATGTTAATGGAAATCTATGCTGTACATGCAGGAGGGGGAGGGGTTCTATAAGGTATAGGCAAATTTATTAAGAGAGACTGTAATATAGCCTATATGTTAAGGAGGTTTATAATAAATGGGATTTATATGTTATATGCCAGATTATGGAACTGATTTGGAAAATGCAGTGGCTGAATAAAGCGTATTTATTTTTTACTCTTCACTACTTTAAACAGTGGTAAAGGTGTATTTATTCTATGTATTGAATTTGCTTAATTGTATTGTCCAGTATTACACTTTACTGTTGCTTATGTTTATTATGCACATATTAGCAACATATGATATGCTATATGCATCTATATATCTGAGACTGAGTGAGGCTTGGGTGAAGTAAACAGATGTGAACTCACATACCTGAGGGGCAGGTTTCAGCGTGTTTGCTGATAACACAGAAATTCCCTCAAAATACTGTCACAATCAATAGCTTTCTTCTGTCATGAGCAAAGTCTTTTAGATATATGCCTTTTCTGACAGCTGACAATAAAACGAGGGAAGATTAATGTAATGTAAGGAAGATGCTACATTTGTTTTGGTATTGGAAGTATGTTATATTACGTTTAAACAAATACAATAAGAGAAGATGTTTTTAATATAAAAATGTATTCCGACTCACACATTTGATTCGAACAAGTCATGGCACAAGAACAAATCATTGCCTTGATCTTCTAAGCATGTTATGCAATGTTAAATAGTCCTTTTTCTATCTTTATTGAATTATAAAATAAAGATTTTCAGTTCCCACATACTGTTCTCTGTAATGGGGTAAAGTAGAGCTAAATGCTGTCCAGTATAAGAGTCCTATTGGATGTAATCTTCTCCTAAAATGCTACATTGCAGATAAAAAGGTAATATATTCTTTTTATTATTACTTCAGTATGCATGATCTAATATGTACCTATAAAATGCACATAGTTTATAAGAACATTATACATAATTTATCATATGTGATAACACCAGGAAAAAAATTAAATTAACCAGAAAAAGGGAAGTTTAACTATAAGTTCTGAAAGATTTCTTTATATCTAAATTGTGTGACTCCAGTATAATAATGATAATAAATTAATATATATATTTATATATATATATATATATATATATATATATTATTGTTTAGCTATATGACATACAATAGTAGGACTTGTGTGCCTCTCTCTGTTATCTGTAAAACTAATTTCATGTTAAATGAACTTGCAATGAGATTTCTAACGGTAACTTGTGTGCAGTTCTGCAACTGACCAGAAAACAAAGGAAACGGTGGCCATTAAAAAGCTCTACAGACCATTCCAGTCGCTGATCCATGCTAAACGTGCCTACAGAGAACTCAGGCTGCTCCGTCACATCCAGCATGACAATGTAAGTCTCAAATTCCCAAGAGGAAGACAATAAACCTAGAGTAGACTTTGCATCGAATTTTGAATGTTTCTGTATTATTTACATTGTTACCGTCTTACTGTCTTCTTGACAGACTTATCATTTATTAACTTTAATTTATCATTTAGACCAGAGCTTTATGTATGCATGTCATTTCATAATCTTTATGTCAATTGAAAGAGAATGAAAAGGTTTAATGATGCTATTGTTGTGAAAGCCCCCTTTATCTTCTCAAACCGGTTTCTGTGTTTAGTAAACATTAAACCTGGCCTCACGCCGCTGCTTGTTTAATATGGACTTCAGGTTGAGTAGCAAGAGGATCAAGAATAATTAATGCAATAATTTATCCTCTTTTCAAATCCAAGCCCGGTGAAGTCACTGATATTTCAAATTCATAATTATTTTTAGCAGTGTTGAGTTTTTCAGGGCAAAGTTTGCTTTAATGATTTTTTAAGCAACAGCAAATAAACATATAGCTGCAAGCAGCAAAGAAATATGACTTAAGGGTAAGATATTCCAAAGTTACTTTTGTGCACTTTGGCCAGTGGCACTGTCACCTAATCAGTCTGCTAATATTGACAGTTCTAAACCAAAAGTTCTATGGACTACCATATACTCCCTAAAATATGATAAATGTGCCTATATATGCCATTCTTGCATTTTTGCCATAAACTGAATAATTGTGAAATGAATCATAATAAAATCTGTGCAATGCAGAGACCAACCCTGAATGCAAATATATTTTTCTTGCTGTAGGTGATCTGCCTCCTTAATGTCTTCACCCCTGATTCCACACTGGAGAAATTTGATACTTTGTGAGTTTAAAGATGAAGAGAATGCATTCCTGTGCAGAAATCATACGCTTGTCATGGCAGGCTGAAGGATGCAGAGCATGCATGCATATATGTGTGGAAGTATTTGCATGTGCATCTCAATAAATTAGAATGTCGAGGAAAAGTTCATTTTTTTCAGTAATTCAACTCAAATTGTGAAACTCGTGTATTAAATGAATTAAATGCACACAAACTGAGGCAGTAATTAAAGCAAAAGGAGCCCCTACCAAGTATTGCGTACATATTCCAGAAGGCCAACAACTCACTAAAAATTTTTTTTTATTGGTCTTATGAAGTATTCTAATTTTTTGAGAAAGTGAATTGGTGGGTTTTTGTTAAATGTGAGCCATAATCATCACAATTAAAAGAACCAAAGACTTAAACTACTTCAGTCTGTGTGCATTGAATGTATTTAATACATGAGTTTCACAATTTGAGTTGAATTACTGAAATAAATGAACTTTTCCACGACATTCTAATTTATTGAGATGCATCTGTATGTGCTCTATGCAGAGTTTTTTTTTATTTTTAACCATTTTGTTTATGTAAGTGATTTTTCAATGTTAAGATTTTTTTTTTATCCCATTTTCACTAAACAGACAAGAAAAACACAGTGAAAAATACAAATAGCAACAATATAAAAATGCTCACATATTCTAATTCTTTTGCCCAGCTATATGGTGATGCCATTTGTCGCTCGGGATCTTGGGCACATAATGAAGAGGAAACAGTTAACCAGCAAAGTCATCACATACCTTTTCTATCAATTACTGCAAGGTCTCAAGGTCTGCCTTCATTCTGTTCATTGCAACTTTCATTCTTCTTTTTGATAGATATCATACACCAAGTTCCTTGAATACAACCTATTGATGATATTGATTATCGAATGATATTGCATCTAAATAGTAACTGATCATTTATTTTTCTTAGTATATCCATTCTGCTGGGATCATACATCGGGTATGTACAATAAATCTTATTTAAATACTAGTGTTTGGGGTCTGTAAGATTTTTTTATGTTTATGAAAGAAGTCTGTCATGTTCAAAAACAAGATAAATAATATGATATTTTTAATTATTATTACAATTTAAAATATTTTTTTTGCTATCTGACAATATTTGCAATGCAATTTATTCCTTTGATGCGAAGCTGAATTTTCATCATCATTACTCCAATTTTTTGTGTCACATAATCCTTCCGAAATCATTCTAATATGTTGATATGCTTCTCAAGAAACATTTCAGATTATTATCAATGTGGAAAATGTCATGGTACTGCTATGAGGAACGAGGCGCAAAGAACGCGGAGACACAGGCGAATTCACAAACAATAGTCTTTAATATTCCAACACGGGGTAACACAGGGCAGGCAGGAGACACACTTGTAACTCGACAAGAGAGACCGAGAGCCGATGAGCCAGGGCGACGGGAGGATCCGGAGGACCAAGGCGGAGCCGATGGCTCAGGCTACCGATACGGAGGCAGGGATCTGATAGGCCACGGTGGAGCCGGAGCAACAGAGGACAAAGGTGGAGTCGAAGGGAAGGAGGAGCCTGACAGAGCCAGAGGGACGAGGCGAAGACGGAGGAGTGGAGTCCCGAGGCCGAAAGATGGTGGCTGACAGACCAAGGCGGAGCTGGAGGGAGGAGGGAGCCAGGCGGAGCCAGTGGACTGATGGGCCACGGTGGAAAGGAGGGAACTAGGAGCAATAATGGAGCTGCTGTGTCGACGGGCCGAGGCAGAGTCTGGGGCTTAGAGACTGGAGGCGGAGGCGGAGGCGGAGGCGGAGACAAGGGATTCTCCAGCCAAGGTGACGATGGAGGATGGCAGACCTGCGGAGCTCGCACCATACAGATGGTGGGCTGAGGGCGAGCAGAGGGGCTGCCAAATGACAGGGGTGGAAGAAGCAGGTTCTGGCGGGTATTTGTGGGCCTCCGGGCTTTCAGGGCTGGTGTGTGCTGCACACACACACCAAACTGCGACTCCCAGCAGAGGGAGCGCGACTGACAGGGGAACGGCAGTCTCTCTCTGTGCAGGACATGGAAACTGGAGCCCTCTCTGGGCTGAACTGGGGGACAGGAGCCCTCTCTGGGCTAAACTCAGGACTGGGAGCTCTTTCTGGGCAGAATGTGGAACCTGGAGTGACTGAGGGCTCCAAACAATGTGGGAGGAGAGGGGGCAAGTCAGCATCCACATCCATAGCCTCTCCTTCTAAGTCCAGCAGTCCCAGATCCAAATTCAGCTCACCCTCAGCCATGGTGCAGGGGGCGGAGCTCCTCTCCACGCTCTCACTGTCCATGGCTTTCTCCCTCGTGGCAGGCATTGTAGCCGGCTCTTGCACCTGGTCTGACGTTATCAGCGGCTCCACCGCGATCCTCAGCACTATTGCTCTGTGCGGCGATTGCTCATCGGTCGCGGCAGGCTCAGGCTTGAGCTCCGCATCGTGGGGTGATGGTGGGCTGTGCTCTGGGTCTGGCTGTGCTCTGGATCGGGGATAGACGCTCTCCAGACACTGGATGATAGTCTCCCTCCAGCTCAGTTTGGTGGTGTCTGGGAGGTCTACGGATTGGTAGTAGTTGAACCCGATCCAGAACAGTGAATTCAACGCAGCATTGTCTAACACTGTTAAAACGGCGAGCTGGCTGAACTCATCTGCATACTCCAAGAAGGGTTAGGTCTTTATGGGCAAGGGAGGTAAACTTTGAGGCGAGGGGATCCATGGACAAAACAAGGAAAATAAAAAACACTGTACAAAACACGGTAAACTCCACGAGGTGAGATCTTGCATGGAGCCCCAGAACGAGGGAGATTGACAGTTATTTTGAGTTTCTTCCATTTGCGAATAATCACACAACTGTTGTCGCCTTCTCGACCAAGCTGCTTGGTGGTGGTCTTGTTGCCCATTCCAGCCTTGTGTAGGTCTACAATCTTGTCCCTGACATCCTTGGACAGCTCTTTGGTTTTGGTCATGATTGATTGATTGCTTCTGTGGACAGGTTGTCTTTTATACAGGTAACAAGCTGAGATTAGGAGCACTACCTTTAAGAGAGTGCTCCTAATCTCAGCTCCTTAAGGCTGAAATAACACTACACGACACTCCACGACTTTCCTCAACTAGCGTCAACTTGTTCAGACTGTAAAATGTATGTAATTACATTTATAATTACGCTGTTAACACATCCCTTACACCTTAACTCACCCTTAAACCTACCCATACCACCGAACCTGTCCCTAACCGTACCCGTCATCCCACCTCGATAGCAGCAGAAGTTATTTGCAATACAATATGAGCACAATAAGTACAATTAACTTATTTTTTATGTAAGTACATAGTATTTAAGGCCACTTAACATAAACTGAGACCGGGATCCTTTAATTAATAAAAAGTTCAAACGAACAGCATTTAAACCTTACTGTCTTTACTGTAACTTTTTTATTAATTTAATAACATGATTAAATGCAATGTGTTAATAACGAGATTACTACAAATGCAGGCCATGATGTTTCGTTTTTTTTATTTTAAAGAATGTGAATAAAATGTTAGTTTCATATATTTACTTCACAATATGGCCAATGTCTGATTAATAGCCCTATTGGATTATTTCTGTGCATGTAAAACATTTGATGATATACATGATGAAGTGACAGAGATCACTGATGTCTTGTTTCAGGATCTTAAGCCTAGTAACCTTGCAGTGGATGAAAACTGTGACTTAAAGGTAAATTAGCAAAGTTAAAGTAAATGATGATATAATTAATGACCAGCAAAACAATTTTACAATATTACAAATAATATTATGAACAACTGATCATTTGTTTCACTCTTGAAAACTTTTAGTCATTTTCTATGTGGCCTGCTTTCTGACACTCTTTGTTAGATCCTGGACTTTGGACTGGCGAGACACACTGAAACTGAGATGACGGGTTATGTGGTGACACGCTGGTACAGAGCCCCTGAAGTCATCTTGAACTGGATGCATTATACTCAAACAGGTGACCTTTGACCCAACACATTGTGTACAAGGTGATTTAAAAAGTAAGAGGTTGACCTTATTTTTTTACATTGTGTCTTTTGTGGATGGGTCATATTATGTTCTGTTGTATCTAGTCTTTTGTCACTCAGTTCTGTTCTTTGTTCAGTTGATGTTTGGTCTGCTGGCTGCATCCTGGCTGAGATGTTAACAGGAGAGGTGCTTTTCCCAGGCAGTGACAGTATCCTTTCTCTTTCCTCATTTTTTAAATGTATCTCTCGACCAAAGGAGTGCCTATTCTTTAATGCCACGTTAAGGTATTGACCAGCTGAAGAAGATCCTCAACATGACAGGCACACCAAGCTCAACGCTTGTTCAGAAAATGCAAAGCAAAGATGTAGGCAAATACCATCAGACAACTCTTACTGCTTATTTTAGGAACGTGATTCTTGAGTCTATTTTTCATTATTGTTTTGATGTGTTTGCAGGCACAATCATATGTCCGCTCACTTCCAATACAAAATAAAAAAGCCTTCAAAGAGGTCTTTTCTGGTATGGATCCTAATGGTATGTCCACAACTCCCACAAAATCAATTTCACCCTCAGGCCAGCCAAGATGAGTTTGTTTCTGCGTTGGATAAGATTTAGAAAAATGTAGCATTGCATCATTTGTTTACCAATGATGCTCTGCAGTGAATGGGTGCCGTCAGAATGAGAGTCCAAACAGCTGATAAAAACATAACAATAATCCACACAACACCAATCCATCAGTTAACATCTTGTGAAGCAAAAAGCTTCATGTTTTTAATAAACAAATCCATTATTAAGACATGTTTAACTTCAAACCATTGCTTTAGGCTTAAATGCAAGTGCTCTACCTTTGTTTTCTCCAGTAAAAAAGGATAAATATGTACAGATTAAGCACCGTTTACAAACAAAAACAGTTCAGTCCATTTGAAACACTTTTTTTTCTTTCAAACTGAGCTTTTCACTTAACAAGACATTAACTGATGGATTGGAGTCATATGGATTACTTGTGGATTACTGTGATGTATTCTCATTCTGATGGCACCCATTCACTTGCAGAGGTACATTTTAAGCAAATGTTCATTTCTAGGTGAAATGTTCCCCTGTTGCTCCCTTGGTTCCCCTTTGATTTTCTGTGATATTGCATTGATTTTGAATGAGGAAATGTTACCCTCTAGTGGTAGACTAATACATTAGCAAACAAGGCTTTGTAAAGACGATAATAACGTTTGTCTTGACAAGGTTTCCCATCTGATGCATTCTTTACTGTAATTCACCTTGATTTAATGTGTGTTCTATCTACAGCCATCGACCTGTTGGAAGGCATGCTGGTTTTAGACCCAGAGGTCAGACTTACGGCAAAAAACGGCCTTTTGCATCCATATCTTTCTGAGTTCCATGACCCTGAAAATGAGCCTGTGTCTCCTGCATATGATGATTCCTTTGAGAGTCTGGATCTGGCTGTCAGCGAATGGAAGAGTGAGAGCATATACATAAAAACACACAAAGCTCCATCTTATTTAACATTTGAAATGCCTTCTGTACTCTGCCATTCTGTTGAATCTGCTCTGAAACATTTCTAAATTCTTATGTTGGCATTGACATCATTTATATATTTGTAATGCTATTCTGTCTTTTCATGTCCCACAGGTCTTATCCACATGGAGATCATGACATTTGACCCAGACAACCCCAGAGTGACTGCAACATAATACCTCATATCCACATCGAGAGAACAGCACTCCAAATTAAAGACACCAATGAACTATTGTTTGCTTTTTTTTGGTCAAATGCCATTGGATAGATGTCTTTAAAACGTTGTTATCAAGCACAGTTCAATAGATGTCATCTTTTTTTGTTATCAAACATGAACTAAATAGACATTTTCAATATAAGTGTGTGTACACTCCAAGTGTGTAAACCAGCTTTGACAGAACTTTTAAGAATTCAAGTATTTTAAAATAATAAAGTGAGGAAAGATAAAAGTGTACAAAATATATATATTTTTTTGTGGATGCCTTTGTTCTTAATTATTATATTATATTATATATTGAAGTTTATATTAACTTTTATATTCTTTTATAGCATGTAAGTTAGACGTTAAAATATTTATTCACCGCTAGGGGGCGGTATTTGTTAGTTAAAGTTAGGACCTTTTAGTATCTTAAGTTACCTTAAATCTCCGTTCAAACATGCCAGTCTGCTTTGAAGTGTCCTGCCTGCATCGTTAACGGAATATAGTTTGGATCTGCTGGATGACAGTGTGCCAAAAATCTTTATCTGGTATCTTGTACTGGTTTTTGGTTTGCTCGGTCATTCATCAGATTTTCACTCTGACAAATCAATCATCTGCTTTCGACAGAGGTTGGTCTCTCACAGGACAATTGCTATCAGGTTCATCCACTTAAACAACAGCAGAATTGTCCTTTAGGGAGTATGAGTAATGCCAGCTAAACCCTCATTGAATGGAAGCTTAGTTTGCCCGTTGTAACCTGATATTTTGGCACTACCTGGTCAGGTGTGGTTTTTAGGTCCTATGGGAACGCGTTTGAATAGTGGTTGGGTAGTATTTATCTGTTTATTCAACAAATGTGTAATGTGTAGTGTACATTTAACAGTGTCATTTTTAAGTCTCTGAAGAGTTAGTACGTTTGTTACCCTCATGTTTTACCAAGTGTTCAGCGCCTTTTGTCCTTTCTTGAGGTGAACATCACAATAAGTGTTTTTCCTGACCAACTTCCTGTCCTAACAGTGTAGTCAATATTCAGAACCGTAGTGGATCAATATGAGTTTTTTAATTTTTCAGTTTAAACCTTTATTTTGTTTCCCACAGTCAAGGGTTGGGTATCATTTGAATTTGATCAATTCCGATTCTGCTTTTTGATTCCGAAACTTATCTATCACCATTTTCGATTCTAATGTGGTTAAAAAAGTCAAATATTTAGAAACGTATTTATTTTGTGTCTCTTTTTGCAAAACATTGAATTGCTGCTGAATACCATGAATAAAAATCGTCCGGATACATAAAGACGACTCGATTAAGAGTTGTTTAAACTATAGCTGCACGAATCTGGATAAATTGAGACTTTTTTATGGATGTTGTTGTTCTCTCACAATTCTGAAGAAAAAATATTAGACAACTAAACAAAATCTCATGGAATTTATGAATTGAATGATTTAGTGACTCACTCAAGATTTACTTGTTTCATAAGTGGATAAATCAGTGTTTTTGAGTGAATCTGTTGAATGAATAATTGAAAGAAAAAATTATTTTATTTATTTTATTGCACAGTTTGATGTGAAATGAGCTAATTTATCATTAGATTAAATCATCATTGGTTGCGCGATTTATTTTAATGCTTTTTTCCTCAGTTGGGCAGAACAAACATTCTTATTTGGGTGATATATTCCAAGACCTAGGCAGTAAATATCCACACCGGTGCAGTGACTGACAACTACACATTCACCTCAAAACATTAGATTCATCCACGCTGGAGCCAGATCACAACCCCGCGCACGGGGGATAATTCCACAAGAAACTGCAACTCCAGGTTTTCAAACATAGAGGACGACAAAGAGGTCAAAGTTACGGACTGCAGCTTTAAGTATCTGATTCTGAAATTGGAATTGATTTTCGATTCCCAAACCTACTCAAACATTTACATGGATAACATGTAACATACTTAGGTAAGCTATTAGATAAATGTCCTTGTTTCCCAATGTAAAATTATTTTATGCTTATTCTTCTATTTTCTATTTTATGCTTATACTTTATGCTAATTCATTTTATTAATAATTACTGGCCTTACAGGTTTGTCAAGTACAAAACCAAAAGAGTACTGTTATATTACCATGGTACATTTGTATAAAGTTTTACTTTTTGTTAGTTGTAACTTGTGATCCATCTTAAATGGATGCTAGCTAATTTGTGTTCAATAAGAATATTATCTTTGCTAGTGTGAATTCAAAATATGGGTTAATATGATCAAGAAGAGATGGGGGGGACAACATTGACAGAATGACACAGAATTAATTAACAAAATGACATTTTTAAAAAGAAAACTTTACTACGTAGTTCGGCATGATCTTCTATCATTTCTTAGAAAAAAAATATTTTCACAAATTAATGAAATTTAGGGTTAGGGTTAAGGTTAGGGTTAGGTTAGGGTTAGGATGATGAAATGACATTTATTAATTCAGTCGCAACCTTCATAAAAAGTACCATACAAATATTTTTAAATCCTTTTGAAGGTAATGATTAAGATGTGCACACTCACATTTAATTAGGGTTTAAGTCAAATAAGTTATACTTTTTACACTACATTGCATTTTTAAGTTCATTCAATTTAAACTTTTCTTGAAATTGGTCAAAATAGGTTTTTCCAAACCATCAACCATCCCCCCCCTTCCCTTCTTTATTGTGGACACTATAGCATGTTATTGACCCAAATATCTCTTTAGCAGTGATAATTTAAATTATAATTTTTTGTCGCATTTGTGTATTTCTATATTGTGTAAAAAAAGAAAGCTTGAAGAGAAAACAACTGAAGACAGATGATTTTGTGTAACTCTGATTTATTGGTGTTTCCAAGTGGTACATGGCTCGATGAATACAAAAATGTTGACATAAGAACAGCTCATCAGACCAACATCCAAAATCAGGATAGGAAATAATTGTAGTTTGGTAATAACTGAGATTTGTTTCAGAGTTATCCCTCTCTGAGGGCAGTACAATCTCAAATGAGTAGATTTTGTTACACTATGAGTATGCAGCAGAAGCGTTAACAATGCTGGTTGTAGTGACGCAGTCTGCTGAAAAATAATAATTTTTGTGTGTTTAATACTTGCATGTTGTGACATAGAGCAACAAAAGCTATTCACCCTGAAGAAGTACTTGAGCTTGCTTTGTCTGTCTCATTAGCTCCTTTTTCATTGTGCATTCCCTTAAAGATAAAATTGTATTCTGAATGAGGAGCGATGCCAAGAGAAAAAAACAACAAAGACCAGTGTGAAACAACAGAGTGAGTGTGAAACGCCATTCTGATTTAACACTTTGACATGAAAGTCTCTTTAGGTCATGATGGTTTTTGGGGGCTAAACTCATCAAAAAGGTATGATGCTTTGAAATGTGGTGTGAAAAGGATAGGAGTTGCCCAGGTGGTAGATGATATTTGGAAGCAGGGAACTGGGTGGACATTTTTGGTTTACAAGCGACGCTTCTGGCTCTGCACCACAGAGCGGGAAATTGAGACTTGGCTGCTGCCACCACCACCGCCGCCAATGGACATCCCTGAGCCACCACCGTATCCAAAGCCACTGCTGCTGCCACTGCTGAAGCCACTGCCGCCACCACCGTATCCAGAACCACCGCCGAATCCAGAACCACCGCCGAATCCAGAACCACCGCTGAATCCAGAACCACCACCGTATCCAGAACCACCACCGTATCCGAAGCCGCCGCCGCCGCCGCCACCACCACCTGTGAACCAACAAACAGAGAAATTAGTTTTACTGAACACCAATGCAATTTTAAATTTTAAATTATATGCTTTTTGGTCATGATAGAAAAAGCTAATATGCTTACCACTGCTGCTTGATTCCTGGATGTGGATGGTTGCAGAGCCACCACCAGAAGCAATCCTGACAAATAAAATAAATTTTAATATAAATACAAATTTTAAGAGAAAATTTGCATTTCAAAATGGCAAAGAGACTGACCTGCTCTCCTCTCCTTCCAGAAGTTTCCTGTAGGTGGCAATCTCAATGTCCAAGGCCAATTTGACATTCATAAGCTCCTGGTACTCACGCACCTGGCGCGCCATATCCTGCTTTGCTCTTTGCAGGGCTTCTTCCAGTTCCCTAATGCGGAGCTTGGCATCACCCACTGCCAGTTCTCCCCGCTCCTCAGCCTCAGCGATCTGAGATTCCAGGTTGGCACGCTGAACAGTTCAAATAAGATATTATGATTTAGTTTTTTTTAGAAACACTTTTACACGATTCATGTCCTCTTATTATCCTCAGGGACTCCTTTACATCACGTTATTTCCAACATAACACAAATTTTGCTCATTGAAAGTAAAACATTTTTCTTTGAAAGTACATTACACTAAGGATTTGGTTGACAATCTAGTTCAGGTGTAAAGCTCATCCAAAAGCATCCAATAAATATCAAAATTCTTACTTGTCCCTTGACATTTTCAATTTCATTCTGAATTCTGCTAATCATGCGGGTGAGCTCAGCAATCTCAGACTTGCTGCTGCGAAGGTCATCTCCGTATTTGCCGGCAGATGACTGCATCTCCTCGAACTAGAAGGTGAAAAGAGTAATTGTGATTAGGATCTGTCAGTTGGTTGCTTCAAAATAGTGTTGGTTTGATGCTTGAACATCTTTTCTCACCTTCTGTTTGTACCACGACTCAGCCTCGGCACGGCTGCGGTTGGCGATATCCTCATACTGTGCACGGACCTCAGCAACGATGGAATCCATGTCCAGGCTGCGACTGTTGTCCATTTCCACAATGACTGATGTGTCTTTGATCTGTCCCTGGAGTTCACGCAGCTCCTAAAATGGCAAGGTGAAAGTTTGATATACCCCTAACATTCAAAATGAGCGTCTTATTGTTAATATAGTCTTATTGTTTATATTGTTTCATCAAACTCTCACCTCCTCAAAGATGGCCCTAAGGAAGTTGATTTCATCTTGAAGAGAATCAACCTTGGCCTCAAGCTCAACCTTGTTCATGTAGGCAGCATCAACATCCTATGAAGACATGTACGGAGCTCAATATAGTACGTGGCCTTTACAGATGTACAATGAAAAGAAATGTAAAGTATAACTAGAGAATCAAGATAGCTGCTAAGTGTTTTACCTTCTTGAGTAGGACAAATTCATTCTCCACTGAGGCACGCTTGTTGATTTCATCCTCGTATCTGCAAAGATAAGTTTTCCAATTTAGCACATTGCATGTTGAATTATACCATGCCCACAAAGTGTAATTCATAGACTATAAACCTGCTTTTGCACAGCTACTTACTTGTTCTTGAAGTCCTCTACCAAGTTCTGCATGTTCTTCAGCTCTCCTTCTAGCTTCATCTTCTCATTACCAAGTCCGTCAAACTGTCTGCGCAGGTTGGCGATGTAGGCCTCAAACATGGCGTCGATGTTGGAGCGGGTGGAAGTCTGGTCCTGCAGTAAACTCCATTTTGTCTCAAGTACTTTGTTCTGCTGTTCCAGGAAGCGCACCTGTATTGGAGATAAACCAATAAACGATTAAAAAAATAGTATTTTTTAGGAAAGGATTACATAAAGGATCTTTGATATGCCATTACTCATGCCACAAGATATGTATTTTACAGTAATTATCCAGCACACCTCTTATTGCATATCAGGACTTGCAGTGACACACCTTTGGCACATTTAGAGGAATGTATTAGCATATGTGCCATGCCTTGTTGGCCAGAACAGCTTTTGTGGCGTGACTGTCCTCTGACTATAAACACTCCCCTTTGGAGATAATGAAATGCTAACCTCAAGAGACACCACAACATGTTCAGACTCTCTATGCTCCAATTTATGTTCCCAAATAATATTTCCCTCCTGGCATTAAGGCGAGGCTCCTAGGAGACCTGTGCCAAGCAGCAGGTCTTAACAGAGATGATATGGCACACCTTACCCTCAGGTGCTAACTGTTCCCACCCTCCTGCAGATGTATGCCCTGCAATTAATTTCCTGCAAAATCTCACAATGACTTTAAACTTTCAGGATTCACATAAAAAGAACAAAGCATCAATGACATCAGTAGAGTTATGTGAGCTACATGATTGCTGATCATATCTCTTGCCAGAATCATACAAATGGGCGTAGCACCTAGGTAAGGGGGGTGACATTTACAAGGTGTGGTTACATGTTGAATTCCCCAAAGGTGTCAGAAAATCTAAACAGGAAACTTGTTTTGTTTAGGATAAATTAAAATGATTACTAGGATCTACATAAAGTTACCTTAGGTAACTTTAGGGTAATTTATATGACATGTATTGCATTAAGTAAGAGTTAAAGATGATCCTCATCTGTTACACACACACATCTGCATGGCTGCCATAGGGATAGATAGCGAAATTGATCCATGCCCTTATTTGGATTGGCCTAGTCATTGGATCTCACCTGGCTTGGGTTTCCAAACTCACACTCACTGTCTGAGAACAATTGTATACAAGAAAAAAAACTCAAGCCTGTGCTAAGATATAGACATAGACTGCTTCACTGAAATGTAGTGATGATGCAAAATATGGCATTATGCAATGCCGGCCTGTCTCCTGTGTGTTTACCGTTATACAGAATCTAGCACTAGGTGGATTGCAAGTGACTGGCTGTGAAATATTTGATGAGAAGAACCGAGCTCATATGAAGGCCATTGAAATGTGTGCATGAAAATCCAACAATCAGATGAAAAGTCAAAATATTGGAGGTGCAAAATAAGATTGTTGTGTTGTACAACTGTGTATGCTTGTAAAGAGAAGACTAACCTTGTCAATGAAGGAAGCGAAGCGATTGTTGAGGGTCTTGATCTGCTCTTTCTCCTGGGTGCGGACAACTTGGATGTTGGGGTCAATTTCTAGGTTCAGTGGGGCTAAGAGGCTCTGGTTGTATGTGACAGCTGTGATGGGTGCCATACCACCGGGGAATCCTCCACCACCAAATCCTCCACCACCGAATCCTCCACCACCTCCGAATCCTGCACCACCTCCGAATCCAGAACCACCACCGAATCCTGAACCTCCACCGAATCCAGCACCACTGCTGTAACCTCCTCCGAAACCTCCTCCATAGCTACCGCCACCGCCACCGCCACCGCCACCGCTGCTGTAGCTGTAGCTTCCTCCAGACCCTCCGCCAAAGCCACCGCCTCCACCGCCGCCACCACCACCAGAGCGACGGAATGACACAGAGCTCATCCTGCTGCCCATGGGTGCTGCACTGGCAGACATACTAGAGAAGCTCTTCTTCATTCCTCCGCCAAAGCCGCCGCTCAAGCCTCCACCGCTGATGCTGTAGGAAGTGGTTTTCGTTGAAGACATGGCTGCTGTTGTCTATGAAAGGGTGATGTTCAGAGAGAGAAAGAGGATGAGACAAAAAATTCCAGAGCAGGAGACTCACTAAAAGGAGAGTTATATCCCTCTGAGTGCCTTCTTCAAGGAGTGCAGCAGCTTTTATACCTCTCATGCAACGGGAGGGGCTCACCTGACCACTCCCCTTTCGGCCTCAGGCTCCTGTCCTGCCTTTCGCCCCTGTCCAAGTGATACATACACCCAACTTGCTGGGCTGGTATGGGAGCACTTTAAGCAGAGAAGGCCTGGCCACACCCTGATTTTTATGCACACTCTCTCACGTAAAGTGGAGAAATTAGGAGAGGAACAGGTAGTAGAAAAACAAGGACAAACTACCAGAATTCAACACACCCTCTCTTTTTGCATACACTACAAATCCTTTATATTTTATTAGTGTTCTGTAATCCAATGCACCTTAGTTAAATAACCAGATGGCATTCTATAAATGTAACACACAGCAAATTATACAACTCCATGGAAATGTCATGATTTTGGGAGGTTCAGGGCTCTCTGTTTGCTTTAAGTTCCATGCAGGAGTAATAAATAGGGGAATATTTGATGATGGGCTTACATGTTGAAGCTTGGCGCTCGTCCCGGAAGCCATTGTGACCAGCAGGCTCCTCTTTCCAGTCAAATAATCAAGCTTCTGTTCTCTCACCTCAATGCCTCTGTCACAGACAATACTTCACCACCTTGTTCTATAGTTCCCAGAGGGTTGACGCAGTTGCATGCAAAGTTGATTTTTATGTTACCCCATATTGAAACACATGGCACAGACTTTATAGGGAATGTTAACAGCTTTGTTTGCATTAGCATACTAGATTTTAACTTTAGTTTGGAGAGTTACAGGTGAGTATCAGAGCTCAGAACAGTGAGAACAGTGCATGGTGGCTGCAAGAGCAGTGTGGTTATTTTTGTAGCTGTCTTTAGGTGGCATTATTTGGCAACATGTGCTGCTTTTGTTTTACATGTCAGTATCATGTTCAAACAGTCAGTGTGGTTCTGCAGACTTGAGAAATATACAAGCCTGAAAGATTAATTTAGAAATTGTGTAAGTATCAGATAAAGTGAAGTGTACTGCAGGAAAATAGTCAGTCTGTCAGGTTTATTAACACGAGAATGCTAGCACATAACAGAGACCTCTATAAACATAGCCTCTTGTCACTAAGAGGAGAAGTAGGCATATTTGTCCGTAGAAATTCAGGAGGAGTCACTTTATTAACAAACATAGTTTTACGTGGTATTTGGCCCCCAGTGCATTTTTCTTAAAATGGTACAGCCTATTGTCAATCCATTGATCTGAACAGTGATACTGTCAAGTAGTTGTCAGATGTTGAGGGGGTTTATGTGGAATTTCACCCCAGCATTTTTTTGAATGCATACAATGCAATCTGTCAGAGGTGATACAAGTTATACAATGTGAGAGATTGGATTGTGGGATCAAAGATGTCTTGAAGCAACCCCTATAGAAATCATGTGAATTCAATTTGTATGTGATTAGAGAAAAACACATGAATTAAACATTTTACACAGATGTGCATTTAGCTTGGTCATGTGGACATATGAAAGCATTTATTTAATAACCAAAATTGTTTTGGTTATTCAGTTTAGTTATTTGAAACGGAAAAAAATAATATACAGTAATATATAGCCAGCAGTTATATGTACATATACTGTACATATATGGCATGCTGTATAGCAGTACAGCATTGCATAGGCATGTACAATACATCATATTAACAGTATCCATAATGACCGAAATATCTAATGTGGAGCCAATTGGTGTGATCAATGAATAATATTGTAAGTGTTCAGTAATGCCAATGACTTCATTACTGAAATATAAAAGTATCAACCCCAGTTGAAAAACAGTATGTGTGTTTTTTTTACTTTACTTTTTTTATATGTATCATTCGATATGCCATATATATATATATATATATATATATATATATATATAATAACCTGGTTTTAATCCACATTTCCTGCTGCAGGAAAGAGAAGGGGGGAAGAAAATCATCAACATCGTTTCTATTGATTGAATTGACAGTTGACATTCAATTAGCGGTGAGCTTATTTGGCAGCGTCTACCTTAGTAAGGCCTCAATGAAGTCGGCCCAAACTTATTAGCTGCAACAATTTTTTCCCCACTTGTCTTCATCCCTGCAATAGACATTGTTTTAAACATTTTAAGATAGTTCTCTAAAGAGCAAGTTCTAAATGAGTAGTTACTGTCTTGTGCCACTTTTCATGGTTTGTGCCTTTTGTTTTTACTCAAAATCTGGCTGATATAATACTGTACAGTCCAGCACGCAACAGTCATGAAGAATCATAGAAATGGTACAATGTGGACTCTGTTTAATGCAGGCTTTGTTTGGCATCACCATAGTGCAACAAAGAAAAGTGAATCGTTGGTTGGTTAGTCATACTGTGCTTTGGATTGTCTGGACATGAAAGCTGTAATTTTGTTCTACACATTAGGTGGGGCCCAACATTGCCAATAACGTAATGCTTGAAATTGGTCCAGATTCTGATTTATTTACGCACATATCCACTGGAGCGACTTTTTGTCTTGTACACTGAGTTGTATAACTTACATTGTTGAACTTGTTTCATACTTTTAAATTATAATTTGTCTGTAGTTTATTACACAGATTCCATGTGTTTAGTTTTTGACTGTTCTGCTCTAAATGTATCTCTGTTCTCACAGAATTTAGTTGGCAATGGTAAAAAGAGAAATTTAAGTCAACAAACTTGCAAAATCTTAAACAGGGTCACACTATGAACCCTTAAACAGGGTTATTCACAAAATGAATAACCATTTTTTATTAAGTGCATTTTACAAAAGAATCATTCAAATTGGGCTACAATGAAAAATAGAAGCCACATTTTTCACAGCTTTAATCTATTATAATATCTCCTATATTTTCAGAGTCTTTTATAGTTTATGATGGCATTAAAAGGCCAGAGCAGCTCTTAAACTGAAATCTGAGAGTTGCGTTCTTGCTCAGACATAGTCATATATTTGTCGTGCTGAAACAAGGGATATTTTCTTTTTCATGAAAGCCCACCAATCAGTAATGAGTAAGATGGTCCCACCTTTTCAGACCTCACCCCTTTTTCTTGTCCACACCCAAGCCTTTGAGATTCGTTTCCAAATATGGGTACAGCCATTCACAAGAACATGGCCTTATGAACTAATAACTGTCTTCATGACATAAAATAACATTTACTACTGCGTGGAGTGAAGTTTGTGCATTCAAGTCCTGCATTAAACGGATTGTGCAATTGATTTTCAATTTCCCAGTTTGTATTAAATAATAGGAATTATTTAAGTTTCAAGGTGTGCCTTTGATTATTCACGTGTATTTTAAAAGAATGAATGAATGAAAGGAAGAAGAAGAGTTCCTTCAGCATGTGCTTATTCAAGTTTAAGTGCTCTGAGAAGTGTACAGTACATGAAAAGTGCAGCAAGAAAAAAAAATCTGTCAAAACACGCCAGAGTACAAAACTTTGTGCAAGTACAATTAAACAATTTTGAACAAAGATTAAACCTTCTATCAAAGGATGAGTTATGAAGCATGTCAATGCATTAATGTAACCTTACTATTGTAGACTTTATATTATCATTGGGTAGAGAAACCGTTTAACTGTTATTTGTGCACCTAAAATACAAAAATAATCATATTGATTAATAAAATACATAGTTATATTGTTTGAAGACCGCTTAAAATAGGAATGCACCAATTTTTTTGCGTTTTCTTTTATGTCACAGTTGAGAGTTGATCTATAATGTGACTCATAATAAAGTAACATGAAAAATGAAATCAAATAAATCATTTTTAAATGCTGCTGGTTATCCCAGCATCATAATGTATAGTATGAAAAATGAATATTCAATTTTAGTTTGGCTAAAGATTAAATTCAATTATTAGTGTGTTATTAGTGTTAAAAATATATTGTATACCATATGATACTGATATTGTGTGCAACTAAAGGCACAAAGGAATTTGAAAATAGTAAATTGAAATTTTCTTATTCCTTTATATAAATCAATCTTAAAGTTGAGTTAAAAGTCAGTCTATGAATGATTTAAGTAAACAGTACTTGTCGTTGTGTGTGCAAATTAAGTTGGGCTACATGAGTGTTTTAATATTGAGAATGACTATTTGAAACGTTCAACTTTTACCTGACTGTTATAATTGTTTCTGGCTTTGCCTTCAAGCTTTTAATACCGAAACTCTGCAGAAACATTCAACACTACTTGTCAGCACAGGCTGAAGAATGCTTCAGATGTCTCCAAAAATCCTTACACAGAAAAGGTTCATTATAACACCATTGTTTTACAAATGTAGTTTAATGTGCAATATTTTTTATGTTTTCAAATAAGATAACCAAACTAAGCGTGCCTCTGCGTTAGCATAAGTTTGAATGGATAGGTGTGGCCAGTGGTGGTCAGTAACGAAGTACAACTACTTCGTTACTGTACTTAAGTACATTTTTCAAGTATCTGTACTTTACTGGAGTAGTTTTATTTTGAGTAACTTTTACTTTTACTTCACTACATTCCAAAGCATAAGATCGTACTTTTTACTTCACTACATTTCATAAAACATATCGTTACTCCTTATAACACATCACGTGCTCCGAGACGCAGAAGCGGTGTATGATTCATGAACAAACTGATTCTTTTCAATTAACCTGTTCAATCGGTTCGCAAATCGCAACAAACGATTCATTCACGATTGCAATGATCCGATTGCAGCTGTTCTCGAGTCGAAAACTCACTGATTCAAATGATCCGTTTAGAGCGAGTCTTCTCCAGTGAACTGAACTCACAAGTAAAGAACCGGGAGATCTCGTGAGCGCGCGCTACTGATGCTGTGAAAAGTAAGTTACTAATGTCAAATTTTAGGATTAATTATTGTAACTGAAAATAATATTTAGGTCAAAACTGTCAGTTGTTTGTGAACTAAATCTGCTGTAAAGGGTGATCTATTTAAGCCCACTGAAATGCTTGAATGCAGACAGATCAACATCAGTGTCTCTAACGTTATGTTTTAGGTCAAAAAACAAAACATTAAAATAACACCGATTAAATAAAATAACTCATGCACGTGTAACGGATGTATACTAGTAAGGGCTGTGTGTAAACCTCACTCCCCTGACCTCAAAAAGAGGTGCTCTAGCGACTGACGAAAGAGGCTGTAGCCTTTGGCGTTCCTTGTTAGTGCGCCCGCCTCCCGCGCCGGAGTCCTGGGTTCGCGACCCGCTCGGAGCAAGAACGAGTTAGGATGGTGTGGACCCGGAGGAGATACACACGTTCATATTCCCCGCTGCTGTAACGTTAGCAGTTTTTTTTTAAATGCTATGCATTTAGACCTATGTGACGTCTGTTTTTATATTGTTTATCAACAGTATACATTTTTATATTGTTTAGATCAACTAGCCGAGTAGACAGATATGAATGTTTATTCATAACCATACTGAAAATAAGTAAATATTGTTAGCTGATGCTAACTGTCTAGCTAACAAGCTTGCTGGTGCTAAGTTTAAAAAAAAATTTGATATAAAGTCCAAATATCTTTATTCAGCCACCTAACGTTAGATAGATTCCGTCTGAGGGAAAAAGAAAGGATGTGATGTTCAGAACATAGTAACTACAGTAATTATCAGAGTGGGAAGTGATGCCCTCTGGGGCATTTGGCCAGGGGTGTTTTTACACCACAGACAAGGTTTGAGAAGAAAATATATAATTATATTTTCCTTAAAATGTTCTTCCTAATTTCAGGCCTAATTCTAATGTCATATATAACTGACGTTCTGCAAAACAACAAGTTCTAAAACACTTTTTTCTTACTGGTGAAGATTAGATGGTGAAATCTGTTTTCTCTCAGGTACATGGCAGTGTAAGCTTCACAGTGAACATTACTACATCACTCTCATCAACGTAGTCCATATCAACAAAATATATATCTTGACTCTATAGTGGTTATTTTGGGAAAAACCCAGGTATTTTGGGCAGTATGATTATAAAAATATGTGCTAATATAAAATTAAATAAAGTAGTCTATATAAATTATAAATATAAATATTGCAAAATAAATCTGTCTATCAGTACTTTTTTACTTAAGTACATAAAAAATTTAGTACTTTTGTACTTTCACTCGAGTAAAATTGAAAAAGCAGTACTTTTACTTTTACTGGAGTAATATTTTATTATACGTATCTGTACTTTTACTCAAGTACTTGATCTGTGTACTTTGTCCACCACTGGGTGTGGCTATGAGTGCTGCTCATCTTTGGACTGAAGGAGCTCCTCATACAACTAGTTTGAAAAGAGTGTTCCCATAGGAGTGCCTTTAATTATTCGGATGATAACTGAAACATGTTTTGTCATAGAGTCTCCAGGCTGAGTCAAAGGGCTGGGCCAACAAGCTCTGGGAAAAGGTGTGACTGAGGCCCCTGTTCTTTCATAAACCCGACTTAACATGGACCAGCCAGGTGTGGTGATGGGCGTCAACAATATATGAGAGTGCACATGGGAATTGGTGTGAAATGATTTGTCAAAGTCTAGAATTGCTCGGGGTTCACTCTGTGCTGTTAAATTATATTCATGACTTTTGCGTTTCAAAAGTCTACAGCTACACATGCAGGAAGCTCCAATTCAACTTCAACTTACACTTTCACATGCCTACAAGCAAGGGCCGGCCCTGGCCAATTGGCTGCCCTAGGCAAGATCTTACCCGGTGCCCCTTGCCTCACATTATTGAATATTAACTAACTTGAACTAACAATGAACAATACATTTGTAACAGCATTTATTATTTTTGTTAGTGTTAGTCATTGACAATTAACCTTATTTTAAATAGTTTCAAGTGAAACCATAAAAATATAAATGCTGCCTAAGTCACTTTATAAATTAAACACAATTAAAAATCAATAATAATGACATCTGCTATTCTTATAAAACTGTATTAGCATACAGTAGGCTACTGTTTAATCTTCTAAATACATTTGAAAAGTGTTGTATTTCCAGTAGATGCAGCAATGTTCTACTTTCTAATGTTTTCACCATGAATTATAGCCTGTCGAGAAACGTACATCTTTAAAGTGAATTTTACATTAATGTTACTTGTTTAATAAGTCCAGTTATAGTCCTATACAAACATTACTAAATTTGCCAACTCAAATAAAAAATACAACAAATCCCCAAAAACTACACAAGTGTAGCGTAAAAATATGATTAAAACGTGTTGTCATGTTACACAAAAAATTACACTTCTGTTACAAAATCTCGGATCTCTGGAACTCCCAAAGATTATTATTATCTTATTTTAATCTTTTAGACTATAGGCTTTCTAGACTAGGCTAACATAGTTTGTTCACAACCCTTAAATGCACATCTACCTCATGTCTTTAGCGAACCGGGAGATCATTCACTACCTTCTCCCTCCTTCATTTTTTTAAGTTAGGCATCAACTTTCTTAGTTGGCTATTCCTCAATATATGCATTACAAACAATATAACTAGAATTTCTGTTTTCTGATTAAAAAAAAAGTTTTTGTATTCAATTTCTTTTTTTTTTTTTTTATGCGCTAGAGACACAAGGTATGTTAATGTGTAAATATATTTTCCTGTTAGCTGTATTCCTACATATCTGATGACTTATCCCTTGAGAAAGCACTGTTTGATACACAATGACGACATGTTTCACTCAAAATGACCACAGGCATAAAACAAAATTTATTAGAATAATATTATTTTCACAATTTGATTTATTGCTGAATATCATCAGCAAAAATTGAACTGGTTTGAATGGCTTACTGCAGAGCAATTACCGTATGCACTGAAATATAAATGTCACAGTTATTTGATGGTGGATGTGATGAATAAGCAGCCAGTGATCAAAATATTGATTTTGAAGTTATTGAAAACGATCGTTTTGAGAATATGGTAGAGATCGCGAATATGAGCCAGTGGAAGTGCGCTCTGATGATGGCAGCGATGGTAAAACATCACATTCACCTCCACCCGCGCACCAGAGGGCTTCGGTCTTCTGGACACAGTGATCATTTATAAGTGAAAATCTTTTACAATCAGGTAACTGATGAATGTGGAAGTGCGGCTGTGCGGGGGAAGATCATGCGTCGAACTGAGGAGAGCAATAAAATTGTTGTTTTTATGGGACGATCTCTTTTTGTGTAACATTTTAAATTCGTAGTATTGAAGTAGAATTGGGAATAAATAAAATAAAATCTTCATTCATTTTGTCGCCCCTAGCATTTGCCTATTCCGCCTATGCCCAGTGCCGGCCCTGCCTACAAGGCATTTGAGATATCTGTGTTTAAATAGAAATACAAAACATTCTGTTTTGAAGTGTACATTTTACTTTGGTGTTTTATATATAGTTTCGTTCTATTTGTGAACTCCAGTTTCAAGTTGCTCTCAATTGCTACCTGTATATTTGGACAGATCTTGCATACTGTTGTTAATACCATGCATTTAGCATAAACTTTGGCTTCAGAAAGATTATATTTTGGGTGTGCAATGTATGCTTGGTTTAGTGTACTGACAGATCTGCTACTACTATACAAATAATTGGTACAATTTAACAGTATTTATTGACCAATGCAAAGGAACAATGAAGACATACTGTAGGCATGTCAACAAAAGCAGTGGAAAAATATACTACTCTTAAGCATATCATGGAAACCTGTCAGGAGTTATTTGATGAAGGACACAAATCTTTCTCTCCCTTCACTCATCTGGACTCCTACATTGTCTATGGTGTGATATAAACTCCTGTTCATGGTCTTAGAAACAGCAGCTCTGAACACACCAACTCAGGTGGGATTCGAACCCACAACCTCTGAATACAAGAATCAGTGTTCTTACAGCCTGAGCTAACTTGACTTAACAAGGTCTTGGTGTGGGGTTTCTCAGTAGATAAATATGAATCATCCTGTGTCCTTAGAAAATGTGGCCTGAAACTGAAAACTTTTTTTATATATAAATGGTGCTGTGTTATTATACTTTTATTTTAATGTGGGTTAGTTTATAAACATTTATTTTGTGTTATCATTAACTAATACAAAAGCTTTTCTGTTCAATTAAATTAAGCTGAAACAATTAAACATATAATATATTATTATTATATAAATATTAGATTAAATATTATAAATATTAAAATTAAAAACTTAATAATGTACAAGTATTAGATGGAAAAACTTAAATTAGAAATGCTGCTTTGACAACTAACTGAAATAAGTTTAAGTTGAAGCCCTAAATTTAAATACTGGAAAGTTAAAATATAACATTTCAAATATGAATAAAAACTATAACATACAGTACTATAAATAACACTGATTATAAGAATCATTTTTATGAATGCATGTGTATGTTTATTATTTTTATATTTTTCTGCATACTACAGCTGGTCTTCATTACTGTATATTCAACTAAACAAAAAAAATAAAAGACCACTGCAACACATATGAAGCATGGCATCAAAGATAACTCTTGTTATCTTGACACGGATCATAACTCGCCTTTGATAATTACAATAAACACTTTTTTTAGGGGCAAGGTCCCAACAATGCCTTTTACCTCTTGAGACCAGATCGAACTGGCATGAGCCAGCTTGTAGTGAAAAATGCTAGACTAACAAGGGAGGTCTCTTTTCACTTTTCTGAATCATACATTTGGCCAGAGCACCACACGACTCACAAAACATCCACAGTGAGAGTGTCAATTAACTCACAGTTGAGACTTGCCCTCCCCGAGTCAATTAATTGTTTGTTTTATGATCTATTTTGACTGTAAATCTATTGTTGCTTCTAGCTATTGGTGTACGAAGTGTCACTGACATCACCACATAATTCACCACATAATTCACAAAGTGTAAGTACATGCATACAATTGCTGTTAAATTAAACAGCAATGTTTAGTCAAGCTAGCTATATAATTTATTAGGTTAATGAGTTGGCTAGTTTTATGTTTTAGGTATCATGTACAAACAGAGAGTAATTTCTACTGTATTCATCTCCTAAATTAATATTTATTAATTTATTAATCTTGTCAATTGCTGAGACAGAATGCAGCACACCCACAACCCGTAACAGTACAAGCAGTTTGGAAAAGTGACAGATGGATGAATGAATGGCATCTTGTTCATTTTCAGTTCACTGTTAATGCATGAAGTGACATCGATAGTAACTTCACTGTAAAATATCTAAATGTTTTTCTGTATATGAAGTGTTCAGATGCAAAAGCCTCTTAAATTTCTTCTAAAACTAGCAAATGTTCAGTTATTTCACTTTAGTGGCAATGGAAATAAACCTATTCATTGCCGTTAAAGTGAAATTACTGAACCTACTGTTACGGAAGGAACAGAGGAAATGTACGAATCCATCGGCAGAGCTTTATTCAGAGACATGGTCGTAAAACGGCAAGGTCTGACAATGGCAAACAGGTAAATTGAGGGCAAGGCAATATAATGATCCAAAATGGGTGTGGCTGATCGAAGGCTTACAATATCCAGAGGGCCTAACAAAAGAGGTAATCCGTAAACACTAGCAATAGTCCGGGCTCGGGCAAAGAGTATTCAAAACAGGGCCAGGCACACAGGGGATCCAAATCACAGACTTAGAATAAAAAACACGGGAAAAAACAGGCAAGACTACAACTTTTCCTAGACTAAGAAAACTTTAAGACAGGCTCTGTGACGTAGCTAACAGCTCTCACAGTGACAGATGCTAAACAATACTCCGCAGTGAGAAAGAGGAGGTCCATGGCTTATGTAGCATGTCTGATTGGATTCATCTGTGTGTGTGTGTGTGTGTGTGTGCTCAGTGCATTCAGCTGTGTATATGTAATCAGTGCAACGGATGATGGGAACTGTAGTGCAACAGTTAGTGTGGTGTAGTGCAACAGTTAGTGTGGTGCAAGAGTCCATAGTAGTGAGCGGGTGACCGCTGGTGGTGAGCGAACTAATGTGCACGGACAGGATTTGTGACACCTAAACACAGGAGCCTTATACAAAAATGCTTTTACAAAGGCTTTTGCATATGAACTCTTCATATACAATTTTTAGTATTAAAAAAAATAGTTTATGTAGAAATTAACATTTAACAAACTCTGATTTGCTAGATATAAACTCAGAATACAATTGCAAGAAAAAAGTCAGAATTCTGAGTTTATATCTCACGATTCTGAGAAAAATTTCACAATTACCTTTATTTTTGTATTTTGCGTCAGAAATGGGCTTCCGTTGTAAATTATGCATTGTTAGTGCATTTGAGCTATTGTTTTAATTAATTCTGACAAATATAACTTGATTGTAAAGTATTACAGTTTAGTTTGAGTTTCACAGCAGCAGAGTGTCGTAAAACTGCTGTCTTTCTCACATTCGACTGTGAAACCCTTTCTATCCTTCAGCACTTTTAGCACTCATAGGACATAGTAATGACTTGATTCGGATGGCATGTTGGACACACCTCTACAACTAGGGCGTTTGAGAGCATTTTCTGTCAGTGCGCTTGTGTGAACATGTTGCCTTTTTATTGTTAGTAAGAGAATCTACTAGAATATTTAGTTCACAAAAAGAGCTTTAGTTTATAAAAACTAGGAATAATGTTGATGTAGTTAATGCTACAAAAGACCGTCTTGTGGATCTTGTTATGTCTCAACAGATCATTCTTGATGATTCTCTAGTTCACTATGTCTGTGCTAACATAGACTCTTAAAAATAAAAGTACTTGCGTCTTTGGTTCCATGAAGAATGTGGGATAGTGGTAAACAAACTTTAACTGTTCACTAAATGGTTCTTTAAGAAACCCAGAATAGTTTTTCTATGCCATCACTACAAAACCTTTTTGGGACCTTTTATTAAAGAGTGTTATTTGAGTTGTTCACTGGCACTAGTCACTCATTGAACAATATGTATTGTGGAAAGTGCTGTACAAATTAAATAGCCAATTACATTGAACCAATTACAATATATTATATTGTGGATGGGCTTGAAACTTGTTTTGAACGAGCAGTGCTTCTCAGTAGGTGTGGTCGGGATAATCTGTGACAATGTTATAATTCTTCATAATTAGTTCCTTTGGGTACGACTGAGAATGGACATCTGAGCCCCTGGAATCCCTTGAGTCATATTGACCCCAGTGGCCCGTATCTGTTCTGTGCTGTTTTCAGAAAGCATTCAAAACTGTAACTCTCAATGGTCTTGACAAGCAATTTTTTTCCTACGGAGAGAAAAAAGTGACAGTCAGATCTCTAAAAGGCATGTCCAAACTCTTTAAAATACCACACACACTGCAGCAAAACACTACAGAAATTAAGATAACATCTTGTATATTTTTTGTGTATCTCACATATATCATATCACGTTGTAAAAGTCTCTATGTTCAGTAAAAACAAATATGGGTTGGGACTTGGGAGTGAAATAGTTTCATCTTCTGGTTATGAGCTTGGTGTGCATGACTGAACCTGTGCAACAGCTGGGTTGTAATATAAATGCTGTACTTTTCCCACATGCATCTGTGATGCAGTGACATGAGCACTGATGCTTGCTGACTTGACTTAGCAGTTTCACAGCTTAACTTTTCAGTACATGAGTGTGCAAGTGAGAAAGCAACATGATGATGATCTCATTGGTAAAACCATGTAAAAAGTGGTTTACAGAACATGTACATTTTCATGCATTTGTGTAGATACGGATATGTACATTATTATCTACAGCATCCAAAACACCAGCATTTGACATATGAACAAATGTACAAATGTTTACTTTTTCAGTTCATATAATGATATATGTTTATATATGTTTATATATATATATATATATATATTGAAATCAGAGTATCTGATTTGATCTGATTGTTGCTGAAAACAATTAAAAGAAATTGCTAGTAAATTTTACAAACGATTGCAAAGAAACAATTAACACATTAAATGAAATAGGAGATTTTGAAGTATAAATATTTTCTTGTAAAATATCAGCAATAATCTTTGTTTAAATTTACACCCTTAAGTTGTATACAATGTATATCAGATTCTATTGCATGTACTGTATGGGTTTATGTTTTTATCACTTTTAAAGTTTGAAATGTTCAAATAAATACAAATTCTGTTATCATTTGTTCATTGCTTAACCGTATAATTCATATTTTGTTTGCTATAAAGATCAACAGCCAAAAAAGTCAAATGCACAATAAAATTGTAACTGGTTGAGATGCTGTTAATATTCATATTGTTTCAGTGTATATGCAAAAAAGTATTCTCTTTGCTTCGTACAATTACGGTTAAACCCCTGATGTCACATGGACTATTTTACCGATGTCCTTGCCATGTTTCTGCACGTTGATCATGTAAGGACCCTTGCTGTATGGAGGGTCAGAGAGCTCTCAGATTTCATCAAAAATATCTTAATTTGTGTTTTGAAGATGAACAATGGTCTTATGGGTTCAGAATGACATGAGGGTGAGACATTTTTAGGTGAACTAACCCTTTAACTTATGCTTTTGGTTAATGTTATAATCACCTCAGTAACTGCCACAGTCCACAATCAGTCATGCAAAGCTAAGCTAAATCGTTTGTTTTCTAATTTCTGTTGAAACTTTCTGGGTGTTTGAACCATGAAGACTTCACAGGAAGATAAATGATTTTTGCTGGAACAATAGGCCATCTGTAGCTCTTGTTTGTTCTCGAACCTATCTGTGAAATCTGTAGATGGTGTGCAGAAAAAGTGTTATTTTCAGTGTTGGAGGAGGGGGAAATATCTCTTGACGTGTCGAGAGAATTTTGCCTTAATGCAAATGCTTATTCCGGTGAATTTGCTGGATGTAATACACGAAGATTCTAGAAATGAATTAGCATTTATTCAAAGTGATTTATAGGTAGGTCGTAACTAGTCAGTGAATAGAAGTGACTGTATTTGGGATTGAGAAAGGTGTGTCAGCATTTGTCCCACACCAAAAAGGGTTTTAAAGGCACTAGTCTAATGTGTTTATATAACAATGATGGGTTGTCACCATATTGAAAGTAAATACAACATGCTTTAAACAGACAGAGGAGTTAAAAGGTTAATATTTAAGAATGTGGTTTGTGATTAGGGTTATTAATATATAAAGCCATATTCTGATTTGTTTGTTTTACATGATGATGTGATTTATGGGTGGTAGCGGTGCAACGGATCACAAAACTCATGGTTCGGATTATAATACGGATTTTGAGTCACGGATCGGATCAGCAAAAAACAAACATACAAAAAAAAGTTTGTTTTTTATTAATTACTGAAAGCTTACTTTAATTAAGTACGTAGAGGCAGGCAGGTACACTTGAAGGAAGCAACACTACACAAACCAAACGGTATATGACATGAAAGTACTCCGAGAGCAATTAGAGAGCAGAAAGCACCGTACGCTTTTGAATCGCAAACACTGAGACACTGCGGATTGTTTACTGCTTAATACAATTATTTTCAAGAATATTTTCTTGATTTGTGTTATCATTCCATTTCCAGTGGCACATAATATGAAGTTTAAATAAATTATATTTATAGTTCAATTTTATAGTATGGAATTTTGCCACACCACTTTTGGAGTAGTGATGAGCCCCCCCCCCCCCCCCCCCCCCCCCCCCCTTATGGCACCCCTGGGTGCAATAACCGTTTTAATGTGAATTTAGGGAGCTCTTTGAAGTTTGAAATAGCAACTTCCAAATAATCGTCATTAACTTGAAATCATTTTGCAAAACAAAAATTGCCTAAGGGATGAATAGTTCTGGAATATGAAAATACCTGTTACTTCTGATCACATTACAAAAAAAGAACCTCGATGTTCTTTCAAAATGTTTTTGTCTTGTTTTCCAGTGAAAATGTCTAAAGATTCTTTCATCAAGATTTAACAGAAAAGCAAAACTGCATGATATATGAAGTCTTATTTTCTGTGAAATTAATCAAAATTATGTTTTTGATTAAGAACAATTATCTTCCAGTTGACTCAGGAAAAAAATACTTATTTCAATAGGATTGTTTTTATTTTAAGCATCAAGCATGTACTGTAGCTTTCTTCATTTAAATTTATTTTTATTTTTGCAATGCATGCAACATTTGATGCCATTTAAGAGTTTATGAATTTGAGAATTTTTGTTATGATTTAAGACTTTTAAAGACTTATGGAAATACTAGGGCCCTATTAAATCCGTGTTATTTTTTCCCAAATTCCGTTTTTTATTTTTTTCTTAATTCATTTTTTTTCCCGTTTTAATTTTTCTGGACTCCTTTTTAATGATCGATTTAAAATTGTATTAATCAAAAATTATGTTTAATTAATTAAAATCACGAAACTTATATACAATTTAACATTAACCTATTAAAAGTGTAACAAAAATTACATGTTTAGGCCATGTTAAATGTTGAATTTTTTTCTCACCTTATGTTTTATTGTTACCAAATTCTGTGTTTTAGCATGTCTAATTATTTGAATGCATACCATTTTTTATTTATTCTTACAGTAGCCTTATGAAATGTTTTTTTCCCCCTCAGAAATTCTGTGTTGTGTATATACATTTTACTGCTTATCAGATGAAGGCATAACACATTGATTTAATGTAGATTTTAATTAATGAAAATTAAACAAACATTTCTGGCAAATAAAGGGGATTTACTATTAAAATTAAAATAGTGTGTTATTATTTCTTTAAAAATACGATTGTATTATTTTTCAACGGTAGTAGTAAGTAGTAGTTGTAGTAGTACATGTACATTCTACTGAATAATAGTAATATAGCATATTTCTGGCACAATGTCTTTAATAAGTTAAACCAGACTTTTATTTTGACGGGTTGCTGTGAATGCCTTTAATTGTTCTGTGTGTATATGATATGACGCTAGTTTTACTCAAATGGTCAAACGCTCGTGAAGTGATTCTCAGAACAGTTATTGAGATATCGTTAATATATTTATTTATGTCCTCGTTGAGACTGCAGACTAGCGCCACGCGCGTTAGTAAACATTAGTAAACAAAACCAGTAGAAAACCTGCAACAGTGTCTATAATATGCATAAGACATAACATGAAAAGTGCTTAAAATTAAATTAAGTTGTTAAAAATATTTTTTACATCTCAAATAAAGTATTAATTCATTCATAAAGGAAGTCGTGGCCTAATGGTTAGAGAGTCTGACTCGTAATCCAGAGGTTGTAAGTTCAAGTCTCGGGCGTAGGTGGGGGAGTGAATGCTCAATACCACGACTGAGGTGCCCTTGAGCAAGGCACTGCTCCCTGGGCGCCGCAGCATCAATAACTGGCCACTGCCCTGGGAGTGTGTTCACAATGTGCATTTTGGATGGGTTAATTGCAGAGCACAAAAATCAGAGTATGGGTCCCCATACTTGGCTGTGTGTCACGTCACTTTCTACGTTATATGTCACTTTTTGTCTGTGTGTATCTGAGCTGTTTTTACACAATCACGGAGTCATCTGGCCTGTGTGTGCATATGGTGCAGCAACAGAAAATGTGAAAATGGTTTGAAGGTGTGAACAGATGACTCTTTGAAGATGGATGGAATAAAGAAGCACCACACCCAGCCTTAGTAAGCAGTGCAAAACAACAAAACTTAATACAGTAGAGCAGTGAAGCATCACACTAGCCATCCCAAGGTCATAAATCAGTGCACCAGTGTTACTGACACTATGAAACTGTGAGGCCCAGAGGACATAAGCCTGTGTGACATAACCTGCCTGACAAGAATCAGGTCTGCTGATTTTCTCTCTCACACTTTTCTACAGCTTTGCATGATATCTGTATGCATAATTTTGCATTGCTTTTAAAGGTAAATGCACTCAATGCATTTGAATTAGGTGTTTCCATTTAGAACTCACTATAATTAAATCAATTGGAAATTTCACATTGAAACAGTCCCACTACTGCTGTCATATAGCTGTAATTCATGGATCACAATGCAAGCGAATATTAAAAATCCCCAGCATGTAATACTTGTTGCAAGATTGGCTGTTTTCCTAAATTTGTGTATTTCGAATGTTTTGGTTCAAACTTGGATGTAGGCCATTGAAGCAGAGTTCAAATCGAGCCATTCAGTGGTTTAATCCTTTAAAACTGAATTCCTGTACTCACTGCGTTCCCCTCCCATCCTTTGCTCTCCTCCTTCTTTTCTCCACCAAATAACTCATGCCCTGCCACATCCCAACCCTCTGGCTCTCTGTTCCTGTGCCAAGATATGTTAGCAATCAATCTGTGGCAGATTTGATCTGAAATTAATGCTTTATTTGAATTAATCCCCCTGTGGAATATAGGTTAACTAATTATAATTACATGAATGCATTTTGCAGATGCTGTCAACCGAAGACACATAAATTCATTCAGGGTATACATTTACATCAATGTGTTCCCTGAGAAGTGAACCTATACTATCAGTTTATCAGACTGTGAGGATCTTTAGACATACTATGATCTTTTTGTTTAGTGGACGGTCACTTCCTTTGTCTGTTCTGCTGGTTTTAATGTTTATGTGCTCAAATTAAATTCTGTTATGAGTGGTTCTTGCTATTAAGGCTATTACTGTTGTTCATAATGCATTCAAAATTACTCAAAATTAGTGTTACACTTCAGTATGCAACTCATCTAACAACATTTGTGGATAATAATAAGACTTCATTTAGCGCTATTACGGTTATTTTAAGTGATCTTACTTACACTGAATATTTGTATTTTTGCTTGACAGATGATTAAATGCTTGAAACACATCATAAACGAGTAAACACCCTTACATTGTTGCACATAATCTTGCACAGGCAAGCATAGCTCATATTTTCCTTCGTATATACAGGTGCTGGTCATATAATTAGAATATCATCAAAAAGTTGATTTATTTCACTAATTCCATTCAAAAAGTGAAACTTGTATAATGTATATATTCATTCCACACAGACTGATATATTTCAAGTGTTTTTTTCTTTTCATTTTGATGATTATAACTGACAACTAATGAAAACCCCAAATTCAGTATCTCAGAAAATTAGAATATTGTGAAAAGGTTCAATATTGAAGACACCTGGCGCCACACTCTAATCAGCTAATTAACTCAAAACACCTGCAAAGGCCTTTAAATGGTCTCTCAGTCTAGTTCTGTAGGCTACACAATCATGGGGAAGACTGCTGACTTGACAGTTGTCCAAAAGACGACCATTGACACCTTGCACAAGAAGGGCAAGACACAAAAGGTCATTGCAAAAGAGGCTGGCTGTTCACAGAGCTCTGTGTCCAAGCACATTAATAGAGAGGCGAAGGGAAGGAAAAGATGTGGTAGAAAAAAGTGTACAAGCAATAGGGATAACCGCACCCTGGAGAGGATTGTGAAACAAAACCCATTCAAAAATGTGGGGGAGATTCACAAAGAGTGGACTGCAGCTGGAGTCAGTGCTTCAAGAACCACTACGCACAGACGTATGTAAGACATGGGTTTCAGCTGTCGCATTCCTTGTGTCAAGCCACTTGTGAACAACAGACAGCGTCAGAAGCGTCTTGCCTGGGCTAAAGACACAAAGGACTGGACTGCTGCTGAGTGGTCCAAAGTTATGTTCTCTGATGAAAGTAAATTTTGCATTTCCTTTAGAAATCAGGGTCCCAGAGTCTGGAGGAAGAGAGGAGAGGAACAGAATCCACGTTGCTTGAGGTCCAGTGTAAAGTTTCCACAGTCAGTGATGGTTTGGGGTGCCATGTCATCTGCTGGTGTTGGTCCACTGTGTTTTCTGAGGTCCAAGGTCAACATAGCCATATACCAGGAAGTTTTAGAGCACTTCATGCTTCCTGCTGCTGAACTTTATGGAGATGCAGATTTCATTTTCCAACAGGACTTGGCACCTGCACACAGTGCCAAAGCTACCAGTACCTGGTTTAAGGACCATGGTATCCCTGTTCTTAATTGGCCAGCAAACTCGCCTGACCTTAACCCCATAGAAAATCTATGGGGTATTGTGAAGAGGAAGATGCGATATGCCAGACCCAACAATGCAGAAGAGCTGAAGGCCACTATCAGAGCAACCTGGGCTCTCATAACACCTGAGCAGTGCCACAGACTGATCGACTCTATGCCACGCCGCATTGCTGCAGTAATTCAGGCAAAAAGAGCCCCAACTAAGTATTGAGTGCTGTACATGCTCATACTTTTCATGTTCATACTTTTCAGTTGGCCAAGATTTCTAAAAATCCTTTCTTTGTATTGGTCTTAAGTAATATTCTAATTTTCTGAGATACTGAATTTGGGGTTTTTATTAGTTAGTCAGTTATAATCATCAAAATTAAAATAAATAAACAATTGAAATATATCAGTCTGTGTGGAATGAATGTATACATTATACAAGTTTCACTTTTTCAATGGAATTAGTGAAATAAATCAACTTTTTGATGATATTCTAATTATATGACCAGCACCTGTATATTGATATCCACCTTATGCCGAGTTCACACTGCATGATTTTCAAAGTCGTTGGATCACTGTTGTTTTCACACTGCACGGACAATCTGGGGTAGCAGTCAGTTGCTGCGGAGTTCACATTGCATGATGCATCAGCAACAGGAGGTAACACACTGCATGACTTTACAATAGGAAGAATGGCCAAACTACGTTAACTCCTCCTCGAACTTCCCGCTGCCCTGTATCTTGCTATCTCATTGGCTGTAGGTCATCGCCGATGAATGTTTCAGTCAGAACTCACTTCACATAGCAGGATTTTTTTTCGCAGATTCTCTCAGGTCGCGACTTTGATAATTCACACTTCGTGATTGTCACTCGAGCGAACGAGCACCGATTTGTCTCCGATATCGGACATTTGTCGGTGATTTCGCAAAACTTGCGGCGAGTGAAAATAGGGGCTAAAATCGTGCACCGTCGCTATGAATTCTGGGCCCTGCAATCACAAAATGCCCTATGCACCCTATCACCCTTTACCCCTTACTAGCGATGCCCCTGAATTTGAACTCTGCATTAATTCTGATGTAAGAGCATGCACGGTCATGTGTGCCTTGAATGTGATTTCCATTGTCATTGGCAAAACATTTAAACTACTTTTCTTACATTGTCACAAACATTGTAAATTAAAACTTACCATTGACATAAACAGTCTACTGCCTTTTCTTTTGCATTTAAATCTTTATTACTAGCACATCTGTGGTTAATAAATAATCTTCCACGAGTGCCATCTGTGGTGTTTTATCTATGTGTTGTTGTTTTGCTGTAGAAAACTAGGACCAAAACTATATCCGAGGTCTAAGGGGTTGCTAAAAGATGAGATCTGATGGAAAACTAATAAAAAAGTTGAACTTAAAAATATTCCAATCTGCTGTGAGAAAATGTATATTGCACAAGTTGCCTACTATATAAAAACAATCATAACATTAAAAACTACATCAGTTGTACAACTTTACTAGACACTTACAATAGTCAATGTTTCAATGGCTGCAACAGATGCATTAAGTGCGAATAATCTATGACATGATCTGTGCAAATATAGCAGCCTTAGATTTTGATTTAACACCGTTGCCACTAACGTTTGTTATTCTGATGCTGGTGCCAGCAATGCGACTACAATAGAGCTGTCAAGGTTTTGGCACTACTGAGACATATTTAGGCATAAAAGGTGTGGTTTCATAAGCTTGAAACCCTGAGGTTTTATTGCAGAAACTCTAAAGCATTGTAGTTTTCATACTGCCTACTTTGTGTACTTTTCCCCCAGCAGCTAGACAGGCACAGGCACATGATGGAATTTGCTCGTCTTCTAATAAAGACCCTCAAGAGGTCAGGGGTCTGTCATGTAGGCCTATGTATAATATATATGTGTGTGTGTGTATGTGGAGGGTTTTGCCTAAACATGTCTTGCACTGCAGGGTATGCTCCTTCCTCCGCTTAATACATTTAGTTTTTCTTACATACACTGATAGACTGCACTGTGCTTCATCATGTCTGTCAAACCTGCAAATCTGAAAGAAATATGATTTCATTTTACATTAATATTTTTATATTAAATATATTTAAAAAAATGAAATGTGTTTTTTTCATTAATTAAAAAAATAAACAATATTATTACATTAAATATTTTAATTAATTTAAAATATACATTTTAAATATTAAATTAAATTAACTTAATCCAGTGTATTTGGACCTCCAACACTGGAGCTAATATACATTACACTACATAATGATTTTACTTTAGTATTTTAATATTTTTGAAATCCTTATTAAATGTTTTTACATTAAATTAAATTAAATTAAATAAGGGTGCTGTGTCGCGTCTTTTATGAGTACACTGCAATGAGAGGACCTGCCCAGATCTCTAGTGCAAACTCTTGATAGCCCTTGTAAAAAGAGGTCAAGTTAGTAATGACCTTTGAGTGAAACTCAAGCAGAACTCACTGAGTTCACTAATGGGACTGTCGCTCGTACAAGCAGTGCCACAGGCCAAACATCAATCATCTGTAACCAACAGTTTCATTCCTACAGCTTGATGCCAAAAGCATTATGATCAAATCTGCCAATTTCAAATCCACCAGCAGTTATGGGAACCTAATAGCTTAACGTTTGCATTTGATCTAAATATAAAATATTAAGACTTAATAGATTTTGTATGAACAGTTATTTAAAGACATGGATGAAGTTCATAAACACTGAGAGTAATAGACCATTTTAAACTGTTATCATCTCATCCATTCTGCGATTTACTCAGTAAGCTACTCTTGGCAAATTAATCACCAGATCTCACCGATTATGAAAATAGATGAAACTGTTTGATGACAGACTTGTTTCAAATCATGAGATGAGTGGAGCTGCCAATTTGAGCTTGAACTGCTGATAAAAAAATAAATAAAATAAAAAACCTGACACGCATGACAAATTACACTTTTATTATGAGATATTCTGGCATTCTGCCATTGCAGATATCTCATTGCTCTCCCCCAGAGCACCCACTACTGCCCCAGGCTCGCTCGCACCCCATTTGGGAGCCACAGCAATGGAGTCAGAAGTCTTTTTTTAAAAGCAGTTAAAACTAATAACAACACAGTACTTGAACACAAATTGTATTTTTTTTAACAACAAATTGTAGTAACTGTGCTATTGTGCTCTTGTGAACAGCTATAATTGAATTAATACATGACATTAAGTACATAACATTAAAAGAATATCACATTGAACATCATGATATTGATGTCATATTGATTTTAGTTTTTTATTTATAAAAAAAAAATGTTTTATGTAATAGGGCTCCCTAGGGCCAAAATGTATATAAAAATGCATGTCCTAAGCATGTCCTCCTGATTTCAAAGTGTAACAATTATAATCAAGCTTGGGCTTAGAGTTCACAATTAGTCAAATGGGTTCTTATAGAGAATTCCATCCGAGAATAATACATTGATGAACATGTTTTTGAGTATCTTTGCTAAATGATACACACCTTTTTTTATTGTTTTTTTGAAAAGACCTAAGACAAGTTAAAAAGAGACATACTCAGAAAACTTGCAAAATCAGATATTACCTTGACAGAAATAGAAAGCTTGAAAATCACTGCATTCTATAGAAGTGATTTTTGAATTTTAACCCTTATATTCCCAGAAAGACAAAACTGCAGTCCCTTGGTGGTACCCTAAGCCACAAAAGCTAAAAGGTACATCTTTGTACCTTAATAGTTCATATTAGTACTTTAAAAGTACATATTAGTATCTAAAGTGTACATATTAGTACCTTTTAACGGGCACTACACCCGTGACAGTTTTGTTCTAATTTTTCTTCTGAGTGTGAAGATTTCTTGAATCATAAGCTGAGCAGAAATATAAATTATTTTATTATAGTGCCATCTATTGTCAGATGGATGTCAGTTCACATGAAAAAAGAAAATTCTAGAAGCCACTCATGTCACTCAAATTTGGAATCTGTCCTAATATAGTATTGTAGTTCTATAGCATCCTAACATAAAGACATGGACAGACTTTATTTAATAAAACTGTATTCAGGGCCAGATTATGACTCGATTCAAATCACTTTCCTGGTCTCCCTCAATTAAAATCCCAATTTCACTGGGAAGTTGAAATTGTGCAGGCGGAAGTGATATTTAACTTACTTCATCTGATCTGGTGCCTGTGGGCACGTGTCCGGTAGGCCTGTGTGCGTTAATCCGGCCCTGACTGTATTTAATAGAGTGTTAAAGTTGCTCTGTGGCCCTATCCACCTTTTTCCTGAACGTGGAAGTCTCACCCGTCTGGAACGATGCTTTACATTTCCAGTCTTTGGTGTTTCTTGTCAAATTAAGAGATGGTCCTAACTGCAGAACACAAGATCCAGGGGGCGTGGTTGGATCCAGGTCCAACTCCTATCTTAAATCTTAAAGTCAAGATTAAATATTAGCATATTGCCCCGCTTTTGGAGCTTTAATAATAGCTTTTTCCCCAGTAACGGCTGTACACAAAGCAGCACTGATATCCTTTAAATGAAATCAACCAATTGGACCAATCACCGCAGATTAGAGTCACGCAAAGGAGGAGTTTGTAGCAAATAAGGTAAAAATAGATGCATATTATAAGAAAATGAAAGTGTTTTTTGACCTTGCATACATGTCAACCTGTTTTGATTTTTGTCCCAAAATCAAAATATGAACCTTTCATAAGCCATAATAGGGGCTCTTTAATATAACTCTGATTGTATTTGTCTGAATTAAGAAATTCATATAAACCTAGGATATGGCTTGAGGGTGAGTAAATCATGGGGTAATTTCCATTTTCTTCATTGTCACTGTATTATTGTATCTTACTTGTCAGGCTATTTTCTGTTGTGTTAAGAGAAGCCTGTTGTTCTGTTGTTCGTATGTTTTATTAGTTTTTTTGTTGTTTTACGTGTTAGATATTGTTAGTATAACTGTCTACGATAGACACACACTTTTAAACATTGGTTCCTCCATTGCACAACACAAACCGGACTTTGAGTTCTTGAATGCCGGTGCCTTGTTCACAGACACGGCATCAAAACCCTTTGTCTGGCCCGCACGACCGAGGAAACGCAGGCGGAAAAGAGGGAAGAGAGCTGGCGTCCTCGTCATACTGAGACGCCGTGCTTTCCGACCTCCTCTTCCAACCATTTTTCTGGCTAACGTTCAGTCACTGGACAACAAACTGTGGGCGCACATCTCATACCAACGAGAAACAAGGGACTGCTGCGTTATTTGCCTCACAGAAACCTGGATGACTGCAATGGTTCCAGACTCAGCCATCGAGCTCACGGGCTTCTCCGTGCACCGCTCGGATAGAGCAAAAGAGCTCACAGGGAAAAGCAGAGGCGGAGGTGTTTGTTTCTATATCAACAACTCGTGGTGTGATGAAAGGAACATACACTCTATTAAATCCTTCTGCTCCCCTGATCTGGAATTTCATACGCTTCTGTGTCGACCATTCTGGCTACCGAGGGAATTTACAGCAATCATAATCACAGCTGTTTACATTCCCCCTCAAGCCAACACAGACCAGGCACTCAAGGAACTGTACGGGAATATAAGTGAGCAGGAAACCGCGCACCCAGATGCAGCTTTTGTTGTTAAGGGGGACTTTAATAAAGCCAACTTCAGAACAATAGCTCCAAAATACTTTCAACACATCACCATCAACACGCGTGGAGATCGTACACTCGACCACTGCTACTCCCCCTTCCGGGACGCATACAAATCCCTCCCCCGCCCACCTTTCGGCAAATCGGATCACTCTTCCGTTCTGCTCCTACCTGCTTATAGGCAGAAACTGAAACGTGAAGCACCCGCTCTCAGGACAATACAATGCTGGTCGGACCAATCGGACGCTACACTACAGGACTGTTTTGATCACGTGGACTGGGACATGTTCCGGGCAGCGTCTGATGACGACATAGAGGTGTATTCAAATTCTGTAACGTGTTTTATCAGGAATTGTATAGAAGACGTAGTTCCGACAAAAACAATCCGTATCTACCCCAACCAAAAACCGTGGATTAACAGCGATGTTCGATCAGCCTTGTCAGCGCGGACATCTGCCTTTAAATCCGGAAACACTGACGATCGAAAACAAGCCAGTTACGATCTCAGGAGATCCATCAAAGCCGCCAAACGACAATAGAAAAACAAAGTTGAAGAACATTTCAACAACAACAACCCAAGAAGCATGTGGCAGGGCATCAACAACATCACAGGCTTTAAAAGAAATAAACAAGCTACTGTGAACATTGCGGCCTCTCTACCGGACAAGCTCAACACTTTTTTATGTTCGCTTCGAGGCTGACAACACCGCCCACACAGAGAGCGCTCCCACGGCTGCTGCAGAGGAGGTCAGTCCACTCTTCCTTTCTGTCGCTGATGTAACCTGATCCTTCAAACGGGTGAACATCCGAAAAGCCGAGGGTCCGGATGGCATTCCAGGCCATGTGCTCCGAGCATGCGCCCCAGCTGTATTCCAACTATTTCAATCTGTCCCCCTCTCTGTCTGTGGTTCCCTCATGCTTCAAAAAATCCACCATTTTGCCCATACAGAAGAAAAATAAAATCACATGCTTGAATGACTGGAGGTCCGTTGCTCTGACACCCATCTTCAGCAAGTGTTTTGAGAAGCTCGTCAGAGACTACATCTGCTCTGTGCTGCCTGCTTCACTGGACCCACTACAATTTGCATATTGCAATAACCGTTCCACAGACGATGCTATTGCCTTCACCCTGCACACTGCTCTCTCCCACCTGGAAAATAAGAACACCTATGTGAGGATGCTGTTCGTGGATTATAGTTCAGCATTTAACACTATAGTGCCTGCCACACTGGTTGCGAAGCTCCAGATTCTAGGACTGAACAGATCCCTGTGCAGCTGGATCCTGGATTTCCTGACAGGCAGAAGTCAGGTGGTCAGAATGGGCAACAACACCTCATCTCCCCTGATCCTCAACACTGGTGCTCCGCAGGGCTGCGTCCCCAGCCCACTCCTGTACTCCCTGTACACACATGACTGTATAGCAACACACAGCTCCAACGTCATCGTCAAATTTGCAGATGACACAACGGTGATAGGCCTGATCACCGCCAACAATGAGACGGCCTACAGAGAGGAGGTGAGTACCCTGACTAAATGGTGTCAGGAGAACCACCTCTCACTCAACATCGACAAGACCAAGGAGCTGGTGGTGGATTTCAGGAGACAGAGCAGAGAACACACACCCATCACCACCGACAAGACACCTGTGGAGCGGGTGAGCAGCTTTAAGTTCCTTGGCATCCACATCACCGAGGATCTCACATGGTCTGCTCACACAGATGCAGTGCTGAAGAAGGCACATCAGCGTCTCTTCTTCCTGAGACGGCTGAGGAAGTTTGGAACGAGCCCCAGAATCCTCAGGTCCTTCTACACCTGCACTGTGGAGACATCCTGACCGGCTGCATCACCGCCTGGTTTGGAAACAGCACCGCTGGCAACCGCAGGGCTCTGCAAAGGGTCGTGCGAACTGCCCACCACATTGTTGGAGGTGAGCTTCCCTCCCTCCAGGACATCTACACCAGACGGTGTACAAGGAAAGCCCGGAGGATTATCAAAGACTCCAGCCACCCGTCCCACAGTCTGCTCTCTCTGCTGCCCTCAGGGAGACGTCTCCGCAGCATCTGATCCCGCACTAGCCGACTGAGGGATAGCTTTCTCAGGCTAATGAACTGTAAAAACTAATACACCCTACAGCACACTCCCGCTTTACAATATGCCATGCACTGCACTTTAACACAGTTCAACTGGACTACACGCACACACTGCACAAACACAACAATCTATCTGCTACCACTGGATACTATGCAAAGCACATCCATGACATTGCGTATCCGGCCTATGTAAAATCTGCTGCAACTTTTTTTTTTGCATACTATTGTGTGTATATATGTGTACATAATGTAAAATGTGTACATACGGTGCATAACGTGTATTGATAATTGTAAGTATGTCTTAAATAGTGCACTGTGTGTACTGAGTATATGTAGGTGTATTCTGCACATTGTCTTCTGTATAAGTCTGTAAGTATGTACTGTCTATATGTAAATTGTTTCTGCACTGTCTGGAGCACGCTCTCAAGAATTTCACTCACCAATGCACACGTGCTGTGGTGATGTGACAATAAAAATGATTTGATTTGATTTGAAGCTCTCCATTGAGACTTTAGGAGAAGCTTTAGGAGAAGAGACATTATGAGAAACCTCTTCTGAAATTAGTTTTGGCTGGTATTCCATTTTGGAGACATTAGTGGAAGAGACATAGGCTGCATTTACACTGCAAGTCTTGACGTCCAATTCCGATTAAGTGACTATATGCAATTTTTTGGACGACATGCTTACGTTTCTTGATCCGTATCCAATGTGTGCATTTTACACTGCACTTGGTGAAACAAGCCAAAAATAGCATACATTTTAATAGTACATTGAGTTTAATTTATTGACATGGAATTCAGAAACGTTTTTTATGCAATAGTTACATCTATACATAAAAATAATGATATAGCCTAATACAAATTCTTCAGGACAGTGATGTACGCAGCTCTGCTGAAAGCTTGCGAGTAGAATGCAGATATTGTTAAGCAAGCATGTCACATCGTCTGTGTTTTCTTTAGTAATTACAACCAAATGCATTCATCAGTGATTGTATATCAAAGGCAGGGACATGTTTGTGTGAATTTTATTTTGTGGTTTCAATGGAAGGAACGGGACTGAAGCGCTCGTCTGTGCACGAGCCGCCGTCACACAGCAACAACGAGCACTCCGCGTGTTTTTAAAAGCAACACATTTCAGCGTCAGATCACCTTTTATTAAACACAAAGGATCGAAATGAATACTCTGCTACTCAACTAGAGATTTTTCATTTGTTATAGGTATATCTGTACTGCGAAATGTTTAAAAAAAAACGTACTTTTCAATGACGTAGAGAATATCCGATCTGACCGCTTAAAGGGATCCCCGGGTACTAAGACATGTATAGCTTAATATAACGTAAATTATGTCTCTTATTTAAATATGTAGTAGAAAGCCCATGAAAGATGTATATTATTAAAAAAAATCGACATAATTTTTGGACTATGGGGGGTGCCATTATTTATGTGCACAGTGCATTCTGCATATGACGTCAAATGGTTGCATCAGTGAGCTACTGGCGCTTATTTCTATAGTCTTTGGCTTTTTACCGAACTCAGAAAATAAAATACTGATACAATACCACATTGCGTGGCTTTTGGATGTAATTTTCAGTCGAAGGGCAACAAGAGAATCAATGTAAGACTTTTCTAGCGATAAGAAGAGGAGAAAAGAATGGGAAGATGCCTGAGGACAAATAAAACTTCATAAAGACCCGCTTCTTTTTCTCTCCACTTTAGCCCTAATGCCTTTGAGTCTTTTAGTAGACCACAGCTACTGAAAGAGCTTACAAACAGCTGAGACCAGAAGCGTTAGATGTCATCTATTAGAATGTAGACGCCACGGCCGCTAGAAGAGTTTCTCAGCACGGATCTTACTCTATATCAGAGGCGTTTAGACTCCTTGTGGGGAAAACAAATCCATGGCACAGCATTTGGTTTAAACCTATACTTATATCCATCACCACCTGTAACCTCTTTCGGTAGCTGTGGTCATCATATCAGTATTTTATTTTCCCAGTTGTCTATTCCGAGTTGTGTTGTGGTAAAAATAGCAACAGTAGCGATCCAGCTCACCGAGTGCAATCATTTTACATCATCAGAAAAATGGCGCCCCCATAGTCTAAAGTATGTATAAAATGATGTTATTTGTTTAAATAACAAACATTTGTGTGTTTTCTACTACATATTGTTGTAATTTAATAAAACACGAGACTTTCTTCTTGCTAAAACATGTTAGCCATTTACTTTTCAGAAACTTGTAACATACATCTCCGTTATCCAATTACAGCTCGTCTTTTAAACATATGACTGGAAAAGAAAATGAACAGAAACCTATGCCACCGTCTAGTGATCATTTTACAAACAGCAACTGAAATAAAGCCACTGGCTCATTTACACTGAAACACAAAGATAACAACAATAATCATTTTAGTAAAGAGTGTTTTTCTTTTCTTAAACCAACACTCCTTCTCACTCGCAATACAGAAATGATTAACTAACTGGTTTAAGTCCAGCCAACTGTCTGAGTTTCTTGAACTGTTCTCCACTCAGCCCCTTTGTGAACATGTCTGCAACCATGTCATCAGTGTTACAGTATTTCAGATCAATAACTCCATTTGCAATTTGGTCTCAAATGAAATGGTATTTAATGTCAATGTGTTTGGCACGTCCATGATATTGAGGATTCTTTGCCATGAAGATTGCAGACTGGTTATCCTCAAATATCACAGTTGGTTTTTCTGTTTTGTTCTGTAGATCTGTCAGTAATTTTCGCATCCAGACTGCTTCTTGAGTTGCACTTGCCAATGCCATGTACTCTGCTTCTGCAGTAGAGAGTGCTACGCATGACTGCTTTTTGCTTCTCCAGCTAACTGCTGCTTCGCTGATTTGAAACATATATCCTGACATGGATCTGCGATCATCTTGGTCTCCAGCCCAATCAGCATCCGAAAAACCAACACACTCTTTTGACTCTTCTTTGTGGTACAGCAGACCTAAATCCAGTGTGCCATTTAAGTATCTCATGATGCGCTTGACAGCAGTCCAGTGTTGCTTTGTAGGCTTTGCACAAAACTTTGCAACATTATTTACTGCATAAGCAATGTCTGGTCTTGTCCTTGTTGACAAATAAAGCAAACTTCCGACAGCAGACTGAAACCGTGTTTGATCGATTCCTTCATCATCATCCAAAGATTTGACAAGCTTTGTGTTGATGTCAACCGGTGTGGCCACTGGTTTTGAGTTTTCCATTTCAAATTTTTCCAACACATTTTTGGTATATGTTGTCTGGCCCATCCAGATTTCTCCTGTTTTTGGTTTTTGAACAATTTTCACTCCTAGGAACTGTGTTAGCTCTCCCATGTCTGTAAGCTCAAAATGTGTTGCGAGCAATTTTTTCACTTCCATCATTCGCTTATTACTGTGTCCAGCCAGAAGAATGTCATCTACATACACAGCAATGATGAACATCTCATCTGTTTCTGTAGTGTAAATGCAAGGATCACTTGGTGTTTGCACAAATCCCATTTTCTTTAGCTGGTTGTCTAGAACAATGTTCCAGCACCTTGGTGATTGCTTCAGACCATAAATGCTTCGATTTAGTTTGCATACCAGATGTTCCTTTCCTTCAACGACAAAACCTTCAGGTTGTTTCATATACACTTCCTCTTTCAGCTCTCCATTTAGAAATGCTGTTTTGACATCCATCTGATGAAGTTGTAGTCCGTGTTGGACAGCCAGAGCAATTATTGTTCTCACTGATTCAAATCTCACCACTGGACTGAATGTCTCATCATAGTCTGATCCAAATTTCTGAGAAAAACCTTGTGCGACTAAACAAGTTTTGTATCTTTCAAAGATTCCATCAGCATCAGCTTTCACCTTGAACACTCATTTACTTCCTACAGTTTTTCGATCCTTTGGCAGTTCTACCAATTTCCAGACATTATTTGCATATAGTGATTCCATTTCTTTTTCCATTGCTTCTTTCCATTCAGCCTTGTCTCGACTGGATAAAGCATCTTTTGCAGTCTTGGGTTCCATGATAGACGTACTGATAAGTGTTACCCATTCTCCATAACGATCTGGTGGTTTTCTTGTTCTTTCTGGTTTTTGAAGCTCTTGTTCGGTTGAGTTGTTCCTGGTAGAATTTTGACATGCTGTTGAATTTGTTGAGTCTTCTTTGTCAGGTTCTTGACAGTCAAATTCCATATAATGTTTTGCAGCTCCTTTATCTCTCTCAGGCTCCTCAACTGCACGCTCCGATTCATTGAAAATCACATCTCGACTGTAGAACACTTTTGCTTTTTTCAGATCATAGAGTCGATATCCTTTTGTTTCAGTTCCATAAACTAGAAAGATGCATTTCTTTGCTTTGGAATCAAGTTTTTTTCTTTCATCTTTGGGTATGTGTGCATATGCTATGCATCCAAACACATGCAGATAATCAACTTTTGGTTTCTTTCCTGTCCACGCTTCAAAAGGAGTCATCCCTTCCACAGATTTTGTTGGACTTCTGTTTCTCAGATACACAGCCGTTGACAGTGCTTCCGCCCAGAACCTTTGAGGTAGTTTTGCATCAGCTAACATGGATCTCACGGTTTCCGTCAGTGTTTTGTTCATCCGTTCAGCTACACCGTTTTGCTCAGGAGTTTTTGGTACGGTAAGCTCATGCCGAATTCCTTTTGTCTTCAAGAAATTTTGAAAGGCAGCTGATGTATATTCTCCTCCATTGTCGGTGCGTAAGATTTTTAGCTGTTTTCCAGTATCTTTTTCTACCAATGCTTTCCATTCTAGGAACTTCTGAAAAACGAAATCTTTGTGCTTTAGAACGTACGTCCACACATAGTGAGTGTTGTCATCAATGAATGTGAGGAAGTATTCAGCTCCGCTTAGAGACTTTGCATTCATTTTTCCACATACATCACTGTGCACTAAGCCAAGGGGTTCAACTGCTCTTTTCCGACCATTAGTTTTGAACATACTGCGATGATGCTTTCCTACAACACACGACTCACAGAAGTCTATGCCTTTTGACACATCAAAGTCGAATCCATCAACTAGACTTTCACTGCACATCTTCTTCAGATTTTGCATTCCTAAATGGCCATATCGTCGGTGCCAGACTTGCTCCTTAGAATCTTTATGGACATTTGCCTTCTCTGCACACACATGTTCACTTTCTCCGCAGTTGACATAGTAGAGACTGCCCTCTTTAGTTGCAGTAGCAATCAGCTTCTGATTCATATCTGTAATGTAACAGTCATTCTCTGTGAACTTGACTTCTTTTCAGACTGTGTTGCCTTTGACACGCTCAGTAAATTGATGACAGTTGAGGTACATACAATACATCACTCACTACACTCTTTGTTTTTCATCAGTCAGCTGACTTTGTGTACAGTGCCACATCCTGTTGCTTCTACAGAGTATCCATCTCCAAGTGTAACTTCTTGTGACGGTTCTAAGTTGTTGAACTCAACAAACATTTCCTTGTCATTACACAATTTAGATCTTTCTGAATATATCTGAATTTATTGTTTTGAATAGGTATATTTGTTTTAGTTGCCTAGGGTTTTGTATACATGCAAACTAAATACATGAATCACTCTAGTGTAGACACTGTGTCAGTGATGCGCTGATGGCGGTCATATCTACAGGCACTGTGGATAATCTGTGGGTCGGGTAATAAAAAAATGCATTCTGATTATTTGCGGGTGGGTCGCAGGTATACATCTTAAATTACATGATAGCGAACATGTCTGTTCAGAAGAAAATATTGGTCTCCCAGACTGGCAATGGAGGACAAAAATTAAGACAATATTAAATATATTTATTTTTGTTCCAGAAATTAGGAGAGTTTGTATGGGTCTGGAACATCATGGGGAGAGTAAATTATGACAATTTTCATTTTTTGGTGAACTAACCCATTAAAAGAGCAAGCCCTCCACGTACATGGACATTTGTGAGGTATGTGAATGTCATGTTTTAATGTTTCAGTAAAGAAGAAACTTTCTGAAAGCAATATATTTACTTAAACAATATCACATGCCCTCACACTATTGCTGCCATTATAGCATTCTAGAGCGCTGTTAATGTGCCTACAGACATTAAACAACCACACAAAGTGAAAGACTATTTACCTGTCCTTACTGATGTGGATGCACCTCTATCTGAAAATGGATAGTTTCATTAAATGTTTTTCTCTTTTTAGGCCACTGATGAAGAACAGGCGGTGACTGGGATGAATGCTGGTCAAAGAGGAGAATTTCCCCCAAACTGATACAACAGTGGTTTTAAAGGAGGACGCTGCCCTGGATGCTGTAAAAGATGTCACATGCTGTGCTGATGGGGCTTCTTCATGACTACATCAATTATGATAAAGAGATCATGAAAATTGGCAGTGATGCATGATCTGTATTCATGGACTATGAAACAAACTGTAAGTGTATAATTTGTAAAAAGCAAATGTTAAATGCTTGTTCTGTGTTGTTTAGTAGAGATGGAGTTTACACTCAGTCATTCACACATATGTTTCTGGTAAATGTTATAATATCAGTGTTAATGTTGTGGTTTATTTGTGTACTCTCATGCCAGAATAGTTTGTAAAGAATTTCACTATTAACTAATTGTACAAGTATTGTATAATAGTGTTTTTGTATATATTTGTTTATACAATTTACCAAAAAAGTCTTGATTTTAAGTTATATTCAACAAATGTTCATTTATAAACTCTGTAGCTGTTAATGCCATACTTTTCTGCATTTCTTCTTAACATGTTACTTTTTGACTGTTTTCTCTTGTTGTTTTTAATAAATATTTACCTTTTGATAGTCATTCTTTGTGTGTAAAAGTTATTTTAAAATGAACAAGATTTGTAGATTTAATATCTAGCTTGATTTGGGTTCATTTTAGCCTAGCAATGTAGTAATTTTAAACCATGAAAAAGCAACCCAGCCTGCTGGGTTAAACATAATAACCCAAATGGTTGGGTTAAAATAACCCAGCGCTGGGTTTGTCCCTTTTTGACCCAGCGCTGGGTTACCAAAATAACCCAAATTGGGTTGTTTTCAACCCAGCCGTTTTTAGAGTGTAGATAAGATAAATCATTAATGATGCAAATATTATCTACATTTTCTAAATAGGCTACATAAATCGAATAAAGTGTAAATTAACATATTAAAGTTATTCAACAAAACATTAGGCTATTTAGTCAAGAGCAGTGAGGGATTAACATTAATGACAGATGGCACAGCTTTATTAGGCTGCTGTCACAAGACCTATTTCACGAATCCAATACTGATACACGCGCTTTGTCTTTCGTAACTGTTTACATTAACTTAAGACAAAACTGACAGTGCTTACGAGGATACTCGCCAGGAGGACCATTTTGACGTCATTTTGTGTGTACTTGGCCACTTAAGCGCAACAAGCTTTGCTTGTTTGATTTGGTACTCGTGCTCTACGCCTTGGATGTGAGTGTGAGCACACAGAAAAAGAGAGCACGAGTACCGAATGGCTTAAAAAGTGACGATACATTTTTGTGACGATACAACATTGACCGATTAGAAAATTGACAATTCTGTCAACTGCACCGAATAGTGAGCTAAAGTGGTGTAACGCAGCGTGCAGCAGCTCTAGATGCGCCGATGAGAAGGTCAAAGCGAGAGGACTCGGTGCTGAATCACTCACACTTTCAAATGACTGATTTGATCTGATGGTTTGGGGGAATTTATTTACTCGTCTAATCTATATACGCTATATTGAATAAATGTTTTGCAGTAATTTCCCTCATTTTAAAGTTGAAAGCTGTGAGAATGAGTAATGCGAAATATGCGCAATACTGAAATTCAGAACATAATTAAACATAATTCTATTACACAGAGGGTTGTGAAATAGATTTCCATGACTTTTCCAAAACTTTCTGGTTTTATTTATTTTTCCAAATCAATACAGGCTTGGAAATAACTGTTTTAAAATTCCATGACTTTTCCGGGGGTTATTTTTTTATATCATATTATATTGCATGAAATTAATGTGGAAAATTACACCGAAAAAAAGAGCCCGTGGCATAGCCTGTTGTTCTTCAGCAATAACACAACGTAGGCTTATAGATATTTTGGAACTCCAATTTATCGATTTCATGAGACATTCGTTTGTATAATTTTGAGCTCTGTCTTAAATTCTGTCCTTAGACTTCCATCCGACTGCCACAAGAGGTCGACTCTTCATCATATTGACTCCACACAGACTGTTACATATCACTCCAGACTACAGTTCCATCATCAATTGCTCTGATTACACACACACTTTATAAACTCTGCAGGACATTGGCACTTCAGGACCGGTGTTGTCTACCCCTGGTCTAGTCATTTCGTGTTGCCTTGTTTCCTGCCTGTGTATCGTGGATTAACCCTTGTCTCGCCTTTCAGACTCTTGCTTGTTCCTCGTATGGACTATTGCTCATGTTTCTGGAATAGCCCTCTGGATTTTGTTTGCTGATCGATGATCTACGCCAGCTCTAGGAATACTCTTTGTCTTGCCTTATACTACGGTGGCCGAGAGAGCTCAACGCACTGCAAATAGAAAAAACACCTGCAAATTAAGAAAACACTTTCTCAATTTGACAACACACACGCTGCAAATGCTCACAACACAACCAAAAAAAGAAACGCGCTGCAAATAGAAAAAAAACACCTGCAAATTATGAAAACACTTTCGTCAATTTGACAACACACACGCTGCAAATGCTCACAACACAACCAAAAAAGAAACGCGCTGCAAATAAAATGTATTTGGTTGTGTTGTGAGCATTTTGCAGTGTGTTTCTTTATTTGTTTGCGTTGTGAGCATTTGCACCATCTGCTGTCAAACTGATGAAAATGTTTTCTTGATTTGCTGGTGCTTTTTCTATTTGCATGTGTTTTCTGAAGTTGCAGCGCATTGAGCTCTCTCGGCCACCGTATTATACACACCTGTTTGCTGATGCTCGACCCTGCCTGTGTATGACCATGTCTATGAATAAAACTTTGCGTATGGATCCGCACGTCTCACGTCCCGTTCGCCCTGTTACAATGATAACAATTATTCCACATCATGTTTGGTTCATTGGGGTAATTTAATTGATAAAACTTGTTTTGACCGCCTTCACCCTCCTACCCCAAAATATGTTTTTCCGTTGCTCTAATGATACAGAATCACAGAGACAATTATCATAAGACAATGCTCAGAGAGCAGTACAAAATCGCAAATATTTTTTCTAAAATGACAAGAAATCATTAAGTAAAAAGGGGAAAACACTTAAAACACACTGTTATATTGGTTTTGATGCAGGCACATGTTTTAATCACGTAGTTTGTCATGTCATATGCTTCATTTCACTCCATGCGAAACTTCAAAAAGCAACTTTTCTCTGCTGTGAAACGGAGAGTTTTGCACATCACTGGGTGTTCCTGTGCACCCAGGAACCCTGCATCTTCCCTTCTTGTCACACATTATTTGGCATTGGGCGGTATTGTCCAAAACATCCTTGAAAAGTACCCGTTATCGCGCACAACGTTGCCCTGAAAGCTTCTCTACACCTTCACACACACAGACACACACACACACACACACACACACACACCTACACACACACACACACACACACACACACTTTTTCGACCATTCTTATTGGTTGCAAACTTGCAATCATTTAAAGATTCATATACTTAACATAGGGCTTAATAACACGTTCCATTGCTCCAAGGCAATACTGTGCTGTAGAGGGATAAATAAGGATTCTCAAAGTGTATTACACTGTTCGGATTGTAGTAGCAGTCTCTGAAAGACTATTTTAAAATGCTTTCCAAATTTAACAACCAAATTCTTTTTACTTTAACTATTTTAATCAGATGCTCTTTTGCCAAAATGTAGGCCTATCTGCTTTCCTGGAAATATACTGTAATAGCACGTCCCTATTTGAGTCAGACAGCACAGAGTCAAAATTATGCATGAGTAAGAGGCAACATTGCTGCACTAAATGAAAAATGGGTGGCACGCAGGGTTTCCTCACATTTATTGCCAGTTGAACCACTATGATTAAAATTAGGCTACTTTACACAAGTAGGCTAACTAATCTTAAAATCAATATAGCTACTGAATAACACATCTTGTGTAAGATGACAGTAAAAGGGTGTATTTTGCTTGTTTTTAACTCATTTTATTTTTAAATATGGATTTCAGCTCACAAGCACCATGCAGTTCCAGCATGAACATCTAGGGGTCAGGAACACACTGGGATTCTATTTAGTTTCTTTTAAAACAGCATAAGCAGCATAAAGATAAATGTAAATACTTTACGTTGTTGTAAGCACCCCCCACACCCAGAATACCACACAAAACTTTTTTATATACTCAGAATAGTATTGACTGCTTGTTAATATTATTTCATATTTATTTTTGTCTAGATTGTTTAGATAAGTAATTACTAGGGATTTACTGAGCCATGCTATCCGATCAAACTGAGAGCCCATTGCTTTCTAACGTCTTTGCAGGTTGTGGGTTTTGTACAGAGGCTAGCTAGTTAACACGATAAAAGACATGACGACCAGTTTTAGGTAAACACTTTATTTTTGTTAGCAAAAACAGCACCTCAGACAACAGGATACACAATGGGCAAGGTCTCTCTTAATTGCCAGAGTACAATGAAATGACAGTATCTACTAAATAGGCATGCCACATGGATCTACCACTAACATGCTAATAATTTAGCAAAAATGCAAACATGTCCCTTTCATAGTTAATGTGTAAATCAGCTTCTTAGCATGTTGAGCAATTCAGCTAAATGGCTAGCTCATGTTAGTGGCACATCGAGGATTGTCCAGCCTACACATATGGCCATGTTGCGCAAAGTAAGATCTGAAGACAGTATTGTTGGGCAGTAGCCTGAGGGTGTGAGTTTTTAGTGATGTGGATTAAGGCACGACACGAGTGAGCAGTGAGAGTATTTGGTCTCTCTGAAATTCTTAGGTCTGTGTGAATGGTTTATTGCTTTACAACCTGGTTTATGGCTGCATTAGTGCCTTGCACCTGCCGCAGTCATAACAGTTGAGAGGGAAGTTCAGGAATGCATAGGAGGCATGAGGTTAAGAGGACAGAATTGGGGAAGGGGACTCGCTCACTCTTGGACAACATCAGAGGACTCAGACACAACTCTGCCATCCTTGGTCTCGATCATCTTAATCACAACGCTCTTCTTGGTCTGAGTGACAGTTTCACCGTAGCCGCTGCCAGAGCTGTAGCCGCCACCGTAGCCACTGTTAGAGCTGTAGCCGCCACCGTATCCGCTGCCAGAGCTGTAGCCGCCACCGTATCCGCCACCGTAACCACTGGAATAACTAGAGTAGTTGCTTTGGCCGCTGCTTGCACTTTCTAGGGGATAACCGCCATAGCTTGCTATTGGGACAGAAACATGAAGCAGTTAGATGAGGATCTCCTGCATTTCATATAGATATAAGAATTGTCATGCACCTGAACCCTGAAAAGACCAGCACGAAATGTCCATGATTCAAGAGCATCCCTTGCTGGGCTTTTCATAAGTGTTCTCTGTGATAAAGAGTCAAACTTACAGCTCTGTTTTGAGATATTGATGGTCTTGATTCCGCTTAACAGTCTGTTGGAACAGAGTGAACAATAAGTAATGAGACTGAACTTTATCTAAAAAATAGAGTATAGGTCTCACAGCAAGCATGTATTTTATTGACTCACCTGTCCTCCTCTCCCTCCAGGAGCTTCCTGTATGTGGCAATCTCGATGTCCAGGGCGAGTTTGACGTTCATCAGGTCCTGATATTCTCTAATCTGGCGGGCCATGTCCTGCTTAGCTCTCTGAAGGGCATCTTCTAGGTCCTTAATGCGGGCCTTGGCATCTCTCACGGCCAACTCACCACGTTCCTCAGCCTCTGCGATCTGGTTCTCCAGATTGGCGCGCTATCGAAACAAGAAATATTTGTGTTTAATTTCACTCCTAATGCCTGTTACCTTACAAAACAAACTTAATATTCAATTTTTTTTGTTTGCGTAGATGCATACCTGTCCTTTCACAGAATCGATCTCGGACTGCAGTCTCTGAATCATACGGGTAAGATCAGCGATCTCGGTCTTTGTTGATCTAAGGTCATCACCGTATTTGGTGGCAGATGTCTGCATCTCCTCGTACTGAGGAACAGAACACACAAAGTGCAAGATTTAATATCTCATGCACCTCCATAGTAAAATTTGTTTTGAACAACTAAATTAAGACTTTGGACACACCTTGGACTTGTACCACATCTCAGCCTCAGCGCGGCTTCGGTTAGCGATGTCTTCATACTGAGCGCGGACCTCAGCGACGATGGCATCCATGTCAAGACTTCTGCTGTTGTCCATCTCCACAACGACTGAGGTGTCCTTGATCTGAGACTGCAGCTCGCGGATCTCCTACAAGTTCACAACGAGAGAGCAAGACATTATCAAAAGGCGTTTGGTAATAAGTAAACTATATGTTTGGTGGGAATTTCTAGCTTGAATTTACCTCCTCAAAGATCTGCCTGAGGAAGTTGATCTCATCAGTGAGACTTTCCAGTTTGGCCTCCAGCTCAACCTTATTCATGTAGGCCTCATCGACATCCTACGATAAGCAAACATAAATTAATCATCATTAAGATTAAAGTAAGTGTTTATGAGTAGTAAGAGACAATCTACGAACCTTCTTGATGAGCACAAAGTCGTTCTCACACTCTGTGCGCTTATTGATCTCGTCCTCATACCTGAAGAGAAGTGAAGAAAATTACATTAGTTAAACTCATTGTTTGAATTGTTTATAAATATGTTTTGGACACTAGGGGGCAGCAGTGCTCCATTTTTGTAAAAAGAAACATTTATCAGGGTTTTCTGAATTCAGTTGAGTGTCTCCCATGGGCCTTGGCATTAATTGGCTCATCAAATTTGTTTAGAGATCCATAAAAGGTGCTGCGTAGATGTTTGTTCAATAGCTGCAATCTATCTGACTCATGCTGACACCCATTTAATTAAGGCTCTAACATGTTTTATTCAATGGGTTATTATGTATATCATCGAAATGCCTACAATATGATTCCAGTCCCAAAAAGGTTGGATAATGGGCAGGTATACAAGGGAGTGACAACAGCAACCGTGCAGTTTCTGTATCAGTTACATAAGACACGTTGGATAATGAATTGAGTTTATTCCCATCAGACCTTTAAACATGTTTTCCCTCAATTTGAATTTATAGAGCCTCATTTATTCTGGGAACGCTTAAGTGCACCACAAAATCGTCCTTTGACAATACTTGGGCACTGTCCATTCCTTTGATCAAACGTCCAGCCAAATTAAAATGAGGCTTTTGTGAAAGCCATTGTACGTACTTGTTTTTGAAGTCCTCAACAAGGCCTTGCATGTTGTGCAGGTCAGCCTCCAGCTTCATTTTGTCGTTGCCAAGGCCGTCGAGCTGTCTGCGCAGATTTGTGATGTAGGCCTCGAACATGGCGTCGATGTTGGAGCGTGTGGTCGTCTGGTTCTGAAGAAGGCTCCATTTTGTCTCCAGCATCTTGTTTTGCTGCTCCAGGAAACGCACCTACATTGGAAAGATGAGAATAGAGGTTTTGTCTCAATCAAGACACAAATGAAAACCACTTACTTGGCAGTAAGTGCAGCTTCAGAGAGCAACGCCCCCAGACCGATGCTGCAGAGTAATTTTGAAATCATGGTTCTGCGCCAGCTCACAAAAGTGTGACCATATGTCAACATATTGCTTCTTCACAAAGGAAACCACTGTTTTCTTTAAATAACGAGAAATGCACATGTTTTCAGTTTGTAACGCTTTATTCCCTTGGAAATTGTGACGCATATTCCAGTAGGATGCCAGGAATGGTGACTAGAGCTGTCCTTATCCTGTGGAATTTACTTTTTGGAGATTGGACTATGTAGTTAATATTCAAGAGACGGCAGGAAGAGGCCAGATCTGCGGGAGTCTCTTAAAAGAGTGTGTAAATTGTGGGCGTAGAGCAAATAATTCAGTGATACGACTTTAACAGCTCAAGGTGAACATTGCACACACAATTATATTATAGTAAAAGTGTCACTGAGCCAGCTGACTTTACTAATCAGCCTTCTCGTTCAAAACAGTGTTTTAATCAAATAATGTAATGCAAAGTAGACTATAATAGTTAAGAGGAAGGGCACAAAGACTCAAAAGCTTAAGTTTGTGGCAGAATATTTGCTCTTCTTGTTGAACGCTGTTACGAAACCTATCCAGTGCTATCCAGAACATGACCCCAGTTCTTCTAATTAAATATTAACTATCTAGGCATGTGACTGTCTTTTCTTCTGTACTAGTTGAAACGTAATAGTTTGTAATAATTTAACAATGCTGAAATGCAGTTAACAAGTTTCATGTCCTGCAGGACATCCTTATTTGGGTGTGGACTCTCCACAAGGGTTTCAGAAGAGCCTCAGGGCATCCCATTCAAATAAATAGCCCTCATACTCTGACCATGTACACACCCTTTTTTTTCTCCACTTCCCATAAGTCTAGTTTCTTTCTCGTTAATGAGAGCGTATTCAATCCCACATATATTTTAGGTACCACACTAGATTAACTTCTATAACAAGAATATGCAGTCTTGGGGCATTTTTTCTGGGTTATTACAACCTTTAATTTTGACTCATACAGTAAACTCTTTGACTAATAAAACTGCAATGAAAGAAACTTTAAACCCACCTTATCAATGAAGGAAGCGAAGCGGTTGTTGAGGGTCTTGATTTGCTCTTTCTCCTGGGTGCGGACAACCTGGATGTTGGGGTCAATCTCCAGGTTCAGAGGTGCCAGGAGGCTCTTGTTATAGGTGACCGCTTGGATGGGTGCTACCATACCGGTACCCATGCCCATGCCAAGACCGTAGGCTGAGGAGCTGCTGATGAAGTTACCACCTCCCATTCCAGCTCCCATGCCACGGTTGGCACCTCCATAAGAGCTGCGCACACTGTAGCTCTGCCGGCTGGCGCTGGGGCCAGAGTAGGACATACTACTGAAGCTGCGTGGGGCAGATCCAGAGGAAGAGGACTTCACACTGTAGCTGGTTTTCTTGGCGAACGACATCCTGCTGATGTGTTTTCTGTCTTGAGCTGGTAGAGAATGAGCAGGGGGAGCGAGAGCAACAGATATGAGCCTTGTCTGCTGTGCTGTAGAAACTCGAGCAGATAGAGAACTGCCTCCAACTATATGTGCTGCTGAGTGGGAGGGGCCAAAAGGAGGCTCTGATTGGCCGGTGCTTAGGTGTAGAAGGTGGGTGGGGTTGAAATTCAACACTTGAATCCCTACATTCCTAGCCTAATCAGTACATGGGTGTTTTTGTACTTCAATATGACTAGAAACAAATATTTTTCTGGAAATGTTAATTGTTGAAACAATAAAATCGCTTTTGTAGATTCCCCTTTTCTTTGGATAATTCTGGTTAATATGGATCGCTTTGATCAAAGCCAAAATACAAAGTGTGAACGCATATTAATATGTCAATAATATTAAACACTGGAACAAAATATTCTAATGCTGCAATAGAATCTACAAGCCAATGTGTCACACTGGAATAGCATTTAACTATGGATTTGCCTATACAAATAAGACAACTGGAGGGCGTTAAATTTCACTTTAAACCTCTGACAGCTGACATGTTTTATCTCTAAGCACTGGAAGCTGCACAAAGTGGAGCATGTAATTTCCAGCTGTGCTTTAGTATTATCTCCAGTCGCACATCATTTAAATACATAGAAAAATGATATGGTAACCCAAAGACTTCTTACAGTTGAGCTGAACATGGTGGGAAATTAAGTATGTTAAATACTGTAATACTTTGCAAATCATAACTTTACAGACAGGACTATAAGCAAACCTAGTTGAAACTGTCTTACATCATGAGGCCACCAACAGTTTCTCACATTACGGCAGGCAAAACTAAGGTATTAAAATCTACCCCTAAGGTCCCGAAGCCCTCTGGAATCCAGAGACATCCTACAGTTAAACAGGTTTATGGTCTTTCTAGGTTTATAGTTAAATAACCAGAGGCTTGTGTTTTAAAACATGGCTTAAAGGTGACGAAGGCTCTGTATTAAGCTTGAGTTTTGGAAAAGCTATTAGATAAGTTAAGGCCTTTTCCAGTTTTAGTTTGTTAAAGGATAAGAGATGTAATGGGTTTAAAATGGCACATTTTAAGATTTTCACTGCATCTGTTTTAGCCATTGCATATTCCAGATGCTTCTAGATGACCACACCAATGCACTGGAATTATTGTTAATTATCTAAGCAATTACAGTATCTGCTCAAACAAAACTATCTGCCTTGACCTGTTCCTCCAGTACAGTCCTTTCCATTGACCACTCTGATTACATCACCAGGTGTTTCTACAGTTGGGTCATCAGGCGTGATACACTATATTGCCAAAAGTATTGGGTTACCCCCTTTTAATGAAAGGTTTGACTACTTTAGTAATGTCCATGAGTACAAATCTTAATGTTAAAGCATATAATGATATTCTAGGGAATTGTGTGCTTCTATTTGTCTAGCAACAGTTTGGACAGGACACTCTTCTATTCTAACATGACAGTGTCTCTGTGTATAAGACAAGGATCAAAGAGAAATGATGATTCAGTCAGTGTGGAAGAACTTAACTGGTCTGCAGAAAAACAAGTCCTAATCCCAGCTGAACACCTCTGGTGTGACTTTAAATACAGACCTTGGGCCTAAAACTCATCACCAAACACCAATGACATATGGGTACAATCATTTCATACACTTCAAAACTGTTGCAACAGAGGTGGAAATACAATTTTTAAGTACATTAATTTCTTTGTTGCCACAGTTTGGAAGTGCATTTTTCTCTTCTAAAGAAGGGGGTGTCCCAGTACTTTTGTCCATATAATGAATGTACAAGTCATTGGTGTTTGGTGATGAATGTTTGGCATAAGGTCTGCATTTAAAGTCACACCAGATGTGTTCAGCTGGGATTAGGACTTGGCTTTCTGCAGACCAGTCAAGTTCTTCCACACTGACTGAATAATTCATTAGAATGGGGTGACCCAATACTTTTGACAATATAGTGTATGTGCGGTTACATTTAAAAGTCAATCATGTTAATTGAGTCGGATAACAACTTCAAGCACCTAAACAGTTTCCACAGAAACGGGATGACCTGCTGTAGTGCATGTGTCAAATGTTGACATGAGTGTCCGCTGTTTTTCATTATTGGATAATACAAGGGTGTTTAGTCATCAGTATCTTGAGATCCCCTCTGCTTTAATCTTCTTCACTGTTTTTCAGTCATGGATTAATAATATCTTAAGGCGCTGGCCTTTCCTAAGATCACAGAATCCCGGTTATTGTTTTTGAGAAGAACCAGGGAAAACATGATCAGTCTCACTTTTTCCATGCAGATATAATACGCCTTTATTTTCAGGCATGCCCTGATAATAACTTTGGACTTTACAATATCCAAACAATTATCAAGATAATTTATGTATTATAATATAGCTGCCTGAAAAAAAAAACAATGCAATCAAGTCCCTCTAATTTATTATATAAAAAACTATATTTTTACATTATTGCTTCAAGTAAATGTATAATTTTAAGCATATTTTCCCATACATTTGAAAATAATAATTCTTCATATTTATTAAATAAGAAAAAACAAAACAAATAATAATAATTTGTCAGTGAGTTGAAGTAAAATAAATGTAAACAAGTCTTATTTATAAATAAATACATGTTACATAATAATAATAATACATATTATTATTATTATTATTATTATTAAATATAAAAAACAAAGCAAAATAATTTGTCAGTGGTTTAATAAAATAAAATGAATATATACTCTTTGAAATTCTCTGAAGCCTACATTATAATGAAGAACTACATGATTGCTTCTCAAGCAAATGTATCATGTTTTAAGAGTATAATATTTTACCAGAAACATGACAAAATACCAATAACATGATTGTTTTGCTAAGGAATGTGGGACCAATCAAATGTCCAAGTTGTTTCTAGCCATTTGTACCAGCTTTTGAACGCGGCTTATAGATGTTTCTTAAGGACAGCCCTGCAGGAAGCATTCATGCCACCGAAACAAAGATATTTTTGTAAACCAATGTGCCTATGACTCACACTCTCTACTCCGAGAGTGAAAACGCTCCTCAGAATTACAGCATGGTCTCTCGGTCTCATCTTTTGCCTTGAACCCCACTAAACGAAGAACACAAATTGTACTAGAACTAGTAGTTACCAGTGGAATGTTTTCTAACATTCTCTAAATGTAAAAACAGGTGTGTCTGTTCTGTTTTGAACTCTTCCTTGACATTTAGCAGTCATTCCCTGTATCTTATCTCATAATCAACATGAAAACAAAGCCAAGAGTTATGAATCTGCAAGTCTCTGCCCAGAACATTGCTTAGTTATAAGATTCCTCTTTTCACGCAGGTATGGTGACTCACAGTGTCCCTTTGTGACAGCTAGACAGAAAACCAGCATTTAAATGTCACATAGTGAACATGCCAACCCTTCCTCTAAAGCTCTTGTGTACATCCATATGTGACTCTGGACCACAAAACCAGTCATCAGTAGCACAGTATATTAGTAGCAATAGCCAAAAATACATTGTATTGGTCAAAATGATCAAATTTTCTTTTATGCCAAAAATTATTAGGATATTAAGTAAAGATCATGTTCCATGAAGATATTTTGTAAATGTATTACCGTAAATATATAAAAACTTAATTTTTGATTAGTAATATGCATTGCTAAGAACTTCATTTAGACAATTTTAAAGGCAATTTTCTCAATATTTTAATTTTTTTGCACCCCCAGATTCCAGATTTTCAAATAGTTGTATCTCCGCCAAATATTGTCTTATACTAAAAAACCATACATACATTTATTCAGCTTTTAGATTATGTATAAATCTACATTTTGAAAAATTGACACTTAAGACAGGTTTGTGGAAAAATGTGTTTGTAAATCAGTATAAAGGTTTCATGCATGTTTTAATGCCGTCTAATAACAAGGGAGTGATTAGAAATCAAGCTGTTAATTTCATAATGCACATTCTTTCTACTCAGAGTTATGAGTCAGTTATGGATCATGTTGAATGAGGAATTCATCATCGATTTGCAACCTGGTATTCCTACTGTACTTGACTGTATAAACTTGTCATAAAATCACTAATTGAATCACTCTAACTTGAACTTTGATTGTATCTGATCACCAGGGGTGTCGCTAGTGGGGGGGGGAAGGGTGACAGAGTACATAGGGCCCAGAGGTCTGGGGGGCCATCGGGAGCACCGATAAGATATTATTCCATTCGAGTAGTGGGCCCATCGACGAAAATCAGCATCTTATATAAATTAGGTGTTTATTATTCACAAATAATACAATTCTTAAAGGGAAAATCATGCAAAAATTAACATTGTCATCATTTACTCAACATCATGTCATTCCAAACCTGTTTGAATATCTTTCTTCTGTGGAACAGAATTTGAGAAATTCAAGAAATGTTTGTCCATATAGTTTCTGTCCTTTTTTATTTATTCATTTATTTACTCCAATTTAAGGCCCTATGACCCATCAACACATTCAAGGGGGAATTTGTGGGCCGGATGGGCTCGATTTGCTGAACGTGAATTTGGGGGGGCATAGCAAATTCAGTGCACAGGGCCCAGAATTCCTAGCGACGGCCCTGCTGATCACATCAAGTGACTGATACTGATAGAATCAGCGGAGGCATTTGAAGATGGCCTTTTGACAGTCACTTCACACCCCAGCAGAGAACAATGACTTGTGTGAACTTTGTATTGTGAGAAACAATGATATTTGATGCTTTCACGGTTCAGATTTCAATGCTTTTAGTTTTGCTTCACAGGTGAATGGTTTCATCCGCTCAGCGCATACTGTGTTCGATTATCTTTGTGAAATCGGAGACACCCCACTACACCCAAAACACATACGACTTGCTCACTGATCACTCCCTCAAGGTGCGTCACACTAGTTTTCATGCTAAATTACTCTGCGGGCAACAGGATATGATGTCACACTCTATGGCTTCTGTGTTAGTAATTAGAATGCAGGGAACAGGATATGATGTCACACTCTACAGCATCTGTTTTAGAAATATTAAGCAGCACAGCTGTTTGATAATGATAACAATAAGGAATGTTTCTTGAGCAGCCAATCAACATATTATAATGATTTCTGAAGAATCGTGTGACACTGAAGATTAATGATTATTAAGATTATTTTTTATATTATATTATACATGTTATTATGAAATGTTAGAAAATAGATATTTTTGTAATAATATTTCACAATATTACAGTTTTAATGTATTTTTTATCAAATATATGCAGTCTTGGTGAGCATAACTCTAAATTATGAACAGTACTGTAAACATTCAGAATTCACTGATCTTAAACCAAAAATATGTGTATTGCTGAAACAATAAATCCATGACTTCTTATTTTCACTGGCCCACCACAGAACAAAGCATTTTTATATTTCTTAATATTTTCAGTATCAAAAATGAAATATTGATATTTTCAAATACAAGTTTTATTTTCAATTTCTTTGTGTTCATACGTTTTTTTTATTACACATTTACATTTTTTTCCTGGAAAAAACTAACTATGGCATATGATGCATACATTATTGCTTGGTTTGAGGTTTTCACTCATACTGTTGCGTTAAAGACTATCACAAGTAATTTGTGCAAATTTGACAAAAGCATCATCTATGTTTGCCCTCTATATAACATTGCCTTGATGACCAATCATCAAAATTTGAGATAACCACATTGAATACACCACAGAAAACCAAATATGTAAGTCTGTCAGGTATAAAAAAAAAGATGTACAAAATCAATTAAAAAAGACAAATGACACATCTGTCAACTGACCCCAAACACTCTCACTCATTTGCATGCATATGAATGGAAGAAATGAACACAAAGTCTATAGTGTGGCCACATGTTCACTCATCATTGAATAAAAACTAATTCAGGCATTAGAGAAATCCCAACTGCCTTAGGATGACCAAGGCATTGTAAAAATGCCAAAGACTTGGATCTGGGATATTTTCAGACAACCTTCAATCTCAATGAGTCGAAGCATAAAACATCTGCAGCATTTGTTCTAAAGCTGCAATCTGATAGTAGGACTGAGAAAGAATGGAGTGCAAGATTCCTCAGCGGTGAAATATTCTGTGGTTTTCAGCGGTTGAGCACATTCTGTTCGTCTCCTCAGTACTTCCCCAATGGCCGCCTGACCAGAGATCACGCCCCTAGTTGTCATGGCAGCAGGGTTACCACAGAACACAAACTACTACTGACACAGATTCACGTTTCCTGGCCTCTGCTATAGTGATTGGATGTTAAAGTTTGATATGTTACCATGGAGACTTGTGAAGAGATGCCATGATAGGAAGCTTATCATCAAGCTAAATATGTGTGGGAAATGAGCAGTTTTCACAAGTTTACAACGAAAATATGCTTGCATTACATGATAAAAAGAAAATGCTTGTCATATAAATGTTTGTAAAAGATAATCATCATGAAATAAAAAAATCTTAGCCTGGAAAAGAAAGTGATAGAAGTTCAAGAAAGTTACTTGGAAGTTGATTCACTTTATTTTGTTCTCTCTCTCTGTCAGTTTGTAAAACTACAATGCATATTTTCATAGTTAAGTACGTTGAGGAGTGCTGATGAGAAAAACGTTTCAAGTTATCGCCGAGGGCAAAGTTACTTCAAACTAATAAACCCCTCACCATGAATGTACTCTGGTATGTCAGATACGGCAGGAAGTTGTGCATGTAACACAAACTGCTAAATATAATATGGACTGTAAAAACAAGTTTATTTGAGCGTACAAACACTGAAATGTGCAAACATTTAAGTAATTATTAACTGTATTTTTGTATTTCATGGCTCGTTGAAACACTTGATTCTGATTGGTCAGTGGTGACATTTTGAGGTAACTTTTTCCATGATTTTTTCCCCTTTAAGTAGCTTTAATGAAGCTACTTTAGCTTTTTAGCTGGTGTACTAACTACTTTTTCAAGTGACTAGCTTATTTATATTACTTAATTATGTGTAGTCTGTCTCTTGGCAAGCCACACTGGAGTTTTGATACAATGATTGATCTATGTTTATATTAGGCCTTTTATATGCAGTGTTTGGTTGTTGGGTGGACAAAAGCAGACATAATGTCCTTCCTCTCTAAAGTAACCTAGCATATGGAATGAATATGGCGGTAAAGGCAGCCTCTCTCTGGTTAGGACATGGATATTTTTGGATTGTATGAGAAATCCATGGAAGAATTTCAACCGTTGCAGTATTATTGGAACCTGCGTGTTCATGATTCAGAGTTTCTACAACTCCGAGCTATTTCTGCAGCCTATGCCCAGTTTGTGTGGGTGTGTCTAAAGAAGGGGGGGGGGGGGGGGGCTATACTTGAGTTGGAAGAGAGAGAAAAATCAATCTCTGTGGTAGCATTGTTCAAATAAGTTTCTGTAATTCTCAAAACTTAACTAAGGTTATGTTCAAAATTATGGAATTTTCTCTAGTGAAAACTAAAACAAACTAAAATGTATTTGAAATACAAGTATTTCATACTAAGTATTCTGCAAATACATTGACATAAGTACTTGATAAAAATGCCCTGCAATTGTCCTTTTGGTATACTAAACTGGTATATGTAAATCTGCGAAGCGGGACAGAAAACAAATTTTGAATTTAATGCGCTTTAAGTATATTTGATTGTGCTAAAGTGGAACTACTGCAAGTATAATTCAGGTACACTTTAAATAATTTGCTTTTAAAGACCGATATTATTCAAAGATTGTACAATCCTCATCAATAGTGACATTAAAACACATTTTAGGCTTAATCTTACGAAATGTGCATTGTGCGCACATAGCAATCAAAATAAAGTTTAATTATAATTTTTATAGGCTATCAGTAAGTCTCAAGCGATACGTCAGTAAATGTGTCAATATTTGAGCAATACTTCGTATGAAATAAATGTATTTTAAATATATTACTTTTTTTACTAGGGCTGTTTCCACCATAAATTGTGAAATGTAAACTCAGAATTGTGAGATATACAAAGTCCAAAATCTGAGTTTATGTCTCATAATTATCACTTTTTTCCCCTCAGAATTGTGTGTATATATTTCACAATTCTGAGTTTGTATCTTGCAATTCTGTGTTTATATCTCTAGGTCTGACTTTTTTCTCAGAATTGCAAGAAACAAAGGGCCTATCATACACCCGGCGCAATGCAAGGCAATGTGAGGTTTGCAAGTTTCAGCCTGACGCAGTTCTCATGTTCCTGTCCTGTGCCGCGTTGTTTATATAGCAAAAGCATTTGCGCCCATTTGTGCGCCCATGGGCGTGCTGGTCTAAAAAAAAGAGGTGTGTTCAGGCACATAGTTGGCGCGTTGCTATTTTGAGGAACTGAAAAAAGACTGGGCCATAGACCAGCTCAAACCTGGTTTAAAGTCATTGGCGCAATATTTTTTTTGTTATTTTTGTTATTTAACACCGGCACCGTGCGCTTTAGACCATGCGCTTAGATCCTTAAAATAGGCCCAAAGTCTGAATTGTGTGATTAAAAAGTCTCAATTACCTTTTTTGTATTATTTAGTGGTGGAAACAGGCTTCCATACAAAATAGTGCAGCATGTGCAGAATACACCAATGTGCAATGGATTGTTATAAACAATCAGTTTAATAAACAATCTCTCATTGACACCTTCTCAGTCAGACTGCAGAAAAGGTCATTTTTTTTTTTTTACATAAAATTGGAATAAAAATGCAAAATAATAAAACTTAATAAATAAATAATAAAATTAATAATAAAAATGGCTGGATATAATAACAATCAGGTCATGTGACAAAAACATATCGCACTTTGTTTGAAATATTTATTGTTCCATAATTTGTTGTTTATAATAATTTGTTTGAATATATATATATATATATATATATATATATTAGTGGTGGGCCGTTATCGGCGTTAACGTGCTGCGTTAACGCGAGACTCTTATCGGCGATAAAAAAAATATCGCCGTTAATCTATTCTCAAAGTTGGGTTGGGAGCTGGGTCTATACTACGCAAGCTATGATGACTTTCACCCTGATATTTTAGCGCGGATGTATACCTAGCCGAATTGCACTGTAGGGGGCGAGAACGAGTCTTCGAACTAGAGGCTCGCAGTCCGTGATGGACAGATTGTTAACGGCTGGTCTATGTGGTAATACAATCGGGCAGGACATCCAAACGCTCACCTATCATTCATCAACCTCAAATATGGCTTTTCATCTGAAAGATGTATGTAGTAGCAACTTTACATGGCCGCTCAATATGATGTTAACCTAGAGAAATGTGCGCTATTGAAGTGTTTGTGTGGAAGCGCGTTTGCGCAGGACAGGCTCCGGTGCGTTCACTTGCTCTTAAAATCTCCGTCATTTTTGGTCATACAGATAAAAGTAGCCTAATACATCTTTCGAATCTGTAAAGACTCTACGTTTATTTGTGTGCACTCAGAATAACAACGAAACGTTGCGCTTTTAAGCAAACAGGATGCGCTTTAGGTCTCATGTGAACTTGAGAATTCACTCCCGTGTCACCCTCTGCTTCGAACCTGTGTGTATGCCTAACGTTACTGTGAAATTACCACATCAGACGTGACGTGCTAACATGGATGCAGCTATGAAGCCGCCGGGTTTGCTTCAGGGAAAATTTATTTTTAAGAAGCTTCCCAATGGAAACTGTAAACAGTTCATCACGACCTCTTATGTAGGCCTACAGTTCAAAATTCATGTTTAACTGAATAAACAGTTAGTAAACACAAGTACATCTTATTGAACATAGTTTATTTTCATCACCAATTATCATAGTAGAACAGCTTTCTCAAGCAGTTTGTGATGCATTTTGGAAACAGGAGATGCGCCCCTGGTCTAATGCACCACCTGGCTTGAGAAACCCGTTCTCAAAGACTTACTTTGAGTCATTATTTGGGTAGCACACATATTCTGAATGCCTTCGGCAGAATTCAAATGAGACATTTTAATCTAGATTAATTCCAAAATTAATCTAGATTAATCTAGATTAAAAAAAATAATCTATGCCCACCCCTAATATATATATATACGCATAGATTGCACACCTGAGATGTCAGAACTTCCCTCAGCTCACAGTAGGACTCTTTCTCCTGTCATTATGAGCTTTTTCTTAATTAATCTCTGTAAATCTCTCTGTCGCCTCCCTTGTCACACAACTCACTCACACCTTCTCTAAATGAATCACCTGATGCTACCTGACAGGAATCTCTGGCAAACATCTAACGAGTGTATACTAATGAGTGTATTCTACCTATCATAATTGTTCAATTTCATAATTACCTACACACCCAGTTCTAATAGTTAAGGAACACTTATTCTTTTACACTTTGATTAAGATCATTTAGATGTAGATTGCTGTTGTTGCGATTGCATGTCTGTATTAAGCCAGGTTATTTTGTTGGGCTTTCTCTGACCATTTTGATTCAAATCAGTGAGCATACATCTTTATGGCCAATAGTCAAACCTGTTTTGTTGTAAAACAGGGCGAGCGTGAAGCACTGTGTGCCCACCCGCCACACCCTCCTGCTAATCAAACTGATACGCACCTGCACATCAGCCAGACAAGTCAAGGGTCACGCCACACCTTCCGGATGGGTTTCTTAAGGAATCAGAGCTAAACAGATACTGGTCATAACCTGCCGAACCTGAATTCTGATCCTGCTGCTTATCAAGAGATCTTAGAAAGTAAGTATTATAGTGAAATGTCATATATTTCCAATAGGCTTGCCACGACCCACTGTCGTTTAGATTTTTTTTTTATAGTAATAAAAATAGTTTTGTTTAGTTAGAGGACACTATAATTAAAACTGAGCGCTGCTGCTCAATACAGCGCACCGAACGAACGACAGCCGTGCATCACAGCAGTCTAGGTCTGCATTGCCGCGGCTGTCCCGACCAGATTTCGCCGCGGGATTAATTTCCCGAATACAACACGGTAACGGTCGGTAACTCTAGTACAATTTGAACGGGAGCGGACGGTCTAACAATATCCAGTTCCGGACATCCTTTCAGAACAGCATATCTGTGCTTTATTCTTAAAGGAAAGCGAAGAAAAGAGGGAAAACTCAAACGACTCCCCACCACGGTGATACCGGTATAACCGGTGTGACAACACCTCGATTAATCGGTGGGAAAATGTCCTAACCGTCACAACCCTAATTTCCAAATAACATGGCTGGAACAGAAGGAATGTGGGTGGAAGTGTTTTAGCACAGTAACATCATACGACATCATGATCCACAGTCATTTGAGCCGTATTTTAGAGATGACCTCAGCACTCATCTCTCCATTACATTTTTATTTTTTATTTTGTTTCTGCTAGGTTGCCAAGTCAAATTAAAGGATTTTTCTAAAGAAATAACCTAAATCTCAAAAACGCAATAACGTTGATAGGTGATGCCTTTAGATGTCTCCTCAATTATTAATTCATATTTTATATTATTTATTTAAGAGTAATGGAGGAGAGGTGCTCAATAATTATGAGAAATCAGTAGATTTATGCAATGGGTTTACTGAAAAAAACTCACAGTTCAACAAATCCATACTCTATGTGTGTAGCTACAAACAAAGTGTAATATTCTCAAATAATTTTCCCACATATTTTTCAACATTTTACTATAGAGTTCTACAAAGATTTTCCCAGAAGAATCTGACCAGAAGATGCAACCAAACAAAACTCATTCCCAGGTGCTACGTGGATCTGAATTTTGTCTTGAGAATTCTGCAAAAAAATAAAAACTTTTTAAATCAGACCAGAAGATGCAAACAAAACAAAACCAAACCCCAAAATCTATTGGAGCTTGAATTTTGTCTTGATATCTCTACAGATTAAACAAATACAGAGTAGAAGATGCAAACAAAACAAAAACCCAAATTCAATTAGGGCCTAAATTTTGTTTTTATATTTTTTCCAAAATCAGACTAAAGCAAAGCAAAGCAAACCAAAACACAAAATAAAACATAAAAGGTCACAAAAAAATCATCTGATTCCATCTGGCCCTTAATTTTGCTTACGTATACATTCATGGTGACTGATTTCGTTGGTGAACAAATGCTTATCTTTAACTTAAATATCATTTCCATTTTTTAGCATATTTTCTTCACACATTTCCAAGACTTTACCAAAGAATTCTACAGATGTTTTCCCTAAAATCAGACCAGATGAGGCAACCAAAGCAAAGCAATCAAGAACATTCCATCTGGGTCTGAACTTTGTCTTGACTCCATGTAGATTTCGAATCCATTGGTGATTTAAATATTTAACGTTAACTTAAATATAACTCACTTTATGAGGTAAAACAGCTCCAACAGAAGACTGGTTTAGTCCTGCTGTCATGGAGACCAAGAGACGCCTGTGGAACTTTATGACCATGTAAGTGAGAGGAAAAAAACCTGGAAAAAGTTATAAAACGGCTGGCAAAGTTTTACACTTTCCTAAGAGTACTGTGACGTCCAATGTAACAAAATGGAAAATAGCACAGCTCAGACCAGGCCGTCCTACTAAATAAGCAACTGTACGAAAAGGGCTCAATTGTAAGAGAAATGATCTAGGGCCAGAAACTGAGAGAAACTGTCCAGATGTCAACAATCTCTTCAGCTCTTCTACGATTTAGCCTCTTTGTGAGAAAAGCTAGAGGGCCCAACATGAAATCACGCCTGGGTACAATCATAAATGTATTGCATTTATTATGATATTAAAGGGAGAAACATTTGGATGGCATTGAAACCTCAATGTGTGTTATCCAGAAACACAGATATCCACTTCTTTGTGAAAGAACCAACTGTTTTGGTCATATAATGTATCCCAGCTGCAGACATCAAACTATGACTGAAGCAAAAGGAACATATTAATTAATTGTATGTGTTCCAGTCTTTGTGAATATACACTTTGAAGCCCTGCGATTGTCTGGTACAAAATCAAAACATCCAGCAGCACTGTGACATGTTTTCTGTTTTCCTTCTAGCCAAACTGGTTACAAGGTGAATGCATACATGAACTCTAGTGACACCAGTACAGCTTTCATTTCATGATATAATTATTCTAATAAGGGTTATGAGTAACTCAACGTAATTCTCAAATTGTTCACAGTACAAAAGAGCATGCTTCTCTGAGCATTATACTCTCATCTAAAAAATGTAAAGAGGAACTTTAATTGGCTTTTTATCTAGATTGGATTGATCAGGTACAATTGTTTGTAATTGCAGTAATGAATCTAATTATACTTTAGTGGATGACTGTTTGTGCATGTTTTGAACATTTAAGGCTTAAAGTTATTACAAATTTGCTTAGTACAGTCTTTGCATGCATATATGATTCATGGCCAAAAAAAAATTTTTTTTGTTACTTTAGGCTTAAGAAATGTAGCTTATGGTTACAAATGCTTACAAAGCTTATTTCAATACAGGTCACGTGATACAGATTGTATGAAAATGTGAAAAGCAAAAATAATAAATAAAACAAAACCCTGTGAATATGTTTTTGACCATTTTATTTTCTAGTAAAAAACAAAACAAAAAGAAAACATTATATATATGTGTGTGTGTGTAAGAGGACATCTAATACATTTTAATTAGATGTATGCTTACAAGACAAAGCAAATTTCCAATGTCAAGAAAAATATTAATATATATATATAAATACAAAATATATTTAATACATGTGGTAATAATATATAATACATATTCAATAGATTTAACCTTATTTACTTTATTTTTACTGGAAAAAAAGATAAAGATGCTGATGAAGAAAATTCATTTTATCTTTTTTTCTCTCAATGAAGGGTTGAATGACCTACAGCATTCCAACCCACCACCACACACCCATATGATTTAAGATGGCAGGTTTACTCAGTCAACCGATTTATAATATTTGCTGATATGTTGCTGAGATTAGCACAGACAAGCTGCCTGTAAAAGTGTTCTTGAAGCCTTTATCACTTTGCATGGCCAAACGTGAGCGAGTGTGGTTTTGCAGCCATGTTTTACTTACATATTCACTCTGTAATATGATCTAGCTATAGTGGGCGGAGAGTGTTTGTCGGTGTATGTGTGTGCCAGGCAGCTCTGAAAGCACTCATCCGTATCAGTGTGAGGTCTGTATACACAACTCACAAGACAAAAGTCATGTGTATCTGTGGGAGCGCTCAACTGTCTGCCTGCGTTTTGGCACAGTTTTAATGCACTAGTGTTGAGTGAGTTGTAGCAGAACGGTTTGTCTGGTTTGACTTCAACTGATATGCATTGAAAAGCAGTTTGACTCCTAAAAACCATTAGTGAAACTTCTGAAGAATTTAAAGCTCACCTTTAAAGAAAAATACAAACACGTGCTGTTTCCTCTCATTGTCTCTACAGCTCCAGTGTCGTTTAACATGATTTACGGCCACAACATTTCCTAAGGTTATGTATAGTCATTTAGTATAACTGTGCACATGTCAAAAACAAAGGAACGCTTGGGGTCATTTCTCACACAATCTAATGCATCACTAATGTAGTAACTGTCAGATAGCAAACACCTCAGAGAGACTCAGTGAGCTGTAGCTGGAGGATTTTATGACTGGTGTAGATTAGTAGCTTGTGGTTGGGAGTGAGTCAGTCTGTTCTGATGTGCACACGCATGTGGTTTCCGCACAGCCGATCACATTTGTATCTGCTGATCTTGCTTCAATTAAACGTTCTTTTTGGGAAATGTAATCCTACATAGTTGCATAGTTGCTTTCTTCTTTATGAACAGGAGGGGTTGAGTTCAAGAAGTTAGTCAACAAAATCAGTTAAGCAACGTATCCTTTAGCATTGTTAAAATCTGAATCCTGCAGTGTTTGTGCTGTGAACATGAATGAAACCTCAAATCAGGTTGTGTATGTAGAAATGTCGCATCACTTTTACAAAAACCAGTAAACTGTGAAGTACTGAGAAACTGCCTAACAATATGTGAGAAAAAAAACACACGCAAAAACAACACCCGGGTATGTACCTTAATAGCAACATACAGAAAAAAAAACACTCTGATTATCTTAGCAACTGCATAGCAACATGAAAAATGTTTCAGAATATACCATAACAACTGCATAGCAATATGACAAACTATACGGAACACCTTAGCAACTACACAGTAACATGAAACAACATCTCCGAATACATTAGCAACTGCATAGCAACATACTTAAAAAACACTCTAAATATCTTAGCAACTGCATAGCAACATGAAAGAAAATACTCTGAACACTTTAGCAATAGAGTGGGGGAACTATGACGTCAGAATCCGGAAGAGTAATTCGCCGCGGGTTCGTTCGAGATTTTCCTATGGGGTTTTATAATGGGATTTTTCAATTTATGAGTAAAATAAAGCCTGTGGTAAACATAACTTGATGATACTTTTACATTTTGTTTTACAATGTAAACTGCAAACACTCACAGCCCAAACGTTCTTATCTAGTTACTTATTAAAAACATATGTTTTCAAAAATTAACATAACTGTTTCAACTTTTTAGTTTTGGGTATGGATGTGTGTAATTTACGTTGTAGAAAAAAACGTATAAGTATCGTCAAGTTATCTTTACCACAGGTATGTGATGAAAGTCAAGTCGACTAGTTGCTGATGGCGTCATTAATGAATAAATAAGTCTGGAGCGGAGACAAACACCTTGTGCACAGCTATGAAATATGACACAGCGCTGCCCACATGAGTATTGCACCTATAACAGCTTATTTGATCACTTCTTTAGTCTTTGGGTCGTTATAGTTATATCCTGCTCATTCTAAATCAGATAAAGATAAGTAGTACAGTAGAGATTACATTCATATGAATGAATGCATTAGTGAGAGCGGTTGCATGTGTGAATTAATTCTACCTGGCAGCGTCTCTCTACTAGTAGTAAAGCTGTGGGATTTAGTTATTAAGAAATATATGCTTGAACTTTTCAGTTTCTGAGCTATTTTACAGAGAAATCACAGAGTAGTTAAATGTTTCATTTAACTACGCAATAGGGGTTGCACAGCAACGAAAACACATAGGCTACATAGAGTAGCGCCCAGGAACACCTCTAACTCCGCAAAATCAGGACGTACAGTGTTGACAATACATTTGCGCGTGATTCATTGTACGTCCTGATTTTGCGGAGTTAGATGTGTTCCTGGGCGCTACTGTCTGTAGCCTATGTGTGTTCGTTACAGTGCAGCAGCACATTAGATTAGAACGTGATTAACTTACCTGTACAATAAGCTGTTTAAAACCTGCATTCTGCCGTTCAATTTGTGTAATATAATCACACATGTCTTGTGGAGCGCATTCAGAGTATGAATTAGTTTTACATTTTAACTGTTTGGAAATGGAGCATAAATGTGGATTTCTTATCCTATTGCACCCTTTATAAGACCAGTGACTAGTCAACTTCAAGCGTCGTAGCAGAGCACTGAAGTCAACTAGTCGACTAGTCTGTGCAACCCCTATTGCGTAGTTAAATGAAACATCTCATCAGAATACATTAGCAACTGCATAGCAACATATAGAAAAAAACACAAAATATCTTATCAACTGCACAGCAACATGCAGAAAACACTCTGAATCAGAGCCGATCCTCCCTATATACAGAATACGCAAGCAGCGTAGGGCGCCGGAAAAAACAGGGGGCCCCCTTGCTCTCAAAGATGTTTTCATTTTAATTTAGTTTTAAATTTGGCCAGCGGCTATGAAAACATGAATGATAATTTATTGTAATGCAGTGCTGTCACCCTTTCTACGTGAAAAACAGTCAAATCCTGTAATATGAATGTCGTAAAGTCTCTTGCTCGAGACTAAAACAACAAGTTGAACGCATAGCGAGCCGCGGAAGAGACACTGTTTCTCGAGCGCGATTCAAGGTGGACTCATGTTTATTATGAAAACATTCACATATTAGAATGCTTGGGCAAGATCATGTCACATCAAAAACAGCCTTTTGTCTGTGCCGCCTTCATTTACTTTCCCGTTTTCCTCACTTTCGCTTTAATTTTACTGCACGGACTCATTCGCTAAACTGAACAATCGACCGTCGCTCGCCGTTGCCCAACGACTGTCTGCTTGGTGTGTACCGGGCTTTAACAACTACAAAGAAATATTTAGAAAAAACCCTCTGAATATCTTAGCTTACACAGAACACCTAATGTGCTTAGTTAGCAACATGTAGCAACTGCATAGCTACATGCAGAAAGAACACTTTGAACGCCAATGGCATAGCAATGCCCTGGTAACCACTGACAGCACTCTACATGGGTAAGCAGCACTCACTTTTTCTACAGTACAACTACAGTATAACTCCAGTTTAAAGCTTGCTATGTGCTTTTCGTTAAATGCGAACTGAAATAGCATCAAAATCAACCAAACATTTTAGTGGTCTGCATGAGTCACCAGCTCTGATTATAGTGAACAAAAATAAGCCTTTTGTCTCAGACTCAGAAGGAAATGACAGATTTGGAGATGGCATGTGCATGATTGGTAACCAGCAGATGTTGGACTGAGTTCCCCTTTTCGTTGGTGTTTCCTTAATTTTGGTAACCATGGTGTACCTTTCACGGTTCCTCTGGCACGAGTCATCTATCTGTCTGTCCTATCATGAGGGGAATTGAATAGGGTGTGGGCTTTTTGTGAAAGTTGCACGTTTTTTTTGGCCACAGACAAGATTGGCCCAGAGCCAACTTTATGAAAAAAAACAGGGATGGTCCAAAGGAAAACTTTGCCCCTTTTCCCCTGTTTTCTTGTGTTAATATTTTCCTCCTGTTTTGGACGTTGCCAACAACTTGTCTCTCAACCCCCGCCCCCTGCAGTAGAGCTGTCCGGTAACAACGAATGTCTTTGTGAGCAGGTCTGCGCATGATTGGTCAGTTGGGGAAGCATGTGAAATGGCAGCAGGTATGATGCAGAGGATTGGAATGCTCTGGACAGAGCAAAAGAGTGGAGGAGGAAAGAGGGAGGCTTTGGGTGGGAAGCAATTGGGTAAATCTAGAAGAAAACGAAGGGATTTGATAGGAATCATGGGTGCTGGAAAATATACGGCACACCTCGAAATTAGTTAAAACAACTTTTATTTTTTGAGAGAGAGAGAGAGAGAGAGAGAGAGAGAGAGAGAGAGAGAGAGAGAGAGAGAGAGAGAGAGAGAGAGAGAGAGCTTTGGCTTTGATTTCACCACAGGAACTGAGGTCTGAAAATGAATAAGCTTGATATGTGGTTTTTGACAGTTCTGCTTTAGGACCTAGATTTTACACCAGGCATCCAGTGGGGACAATATTTAAAGAGATTTTTCACCCAAAAATTTAAATTCTGTAATTTACTCACTTTCAAGTTGTTAAAAACCTGTATGAATTTATTTATTCTACGAAACATGAAATAAGATATTTTGAAGAATGTTGGTAATCAAACAGTGTCAAATTTTAGTGTAGGGAACAATTCTCAGTATTAAGTAGTTGCTTATCGAAAATCGAAATTAGCACAACACAACGGAATTAGAACAACACAATGGAAACAAGTTGCAACACAACAAAAACAAGCCACAGCACAACGAAATTAGAACAACACAATGGAAACAAGCCACAACTCAACGAAATTACACAACACAATGGAAACAAGCCAGAACACAATGGAAACAAGTCGCAACACAATGGAAAAAAGTTGCAACACAATGGAAACGAGCCGCAACTGAACGAAATTAGCACAACGCAATGGAAACAAGTCGCAACACAATGGAAAAAAGTTGCAACACAATGGAAACGAGCCGCAACTGAACTGAATTAGCACAACACAATGGAAACAAGCCACAACTGAACTGAATTAGCACAACACAACGGAAACAAGCTGCAACACAATTAAATTAGCACAGCACATGCAAAACAAGTCACAACACAATGTAAACAAGTCGCAGCACAACAGAAACAAGCCACAACACAACGGAAACAAGCCCACAACACAATGGAAACAAGCCACAACTCTACAAAATAATCACAAAAAAATGGAAACAAGTTGCAGTGCAATGAAAACAAGCCACACCTCAATGAAATTAGCACAACACAAAATGTGTCCTATGCATTGCGTTGTGGCCATAGACTGTAAAAAAAGATGGATGACGTGTATCTACTTCCTTCCACTATAGAAAAGTGATGTCAAAGGATCTCAGTATGGTGGCTGCCATCTTGAGTAAATGACGTCATTTGGAGCCAGAGTCTGTACAGTAGTGTCATGAGATGGAGCAACGGAATCAAACTCCCGCAGACCCAATCAACCATAACGACACGCCCGATTTATATAGCGTCAAATTACTAGCTAAAATTAAACTTATCACAAAAACGAACAACTAACTGAACATATATCAGCGTGATGACAACTACCTTAAATGACCAAAACCATATTTCGGAAAATTTTATTGAAGTGTAATTATTGTAATTTATTTTACTCAAGTCCCATTTGTTTAATGGAGAGGGCGGGGTTTATTACCTGTACTGCAGTCAGCCACCAGGGGGCGATTAAAGAGCCGGCAGCTTCACTTTTCAGGACGTGTGAGGCACACCCAGTTGTGACGCTTTCGTTATGTTTTTGAGAATTTGTTGTGTTGTGCACTACTTGCCTACCGTGGAATTGATTCCCAAACTAAAGTGTGACCTCGAACTGTTTTGGTTCCTATTGACTTCCATTGCATTTGTTGTCCATACAATGAAAGTCAATGGTTACTAACATTCTCCAAAATATCTTCTTATACATATTTCTCTCATGTCATTACAAAACCTTAGATGTGCAAAATATATATATGTCAGAATCAGAGGTCGCGTTAACCGAAAATTCTCAGTCATTGAAGGAATTTTTGTTTAGCATTGACGTAAAAATCTGAAGGCCGCCTGTCACTTTGACAGATTACACTGAGGGTGATCTATTGCAATTTATAACTGTAAATCCCAGGCCTGTCCAGGTGGTGGTATTTTGCAATGCCTTTGATTGCACACAGGCGAGTATTACTAAAAGGGAATCGCTTGATCTGATGCATCTACGGTCTACCACGCCACAAAAAAGAGCATCAGAGCGGTATTGTTGCTTGAATTTACTAATAAAATGGACAGAATTTGAAATCTGAAGTTTTCATATCAAAAGTAACAACGCACAAAGCTTAGCCTATTGCCTACTTTGCATTCATCAAATGAAAACAGCATCGATTGGGAGTTAAGAAACTATATTGGTTCATAAAAATAAGAATCTATTAAAATAGAGAAATCTTTTTTTTTTACCCAGCACTAGCATATTTTGTTGTTTTTAGTGTCCTCCACTGTCACTGACGCAGTCTCTGTTCATCTGTTCTCTTCATAAATAAATAAATACATAAGCCTATATGCTCGTCCTTTAGGTTTATTATTAAGAATGAAAACGGGAACACAAAATAAAAGCAATAAAATGGGTTGTTATAGTTAAAATATGAAAATGATGGGTAATAATAGATTATGATGAAATTTTCACAACCCTGTCTGTCAAAATGACGGACAATATTAAAGTCTAACACAACCTCTGGTCAGAATTGTCATTTTTGGATGATTTAGCTCTCTTCAATGTAGTCTCCTTCATTCTTCTTTGAAGATGAGAGCATGTCACGCAATGTCCTTGTTGGCATCTGCTTAATTTGAATAGCTTTTACTGAGTGACTTATTGAGTTTGTGCCAAATACTAGTTGGCCACAAGGCCTTTGACGTCAAAAACAAAATAGATGTTAAGTATCTTCTCCGCCCTTTTAAAAAATTGAGCTTATTTTTGTTATCCGAACTATGCATGATTAAATACTTTTAGCATTGTTTTCTTGATCAGAACAAATCTACGATCCATTTTTGTTTTTTGCCCATCAATGTAAACCACTGTGCTTGATAATACAGTAATGTCATCTGTGTTTGAAAAATAGAGGAGATGGAAACCCTCAACTTATATACATTCTAACATATGGGAATGGTTAAAATTAGTGTGCTTTAGATGTTAAGTATTAGTCATAGTCAAGGGGTGTTGAGTAGATAATCATTGATTTGCATAGTGGCCACCAGGTTTGCACACATCTCAGGAGGGACTTTTTCATTATTTGTAGATCCTTCCAAGCATAAAGGTTTCAAGGCTGACGTTTGACGTTCAGCTCCCTCCATATATTTTCTATGAGATTAAGACTGGCTACGCCACTCCAGGACCTTAATGTGCTTCTTCTTGAGCCACTCCTTTGTTGTCCTGCTGTGTGTTTTGGGGCATTTTCATGCTGAAATACCCATCCCCTGATGGTACATGGCTCCATCCATACCGTCCCTTTGATACGGTGCAGTTGTCCTGTCCCCTTAGCAGAAAAACACCCCGAAAGCATAATGTTTCCACCTCCATATTTGACGGTGGGGATGGTGTTCTTGGGGTCATAGGCAGTATTCCTCCTCTTCCAAACACGGTGAGTTGAGTTGATGTCAAAGAGCTGGATTTTGGTCTCATCTGACCACAACACTTTCACCCAGTTCTCCTCTGAATCATTGGCAAACTTCAGACGGGCCTGTGCATGTGCTTTCTTGAGCAGGGGGACCTTGTGGGCGCTGCAGGATTTCAGTCCTACACGGCGTAGTGTGTTCCTAATTGTTTTCTTGGTGACTATGGTCCCAGCTGCCTTAAGATCATTGATACAATCCTTCCGTGTAGTTCTGGACTGATTCCTCACCGTTCTCATGATCATTGTAACTCCACGAGGTGAAGATCTTGCATGGAGTCCCAGACCGCTAAGGGAGATTGACAGTTATTTTGTGTTTCTTCCATTTGCGAATAATCGCAACAACTGTTGTCACCTTCTCACCAAGCAGCTTGGCGATGGTCTTGAAGCCCATTCCAGCTGCTTTAGGTCTACCATCTTTTGACATCTTGGACAGTTTTTGTCTTGGCCATGGTGAGCCAAGTTTGGAATCTGATTGATTGATTGCTTCTGTGGACAGGTGTCATTTATACAGGTAACAAACTGAAGGAGACTACCTTTAAAGAGTGCTCCTAATCTCAGCTCCTACTGTTAAAACACAGAAATCTGTGTGCATGATAGGGGATCAAATTTATTTACTCATACATGCGATTAATTTTCACATGCATTTTTTGAGTTGTTTTCATTTTTTTTTGTTATTCTGTCTTACTGTTCAAATAAATGAACTTTTCCAGCGTGCAACATTCGAATATTGAGGAAATGATAGCGGACGGAGGATTTGCAAATTGCAAGATCGGTCACGACAGCAGTTTGTTTACTTTTCTTTGTTTTATTTAAAAAGCTTATATTTGAAGTGGGGGTAGTTTCTTTTCTTAGTTTATTTTTTAGCCTGCAGGTTTTGTGTATATATATATATATATATATATATACAGTGGGGCAAAAAAGTATTTAGTCAGCCACCAATTGTGCAAGTTCTCCCACTTAAAAAATGAGAAAGGCCTGTAATTTTCATCATAGGTATACCTCAACTATGAGAGACAAAATAAGAAAAAAAATCCAGAAAATCACATTGTAGGATTTTTAAAGAATTTATTTGCAAATTATGGTGGAAAATAAGTATTTGGTCACCTACAAACAAGCAAGATTGCTGGCTCTCACAGACCTGTAACACGAAAACTTCTTCTTTAAGCTATAGGCTCCTCTGTTCTCCACTCGTTACCTGTTTTAATGGCATCTGTTTGAACTCGTTATCAGTATAAAAGACACCTGATATCCACAACCTCAAACAGTCACACTCCAAACTCCACTATGGCCAAGACCAAAGAGCTGTCAAAGGACACCAGAATCAAAATTGTAGACCTGCACCAGGCTGGGAAGACTGAATCTGCAATAGGTAAGCAGCTTGGTGTGAATAAATCAATTGTGGGAGCATTTTTCATTATTAGAAAATGGAAGACATACAAGACCACTGATAATCTCCCTCGATCTGGGGCTCCACGCAAGATCTCACCCCGTGGGGTCAAAATGATCACAAGAACTGTGAGCAAAAATCCCAGAACCACACGGGGGACCTAGTGAAATAACCTGCAGAGAGCTGGGACCAAAGTAACAAAGGCTACCATCAGTAACACACTGCGCCGCCAGGGACTCAAATCCTGCAGTGCCAGACGTGTCCCCCTGCTTAAGCCAGTACATGTCCAGGCCCGTCTGAAGTTTGCTAGAGAGCATTTGGATGATCCAGAAGAGGATTGGGAGAATGTCATATGGTCAGATGAAACCAAAATAGAACTTTTTGGTAAAAACTCAACTTGTCGTGTTTGGAGGAGAAAGAATGCTGAGTTGCATCCAAAGAACACCATACCTACTGTGAAGTCCATGGGGGTCGGCCAGGAAGTTACATCATGCTTTGGGGCTGTTTTTCTGCAAAGGGACCAGGACGACTGATCTGTGTAAAGGAAAGAATGAATGGGGCCATGTATCGTGAGATTTTGAGTGAAAACCTCCTTCCATCAGCAAGGGCATTGAAGATGCCAAACGTGGCTGGGTGACTATTTCAGCATGACAATGATCCCAAACGGCGTACACCGCCCTGCAACGAAGGAGTGGCTTCGTAAGAAGCATTTCAAGGTCCTGGAGTGGCCTAGCCAGTCTCCAGATCTCAACCCCATAGAAAATCTTTGGAGGGAGCCTCTCCTGAAAGTCCGTGTTTCCCAGCGACAGCCCCAAAACATCACTGCTCTAGAGAGTTCTGCATGGAGGAATGGGCCAAAATACCAGCAACAGTGTGTGAAAACCTTGTGAAGACTTACAGAAAACGTTTGACCTCTGTCATTGCCAACAAAGGGTATATAACAAAGAATTGAGATGAAATTGTGTTATTGACCAAATACTTATTTTCCACCATAATTTGCAAATAAATTCTTAAAAAATCCTACAATGTGATTTTCAGGATTTTCTTTTCTTATTTTGTCTCTCATAGTTGAGGCATACCTATGATGAAAATTACATGGGCCTCTCTCATATTTTTAAGTGGGAGAACTTGCACAATTGGTGGCTGACTAAATACTTTTTTGCCCCACTGTATATATATATATATATATATATATATATATTAGTGTGGGCCGTTATCGGCGTTAAGTGCTGCGTTAACGTGAGACTCTTATCGGCGATAAAAAAAATATCGCCGTTAATCTATTCTCAAAGTTGGGTTGCTGGGTCTATACTACGCAAGCTATGATGACTTTCACCCTGATATTTTAGCGCGGATGTATACCTAGCCGAATTGCACTGTAGGGGGCGAGAACAAGTCTTCGAACTAGAGGCTCGCAGTCCGTGATGGACAGATTTGTTCCAACGGCTGGTCTATGACAATCGGGCAGGACATCCTAAACATATCATTCATCAACCTCAAATATGGCTGTTCATTTCTGAAGAAGAACAGGGTGTATGTAGTAGCAACTTTACAGTGGCCGCCAAGTATGATGTTAACCTAGATCTGAACCCAATGTGCGAACACCTATTGAAGTGTTTGTGTGGAAGCGCGTTCTGACGCAGGACAAGGCTCCGGTGCGTTCACTTGCTCTTACATCTCCGTCATTTTTGGTCATACAGATAAAAGTAGCCGAATACATCTTTCGAATCTGTAAAGACTCTACATTTGTGTGCACTCAGAATAACAACGAAACGATTGCGCTTTTAAGCAAACATATGCGCTTTAGGTCTCATGTGAACTTGAGAATTCACTCCCGTGTCACCCTCTGCTTCGAACCTGTGTGTATGCCTAACGTTACTGTGAAATTACCACATCAGACGTGACGTGCTAACATGGATGCAGCTATGAAGCCGCCGGGTTTGCTTCAGGGAACATTTATTTTTAAGAAGCTTCCCAATGGAAACTGTAAACAGTTCATCACGACCTCTTATGTAGGCCTACAGTTCAAAATTCATGTTTAACTGAATAAACAGTTAGTAAACACAAGTACATCTTATTGAACATAGTTTTATTTTCATCACCAATTATCATAGTAGAACAGCTTTCTCAAGCAGTTTGTGATGCATTGGGAAACAGGAGATGAGCCGCTGGTCTAATGCGCCACCTGGCTTGAGAAACCCGTTCTCAAAGACTTACTTTTAGCCATTATTTGGTAGCACACATATTCTGAATGCCTTCGGCAGAATTCAAATGAGCCATTTTTAATCTAATTTAATCTAGATTAATTTCAAAATTAATCTAGATTAATCTAGATTAAAAAAATTAATCTAGCCACCCCTAATATATATTACAGTGATGAAACTACCCCCACTTCAAATGTCTGGGACATTGTTTACCCTTATACATCTGTCGTTATTAATGGACCTGAATTATTAATAGAGCTCAATGCCCTTGGATCCGTGCTGTTTCACCACACCTTTTACTGACACCTGTGAACTTCATCCAGTGATAACAGCTCAATTCAAGCATTATTTCTATTCATGCCGTGCCAAAACCACAATTCAGACAGCTGCATCTCTGCTCTAATGACTACCGGACAGACATTGTCAATTAAACACCATTCCTGGCCCAGGTCTCTAATGCTGATAGTATTTACTCTAGTTTTACTCCTGTGGGATTCACCCAAGCAGAGCACATATGGCGGAGCGTTTGATTATGTCTCGTGACTTGGGAACCATTTGCGAATTAGCTTTGTTTTGTTTACGCGAGGCATCTGTGAGTCAGAGAAGATAATATTGTCGGGCCAAAGAGGGGTAGTGACACAGGTCAAGGGGGAGATTTTACTAAATATGTTGGCGTCCTTGAATCCCCCACAGGAGACTGGGGGAGAAATGAGAAGGGGAGAGATTGGGTTACGCAAGACGGAGTGAAAATGTGCAACAATGTGTGAAAGGCCTCGAGTGCATGAGAGCAAAAATCCGATAAGCGGGAAGAGACATTTAAATCATAATTAGTTTGTTTGTTTTAAGACCAGGATGGAAAAAAGAGAAAAGGAGCGATAAAAAGAGGAATGCAGATGGAAGTGGGTTGAGGCTACAGGACTCTGTTATTTCCTCTGCAGTGAGTGTGCATTGTTCTGATAACAGCTGTCTGGAGCGTTCAGGCCAGCATGGAGGATTGCCTTCCCCGGTGTCCCCTCCCTAACTTTCCCCGGTTGTTTTGGAAACCACACATGGCTTGTTAGGTATGCAGGGGGCATGTGATTTGGGAGGCTTGATTTCACTCATCTTCAGTACGTACTGATGTCACAACAATGAGGCGTCACCATGATGAAAATTATCTCAATGTGATATTGTGGACAAAAGAAGGTCAGGGGTGAAGGAGAAGTGAAGAGTATGAAAAAGTACAAGACACCGACAAACCTGTTGCAATTACCTGTAGCTCACCTGCAAACTGTACTTCTGCCCTCTACTGTACTAAATGGAAAGTGTAATTAATTGATTATTTACAGTAATGAAGCATGTGCACGTGAATGCACAAGCATATTACCTTGATAAAGGTTTGCAGCCAATCAAAACAAGATTTGGTTTGAGTATTGGTTTATGTTCTAATATATCAATACATGCTGATAAGAGGTCTACCGATATTGGATTTTGCTGATATAATGGGTTTAAAACAAGGCAAGAAATAGATTATTGCTGATATTAGTAAACATCTATATATTGAATTGGGTTAAATAGTGTTCATCGTCTTTACTTCCTGTGACAGAGCGGCCCAAAGAGAAGCTACACGTGTTTACATTTACAAGGGAGATAAAATATGCACACTTACAACCATCTAGAGCATATTGCAATAAAAACACTATAAAGTAAACAATGTCAAACTGTAATTCATTTCAAGTAGATCATTAGCAACCACTTGGGATAAATGTGCAGTAATCATTGATTGCAAACTGCACTGAAACCAAAAGCCTATAGAATGTGCCACATGGTCGAGTTTCGACTTAATTCAAGCACTGCCTTTTTTATTTGTAATAATAAATGGCTAAGCTGTGATTTTTGTCCCCAAAATACTCTAAGGCATCTTAAAATATTGAGACTTTTGTAATGCCATTAAAGATATTTAAAGGGATGGTGCGTGCAAAAATTACAACTCTGTCATAAATTACTCTCCCTCATGTCGTTCCAAACTTGTAAGACCTTCATTCATCTTCGGAACACAAATTAAGATATTTTTGATGACCTTTCTGACCCTGCATAGACAGCAATGCAACTACCAAGTTCAAGGCCCAGAAAGGTAGCAAGGACATCATCCATGTGACATCAGTGGTTCAACCGTAATTTTATGAAGCTACGAGAAAAACAAAAATAATGATTTTATCCAAAGATTGTGGTTCTCTCTTGAATGGCAGTGGACCGACTCAGAAGAGAAGAAATTGGTGAACAAAGTTGCTATTATTGTTTTCTTTGCACACAAAAAAGTATTTTGTAGCTTCATTGCGGTCTATGCAGGGTCAGAAAGCTCTTGTACTTGTACTTCACCAAAAATATATTAATTTGTGCTCTGAAGATGAACGAAGGTCTTACTGGTTTGGACTGACATGAGGTTGTGTAATTAACGGCAGACTTTTAATTTTTGGGTGAATGAACCGTTTAAGAGATTTTGTGACCTACATATGATAAAAACTGAGTTACAACATGTGTGGGAACTCGGTCCAAGAACCATATTTTGCTCTGTTGTGTTTATGAGTTGGTTATGTGGTTCTCTGAGGACTAAAGCAGCTCTTGTTAAAGGTTCTTCATATTAATACCCTCAATACCACAACTGAGGTGCCCTTGAGCAAGGCACCGAACCCCTAACTGCTCCCCGGGCGCCGCAGCATAAATGGCTGCCCAACTGCTCCGGGTGTGTGTTCACGGTGTGTGTGTTCAATGCTGTGTATGTGCACTTTGGGTTAAATGCAGAGCACAAATTCCGAGTATGGGTAACACTTTCATAAACAGCACGCACAAGCATGCTAAATGTTACATTTACATTTGTAATTTAAAACAAATATAAATGTTACTATAGTCACTTTTCAGCACAATGGTAACCAAAAAAAAAAAAAAAGGTTTATCTAGCAATAGAGTTAAAAGTCTCCAAAATACTACTGTGTAATCAATGTTGGGAAGATATTAGTCAATCAGTGGAGTGATTGAGGATCACAGTCCAAACTAGAGTGAAAGATGGAGCAACTAATGACCCCGGTTTTCTTTTATCCACCTATCATCACCTGTTCATAATGTCTGCCGACCAATCAAGTATTTGGCAACCGGGGTTGTTTTAGAGGTCACTGTGACAAATTTGAAGTAGTGACTCATTTTGTTTGCAAATGAAGCAGTTCAACTGAAATGGTTTCTCACTGTGAGCACTATAGTCTGTCATTCCCAGAACGCTCCAGTGATCTCTGGGTCACTGACTGATTGAGCATTGCCAAAAGCGTACTCTGGATTTAGTTTTACTTGGATGAAGCGTGACAAGGATCCTTTGGCCCTTGTCATAAAATGTTCATTTACTGGTTTATTTTCATTCCTTGGAATGGGGAGAGACAATAATTCAACTGTTGTTAAGAGACATAAAACAAGAATGAGGGCTCTCAAGCAACAACTGTTCATAGTCACACAGGACAGCTTGATTACATTACAGTCAGTAATGACTTTCACTGTTTAGAGAAACTATACTGCATGCAAAACAGTGGCAACATCGGTCAACAAAAGAATGGATCAGCAAAACTACTGCCAAGAGTGTGTGTGTCAATTCAGGAAAATCCTGGCCAAATTCTCCCATTGTCCTCTGACCATCATGGCCTCCTAATCATCCCCATACACTGATTGGCTTCATCACTCTCTCTCCTTTCCACCAATAAGCTGGTGTGTGGTGGGCGTTCTGGCGCAATATGGCTGCCGTCGCATCATCCAGGTGGATGCTGCACATTGGTGGTGTCTGAGGAGAGATCCCCCTTACTATGTAAAGTGCTTTGAGTGTCTACAAAAGCGCTATATAAAATATAACAAATTATTATTATTATAATTACAAAAAAGTACTGTGGAGGTTCATGGTAAAGTCATGGTGTCAGATGGTAATACTATGGAAGGAAAGGAAGAAATGTTATATTATATAGAGCTCCTGTAGTCATGTGACCCATTCTGTTTACACCATCAGGCAAGAACAGCCGGGAGCGAATATGAAATGAATGGCGCCAGCATAAGTTTCAAGGCAACAGAGTTCACTGCGCACTTTAATTCAAAACACATAGACCTGTACATAGCATAACTTAATCGATTAAACATAACAGATCCCTATAATGCCCTAGGGGTGCTTTTAACGTGTATTAATAAATGAACGGATAGATTTCCTGACCTGCAGTATCCTAAACTACCTCATTAACTTTCCCTACTAACGTTACTCAGGAGACTCTTTAAAAGCCTGCAAAAACAGGGTACAAAAGGACGCAATCTAATTTTTGGATGAATATGCAGGAGTCTGCTAAAACCACAGACTGTAAAATGTCGTCACTGGAAGGGTAAGTCAACAGTGTTGTTAGCTAAAGTAATCAACCCTAGCTGTCCTAGGTAGTCAGCATAATTATATCACTGTGAGTACAGTAGACATCATAAATGTCATGAAATCTAACCCGTTTAATCCCAAATGTTGTGTGTTAGCACGTTTTATTGCAGTGAACCATTTTAGTCATCTATCGAATACAGTAAAATGAAAACAAGTGTGTACATAGGAAAATGCATATTTTCAATTAAAGATAACTTATAGCTTTAATATGGGCTGCTCTTGGTGCTGGACTCTTTTTTCATTGGTCATTTTGTGAGTTTTACGAATAAGGTAGGCTACAACGTTAAGAAGCTTACTTAAATGGAAAATGTTTTTTCTCTATTTTGTATTTAAAGACGGTTTCCCATATTGATCATGTCTCGGCTAGATTGCATGTTTTCTTGCGCGACTGGATGTTGGACTCATGAAAAATAATCACGTTAATAGAAATAGAAATTTACTGTAACTTAGTCAAAACACGGACTGGATTGGCATTATTAGCGCGAGCGCTGCTTATTGTAAAGCGGGAGCGACCAGCAGGCAAATGAGCCTTCCTTGAACAGTTATGTTTAGGACTTTCTGATTTACTTAACGAATGCTGCGTGAGGGGGCGAAACTAGCCAAGGGAGGTCACGTACGGGACACATAAATTAAGCCCAATATACGGGATGTCCCGGCTAATACGACTTTCCCCTGCATTTTCTGGCATCCTGGTGCACATCAGCTGTCCACTATGTTAAAATGGTGTAAGTTTTGTAAGGTCTAAATAGTCTGGTTTTAAATTATTGTTCCACAACTGTCGATACCAATGCTACGGCTGCTCTAGCGCTCTCCTGGTTGCCTGCCAAAATGTCGGCGTGTAGATTGCGTGACGTCAACCGCAGGAGCTCTATTATTAGTTAAAGCACATTCAATTATATAAATAACATAATATAATAATATTTTTGTATTCATTTAATAAAATGAAAAAAAACTTTTGACAATTTTTTGTATTTATTAATTCTAACTTTTACATGCACTCTTAAAAAATAATTAATACATAATTAGTGCAATTATTTTTATATGAATTTGATAAAATGCTAAGCTGCCGCTTTTATTTGTGTTGGATTGTTTTAAAGTATAAATGTTCGCCGGTTCCCGCCTCCTTCTTCCCGTTTACGAACTTCATTCAAATATTTTGTCTATTTTGAGGTTTTATTATTTGTTACTTTTACATGCACTCTTAAAATAAAGCCATTCCCCAAAGAACCTTTCATTAACCAGTTCTAAAAGAATATTCTAAATTATTCCACAAAACCTTTTTCCACTATAAGAAATATTGTATGTAATGGAACGATTCCACTGATGATAAAAAGTTCTTCATGAACCATAAACGGCGATAAATAATGTTTATGTTTAGGAGCGTAGTGTTATGGCTGCCAACTTTACAGTACATTTTCCTAAAACATATTTTGCTTAGCCATAGTTTATTTGAATGTTTGATTGTTTGGACCTGTGTTGGGAAGGACATTAGAGACTGGGCCCTCTAGGAGCTTTAATTGAATACTCCTGTTTTATATTTTATCTCAGGCCACTGCCAAAACAAGAAAGAAGAACCTCATGTTCCAACATCCTTCTGTCAACAGAAAAATTAAATACTCAAATAAACACACACAGTGGGACCGACCAAATGTGAACAAGATAGGGAAATAGACCCAGAAGGGGTATACAGGCAGGAGTGCGGTTTAAAGCCTGTTAGTTTTAGCATAAGCTTGGATAAGAATCCCTACCTATGAGTCTCCACTGTTATCTATTCTCTCATATTAGCTTGCGCACATTCAGGCACATTCCATGGGCGAGCAAAGTGGCATAAAGGCAGCGGAGGGATTTGGGAGAATGAGTGGGAGGCTTTAGTTCTCTATCCTAGCACAATCCAGCCCTGTTGCTTGTCAGGAACTGCCTCTCCCAGGTCAGAGGTCACCGCTGCCGAGAGAGTAAGTCTGGATGTATTGGTTGTGTCTTTGATCTATACTGATGCAGACTGAACACCCTCCTCCTCAAACAACCTAACAAAACACTGATAACAAAACCTGAACAAACATGTTTGAAATATCAACGGCTGGATTTACACAAAAACATTCTCATGTTTTAATTGTGTTGATGCTGAAGTGGACAATCAAGCTTGAAAATCCTGTGAATCAGCAGGTTCTCACACACAGATGATGTTAAAGACCTCGTGAAATCACATTTGGAGCATTGTGGCTTTTGGCCAATGTCTGTTAGCTCAACTAAATGGCTTAATCAGTTGTAGAACAGTAGAGATATCGGTTAACCTTGCAGTTTCACCTCAACGTAGCGATCACAGCTCACACGTCTAGGTGTTGACTAACACGGCATAGCGGTCTTTGTGGTGTCATGAGGTCAAATTCCTGAGGATCTCCTCTGTGAAGCCACCTGGATGAATAGCAAAACGTGTACTGAATGGAAAATACGCCCATGTGCTCCAAAACAAATGCTAAAGAGACAGAAGTGTCTTCATGCATTGTAATGTATTACAATATTAAACTGCACAGACCACAAAGTGCTTATTCACTTTGAGTGGACGAATACATCCTCGCATACAAATATTGATCCTAAGTGTTTTAATACTAGTACATTTATAATAGTATTTAATTTTTTACTTTACAATTTTTTTTATTGTACAGTAAGCCGTTTTTCTTTTGTGTGTATTTGATAGAGCCTTAAAGGGGGGGGACCTATTATGCTCCTTTTTACAAGATGTAAAATAAGTCTCAAATATCCCCAGAGTGCGTATGTGAAGTTTTAGCTCAAAATATCTGACAGATAATTTTTTATAGCTTGTTAAAATTGGCAATTTTAGAGTGTAAGCCAAAACGCTCTGAATTTGAGTATGTTGCTTTAAATAAAAATGAGCTGTTGCTCCCGGATAAGAGGGCGGAGCTTCAAGAGCTCAAGCAGGACAATCTGTCTTTGTCAGGTGATGTCACACTCACGAGAATCGAAGTGCAGAGTATAATTACTCGTTTTATCTAATATGCTTTCCTTGTAAGCATTATTATATGCAGTACTGGCATTGATACATTTTCTGATCAAAAGAAAATAAATGGCATCGCCCCTCGCTATCACTGACCTCAAGGCTCAGTCTGGATTGTCTTTTGCTGAGGTGGAACTTCCTGTAGAGCAGGACAAAAACATTAACAGGAACCCAATTTCAGAGGTTACCCCCTATCTTCCTGTATTTATGGAAAAGTCAACACATGGAGAACCAGGGGCAGAATGAAACCTTTCCCTTCTGGCTTGAATAATAAGACCGTGATTGAGAGTGAATGAAGAAATACAATACAACTACTACAGCCTGGAGCCTAATACTACATCTGCAGCCAAACACACATTGATCTGAAGTGCTGTACCGTGAGTCATGTGCAATTTTCAGCTCATTCCTGACAACTAATACATGAGACATACGCTGCTGATACATGGTCTTTACACTGTCTGTTAAGTTTCATACTACTGTGCCACTCTCCACAAACACATGAGGTATTTCTCTGACCAGAGAAAGAGCCGTGAGCAATGGAGGCAGAGGACAGAGGTCATGGGGGTTGCCAGATCAAAGCCAAGTCCTCCATAATGGCTGGTTTCAAATGGTCTCCATGTTGCATCTCTATCTGTTTTTTAGAGGGCATTTGAGGCTGGGCGTTGTTTTGATGTTTCTCCCAAGGACACAGTCTAAAAGCATGACTGTGAGACAATTAATTATCTATTAAAAATAGCTTGTAGCAAAAAGTTCTTCATTAGTAATTGCATAACATAGCATGAACTAATAAAAAGCTATATGTTTTTACAATATTTATTCATTGTTTTTAACATTTGTTTATTAAAAATTCACTTGTTAATTGTTTGTTCATGCTAGTTTACAAGCCATTGACTAATAATACCAGATATAACTTTTGATTTTAAAAATGTTTTATTATATGCGGAAATGAACACGTATTGTTAAATAATGCAGAAATATTGTTCATTGTTAGTTGTTTTTAACTAATGTAGTTAACTAATATTAACAAATAAAACCTTATTGTAAAGTTTTGCCATTTTCATGAATTAAAATGAACCTGAAATAAAATTAAAAAAATCTATATTTGATGAAAAACTTAAACAAAAATGTTGTCTTGGTAACTAACTAAAATAAAAAGAAAGAATTACGAAGAAAAAAAAATACATTTTTTATTATTATTATTATTTGTTGTTGGATTTCCCCCCCATATTTGAACAGATATTGACCTCTAACGATTATAATATTTATTATGATTGATTATAATATTAATATTTTAATAATTATAATAATTTAACAAATCATATAATAATAAGCCAAGTAAATACATGTAATAAGAAACCTAAGCTTAAATTGCCATACAAACAGGACTGAGTAATATCTCAAATCATGCAACTTTAATATTTGTATATGCAATTCATGATTTTCACCTGACATAAAAACAAAACAAAAACATATACTTATAACAAGTGAAGGACATAAGCAGTATCCAGCAATAAGTAGCCTATATTGTAGACACTTGTGTGTGGGTTTGTTTGCTAGTAAACTACACCATAGTAACTGCACTGCAATGTGCTTAAAACCCATTAGAACGCATTTGCAACCATACTGGAATACCCTGGCAACCAACCAGAACACTGTAGCATTGTGGCGGTGTAAAAATCTTGTGTGCTACATAAAATGTAGCAGGAATATTTCAAAAGTGGCGAAAGCAGCACAATGTGTGTCTGTTGTCACTGTCTGGAACCAAGCGATGAATCATTCCAGTAAAATAAAACAGTTTCCCATGCCCTGCTGCTGTGAAACATCATTATGCAGGGGTCTCTCCAAGAATGCTGGCTAATAAGACTTTGGGGTTCCAGCTAGATGAATGCTGCACTGAATCATCGGACAGGATTTTTATGACCTTATAAAAAGGGAAGAATCCAGACATGAAGATGCCACTGTTCACCTAAATGTCACAGCCGTGCACGAAAAGTCTTTTCTAGTGTGCTTCTAATTCATCATTCAACACAAAAGCTGAAAATATTCTCACTTATAAGTCAACACATCTTTCCATGCCTCCACACACACACATAGTCTTCCCTTATTTAAGAGTTACTGAGTGTGAGTGATATGCTGTGGACCTTTGAGAAGAACACAGTGGTTCTTTTCATTCAGTGAGTGTTTCCCACCTCCCTTCATCCTCTCAGTCTATTGTAAAAGCTCGGTCTCAGTACGCTGGACATTATAAATGAGCCGGCGCCTCTGCGCTGCTTTTCCAGAAGACGTGCAGCTGTAGGGGCGACACCGTTGTGAAATATTGTGTGTAAAATTCACAAGAACTCGCCAAGAGCTGCTGGGGTGGTGCATATGAAGGGGAAAGTTGTTTTCTGCTGCCTTGGGAATGTATTCTTGGAGCTTGTTTTACGTAAGAGGGGGAGTTCTTCACACTAATTGCTGTGTGATTTTCCATGCCTGAATTTGCACTTTGAACAAATTGCCTTATTAAACTTCTGTATGTAAAGCGCTGCATGCAGACATTTGCTAAAGTCAATGGATATATGATTTCCACTTGGTGGGTAAAAAAAAGGGTTGACAAAAACCCAACAGACTTACGCTGAAGGGGAATTCTGATGCATATCTATGGATGGAAATCCCATAAAGACTCTGGATTGGGATCTTTGGACTTTAGCCAGTAAACAAAAACATAGAACACCCTAGCAACTGTATATCAATAAACACAGAGGAAATGCAAAGAAACAGCTGTAGAAAAGCCACAGCAACAGTGTTATTGTTGACGCCATAAACGATAACCATAAAGAAAACTACTAGTGCACAATGCTATTCTGTTTATTACACACTCACGCTGCAGTTTTTTTATATATTGCCAATTTAAATGCTCGAGGTCTTTAGAGTCGGATGGATTCTGATTGGCTGTTAATATTTAAATCATTCATCATATTGAGAAAAAAAATTTCTTTCTGAAAGCGATTCCAACAATATTGTTCCTCTGTGCTGATATTGTTATAGCTGTGCTGTGGACTATTCTGAATTCTATTCTAGTAAACAGAATATTATAGTTCTGTTTTTTGTTATAGTTATCATTCTTGGTTTTGCGTTACACTTTACTTTTTTTATATTTTGCAAGTAATATATATATATATATAAATAATTAAAATGTTTAAAACTCATCTCTAGATCTTGTTTTTTTATTTCAATAACACTGCCCAAAAACACATTCTTTGTAAAAGGAACCCTTAAGGTGCGATCGCATTTACCATTTTCCAGTGTATTTCACAGAAGAATCCAGTCATTTCCGTTGGAGTTCACTCAGCCTGTAAAGGGGGTGAAATATTTCCTCATGCAGATTTCACAATAAGTTCAAGTTTCACCAACAGAAAGGTGCTTTAAAAACAAGAGTTATGAGTTTGTTTTAAATCAAATCAAATCACTTTAAAAACAAGAGTTATGAGTTATGTTTTATCTACATTATTGACAACATACTTTTTTTGATTATGAAATTTCCCTGAATTTGTACTAATGTGGCTGCACCTTAGAGTGTGAATACGCACATTCACAGAACTAAACTATTTATTGTACATACAAACAGTTCATCAGTACATTTGTATGTGTGCAAATGGGGATGTGCATGCATTTTTGCACGTTATCTAAAAGGATTTTATGAGACACAGGATGACTGAGCCACACACAAAGCATTTCCCCCCACTCTCCTCCTCCCAAATCTGATCCCACTGAGAAGCAGAACAAAGAGTTGGAGGAATGTACTGTGCAGGAATCAATGCATCTTAGTCCCACCATCAGACATCCAGTAAGTGCCCCCACCCTTCTTACTCCACCTTTCCCACCACCTCCCCTTCTTTTGATCTGTCTGCATCCCCCATCTCTGACTGACTGCTGTCTGTTCTGCTGTGCTGTTTCACATCTGAGGAATGTGTCCGACACCTGCCCTCTGTTTTATCAGGTGCCGTCTCATCTGGAACATTCCGTCCATCTTGTAGTTCTTTGTCTACGCCTGAATGTGTACAAAATAAAACCAGATCATGTGTCCAGCTCAAACTGCATCTCGTACTTTGCGGCATTTGTAGTTTAACACAAGAAATATTTCATGCATCAGGTTGCAAGATTGTTGCAGAACAAAACATAATGGTACTTGCTGCCATTAGAGTAGAGCAGTGGTTCCCATCCACGTTCCTGGAGGCCCCCCAACACTGCATGTTTTCCATGTCACCTTAATCAAACACCTGATTCAGATCATCAGCTCATTAGTAGACTCCAAGACCTGAATTGGGTGTGTCAGGAAAAGGAGAAATGCTAAATGTGCAGTGTGAATGTGGTTGGGAACCACTGGAGTAGAGGAAAGTTGGTTAAAAAAAAATATCAAGATAACAATATTAATACCGACAAGCAGACACAATTGTTTAAAAAATAAGATATGACACACCTACCGGATTCAGCCTGACTCACTGTGTGACACTTCATGACTATGTCAATGCTGCAGGCAAACAGTTTTTAGAGATAAGCTACTGGAAAAAAACAATTTGGTTAGTGCCACACCCTCTGTGTGCACGGTGCAATTCATCTGCCTAGACAGAAAATTTATCTGATTTCATGTTAAAATTATCATGTTTTACAAACAACCAGCCTGGATGATGGTAGCCTACATATTGCTCATATAGTTATGACTGTGGCTGGAGTTTTGTTATGCACTGCTGGCATCAGAAATGCATGAAAACCAGCACTGAGCCAAGTGTATTTCACATAGATGCTTTGTGGACTGAACTGTCTTCTGACCACCGTTTGACTTATGAACCTAGTCTAAACCTCCACCATGATGACATCAATCCAAACACTATGTGCTGAGCATGCAGCTCTTTTGCTCCGTATATCAACAGGCTTTCTTTAATCTAACCACAGCAAGGTCTTTCACATCATTTTGGAGCTGGGGGCGGAGAAAACATCTCGCAAATTTGATAAACAACGACACAAGTCTTTATTTAAGCAACTAATTTTGGACCAAAATGACTGATTCATTAGTTCAAACGCATGTTTATACAATCCATGCATGACACTCAGTCCCACCAACCTGCTATCTAAAATATCATTTATTCCTGTGATGACAAAGCTGAATTTCCAGTCTTCAGTGTCACATGATGCTTCATAAATCATTCTAATATGCTGATTTACTGCTCAAGAAATATTTTGTATTATTATCGATGAAAACAGTTGTACTGCTTAATATTTTTGTGGAAACTGATACATTTTTTTTATCTTTCATGAATAGAGTTGAATGTTAAACATCATTTACTTGAAACAAAAATCTTTTGTAACATTATAAATATATGCACTGTCCCTTTTGATCAATTGAACGTATCCTTGCTGAATAAAAGTATTGTTTTCTCTCTTTTTTAACGGTAGTGTACAACAAATAAAGTGGTGTTGGTTTGTCAAGGGTTTGGGAGACGCAGCAGTTACTGTCTATCCTTTGTGTTGTGATTGAAAGGGTTAGATAAACTAATTATTTCATTCAAAACACCATGACGAATGCAAGAATCATTCAAACAAACTCCAGGCAAGATGTTTCAGATGGAGATAACTCAGCAGATTATATATGACAGCAATAAAGTCAACCAATAAATAGGGCAGATCCGCCTGCTCAGTGTTTAAAAGGCACTTTCGTGAACTATACTTAGTACAACATACAATGTGGCACATGATGAAATGACATCAGTAGTATGAGTTTTTATATGAACGGAGTTTGCTTTGTTGAGTTATGTAAATGAATAGTAATCCCTGTATTTATTAATGGGTGCAATGTCAACGGATGTACATACACACAATGAGCACATTTCAAACATGCCCATATACGGCATCCATGCTTTCACCTGATTGTAAAATGACTCCGTTTTATCAGTGCTCAGGTGCATGCATGTTTGTTTTTGCAAATGTTGTTTTTTTGGGGAGGACACACCTTAAATCCAAGATGAGTTATGACTGGACCACCTTGTTTTGTCATGCTTCCATCATAACTTGCAATAATCTCACAATCTTTCACAAGGGTGGAGTATGGGGGATCTGGCAACCCACAGCACTGATTACATTATTTTTAGGAAAAATGATTAAAAGATTTTAGAATGATCACACACACACACACACCCTGAATAGGAAAGAGTGCATCAATGCCATACACAATTATTTGCATTTATTTAATGGTTGTACGCTATCAAATATTGGTAACATTTTACAATAAGGTTCCATTTTGTTCAGATTAGGTAACTATATTAGTTAGCATGAACTAACAATGATATATAAAGCATGTATTATTCTTAGATGTTAATTTCTACATTCACCAAAACATTGTTGAAATCAAAAGTTGTATATGTTAAAATTATTTTTTGGACCAGAGCTATCATGAACTAACAAAGAACATTTTTTTTAACAAAAGCTTAATAATACTTTAACAAATGTATTACGTATTGTTAGTTAATGTAATGCATGCATTACCATTAACTAATGGTATCTTTTTTTAAATGTTCCATAAATATTTTTAAAAGTCACTACATTATGATTAAAACGATAAATAATTCCATTAAGAGTACCGTACAAGAAAAGTCTGAATGTAAGTATTCAGATAAAAATGTATAAAAAAAACTAAACTTCATAAAATAGAACTACTTCATTCATTATTGAGTTTATAGCCTCTTTAAAAACTTTATAATAATTTTCTGTATAAATAAATAGACTACAGCCAACTGAGAGGCTGTGATTATGAAATGGGCTCAAAAACATTGATCTGCATTCTTTCACATCAGATTCCTCCTGTGCCCTGCCAGCCTCAAACAAACACATTCCGACACAATGGATCAGGGAGGATCGCCACAGAACACATACACAGCCAAACACTCTCACAATCTAGCGTTGCTTTATTCAGACTGGCCTGGGACAGTTTTAAGACTGTTTGAGGCAGTTTTTGGGCTGTTTATGAAATCCTAAAATTTCCACACAATTAATTTATGGTGAAATGCTTTAAAAAAAAAAAAAGGTCAGTTTTTCTGTGCTTGAAAACACATGAAAGCCTTTATACTAGCCTGACATTTTTGTCCAGTTTAAATCTCTTGTGTATTTCCAAAGTTAGCCATTTCTTTCGGTCTATATAAACCTAATAAAGGAAATAAAAGGAAATCTTTTGGGAATGTGGGCACAGTATCAACTTTCTCTTCTTAAATTCATCTTTGTGAAGCTTATTTCAAACAGGCGTGGATCTAATCCAATCGTGTGAATGGTTTTAAAATTACAGAGGGTCCAGATAGGTTTCAGCGATTAGCTCATTTCTTTGTCCGTTCATGTGTGTACTCAGGAACCAGACTAATTGTTCCTCTGTTCACACATCCTTTTGCAGGCGTGGCAGTCAGGGAAATCCTTTCGGTGATCGATATCACAACTAGAAAATCGTGAAAGACTAATCCCATATTCTCGGTAAATTTTTTCCCGTTTTTCCAGTTCACTGGTTAAGTAAAAAAGATGAGAAAGATAAGATGCAACGCCCTTTTTCATTTACAGCAACAAAAAAAACAATGGACTAATATAATGATTTCTCAATATGAGTGTCTAACAAGTTTAGATTCTCTGGAAGAGTTACTCAATAACACCTACACATTTCATACTACATTATATTAAAAACAATTCTAATAGAAAAATACAATTTACTTCTAAACAGAAGTTCTTCTAAGTGGTAACACTGTCAACATTAGTTAATGTATTAGGTATCACAAACTAACAATTAGCACATTTTTGCAGCTTTTATTAAACTACTGTATGTGAATGTTAATTTAGAAATAAACTATTGTTCATTATTAATTTAGGTTCTTTCATAATACATTAAGTAATATTCATGTCTACAACTTAAAGCAAAAAATATATTGTATTTATACATTAACATGGAACAATACTTTAAAACTTTTATGATTTTTTTGTTGTTATTTTATGTTAATAGGATTTCTTAATGCTGATGTATAAAACCTTATTGTAATGTTAACAGTTGTAATGTTAAGTTTGTAGTGTTAGCTTGTTCTTTTTAGTTTAGCAGATCTTTAACATATATATGTTTCATGCTCATATTACATCTTAAAATGTGAATAAGACTGAGCATTTTTTTTGTAAAAAATCCAGATGTCAAGAACATTTTTGTCTAATTTCAGAGAGGAAAAACGGAGCCACTTGTAATAACAAACTTCTTAAAGGAATCCAGTCTCAAAACCCACAGAACCACACTCTAGACATGGAGGAATGTGATTGGCTGAAGGGAGGGGCTTGGGGGCGGGAGTTCTAGGAACAGTTTGTTCATAAAGCCTGAGAGTGTCCCTCGTGCCCTGTGCAATCTTCTGGCTGTGTTACTGAGCTCTACCTCTCTCCAGGCCTTCAATCACTACTCTGTTCATTCACTTCAGCGACCATGAGTTTGAGAACAAGCTACAGTGTGCGTTCCTCCACCTCTCAGGTGCCGGTGTCCCAGATGTCCCAGATGTCCATCAAGCGTACCACCAACGTGCCGACTTACCGGGCTGCGAGCATCTACGGTGGCGCCGGAGGTCAAGGAACCCGAATCTCCTCTGCCTCCTACTCAGGTGTCCGCAGTGGAGTTGGACTTCCCTCAATGTCCAGCTCCATCCAAATGAGTGCCACTGGATCCACAGGTGAGATCATGGGCAATGAGAAGATGTTCATGCAGAACCTGAATGACCGTCTGGCCTCCTACCTGGAGAAAGTGAGGACCCTGGAGCAGGCCAACAGTCAGCTGGAGCTGAAGATCCGCGAGGTCCTGGAGAAGAAAGGCCCAAATGTGCACGACTACAGCCGCTTCCAGCCCATCGTTGACGATCTGCACAAGAAGGTGAGTCTGAATGAGTTTGAATGGGAGAATTTACGGCATCTATAAAGAACTTAATGTGACAGTCTTAATTGTGTTGCTTTGTGTTTATTAACAGTCTAGTGGACATTTATTAGGTTTAAAGACAGAAACAGAGAGATTTATTTGTTATTTAAAGCTTAAAGAGCTGAATGAGAGTTTACTGATGGCCAACACTGATAGGCAGCGAACCAAAAAATAAACCATGGGTGAAACTAAAAACAGGGGGAAGGCATGGGGGAGGGAGGCTCAGTCTCTGCGGGACGGCAGTCTAACTTCTGCTTACAGCCGGTATTCCGGTGAATAAGCATTTCCGTCCTGTATTTATTCTTGTCCTGTTACACATCCAGATGCTTGTTTATTCCCTGTGTATGGAAACTCTGGGATCTGGGATGTTTTAGCGTCTGTCTGTGCCATAAGGTAACTGGAGAAGTCGAGAGAGTTCAGACAGAGCAAAATGCGACCAGCTGTGAGACTTTGGCAGAGATATTCCTAGCTTCATTCATAGCTACTTGTAGAGCGCTATTCTAAATTCTCTTGAAAAGAAGTTCATAAAGCAAATAAAATACTGATTAGAGTCAGTTTCACACCAACTGTATCTTGAAGCTGAACTTTAAAGCTAATATGTCAGTGTTATCAGTATAATTGATTTTTCATTCATCAGTGACTATGCAGTAACGTGAAAGGTAGATTAAATTAAAATAATTCATGTCCTATTCATCAGGGTTTCTTACAGTTACAAAAGCAAACGGGATAAGCGATGAGATTAGCCTGATGAAAAGATAGATGACATCTGGCAATGAAAATTAATTTACAGTTTAAAAGCTCAGTAAATTATAAAATATAACTTACTTGTTTTACAATTGTTAGTACAGAAACATAGCCAAAATCCATTAGCATATGGAAAATATGTTGAGTTAACTAGTGTTAATCTAGTATTGTCTCCACCCTTTTCCATGATGCCAGGATATGCTGTCTTGCAAACATGGAAAGCATTTACAAAAAGCACATTAGGATAAAAAAAGGAAATACAGCTCAAGCCCCGTTCTTCCTGCTATACAGCTTAATTTACAACCATCAAACAGTCACCAGCTACTTTTCCAACACGGCTGTTGGTTAATGATTATCTAACAGACTGCAATGAACTTTGTCCTCCAGTAGGTCTTATCTAAGCAAACTAAGACATTAGAGCAGAATATGGTACTGCAGCTTGGTACAGAGTCACCATGTGATTTACACATTTTAGATCAGACACATTTGTAAAACAGTTAAATTTAGGTGAGGTTTTATGTGTCATAGTTGCACATTATATTGTTCAAATGTGGGTCCAATTAAGTGATTTCTGGTTTGGTTGTAGATCTTTGATGCCACCTCAAACAATGCCCGCCTAGTGCTCCAGATTGATAACGCCCGTCTGGCAGCTGATGACTTCAGAGTCAAGTAAGTAACAAAACTGTGAACTATAACAAATATTTTGACCTCATGGGAAATTTCCTGGTCTCCTAGAAGAGCGACCCATTGATCTATATTGTGCCTGCAGGTATGAGTCTGAGCTGTCCATCCGCCAAGGTGTGGAGGCTGACATTGCCGGCCTGAGAAAGGTCATTGATGACACCAACATGAACCGCATGAACCTTGAAAGCGAGATTGAGTCCCTCAAGGAAGAGCTCATCTTCCTTAAGAAGAACCATGACAATGTGAGTGCACATCTGGCACATTAGCACATATGGACATTTTTGTCTACCTCAATCCATTATGGGTATTGCTTTAAGGCTTATTTTATGGTCTCTCCACCCAACAGGAGGTAATGGAGCTTCGTAACCAGATCTCCCAGTCAGGAGTGCAGGTGGATGTTGATGCTCCTAAAGGACATGATCTCGCCAAGATCATGGAGGAGATTAGAGCCAAGTACGAGAAGATGGCCCTGAAGAACCAGGAGGAGCTGAAGGCCTGGCACGAATCTCAGGTACATTCCAAAAGACAATCCTTTTCTTGAAATTGAGTTTTGTTAATGTGGCCTGTCAATACCACTGCTTTGGGGCTAATGTGAAATGTTCCACTGTTTTGGGGCTAATGTGAAATGTTATGCTCTCTCCAGATCTCAGAGGTTCACATACAAGTCACACAGAACACAGAGGCCCTTCAGGGTGCACGTACAGAAGTCAATGAACTTCGCAGACAAATTCAGACATTGGAGATCGACCTGGATTCACAAAAGAACCTGGTGAGTTTGTTTACTTATAGCCATTGACATTTTCCATCGGGTCTTTCTAATCATTTGATTACATTATCTTTATTATTTCGAGTATAACATCTTGATTTTCTCTGAGTGAAGTTTGCTCAAACTTTTGGGTTCTCTTGGTTTCGTTTTTCAGAAAGGATCACTGGAGGCCACTCTGCGGGACACAGAAATGCGCTACAACATGGAGATCGAGAGCCTTAACACTGTCCTCCTGCAACTGGAGGCTGAGCTCACAAATTTGCGCAACAACATCCAGCAACAGACGCAGGAGTACGAGGCTCTGATGAACATGAAAATGAAGCTGGAGGCAGAAATTGCCACCTACAGGAGACTTCTGGACGGCGGAGACTTCAAGTACGTTTTTTTTTCGAAAAGCATATCAAGATATTTCACAGCAGTTCGCGATTTGTTTAGACATGTAATGTGGTTTTAAAACTTTGGGGCTTGTTTGCTAGAGTATTTGTTTTGTGAGTAACAGGTATGTTTTCTCATGCAGGCTCCAGGATGCTCTCGAAGAGCAAAAGAAGGTAAAAGTGATGACTGTAACGCAGACGCTGGTGGATGGGAAGGTGGTGTCTTCAAGCACAGAAACCAAGGAGAAGACATTTTGAACATCAAATTTCAGATCAACTTCCACAACACATCAGAAAAATCCCATGGGCCAATGATAAAATGATCTAAAGACATGTTGGACTTAATGCATTAGATATTTATTTAGTCTTATTGTAAGTGTCTCGGAGCACGTATGCGATGAGATCTAACTAGCACATTTCAACACTAACTTAAAACTTTTAACATACATTTTTTACATTTTAATGACTAAAGTTTTAAAGAAAACTATTGAAGCTTTATAACATATTTTTGTAATGCCAACAATTGTTTATGATCATTAATTGTCCCATTTTGTTTTTATGCTGTGTTGTTGACAACATGTCTTGTCTTTCAAATAAAAGACACTTTTATCAAATCTTTGCTTTGTCTTTCCTTCATTAAAGTTAAAGTGATTTAATACTATCCATCCATCCATCCATCTGTGCATGTTAATCAAATATGTAATTGGTGGTTATGTGAACACTAGAACACTAGATAAGAAATACTACAGAACTAAATGTCTTCATAAAAAACAAGAAAGGAAGACAACCACATTTTATAACTGACAATGAAACATTGTAATTAAAAGGAAGCTTGATGTGACACAGTACTAAAAATGCCTCTTTCCCAACTTTTTGGGAGTGTGTTGCAGCCATCAAAAACAAAATGTGTTCATATTTACAAAATACATTTACGTCATTCAGGGAGGGAGGGGTTCAGCAGGTCCTCCAGCACCCCCAAGAAAAATCATGGTACCCCCATAAAAATATGAAATAAAATAAAAACATTTGACACATTATACATTCATAACTACTGCAATACAATAAAACGTGACGTGATTTGCCGTCACATGTAATGTCAGCATTTTATTTAAAAAATGGATCAGTTACTTGTGCCAAGTAGCCTAGGCCTGACCCCGACTAAAGATTTTCTAGTCAACTAGCCGCGCTTTTATATTAAATTGATTAGTATAATAACCTACTAAACATCCTTTAATATAGACATTTAAGCGTATTATTCCGCACTCAAGCGCACACATAAAGCTTGCCGCAAAACACCGGCTAAAGTAACGATTATGAATGCACTTTATTAAAAGAAGACATTTTAATTATTTATTAATGAACAAGTGCTTTCTCAGTCTGGAAAGATCATTTGCCGCTTTATTAAGAGTTTAAAAAAGCACGAGCGCCGTTAACGCGCACAGACTCGACGCTTTGAATTTGCGCCGCGTACAATGAATGTCAATTTTCAATACACATTTAAGAGTGCCTGTTTTTAAATTCCCTAGCTTGACCTTTAGTCCACAAGGCTGGTCAGAAGTTCTTATCTCTCTCATCATCTGAAACAAGGAGATATAAACATTATATTCCGTTTAACTGCTGTACACAGACACACATATCTGTGCTATCTCTCCCCTTCTCCTGCATTCATTAAGCCGCACACTAATGTTAATTAAGTTATTAGCTAGTTATGTTGGCCTGAGATAGTCAACATGTTGTTGATGCTTGGGACAGTTGACTGATGTCACTGCTCCCCGGGCCGTAGTTGGGGTTTGCGGGGCCCTTGGTTGTACCTGTGGGCCCTGTTTGAAATGGTTTAATATATGATTGTTCTATATATTTATTTGTGCTATTTAAACAATGTTTAAGTTTTTCAAGTTTGTAGTTGTCCAGGTACAGAAATCAAATAATAAAATATAAAATAGCATTGCATTGTCTTCACCATATAAATTAAACATAGATTAATTCTTGTTAAACTACAAAGTAGTTCAGTAAAGAGCTGTGAGTGGTTTTCTTGGATTTAATTTCTTGGATTAACATTAAGGACACAACAGTATCTAGTAAATTAGGCACGATCACTTTAAGAGACAATACATCCAATATAATACACATCCACATTTTTTGCCAACTGTTTACGTTCACTTAAGTTTACGTTTGCTCTCTGTGAGCGCACCGATCACGGCGCGCTAGTACTCATTTGAGTTGAGTTCACTCTCAAGCTTTCACGAGATATCTTTCACGAGACATGTTTCTCAGCGCAGCATAATTTATTACTGACCAGATTTGCAAATTTCGTATACCTAGGCTTTAGACGTTCATTGGCTTATCTCCACCTATTCAAGCATCGCTTTTGGTGGGAATGGTGTGTGTGTTCTATCTTCGCTAGTGTGTATTGTATAGGGCAGGCTGCTCGTAAGCCTCTCTCATGGTGGATTGAATATCGTTCCCATAACGGAGAATTCTCCGTGATGTCTCGTGAAAGCTCGAGAGGGAACGTCTCTGGTTACTATCGTAACCTCGGTTCCCTGAGAGCGGGAACGAGACATCACGGAGGTCGCCGTGCTCGCTGCTCGACCAGCTAAGCGGTTCAGTATCAGATTCTGACATAATTGTCATGTACACCGCATTTATACTGCCTCTCAGCTTGTCAGAATTTGCATGCGATTTGCATACTTCGCGACAGTTGGCCATTCATTTGGACTGGCATGAGCCAATAGGACTTCAGAAAAGGTTGGAAGGGAAGGAGTTCCCATAACAGAGAATTTCTCCGTGATGTCTCGTTCCAGCTCTCAGGGAACCGAGGTTACGATAGTAACCGGAGACGTTTTTCTGCGTCCTGTGTTTGAATGCTTATAAACACTTTGAATGTTTAAATGGGCAAAAGCTTTCGTGATGATATGCAGCAGGGGCACATTTTTAGGATGGCCTCAGCCAATCAGTTGAAATAAAAGTCAGTCAGTCATCAACAGAAACACAGCGTGATTTTCAAAAAGTCAGTGATTTGATCGCAACACAGACGGGGTAAATTTATGAATGAACGTGTGAAAGTTCTGTCACAAAGATGTTGTTACATGTCGTCGCGCTTTTTTAAGGGGGTATATGGAAATCCTTGACCTTTGCTAGTGGGTATATGCCGTACACCTGCGTATCACGTAGACTACGCCACTGGTTTCAACTAACGAAACTTTTTTCTGCTTAGTAGCGATCGTGTCTTTCTACTCCACTTGATTTGTGTATCCATGTAATAATTAAGGTGACAATGCAATACGTAATATCATATTATTGATATTAATAATATCTGTAGTCAATATTGGTTAAATGGGAGGGGGAGATCCTGCCCATTCTGTCATGTGACACTGAAGACTGGAGTAATGGCTGATAAAAATTCAGTTTAGCATCACAGAAATATATTTTATAGTATATAGTAAAATAGGAAACCATTAGGGCATCTTAAATTGCTGTTTTTCTTCGATATTTTTTTTTATCAAATGGGGGGGGGGGGGCCTCCAATATGAATTTTGCCTAGGGACTCCTAATGTCTAGAACCAGCCCTGCTGTGAGCTGGTTCATTGTTGTGACGTGTTCTATTCACGGAGGCCGCATGAGACCACAGAAAGCACATCCAAAAATGACAGGAGTATTTGATTGCGTGGGCACCGCCATGTCATACAGCAGGCTAAGCACGATAATACTCCCACACTTCTCATAAACATTTAAAATGCACCTATATATAACAACAACCTGTTTTGGTCATATTTACTATTAATTGCCCAGCTCCCCGTCATTGATCTAGCACCCCCTCAGCACCTGTGTTCAAAATCCTCTGGCGCCGCCCCTGATGATGTTGTATGAACATAACAAATTTATACAGGTTGTCCATGTTAGGGCTTATCTGAAATAAGATCTCCCAAATTGAAATGGATTGTAAAAGACATAATGCTCAAAAAGTACCAAGTGAGGTCAGGTGAGTTGGATACAGCTCACCCAAAAATTTAAATTGTCATCATTTACTTACCTCTTGTTGTCCTAAATATGTGTGAATTTCTTCCATCTGCAGAAAACAAAAGAAGATACTTTAAAGTAGTTTCAAATGTGTTTTGTCCAAAAAATTTATGTCCAAAATAGCACCATTTAGTCTAAAGTTCCTTATAGCTCACAAATATTTGGGGGCCCAAAATACAACTCTGTGGAAGATTAGATTGAACTGACTTTCATTGTACGGACAAAATAAACAAACACTTTTGAATTTTTCTAAAGATCTTATTTTGTGTCCTACATAAAGAAATTAATACAATTTTCATAACCAGTTAATACTACCATAACACTAAGCAGTGGGTGGGGTGGAAGTCCAGAGTCTAAAGATAATAGAAATGTGTCTACTACATGTGAACTGCAAAACTATAAAAATCTCATACCTCTCAGAACCAGGAGTTGCATCTGGTCTCATTTTCATTAAAGATCTCTTCTCTGCAGAAAATGAGCAAAATGCAAAACATCAGCGTTCAGAACAAAAGAATATATAGAATGTCCTCAGAGGATCTCAGCATGCTAAGACCCGCATTTTACTCTTGGAGAAGTGCTGGGAAAAGGGGTTCTTATTCTAAAGACATCTTTGGATCTACTACTGTACAAATGGGGACTGTTGGAAATGAAAAGGTTACCATGCAAATCCTGAATGAACATCTCGCTTCCTACCTGGAGAACGTTAGGAGCTTGGAGAAGGCCAACAGTGAGCTGGAGGTGAAAATCCGCCAGGTTCTGGACAAAAAAGGTCCAGACACTAAGGACTACAGTCACTTCCAATCCACCCTGGATAACTTACGCAAAGAGGTATTTTCTGTCCATTGGAATACTAGTATCTAACAATTTTGTTCTGTGTACTAAATTATTGTTCAATGGCATCCACAACATTTTTCATAGAGGTGTAGCACCTGCTACCCTTAAATTATGATTTTGTTTGAATTTTAATAAGATTTAAATGCTTGCACATTACTATAGTGTGAATTAGGTGTAATGCAAGGGTTGCAGGTTCAGTTACAAAGTAAGAATGACAAAAAAAAACTGGACTTTGAACGTACCCTTGAGTAAAGCATGTAATTGATTCTTGGAGAATGGGCTTCTTTATAGTGCCCTTAGGATAAGGAACTAACACTAGACTTTATTGTACCTTTTTTGGTTATGTCCATTTAGATCCTGGAGATGGTAATGAGCAATGAAAATGTGAGTCTTCAAATTGACAATGCCAAGTTGGCTGCCGATGACTACAGGGTCAAGTAAGTTGGTTTTAAAGTCTCAATGAAATAAACACTAAAAAATAAATCTGTAGTTTAAAAATAATAATTTTGGCAGCTGTGGTTGCCAGAATAATTTTGTAAAAACCTACAGAAGAACTTCAAACACATTTACAGAACAAAACTGTTAAATTTACAGTATAAAACTGTCATTTACAAACAAGGAAATTTGAATGTAAACCAGTAAATTCAACAGACAACCACCATAATAATGCAGGTGGTAAAAGAGAAAGCCACATGAAGAATCAAAGCTCATCACAAGTAGCTTCGCCACAAGCAGAAGTATATATTAATATATAGAAGAATATAGAATATATAGAAGGTGCACTCATGCAAACACAAAATACCATCATGGTTAAACACGATACTTAAATAATGCAATACACTTTCATTGAACAACAGAAGATGTAACATAAAACCCCAATTGTACATAACTGATAACAAAAACTATAAAAAAAAAAATATATGATTATTTAAACAAAATTCTTTCAAATGTGGAGTGTCACGCAGGGAATTCTGGGAATATAAGTTTACAGTTTTTGACTGTAAATTATACACTGATTGTTTATTTTGTACTTCTAAAAACTGTACAATTAACAGTATTTTACTGTAAAAGTACATGAAATGTCTGGTTAGATCTTTTACAGTTTTTCCCTGAAGAACGGTCACTAAATGTTAACCTATTAACAGTTTTTTCAGAAGAGTTTTTACTAAATTACACTTATTTTTTACAGTGAATGTATGTTTTGTGGGATTATTCCATGTCTATTACCTTTGAGCCCATCTAAATGTAAAGAACTATATGCATACGTGCAAGCTGTACAATATAAACCTGCTGCAGATATATACATTTAAAATATAGAGACTTTCTTTAGGAAAATGAACCAAACATATTAGCGATTCATCTTGGGTCAAGTTTTTGTCCAGTCTAAACTGATAACACCACCCCCGACCACCTTAATGCAACATGCCACTGACTAAGCAATATCAAGAAACGATAATTCTCATTAATGTAATGTGTCTATAGATATGAAAATGACCTACAGCTAAGACAGTATGTTGAAGCGGACATAAATGCATTGAGAAAGATGCTGGATGACACCAATGTGGCACGACTGCATCTGGAAAATTATGTTGAAGGATTGAAAGTGGAGCTTATCGAGTTAGAGAAAGAACATCAACTGGTAAATGCATTTGATTATACTAGAAATAAATAAAAATGTATATTAAATTACAATAGATCAGAGCGCAGAAGTTCACAAACAGGAGAGTATCCAAAATATAACCCTGTGGAACCTCAAATCTCATAATCTTTAGGGCGTGTCAGAACTACATAGTCAAATCAACCGGTCAGGAGTGCAGGTGGACGTTGATGCTTCCAAGGGACAGGACCTGGCAAAGATCATGGAGGAGATGAGAGCCAATTATGAAAAGATCGTCCTAAAGAACCAGGAGGAACTGAAAACTTGGCATGAATCAAAAGTGGGACGGCATTTTTCTTTGCATATAGTAGACATTATTTATGTTCTAAAGACAAAAGAGTATTAAAGTTCTTTCTTTTTTTTTTCACACAGATCACCGTTGTACAGGTTCAAGTGACCGAAAACACGGAAGCATTGAAAGAAGCCAAAACACAAGTCAGTTTGAGCAGCAGGCAGATGCAGTTTTTGGAAAAGGAGCTGCAGTCTCAGATTGCAAATGTAAGAGATTTTGCCCGGACGACTTGATTCAGTGCTCCACTTTTGAACATTTCTCATGAGCATTTATTTATTTATTTATTTATGACTTTTCTTACAGAGAGCAGCTATGGAAGAAGCCCTTAATGAAACAAAGATGCGATATGGGATGCAGGTGGAGCAATTCAATGGCATAACTTTGCTGAGAGAATCTGAGCTTAAACAGCTGCGTGCCAACATTCAAAGTCAGACACTGGAGTATCAGGCCTTGTTCAACATCAAGATGGAGCTTGAAGCTGAGATAGCCACCTACAGGAGACTTCTGGATGGAGAAGAACGAAAGTGAGCTTTATACTTTTTGACACTAGTCAAAAAGTCCCCCCACCAGACACTAGTGGATGGAATAATTGGGTCCTCCGGCTCAAGTACTATCAAAAAGTGATTTAAACAAACATGAGATCATTAATGATCATGAAAGACAACAGCATAAGCCAATATCTCAAAAATCTCATGAATATTTTGAATAAAATCAAATTAAAACTAGTTTTTTCTTTGAATCAGAATATGATTGAACACGTTGGAAAGCACCGCTCTCTTAATTCAACCCATACAGTGTATCTCTACTCAAACTTTGTTGTTTCAGGAGTGTCAAAGTTTTAAGATCTAATAAGCATTTTCAACATGTCATCACAGTAAAAGAAAACTGTAAGTAGTGTCTGATTTCACGAAAACTTTCCAACAGTCATTCATAATGAAAGAGCAAAATGAAAACAAAATTAAGGTCTCTTGTAGTACTTCAAACTAACAACTAACAATCAACCTACCGACAATAAATACATAAACTAAGCTCCCTTTTTCTGACAGGCTTACTTTTTGTGGTTGATTACACTAATCTTAAAGATTTGTGTCTATTAAGGTGTTAAAGTAAATGAGTGATTACCCTTATATTTTTTTAGTGAACACTTGACTGGTAATCTTTCCTGGAAATCTGTCTGAGAAATTGAAAGCTGTCAAACTAAACAATGTTCATTCTTGGAACCTTCAGCATTTTGCCTCCAAGGCATGATGGGTCAGATTTCTCAGGGAGCGATTTAGAAGAAAAACAGAAAACAATTGTGATGTGTTTAGCATTTAGGCCTGAAGGCTCATCCACTGGCATCTCAATCTCCCAATCTCACAGAATATCTATAATTTTTTTTTTAAAGTATTTTTTAGTAAGCAGGGTGATATTACCACAAATATGTGTGGTACTGGTAACCAAGGCTTCACGTCATGTTTTCTTATTTTTAAGTTAAATATCCACTTATTTACAATGTTTTTAGACATTTTAGTATCAGTTTTACACAGTTATATGGAGGCGAACCCCATGAACTGATTTGAAAAGACCATGTGGCAGTGAACAGGGACTTAGTACAGAATGTTCCACTGTGGGCCTGTAAAAGCGGGAATTTGCGGCTAACTGTGAAGCACTGTTTCCACTCAAATCCTCCTTCGTCACGACTGGAGAAGACTATTCAGAGGAAAAGGCGGTTGGTTTGCACATGACGATGTCAATGCAGACATTTGTGGATGGAAAAGTGTAGCTGGACTGCAAAATGATCCGCGCAGGCCAAAATGACCTAGAATAAGTTTCTGTGGAGTTATAAAGTATACAAGAGTTTCTTCAAATTTGCATCAGTAGAGTATTAAAAAAGCTGTAACAACCTTTGAATCAAAATCTAGAGTTCTAAAAATATTCAGCTTAATTTACATTCACAGTCTGAAGTAATTCTTTGTACTTCAATGCACTGATGTCCTTCTTTTCAAAGCCTTAAGTAGATGAAAGAAAAAGACTTTGCTAAGGTCACATGCCATGACAAGAATCCCACTTTGTGCTGCCCACTCAAACTCATTTTTATTCTGTACAGACAGTTACACAAAACGCTTTTGTAGCCACTGTATTTCAGCAAAACAGCAAGTGAACAATACAGAATACAATCAAAGCCAGTACGTTCATTGTATCCACGTATACTTGTGTATCAGAATCTTGGTATCAACTCTGTACAGTCTCATGACTTTGCATTTTTTTTCCTTTGCATTAGTCATTTTAATTGTACATCCTCTGTTTTCCCATAATTCTGGGAAGGCCCTGCATTCCTTCTGAACAGTGACTCACAACAGCACATCAATATTTGTTTTTTATGCTTCCCAAGGCGCTTGGAACGCACGTAAATGTCCTTGTATGGGTATTTTCCATTTCCTTTACACCCCCTTAGATTTTAAAGTGGTCGCTGTGTAAATTAGCTATTAGAGACTTGTGCTACAAATTAACTGGATAGTTAAAATTGTTATAGAAACAGTGGTGGTTGGCCATGCAAAACTAGGTGATAGTTTGTTGTGATGTCCTTATGTTCTGGTTGCTTATTGGTAATGTTGTTCAAACATTTTGCTGTATTATAGCAAATACATTAATTTGGTTGCTTTGGGGGGTTGCAAGAGGGTTTCTTACTATCCCAAGTAAAAAGTACCCACAGTCGTGTCTCTATGTTATTTAGTCCCTAAAAATGGCTCTTGTGCTTCATTCAGTATAATTCAATGAGGTTTTTTTTCACTCATTTTACTACCCTTAGCAAGCATCACGAATTAAAGATTTGATTTCACAAGGCCGGTTATGAGATATAACTTTGCTCAAACAGCCTGTCGCTTAAGTTTCGACAGTCTCATATATTTGACTTTCCTTCATACATACTTGTACCTAGAAGAGGCTCCTGACAAAAGAAGTAAACAACAGCAGGATAGGGAAAGAGTTTGCAGCAGAAACAATAGAGAGAGAGAGAGAGAGAGAGAGAGAGAGAGAGAGAGAGAGAGAGAGAGAGAGAGAGATGATCCTTTGAAACCCACATAACTCCCATTCCTCATGTCTGCTCTCCATGGACAGGAGATTACCTCCAGATATCCCTCACAGGTGCGGCTTTCATAAAACCTGAGCCTTCCTGAACATACGCTTGCTTTTGTGTAATCAGGTGGGCATTACCCCATTCTTCCTCTAAAGCAGATTTTGATGCAATTTCAATGTTTAAACTATTCTTAAAGATGCTAAGTACAGCTATACGATGATACCAATGGTATATTTGCTTATACTTGATCTTTTTAGGTGTCAAAATGGTTTGAAATTTAATTTCTTAATGTCTCAGAACAAAAATGCCATATTATAAAGTTATAAAGTACAGTTTTTCAAAAAAATGATTGACCATCCTTGCACTTTTGTGAGATTGGTCCGAAAGCAGCACTAATCTATTGCATCCCAAACACAGTATTCACATATAGTATTGTTGGTACATCAGTGTTTATATAACAGAGCAAGATCTTCAATCTTCAAGAAATTTCTCTCAGCCAGTCGTACGATAAGTATCAGGTCTGGGCAGCTCGAAATCTCCAAAAGTATTTAAGAAAAAAAGAAGTAAGGTAAGGGGAAAAAACATTTGATGAAAGACCACAAGATGGCCGTTAGACTTTTCCATGTGCGTTTAAGATTCAGAGAATAATGTGGCAAACAGCATGCAGCCTACCATCTTGGCAACCTCCGTTTTTAATTTAGGGGGAAAACCATAGACTGTAAAAAACAGGGGAAAACCCAACGGAATTTTAACCAGCGTAACCATGGCAACCAAAAACAAATCAAAACCAGACTGTGGTGACATGGAAACAAAACTCTGGCCAACGTATATAGGCGAATACGAGTCAGCATATGCTAGCTTAGAAAGCTTGAGCTCATTCAGAGAGCTATATATAAAACGGCAGTGGGAGGAGCCCTTCAGCCAAAATTACACATCATTCAAATTACACTATTTTCTTGAGATTATTATACAGCATTTTAGTAACCACACTCGAGGGAGTTTACAGCGTGCAGTTACTATCAAGTCAAATTGATAGTTGCAAAACAAAATCTCTGGGATAAACAGATGTCGGCTCTTGATTTGTATTCTTGGTTATAAGCTGACTTAACACAAAATACCCTTTTTTATTTAAATTGAAAAATATTTAAATGATTCTTGATGAGTCTTTAATTATAAATGTTATAACTAAATATATATTACTACTTTTCATTTCTACTTTTATTAATACTAAATACTTGCACATACATGCACAGACAACACAGCTTACTCCAAACTTTCCTTCCCCCTTTTAAGAGCCTCTGTGCTGGAATGCACTGTTACCTCTGATAAATCGGTGTTGTATCTTTATAGTTTGTTTTACCATTGCTTCTAACAATGGAAAAAGGGCTGAGATTGGGTCTTTTGCACAGAAGACTTACTTTGAATGGGTGTGCATGGGGAAGTTCCAGGTGCATCAATAAAAGGGCTTCAGAAAAACAGGGTTAATGAGAGGTCACTGGGAAATCAGCGTTTTAAGTGACCGGTTTGACCAGCTTCCTGTCGTCGTTATATACAGCTGCATCGCTTTAAAATCATTTAGAAGAGCGCTGAACAAATAATGCTCATTTGAAGAGAACTAAATGGACCAACCATATGTCTAAAGTACCCCCATTTAGGCTGCATAGTCTACGTACACGCCCTAAACAAAAACAGATCTTTCTTAGTGTTTTGTACAGCCCAGGAAATCTCTAAATAACTAGTGGTGTTGGCTAAGGCATGCAACACTGTTTATTATAGCTCGTACTTACTAGAGTTCTGCACGGGCTCAAAACTGAAGCCCGAACCCGGCCCGTACCCGAGATCGTCTGACCCGACCCGACCCGACCCGAGCGGCACAGTTAAATTTAGAGCCCGAACCCGACCCGAAATCCCCCCCCCCCCCCCCCCGCCCCACAACAAAAAAAAAAAAAAAAGGAAGAACGTTGCATTTCACGATTGCATGCAAAGAAACGGATTAATCAAGGCTCTGCCATTTCACAAACATTTACCAGTTAGGAAAGTTTGTGAACATCAGGTGCAGCGGTCGCATACATTCTGCCGAGTTTATGAATTTTGTATGGACAAGAAGATGATGACCGTGCAAATTATGGTCATTTTTTGTCAGTTAAGGCTCGTTAGCATTCTGTCTACTTTAAATCAGACATAAGCTCTTAAATAAGATTGTATTTATTTGAATGAATTAATCATTTATTTGAGAGAGAGAGAGAGAGAGAGAGAGAGAGAGAGAGAGACCGAGCGAGCGAGAGAGAGAGAGACCGAGCGAGCGAGAGAGAGAGAGAGAGTGAGGAAAGTTGCGCGTGCATGTGAACCTGCGTCTGCGCGTCTCTCTCTACAAGCAATGAGGCTTAGTTACTTCAAAAACAGCGATTTTGCCGCCTCATTGCAGATAAATATAATGTTGTGACTTGCGAGTCAGTAGCCTGTCGAAGCTATTTTACTAATAAAAGTTCCCGTGCTGTTTGTGCGCGATCTCTGATATGTGTGTGCGTGCGTCTATGAAAGCAGCGAAGCCTCTGCATATAGTTTTGGTTTAGCTACAAACCCGAACCCGACCCGAGCCCGACGCTATCCATTAAACATTAACCCGAAACCCGACCCGAAACCCGAAAGTATTTCGGGACCCGCGGGTTCGGGTCGGGTAGCAGACCTCTAGTACTTACGGGTTAGGCATTCAGACCTAACTCAAATTCACTTCAGAAAATATATCTAAAAAAATCATTTTGATACTGCGCTGGGGTCAAAAAAAAATATAGTTTTACAACAAAGCAACATAAAAATATTCCGCTTTCCAGGCTTTTGTTTGTACAGCCCTTAATTCTTCTTAGTATGACAATTTAGAGCGTAAAAAATGAGGAGGATATTTGTGCAGTTTAGCAGAGGAATGTAGCGCCACAGAGGCAACAATGACGAAGGGTTAGGAGATTTAACACTTAATTTATTTCATAAGACATCTGACAAACTGTCATACATTAGTCAGATGTCAAATCTGCACTTTTTTCATCTTCCTGATCTTGTGACTTAAATAAAATACCACCATGTAACATGACTCGCATCTTTCGATATAAAATGTTTAAAAGCGTTAAGATTATAGCATCACAGAGCACTACTTACATTAAATATGATGGTGAATGATAATTCTCTTTTAGCTGCCCATATTGATGGCGTGGTGACAGAGTTGAACTACTGACTTCACGTACTAACTTACGTCATTCAAATCCATCACCCATCAAAATAAAAGCCGCTTACTTTGAATGGTTACAGACATTTACCTTGTGAACTTCAACTCACCTTTATATCAGTACTCTATGACATCACTAAGCATGCAAGATTAGGTCAGTGGTTGATCAGGTTTCAATGACCGGTTCTTAACCTAGCTGTGCTGAAAATCCTTTACGTAATTTGCTGTTCCTAGTCAAAAATGACTGCTATATCTAAATCCAAATAATGGATTAAAACTTTTTGTCAACTTGTTTTCAAAACCGGTATCATATTTCTTTTTGGAAATGGTTTGGCTGGAAGCCTCATTGATCTGAGTTTATGCACCAAAAAAAAAAATATATACATTTGTGATTAATTTTGGCAGTATGAATAATGTTCATGAGCTTGGCCCAGATCTAAAATCAGTCGTATGAGGCGTTAGCCAAACAGCCAAGCAGTTATGATGATTCGATGTGAACAACTTCATAGTCTTCACTGGCCTCTGAACTCCTCTAGCACAGATATGACCAAAAAAGGGATTTTTGTGCTACTGCAAATCCCTCTGCTCCGCCCACAGCACTCTGAGGCTAAATGAAATAACTTACTCCTTATGGGGCACAGCGGAAGAATGCTGCAAATACAGATTGGTATTATTACAAATACTGAGGAGAGCACAAATTCCCGGAAAAAGACCATCTAAGTCCTGAAGAAAAGACAGGAGAGTCTCTCCCTGTTTGGCCTGGCGTGAGTACGTACAGACTCCCTCAGTCTTATCTGCACAGGCATTCTGGGATGTGCAGCATGAAGGAATCATGATTAAAGCAAAGATATTGGCAAGTCTCCTAGGTTTTATTACCAATGGCTATAAACAGTGGGGGAGATATATATTATATATGCTTTTGCGAAAGTATATTCATTTTTTTTCATGTTTTGTTATGTTGCTGTCTTATGTTAAATTGCTTTAAATTACTTTTTCTCCACATCATTCTACACTCCATACACCATATTGACAAAGTAAAAAAAACAGGTTTTGAATATCTTTGCAAATTTATTACAAATAAAAAACGTAAATGATTCCATTGCATAAGTATTCAATCTGGGAAAGTTGAACTTTAGCTCAGCAGCATTCATATTGCTTGTAGATGTTAATACATTTCAGGTGAAGTTAACCTGTGGCACATTCAATTGAATGGGTGTGATTTGGAAAGGCATATGTCTTAATAAAAGGTCTAACATCTGAAAATGCATAGAGCAAAAACCAAATCCTGAGGTAAAAATAACTGGAAGTAGAGCTCAGAAACAGTTTTGCATCAAGGCACACATCTGAGAAAGAGTTCAGACAAAATGCTGCTTTATTGAAGTGTCACAGAAGCATGTAGCCTCTATGTATCCATAATGGAAGACATTTGGAAAAAACAGGACTCTTCCTAGAGCTGCCCAGAAGGGCCTTGTCTACTACTGGTGGCCAAAAACCTGATGGTCACTCTAGTTGAGCTCCATTATCTAAATCTACAGAAGGACAAACTTCAACCAATCTGGTCTTCATGGCATTGTGGCCAAACTCAATCCTCTCCTCAGTTAAGAAACGTGAAAACACTTAGTATTTGCAAAAAAGCACCTAAAGGACCCTCAGACTGTGAGAAATAATATGATCTGGTTCTGGTCTGATGAACCTCAGTTCCAAGCATCATGTTTGAAGGAAAGCAGGCACTGCTCATCACCTGCAGAGTACCATCCCAAAAGTAAAGTGTGCCGGTAGCCGCCTCATGCTATGGGGCTGTTTTTCAGCAACAGGGACTGAGGGACTCATCAAAGTAGAAGAAAAGCTCAATGCACCAAAATATAGAGATAACTTTAATTACAAACCCAGTCCAGAGCATTCAGAACCTCAGAAGGGCAGAAGGTTTGGACAATGGACCTAAAATCACAGCAAGAGTGGCTTATAGACAACTCTGTGAATGTCCTTGAGTGACCCAGCTACAGCCTGAGATTGAACCCAATCAAATATTTCTGGAGAAACCTGAAAATGTGCGTCTGCCCCCATCCAACCTGAAAGAGCTTGACAGGTGAAGAGCTGAGGAGAATAATGGTAGATTATTGCCAAATGCTGATGTGCAAATCTTGTCGCATCATACCCAAAATGACTGGAGGCTGTTAAGGTGCTTCAGCTAAGTAATGAGTTAATGGTATAATACTAATTATGCAATGTACTTAATTCAGGTTTTTTATTTTTAATACATTTACAAAGTTGTGACAGTTCTGTTTTTGCTTTGTCATTATGGTGTATGGAGTGTCGATTGATGTGGAAAAAAGTCATTTAAAGCAGTTTAACAAAGCTGCAACATAACAAAACGTGAACTAAATGAAGGAGTATGAATACTTTCATAAGGCACTGTATATATTTTACATCATATATTAATATATATAATCATTCTATTTATATTTTTATCCTGATTTTCACAAAACATTAAGCAGATTTTTTTATATTGATAGTAATAAGAAATGTTTCTTGAGCAGTAAATCCGCATATTAGAATGATTTCTGAAGATCATGTGACACTGAGAAATGATGCTGAAAATTCTGCTTTGCATCACAGGAAAAATATTTGCTTAGTTATTATTTTTCTTTAATTAATAACATAATTTAATATTTAACAGTATGTTTGTTTTAATGAATTTCTGGATCAAATAAATGGTGCATTTCTCTTCTTTCAAAAACAAAATAACCAAAATATTTTGAATGGTCAGTATAAATATAGTACACAAACATATTTTTGTCTCTTCAAGAAGTGAACTGCCATTATTGTGCAAAACATCAAACCCAGGTTGCTTAAAAGATTGTCCCTATAATAAGCATATTGCATGTTGTTTTGGGCAATGTGTTGCTAAATATTTACCAACTACTTACTGAATATTATGATCATGATGACAATCTTCTGCAAGTACAGTGTATCTGCTTACAAGCAGTCTAGCTGAATGACATAGCTGGGCTGGTATGTCTCAGGCGAAACACTATAAACCCTAAGAGATACCATTACATTCATTCACACTGAGCTACATTCAGCCGCGAGGGCTTGTTTGTTGGCGGGTGGAGGCCTTGATGTGTCTGTTCCCATCAAGGACATATAAACCTCAGTGAGATTGAGTATATGATTGCGTCAGACTCAGCTTTCAAAATCACATGCAGGAGGACGAAACTCATAGACAGGTGGCTTTGTCTTCAGTTAATGTCTTATGTGTGGTCAATGGGAATGTGAAAATGTGTAACGTTTTAGGAGAAACACATCTGTGCAAATGTTTATATATCAGTGCTTTGGCTGTGCAAAAGTCCATCGAACCATCAGGAGTAATTTAGTAAACATCTGAGAAACATCTGAGGCAAATACGTCTCATTAACCAAATAATGCTTGACATTTCTCCTTCATCTGTTGCATAACAGGACTAAGGTAAGAGAGCATTTCCCATGAAGATATAGCGTGGGCTGAAGATAATGAGGAAGAATGCATGTGAAAATAAATCTGAAAACTGATAAAGATTACGAAACCTATCTCTCAGTCGTTAAAAAGCTAAGATTACAGTAACCTAAAACATTTTTCTCTTTTTAGAAGCTAAACATTCGTGCTTTATCTCAGTTTCTTGTCAGTCTGTTGGCCTGTTGTCAAAGTGTTAGGGTAAATGTTGAAATGTTGGGAAAGGAAGAATGGTGTGCCAGTTTGGGTTCTCTGCAAAGTAGCGGTTCGCATAAAAGAATTAGAAAACAGGTCATGACATGTTATCTTAAACATCTGTCAATGCAAAACAAACATCTCGGGGCACTGTCTTGGTTAATATATCATTGCAAGTCTAGTGCTAAACTACACTTTTCCATCAGGGTGCTGTGGTTTAGAAATAGTTCTCCATGCAAGGTCAAATTAAAAAAATGACACTAAACGGTTCGATTACAGCTTGTATTTATCAAACAAAGGAGGCAGAAGCCACTTTCAAGACCAGGGTGTATGTGCATAAAGCGGTTTAACCTTTGTGCTGTGCTGAAACACTCAAAAACTGAGGTGCATATAACACCACGAGGCCTACGAACAATCATTTCCAAAAATAGAAACGAAAGAAAAACAAAACCTGTGCTAATTTAAAGAAATCAACATGTTAAAAAAGATTGATCCAACATTTGGTAATAATATAGCATAATGAGAGATTTATAAGCATTTTTGTTTTACTTTATTAATGTTTGACCAACACCAAGTCTAATAAGGTGGGGAACAAAAATCCTTAAGTACAAAAAAAATATTTAAAAAAATAATGTATATTGTTTGTGAGAAAAGTCAGTTTTAGTACAATTCGATAACAGCATTTTTGGAAAAAAGCTGGACAAAATTACCCCAACAAAACATGAGGGTTAAAGAAATATTTCGAATTCAGAACAAGTTCATTCAAGTTATTCAAAAACAATTGTGGCATGATGTTGATTCTCACAAAACAAAACAAAAATTGCAGAAACTTGTGGTTGACTTGTCCCTCCTTTTCAGAGAAGGTCAATTCATTAATAAATTAATAAAATACAACAATGAAAGTGAATGGGGCCAATTTTTTTTTATATTTGACAAAGAAAAGTGGCATAATGTTGATATATAAAAAAAAAAAAAAAAAAAAATTATTGCAGAAACTTGTGGTTGACTTGTCCCTCGTTTTCGCGGAAAGTAAATAAATAAATAAATTATTAAAATACAACAATGAAAGTGAATGGGGCCATTTTTTATATTTTAAACAAATTCTTCATTTACATAATATGTATTATTTGAGCTGTAATGTTTATGTCTGTTGTCAAAAGACATAAAAGACATCAAAACAAACCTGCTGTCATAGCAAAAAAGTTGGATTAGAAATAAATTGAATAATAACTTTTCAAACTACAATCAAATCAACATGCATATTGTTTATGTCTTGGGCTATAATTTTGAATATAATATATTTTAACGTTTTACAGTACAACCATTTTGTCTATTATAAAAGGAAGAATAAGTTGAATTTTTGTGGTTCTCAACATTATGCCACAGATGCTGTCGATTGATCGTATCATACTGAACCCGTAATATACCTTTAAGCGTAATTCGCTGTGGTGTGCAGCTGTCAGATGAGGTGCCAAGTCAATTATACGTGTATATAACTGTTTCCGTTTGTATTCAGTAAACACCCATTAACCAAACATAAATCATTCAAATTGATATCCTGAGCTGGATTTACAATAATGGGACCTTTGAGGTGATGTCTTTCTCGCAAACAAAAGAGGTTTTATGTGTTTCAATGAGATCATGCAAGTAGTATTTTGAAGTATGCTATGTCAACATCCGATATCATGACATCATTGGTTTGTTCAAATCTGTCGTGCAGTAGACATGATTCATTGACTATTGAGACACAATTACGTAAATTGTTGCAATGGGAAGATCTTCAGTTTAACTTTATTTGGAGAGCTACAGTCGCAGTACTGTTGTGAATAAGGGTGTGAAGAGTGATCTCACCGAATACATCCATGCCTTTGTCATGACAGCGGTGTCGGTGGCATGTCGAAAATTTGTCCTTCCATCATCTACCACAGAGATGTTCGCTTCTTATTGTAAGACTTATGATGAGGATTCAATGGGTAGCTGATGCATAATGATAATTTATATATTTTTTTATCAACATCATTAGTTAAACTTTATAGAAATGTAAAAACGATAGTTTGAGTTTTAGATCCTGACTGGTGACCTTGAGTTTTTGAGCACTTTAAGGACTTCCTTGCCTTCACTAGACAATTATAAGTGGTGCTATACTGAGAATTCGTACTTTTAAGTACACATACTCTCATTTAATATAAACCTTATGCATAATACATATGAAAACAAATCACAGAATAAAATGTTGCATGACAACCCCTATATATTCTCACATGGCGTTTCTGTGAAATTAGAGAAATAAATATATGAAGCTCAACACATAACCTTGAAAGCAAAAGTAAATTTCATACCTCTCCTAAAACTTCATTCAAATCATGTGTTCCAGAAAGTGAATGACTCAAAGCTTAGAAATATAGCCCTCCTAAGAGTGAAAGCAGAATGGAGACCCTCTTTAAACAGTCAGAAAGCATACTGTATATACTGACAGCAAGGCTGCACACTATGTTTGCACAGTTAGATAGGAACTGTTTAGCCGTGTGTGTGTGTGTGTGTGTGTGTGTGTGTGTGTGTGAGAGAGAGATGTATGTCTAATTGAGTAGACTTTCAACTTTTACAATGTTGACACAACATTAAAAAGGCAAATAGCAGAGCATGGGAAAAGGCCTTGATGGAAAATAAAGCATTATCTGGATATAAAAGATGTTTCTTCAGCTTGCCAGTGTAGGAAGTTTTAATAAAACGAAAAACTATCACACTACGGTTTAAAAGTTTGAGTTTGAGGTTTTTGAAATGAGTCTCTTATGCCCACCATACCTTCATCGGCTTCATCAAAATTGTGATTGACATATACAAAAAAAAAAACTGTTTTCTATTTGAATATATTATAAAATTGTATTTATTCTTGTGATGTAAAGCAGATTTTTAGCATCATTAATCCAGTCTTCAGTGTCACATGATCCTTTAGAAGTCATGTGCTGATTTGATGCTCAAGAAACGTTTCTTATTATTATTATAAGTTAAAAACAGTTATGCTGCTTAATATGGATACCATTATATATTTTTGTCAGGATTCTTTGATGAATAGAAAGCTCAGAAGAACAGCATTTCTTTGAAATAGATATCTTCTGTAAAATACACCATTGTTGAATAAAATATGAATTTATTTCAAAATACATGAATAAATGTTACTGATCTCAAACGTTTGAATGGTTGTGTTTATCAAGAACAGATAAAGAAGTGAATAACGCCCCTCGAAGCAAACTCATACATCACTTATTAAAAAGGTTTGGATAATTTATAATGTAAATACATTTATGAACTGGTAAGGCAGATTTGGAGTAAAACGGTGAATCGTGGTTTATGTGAAGAGGACATGGCAGATTTATGTGCTGACAGATGAGCTCATCACAATTTTAGGGGCTCAACGGTAAAAGACAGGCCTGATTTATGTCTTATCTTTCCATCTAAATCATCACCGTGTGAATATATCACTTCACTCATTGTTTCATAAATGAAAATCTGGCATTGAAAGCACATATGCGTGTATACAGTATGTGTAGGTGAACTGTAAACTGTTAAGTAAATGACAGCTAAGGAGATCTTATTTCACTTTCAAGATTTAAACTTTGTCAAATAATCGATAAGGTCAAGGTAAAGTTACTTACACAAGTGAATGATCAATAGAGATAACACACTCATGCCAGCGTTAAAAGTTAACTAATACCATTACAAAACAGTGACAAAGATCACAGATAATATTACCATCATACAAACATGCATGTATCTGGTTGTGTTGGAGTCATTAACGTTTATTGTCCTCCAATACTACAATACGGTGTCATTCTGCTACTGTAATAAAATAGCATACAAGTGAAAAGGACCCTAAAGAGGGAGTGATATACCGATACTGAAGCATGCTTTTCCTTATGGAAGCCAAACAGACGCGCAGCTGTTTATACACACCGAGGTCACCAACCAGGTGAGACACACCTCACTCTTGTCAGTCTCTCCAAGGCTTTCGTTTATTCACCCGCCACAGCAAAACATGAGCGTTAATGACGAGGCTGTGATAGACAGGACTTTTATTCTCTGATCTGTAGAAAGCTTGTCATCTGTTCTAAAGGATCCGGTCTATAGTTCCCATCCCATCAGGTGGGCAAACAAACCCCAGAGAGTCAACAGTCGACTGACTCACCAGAACACAACCTGACAACCAAACATCCAACACAGCAGTTTGTGTTTTAATAGGAACAAGTTTGCACTTTTACTTGCTTCACATTTCCCATGCCTCAGCAACTCTAGGCTCACAAGGCTTGCTCTTTTGAATTATATTATTCCATTTGCACAACAAAAAAAAGAATTCTGCGCATGGGATGTGCATAAGCGCTTAATGCCGCTCTGTATTGGAGCCTTTCGTATTATATTTTTGCGCAATGAAATATTATTAATAGCCTTTCTTGCTCGTCTCATCTGTTATATGGTGCTGCCTCATTACTGTGCAGTACATTTGAAGGAAATGTATTTTAATATTACAGCATATATATTTCTATATAAATATATATTACTTGTTTTCCATTAATGTATTTTACCACAATACAAAGAGTAATATATACTTTATTTATTTTTTACCAGATTTAGTCCTACACTTATTCACTTTTCTTTGTTCCCCAATAATTTAGTTTTGCACTAATTTTAGATTTTATAAAATTATTGTGCACTCATGATTTTTCTAGAGTAACTTTTGCTACTGAATTATCCACTAACCTAGTTTATAAAAGTATTTTTGTCATTGATTATAATTACATATCCATTCATTTGTTATTTTTCTTTACAGTAAAGTTGTCTACACTTAGTATATTGTGTGTAAAACACAAAAGAGTGATGAGGAGGTCAACACTGAGACATAGAAATTCTACACTGATTTTAAAAAACTGTGCTGGTATCGGATCGATATCGGCAGATACTCAGAATTTTGGGTATCGGATCGGTTCTGAAAAAGTGGTATCAAGCCATCCCTAGTTTTTTGCTATCTTTTATGCCAAAAATCATTAAGATATTAAGTAAAAGATCATGTTCCATGAAGATATTTTGAACATTTCCTACTGTAAATATATCAAAACTTTATTTTGGATTAGTAATATGCACTGCTAAAGATTTCATTTGGACAACTTTAAAGGCGATTTTCTCAATATTTAGATTTTTTTTTTCACACTCAGATTCCAGATGTTCAAATTGTTGTATCTCGGCCAAATATTGTCCGATCCTAACAAACCAACCATAAATGTAAAGCTTATTTATTCAGCTTGTGATGCAAATCTCAATTTAAAAAGAATGACGCTTATAACTGGTTTTGTGGTCCAGGGTCACATATATGGTGATATTTATTCTAGTTCACAATACAAATAAATTACAACAAGTAAACATGACTGAAAATGCTAGAGTAGCAATATGTATAAAATGTGTTTGGCTGAAATATTGAGAAGCTGTTTATTAACAAATAACTGTACTACAACTGCTTCGTTAGCCACTGAAATAAAGTGGTGTAGAAAATATTTTTAGTCAGAAATTGCCAGTAAATTTCATAAACAATTACAAAAGAATGGCAAGTAACATTGAATTAAATGTAAAATTCTGAACTAGAAAAACTGATAGAGATTAAATAATTGTATACAGTGCAGCATAAAGAATTCAACAACCCAAGTTTAACAATCGAAACTTTATTTTTCGTTTAGTTTTCAGCTAAATGAAAGTTAATTTCAGTTTACATTTATGCATTTAGCAGACGCCTTTATCCAAAGCGACTTACAGTGCATTCAGGCTATACATTTATTGTCAGTATGTATGTTCCCTGGGAATTGAACCCACAACCTTTTGCACTGCTAACGCAATGCTCTACCACTGAGCCACAGGAACACCAGTTTAAAGTTTTGGTAAGAATTTGTGTTGTGTGCTCCACTAATTACTGCCAATGACTACACATGCCAGGTAAGAGAAACCGAATTAGATGAGGCAGCCGCAGCAATGCGGTCGATATGGAAATTAGCGCAATATTTGCATAGCTGCAGCTCTCCAAACTGTATTTAATCATGCAGTGATCAATGGCTCTCTTATAAAAAAAAACCTCTTCCTGGCAACACAGTGACATCAGAACAAACACCAAATCAAACAAAAAACCTGAAACTCTTATTGGCCAAAATTAAACTAAAGTTGTAAAAACAGAAGTGAAACCAACAAGCAGCCAATCATAGAGCACTATCACTTCTGAAATCAATGATTCTGCAAGCACATGTGACGCAGCTGGTGTGTAGTGTGAGGGGAGAATTCCTGTTGCCAAAACAAACACTGAGCTGTTTGGTCACTATATTAGACACGGCCTCTGAGGTTATGCACTGAAATAAGATGAATGCATAAGATGTGGGCGTCACCTTTGCTTCCAACCGCCTCATCTCTGTCGAACTGTGGGACGTTCTCTGAAACTCGGCATGCTCCCAATCCTCCCACGTGCTTCGGCCTTGCCCTCAGTGACCTATTTGACACACAGAAGTTGTTTCTATGGTTACCGTTCTGAAGTTTGGGTCAAAACAAACCGATAAAAAAAGGGAAAGCCTTACAATCACATGTTCCCTCGCTTATTTCTTCTCTCGAATGAAGCATGGTGTCATGTGGCATCAGCTTCCTGCTGCAATAATCATTTTTCCATCATCTTAAAGACTTTTGAGTTGGTGAAAGGATGAGAGAAGACGTTTGGTGTCCTGATATAAAACTGTGTCGATTCAACACCAACCACAGGCACTTATTTCACTTTTTTCACTCACTTGAGCATCTGGTTTACACTTCTACCATCAAACTATGTGCGTCACATCACATGTGCTTTATAGCATCGGATTTCCGGAAAGCACAAAGGAGATTTGGTGTAGGTTTACACTTTCTTTTCTGTCAATGACAACACTGCCACCCTGTGTTTTAGGCAGGCACAAATTCAGTTTTATGTGACATGCCATCATATACATCTACTTTCTTAAAGGGATATTTCACCCAAAAATTACAATTTTGTCATCATTTACCTCATGTCGTTCCAAACCTGTATGAGTTTCTCTCTTATGTTGAACATGAAAGATGATGTTCTGAAGAATGCTGGTAATCAAACAGTTGATGGTCTCCATTGACTTACATAGTGTTTCTTTCCCTACTATGGAAGTCGATGGGGACCAGCAACTGTTTGGTTCATCACAATTATTCAAAATGTCTTCTTTCATGTTCAACATAAGACAGAAACTCATTATGCCATTTATCCTGATATGAATTGAGAGACTACATGAATCATGTATTTACATTGTGAACTAAAAAGAAACATAAGAGACTGAAACATTAACATTAGACACCTTCACTGTTGTGGAATATGAACAGCAGCCTTCACCCTATGAACACTAAACTAACTTGCATTGGTCATTAATAAAAGTAGCATAGTTTACCACAGGGATTCCCAAACACTTTGTCAGCTGAAAAATATTAATTTTTTTACACGAAGAACCCCCTGAGTTTTTAAGTTAATACTTCAATAATTTAAACAACTCAGTTCTCTGATGTTGGTTAATGGTCACATAACATGGAAGTAAATAAATACAATATTCTTATATATATTTTTAGTAAGCGTTTTGTTTTGATTGTTTTAATGTTTAAATAATTTAAGTATTTAAAAATGATAAATAGTTATCATTAGCTTTTCATCAACTCGGAAGTTGGGTTCCGATCCATCAACGGTTAGTAGTTTATTAACCTTCAAATATTGAAATAATATTATGACGTTTATAAATATTTAAATGTATTTGAACGAATTGTATAATCATTACATAAAGTTATTTAAAAAAAATATATAGTTATTAATATTTTATAAACGTAACTTCATAAATAGGAAATAAACTTACATTTATAACTGCAGGCGCCATGTTGTATTTGAAGCCCTTCAGGTAAAGACCTTGCTCGTGAATATGTGATGTTTGCCCATTAAAGAAATGCTGGTGAATAATCAAATCCTACTTCAAGTGGATGGTCCATGCGTTAATATTTATTAATAAATCTAGTTACTTCCAGTAAGGTTATCAAACCAGATCTGCATAATCATGCACTATATCCACGGAAAGAACAGATTAGCCTAAGCAAATGGTTGAAGGGGCTATTGAATAGTTTCGCAGACGAAGACGCTTTCGTGTGTTGACATGTGTATGATGTGCCTTACTTTGAAGCTGATAATGATGATATGATGAAGACACTCATGCAGTTGTTCTCTCAAGTGCAGTTTTCAAAGCTCGAGTAAGTTAATTAGTAGAATGACAGAATGATAAAACGATTTGAATCTGCCCTCTACTGGTCAAAACACAATATACAAACTATAAGTATGCTCTCCAGTTATAAAGTCACGGTCTATGTGCCCAAATACGTTTGGGAAGCACTATTTACACGCATTGGCAACAAGAGTAAACCGAGACCTAACTATAAATCTTAACGTTACATCAAAAATTTAAAAACGTGCTACTGCGTTAGGCTAACTGAGACTTGTCATAGCACTTGCATATCATTGCTCTTTTGTTGAATCAATTGTCCTCATCTGTGAGTCGCTTTGAAAAAAAGCGTCAGCTAAATGACTAAGTTAAATGTACGTTACCCAAACAACCGCCGTGAGCGAGCGAGGGGCTGCCTGGATGCACGCCGACGTCACGCTGCAAGCCACGCCCCCATCCGGGGATATGACACGCACTCGTTCTCCAGCATGGCGGCTTCAGGTGAGGATTTATTGACTTGTGCCTGGGCCGGTTGGGACATTTCGGGTGTGACATGTCATTAGTTTTGGGGACATTTCAATCAGTGGCAGATAAAGTGTGTCGATTCCATGACTGACTCGATTTAGTGGCGAGGGCGGATTGTAAAAGCTTGATCTTGAGTCGCGAAGGGACGCTGCGTAGAAACTGCACCAGCAGCTGTGTGAATGCACGAGAACATACTGCAGCTTATTTACTTTCTATTCCGACAATACGAAAGCGCTGTTTACATGTCCTAACAGCGCGATTTTACAGAAAATAAAGCATATGCAGGCAGCCAAGCCCGTGTCGGTATGCTTGCTGCTTTGCGTTGTTGTCATTGCTTTTTAACTGTTTTGTTTTCCACATATGTAACGTTATGCTATATTGCTTTGCTCTTTTTTCCAAGACATGACCGAAATAAACAACTGTCTCGAGCGCTTGTACGCGTGAATAATTGTAAGCGCAGGCGCAGAGTTGAGGGAGGGGCTGCTGTATCTTCATACATTCCCCTTGCGCTTTCCCGCGTTTATCTTACAAAATACATCGCCTTGAATGAGCATAAATAGATAACATATTTGGTGCAAAAATCATATCCCTTGTTTAATTACACAATATTGCTTAAGCAACAGTTATGTTAGTGCCGCACTCATTGATCATCTGCACTGTCCCGGGACAAACGCTCATTACAACTCAATTCGAGATCTTCTGCACTGTCCCGGGACAAACGCTCATTACAACTCAATTAGAGATCTTCTGCACTGTCCCGGGACAAACGCTCATTACAACTCAATTAGAGATCTTCTGCACTGTCCCGGGACAAACAGTTCATACCGTTTTGGGATGAACGCCCTGTGTTGATTTATTAGAGGGGTAAATTGATAAAATAGTCCCAATGCCAAATTTAACTTGATCTGTTAACAAAAAAAATATGACGTTATGTTCTTAATTTATTTACGTTTATTTATTGTTATTTTAATTTTGTTTGTTGTTATTGGTTATCTATTTATTTTACTTTATTGTTATTTATTTATTTTTATTAGTAGAAACATATTTTCTTTCTTAATTTTTTATTTAGTACATAATTATATTATTATTATTATTATTATTGACTTTTGTTTTGCTTATTAGTAGTAGTAGTATGGTTTCCTTTTATTAATTTTTTCCTAGTTTTTGGTAAAAAAAACAACAACAGTTGAGCAAATACTTGTGGAAGTTTTTTTTGCATTGTGTAGTTTCATGACTTCGAGCACAAGACTTGCATTGTTACATAAAACCTTTAACTGTCAGCCATGTTACCACATTGATGGCATATATTAAAGGTCCCATATTGTCAAAACTGAAATTTGGCTTTTTTCATGATAACCGAGGTCTATGTAACTACCATATATGTTTCAAAACAGTTAGTCCACAGTAAAATCCACACAGTCTGCATAAAGTAGCTGTGCCTTTTCAATGTGTTTCAAATGTGATGTCAGAACCACTCAGTCACCATCCCGAGCACCGCCCACCGTCCCATCCATCCTCCAGCCACAATTAATCACAACAATGTATATACAGTTACAGATTAATATACATTATTTCATACACAACACAGTCATGAGATGCAAGAAATCTTTGGACGCACCCATAACAACAATACTTTATTGAATCTTTTCTGCAAACGTAAGCATTTTTGACGATCGTTTTTTGACTATCGTGTAGTTTTAGACTAAATGTGGACGTGCATTAATTCATCCCACTCGCAAAAAACAGATTCGGTATTCATCTAAATTAATTAAAACAGTGAAATGCAAACTCAGAATATGACGCAAACCTGCAAAAATTAAATATGTTAAACAACAACACAAATATATCTAATCTCATTTTGCTGCTGACCTTTGATGATCAAGTTCAACCATACTAATAAGCAAAAATTACTTTAGATAAACTAACAATTGTGCTTGGTTGTTTTTTTATTTCTGAAGAGTGTTGAATCTTCTCCTGCTTTCTACTTTACAGACGTGAATTTACTTTTCCGTCAGCCAGAGGTTTATTTATTACACTTTTTGGTGTGAAAGGCTTTTACATTTGTTATAAATAGGACTTTTTATATTAAAAACAAACAATCAAGCCCTGCTCATATTTAAAAAGTGATGCAAAATTAATGTAATGCATTACTTTTCATAAAAAGTAACGTAATTAGTTACTTTTTTAGGGAGTAATGCAATATTGTAATGCATTACTTTTAAAAGTAACTTTCCCCAACACTGTATAGGACATCAACACCTAAAATAAAACTCCAGAAAGGTGTACAATATGGGACCTTTAAAAAAGAAGGCATAATGCCTTTTACTTTGACATAATCTTTTCTGATAGTATTTTCAAATCGTACAGAACGAATAACTCTCATATGCATTCGTATGTGAATCTAAGGTGTTTTTGGAAGCCCTATCTGGTGTTATAAAAATGGTCACTTTAATGGAGAAAATTCCCAAGCAGCGGTCCTAAGAGAAAATGGCACAAACTCACATTTATACATATCTTGTCAAGCCTTAAACCTCTTTTAGGATTCCATTGTGATTCACCTTTGAGATGTTAGTGTGTTTTGACTACATGTAGTCATTAAATGTAGATATACTGGATAGTATGATCATTCAGAAGTGAGATTGACTCTTCCTTCTACTTTCACAGTTCACTGTCACTCTAAAGCCAGTGTTCCTGGGTCATTGCACATACATTGAGCTTTAGGATAATGTTGTCAGGACTCGGAGGCTTTGTTTTGGTTTTGCAGCAGGGTGTTGTTGCCCTACAGTAAACTCTGATTCAGTTGCATGGAGCTGGAATGTCCTGACAGTGCAGTTTGACACAAAGAGCTCAGAAGTGTGTAGTAGCTCACAATACCTCTCTCCATGTGTTAACTCCCATCTGTCAATCTGGCCTGGAAGAAGATATTCTTGTTTTCCAAATGCAGCAGTTTGTCTATGCAAAGTATGAAGGACCGGTTAGTCTACAAGCTAAGTACACTAACTTGCATATTGTGGATCTTCTGCTTTGTCATCCAATTGCTGTTGTAAATTATGCATAAGCCACAGCAGACTTTTATATTTACAATCTGTTTGGTCTCATCGTGGTGTTTGAGCTTAATGGTGAAGCACTGGAGACCTTTCATGCTGTTTTCATTGTTTTCAACTTATTGTTGTTGTTTTTTTGACAGCTAAAAAGAATAAGAAAAAGGGTAAGACCCTTACCCTGACTGACTTTTTAGCGGTGGACAGCGGGGGAAATGCTCCGCCGAGTTATGCGCCCATAAAGCCTACAAGCTGGGCCGACGAGACCGAAGACCTGGAGGGAGATGGTAAGATTCAGACATGAGATTAAACATCTACCACATTTGAATTGTTGATGCTTTGCTTTCAAAATAGGCTTTTACAATATTTCTCATATTTTGATCACTTTTGGTTGATTTCAAATTAGGGATGCAACAATACCAATTGTTCCGATCCGATCCAGAAAATTCTGAGTATCGGCCAATTCCGATCTGATACAACGCAGTTAAAAAAAAAATCAATGTAGAATTTCTGTACTTCTGTGTCACTCTTTAGTGTATTAAACACAATCTACTAGACAACTTCATTTTAATGAAAAATAAATAGGGGCTGTTTATGCCTGGTCACTTCATGCGTTTTGTAATATAAATCCGATCGCTCAAACCACTTCAGGAGGTGGTCTGGGCCGCATTCCAGACGAAACTGGACATGTAAATATTACTCCTTCTAAAATGTAAAAAAATACTAAATGTGTGAGACCGTGTTATAGGCTATATCAGTGGTTCTCAACCTCTTTTTCCCATTAGGCCGCACTAGGGATGGGTATCGTTAAGGTTTTAACGGTACTACTACTCTTATCAATACTGCTTATCGATCCGGTGCTTTAGCGGTATTCTTATCGGTACTTTTTGTTATTTATATATATATATATATATATATATATATATATACATACATACATACATACATACTAGAGTTGAGCCGGATACTCGGCTGAAACGAGTATCCGGTACGGATAAAGCACTTTTGCCGAGTACGAGTATCATACGAGTAATACGAGTCAATATCTGTGCTCGGATTGAATACAAATTCTCATTGGGTAGCTGACTGTGTCTGCGTTCTGTGATAGGCTACTCACAGCGCCCCTCTCCTACACACATACAGGTTTAGGGGCCGCTCACATATCGCGTCTTTTGCGCGCTCAAGTTCGTTATTTCAAATGTAGAAGCGCGGTATGCGCGCTCATAATGGAAGCGACGCGGTCGTTTTTTCCAGGCGCGTCCGCGCCGCATCGAGATAAAAACATCTCAACTTTTCAGAATGCCGCAAGCGCACCGCACCTTCTTGTAACGGAGAGCGCAGCTGATGGTTGCTTAGCAACGACAAACGCCTCCGGAGCGCAACCGCCCGAGCGCTTTGGAAAAAAAGGAGAAAGCAGCGCGCCTAGCGTTTTCCATGCGTTTTTAGGCGCGATATGTGAACGACCCCTATTGTGTTGCTGTGTCCCGCTCTGCTCACTCACACACAGAACACTGAGAAGAGAAGAGAACAGCGCGCTCTCTCTCTCTGTCTCTCCCTCAGTCACTCAGGTTTGCGGGTTTTTTCCGTTAACGGTTAGGGTTTCTTCAGCTTCAGGTTTGTTTTTTACTTTGGTTTGTAGTACTTACTTATTAACCGGTAGAGTTTTGGTAAACGTGGGGTTTGTTCAGACGTGGTGCTTGGTAGAATGCGACTCGCGTCTCTGCCTGTCGGAGATTTTTTTTTCTTTTTTAAACCTTTTAAACCAAGAGAGTGTCTGACACTTTCTTGCTGTATTTCATAAAAAAAAGGAAGTAGTGGTATAAAACTATATAACAAATTAATTAGCTACACACACACACACACACATACCTGGTGTAAAAATAAAATAAAAAAAGAACCCAAAAAAAACAAATCACACTGATCATAAAAAAATTACAAGTTAAAAAAAGAAAGTTATGTTGAGATGAAAACTCTTGTTCATTACATTTTACTTCATAATTGCAACCGCATGTGTTGTATTCATTGTTGCAAAACTTGTTCTGTATATAGTTCGTTTGTTATCGTGATCAAAACCATTGATCTGAAGCTTAATGCTGATGCTGTCATGTAAATAGTTTTCTAATCAGCAATAAATATAACAATTTCTGATCAACCCATATCAATTGCATGCTTAAAATAATATACCGGTTAAAGCCCCGCCCATTTCAAGACAACCCGACCCACTTCCAGGTTAAATCCCGCCCACTTCTTGGTTAGGCCCCGCCCAGTCCGAGTACAGATACAGATACAGATAATTCATATGGTTAACAGATACAGATACAGATACAGATAATGCTGTACTCGCTCATCCCTAATACATACATACACATATATGTATGAAATATATATTTCTATGATAGATTAGCAGCTTAATTAACATGGCTTTATATTCTGAGATGTTAAATAAATATTTCATTAAATAAATATAAAACATAAATTTGTAAATGCAGCAGTGTGCAGGCATTTTTTGTGTTTTATATACATAAGATAAGATAGAGTAAGAACATGAACAAAGAAACAAAGTTAAACAAACTGACAAATATACCATTTATTGTGTGTGTATTTGATCGTTTGGACGCGCCCGAAGCTTGGAGCGCGCCGCGCACGCACACACACACACACACGCGCGCGCAAACACACACACACACACACGCACTCACACACACACACACACACACGCGCGCGCAAACACACACACACACACACACAGGGGCGCGGGAACAGGGGGTGCTGAGGGTGCTGCAGCACCCCGTTCTTTTCTGTGGGCAACTGTAAACTGTTGTGAATAAAAAAAATATATAGGCTAAATTTGTTATAATAAAGATTAATTAAAAAATGTATATGGTTGCTCCGATGTTTATAACATTTAGTTTACATTGGCTATTTTGCTATCTATTTCTATGTGATCTTCGACATATTTACCATTTGCCCATTAATTTAACAGTTGTAAGAATTAAAGTTATCAAAGTTATTAAACTGATGCAGGGCTATTTGATGCGCACGTTGCGCACATCCTGTCAAATCACGCACGCAGCAATGCTTGCTTTTATGTTTGTGAATGCTATGATTGTGTTGAAGAATTTGTAGGTTGTGGCTTAAAAGCGGAACATGGAAATATCATGGATGTACTTTTTTTATTTTTGTTCTCAGCGATATGAGTCTTTCCCTTCTCCCAAAACAGCTTATAGCTAAAATAGTTCAGTTTTGTATGTAATGGAAAAGTGATTAGACGATGTTTCGTTTTTTTTTTCTTCATAAAGTTAATTTAGAAAAACCTTGGGAGCATTTTTTGTTCGTTAAATGTTTTTTTTCTTTTAAGCAACGACCAAGCGGCCAGCATCAGAGTTGATCGCCTATGTTTGATTCATTTAGCCTTATCAAATCATCAAGACTTGACTAAAATAAAATCGATAGATAGGCCTATAAACAGTTCAAGCATATCACAGTGTTAGTTTAAATGTTTAACCTATATAAATGTGCAATATCCAACAGTTTGTGTGGAGAGTGGAAGCTGAAGCGAGCTTTACAGGACATGGAGGATTTTTTTCTTACAGTAAAAACAACTTAAAATACGCCGTGTGATTTTTTTTTTTCCTCATAAAGGTAAGAGTAATATATCATTTTGAACTGTAAAGGGTCTACTTTTATTTGTGTGCATTCACAATATCAACATTGTGCTTTTATAAAATAGGAAAACAGAGAATGCACTTTCTTCCGGTTTTGAACAAGAGGCTTCAATGATGAACCGAAACTCGGCAACTCGAAACTGGCTCAGAGATATGATACATATATCTATAGAAAGCTTTAAAATACTACTTTAAAACGAAATAATTCAAAGCAAAGCAAAAACTCTTTATTAGCCTATGTAATCCGTTAAGATGCATATATTTCTCCAATGAGGAAATGGCGAGTCATTTTTCCCCGTCACCTCACCATCTAAAATATAAAAATAAGGGAAAGCCTAAAACAGGCCCGAATATAATTTGCGTTTTATTTTATAATTGTATTCAATAAAAAAAAAAGTATGTAAATCTTTGTCCTTGAAATTTAAAGGATTTGTTGCAATGCAATTTTGTCTGACTGATGTGAATTATTTATTGGCCTATCGTTTTAATCCATGCAGCAAATGCTTTAAAAACAGCTTTAAAATTACTTTATTGCATTCTAGATGCTTTTAAAAAAACTTTTCACTATACATTTTAAGGGTTTTTAAGCTTGAATGTAACTTGAATGTAAAACATTGTTATGAATTCATTGTAGCCTATTCCCATTTGTAAAATAGCTAATTGTTGTCTAACACGATCTCATGAAAGTGCGTAGGCTATAGCACGATTTTCTGTTTCTATTTGGCGTAATATTTATATGCAGAAATTGACTACCCCCCCCCCCCCCCCACAGCACCCCCTACATAAAACACCTTCCCGCGCCCCTGCACACACACACACACACACACGCACACACACTTCAGCCTGAGGAACAGCGTCTCTCGTGTGGATTGTACTTCCAACATTTCATTATCAAACATGTCCAGCAATTTAGTAACTGTAAAGACGGCATTTTACAACAATCGACAGACGATTGATCTGATTCTGACGTTCAGTTTTGGTCAGGGAGGAACGAATGCGCGCCGCTGTGAAGAGAAGGAAGTTGTGCTAGAAGAAACACGGCTATAATCTTTAGAAGCTAAAAAAAAACATTAAATAAACTCAGTTTAATATAACAGCCACAGGCCTAAAGTGTAAGCATGTTTTAATGGTTAGTTCTCTCTTCTATCATAAACAGGGCTTATGTTGCGCGTGCTGAACTCATCCACGTGAGCGATCGCGCTTCTGATTTGGGAATAGCAAAAATGCATCATAGACAAGAGTTTGAATATTATTGCATATAAAAACAGCTGGTGACTCTGGCGGGATAGAATTTGCAAGATAATGTGTATATATATAGCAATAATAAATGTATGTGTGTTTTCTTAATTTCTCCAGTACCGATAGCAGAACCGTTAACGTCAGAGCTTATCGATACTCCGGTCTTTTATAATTTAGCCCCGAGACCGATTAAATACCGAGTTTCGGTACCCATCCCTAGGCCGCACTATGGTCCAAGTGCAAGTCTCACGGGTCGCACGCATGTCATTTACATATTACGTATTTGATAGACATCAGTAGTATTGGTATCAGTGATACTGGACTTCAGTCATGAAAAAAGATGCCTTTAAACAAATATAAAAAAGATTTATTTAAAAAGATGCAATATAAAAGTGTATTTAAAAACTTTAATGTAAGGTGGGATTCATTGCAATTATTTTCAGAAACAAATGTGCGATTTAATTAGATATATTTTTTTATGTGCCCTGATACACCAAGCTGACAGTCGGCTAATATCAGGCCATCATTTAGAATCTGTCAGCTTAGTTTTTGCGTTGTGTGCTGTCCTGTAGGCTCCAGTCGGTCCTTATCTCTGATTGGATGTTCAATTTTGTGAACGAGTCAGTCAGTATGGAGTGGGCGATATTGCAAAAATATCACATCACGATTTTTTTTTTAGAAATATCACGATTTTATCAAGATTCTTTGTCATGTTGGTTTTCTATTTTACAAGTTGTTTGAGCGTTACAGCCAATCTAATTTCCCTGTTATAAAGACAAATCCTTTCAAAGTAACAAAGAATGGTGGATATTCAGGCCAAAGTGGGCAAAAAAAAAATCTTTGTCATTATTTTATCTTTGTTATTAAAAAAATGATAACAAAGATACACATATGAATACATTAAATATACAAATAAAATAAAGTGTTTTATTTTCAAGTACAATAGGTGTATTTAGCAGGAGCATTCAAGAAATGTAATGAACAAATATAAAAATAAAACACTATATATATATATATATATATATATATATATATATATATGTATATAGTTAGGGGTGGGCAATATGACCAAAATCTTATATCACGATATTAGGGGTCGACCGATATGTGTTTTTCAGGGCCGATACCGATACCGATTATTACAGATCAAGTAGACCGATAACCGATATTTTGAACCGATATACATGTCTGGTGTAAAAATGAAAATGAATGCCAAAATTAATAATAACAAGAGCTCTGACAAAAAAACGTTCTTAAACTGCTTTTAAACATGTCTTTAATTCTGAAAACTGTTAATAACAACAACATTTCCGTTGGTTTTAATTTACAGTACAGTGCAAATGAAGGCATAAAACATTAATTTAATTTATCTTTTAATCAAATGAGAGTTAGACTTTATTTTTGGCAAACAAATGAGTTTACTATTAAAATTAAAACATGGAAGAAATAGCTATTGTGTGATTATTCTCAACAAAAGTTGTAATAATTGTTGTAGTTGTATTACGTATACAGTAATATATTCGGCTAAACCAAACTTATATTTTGACAGGTTGCCATGAGGACCTTTTAAGTTTCTGTAGCCTATGTATATATGATATGACGATCGTTTTACTCAAATGAAACGGTCAAATGCTCATGAAGTGACTCTCCAAGGTGTTCTGGGGATGTTGTTCATGTATTTATGTCCTCATTTAGTGAGACAGCAGACGCTGAAAACACCGTGAGCATCACACGCTTCAGTATGTATGTGTGCAGTAAATGAAAACCGCACGTCTGTGTCATTCATTAACAGAGATGCAGAACATGCAGGATTCATATTTAAAGTGTTTTTGTGGCTTAATATTTATAGATACTAGTCCATAGCGCGAGTCGATTTAAGTGTACTGACCTACTTTTGATTAATTCATCCAAACTTCGACACATTCCGCGACATTCCGCGCTATACGGTACATTCCATTATATGACTGCATTCCGCGATTCCGCCCGCATTTTCCATATCACGGACATCAGAGGTTATATTGAGGTGTTTTGCAACTTCAGTGTAGTGGATTGTGATTTATTGCAACTTCAGCAACGTCTGCTGCTGCTTTGCCTTTGAGAGACAACTGATGCGTGATCACTGACGCAGCTCCAGTTAGCGAGTGCTCTCGGTGTGAGACTGCCTTCAGTTTTCCGCGTTGATTGGTCGGACTCGTGACTCCCTACATATCAGATGAGCGGTGGGCGGAGATTGCTCTCGTGACTCTCTACATATCAGATGAGCGGTGGGCGGAGATTGCTCTCAGAGATTGAGAGATCGCCTCACTCTCACAGTGTTGAGCTCAGACAGGCTGCATCGAGCCAAATAGTGCATTTAAACATTAAATAGTTTCACCTGTATTATTTATTCACCAATAAATAACGTCACCTGTAAATAGTATGTTTGTTTGCATAAAAAATAAAATAATAATAATAATATTATCGGCAAATCTGTTTTGAAAATGGCCGATATCGATAATCGGTAAAATGCTTAATATCGGCGCTGATAATCGGTCGACCCCTACACGATATGACAAATTTTATATCATGATAGCAATATATATCACGGTATAGTGATTTTTCTTTTAAAAAGGTTTTTATTATATGAAAATATTTGATACCATAGAATTTTCATTATTCTTGTCACCAATGTCAATATTAAACTAATACAAGCCTAAAGAGAGAAACTCAACCTCACTGAAGATAAATAAACAGTCAGTGATGAAATAAGGATAAGAAACTAATTGCAAGCAATAGGACAAAAACTACAATAAATAAGAAACAATACATACATTGTGTAAATTAATTAGTCTTCACTGTGTTAATTATATCTATCTATCTATCTATCTATCTATCTATCTATCTATGATAGATATAATCAACACGCGTATTATGTATAGATTCTATACATAATACATTATACATAAATATATCATTATCATTTTGTATTTTATACAATTCTGTCATTACAACGCTCATGAGGTTCTAAACTTTTAAATGAACAAAGATAATTTATTCTGTGAACAACTAAATAAGATGTTTTGCACAATGTTCATGCTGCTCTTTTCCATTTAATAAAGGCCTCAGGTGACTACTGGCTGTGAAGGTCAAATAAGGCACTATAAGATTTTGACCTTATGACTTATTCCAGTTGTTACTAATGATAATTATAATATTGTATAAGATTCCCCTCCACTACAGCTGTATCATGTCATTTCCATTTCTGCTCATTCAATACAAGAAGCAGCAGTGTTTTCCATGGCAAACCTTGCACTATGCCTCTTAATATTTCATATTTTGTAGGATTAATTCAAGTCTGTTCCTCCGACAAAGCTATCGTATGGGTTCAGAAGACTTGGCATATAGTGCATATGTCATTTGGATTATATTGGTGCTTTTTTTGGATCTTGACAACCCTTGGTCAGTGTTACATGTGTTGAATGGGAAACAGCACAGCACTTCTGTTTCACAGAAGATAGTCATTTGGGTTTGGATCGACATGAGGGAAAATGATAAGAGAGAACTGTCCCTAATCAAGCTTCACTTCTTTTATAGTTACTACATCCTGGCACACAGAAGATGACGTGTATCGTGCGCCATCCATCAACCGGTCCATTCTGCCGACGGCTCCACGTGCCGCCCGCGAGCCCAACGTCGACCGCTCCCGTCTGCCCCGCAGCCCCCCTTACACCGCCTTCCTGGGCAACCTCCCCTACGACGTCACTGAGGACTCCATCAAAAACTTCTTCCGTGGACTGAATGTGAGTTTCCCCTCTTCCTGTGCGCCTGCAGAAGGAATGTTCACGTGAATTCTCACATGCATTGTACTTTGTTAACATGGATTCTGCCAAACAGCATCTGCTGAGGTTTTCAGAGTTGTGCTATTTTGCATGTCTCACAACACCTTGTGGTAAATAGTGCATGAAGAAAATTGTTTTTCAAGATGTTTTCAGAGCACAGCTGAGTTTCCAGCATTTCCCCTGCCATTATATTAGGGGGGGGGGGGGGGGCCGAAGGTCGAGTTAATTTTATTTTCTATATAGCGCCAGATCACAACAGAAGTCATTTAAGTTGACCTTTCCTATAGAACAGGGGCCCGTTCTTCGTACCTCGCTTAAAGGGGTCATATGATGCTATTTTAAAGATCATTATTTGGTGTAACAGAATATGCTGACATGCTTTAACCCTTTAAGAATCCAGCGTACTGCCCGTCCCGCCGGCGGGACGCCTAGTGGTGACAGGGTAAAGTCGTCAGAAACAAAAACTCAAAAAAAAAAAAGTTGAACGTCATATATTCATGGAAAGCTGAGATTCTTGTGATTTCAACTATGTTGCTATAGCTTTCTCCTAGAGAAACAGATATTCAAGTTGCATTTCTTGATGCAGCAGCATACTGTGGTGGTTTTCTGAAGTACTCCTGAGCCCATGTGGCTATATTTAACACTGCAGCATGAGAGTTTCTTATGCAATGCTATCTGAGGGCTCAAAGATCAAGCACATTCACCTGAGGTTTCCTGCCTTGCCCTACATGTACTGTGATTTCTCTGGATTCCCTGAACTCACATCACACCGCCCCTCTCTGAACCCCCCCCCCCCCCCCCCACCTTACCACATCTCAGGAAAAAACTGTTAAACTTTTATCTCTGTGGAATTCAGGTGAGCGGGCCTGCACAAGCCACCTGTAGCAACACCTGTAGCAACACACACATGCACTAGACACTTTCACACACCATTGTGTGTCCATAATCCCACAAAAGACTGACTGTAATATACGACTGTAATGTATGTATGTTTACTGGCTCATGCACCACAAATCACCTTACACTGTTCCCCAGCCAGCTGCTTGAATGTCTCTCTTTTGCACATGTACAGTATTTGAAGTCATCTGCACAGTTGTACAGTTTGTATTTTTTGTACAGTTTGTATTTTTTGTTTCCTGTTTTTTAGTTTATGTATAGGTAACCACTTTTATATATAGCATATGTATAGTCAAAGCTGACAGTAGGTTAGTTTGTGTATAGGTTTATACTGTTTTACTTCGTGTTATATGTCTGTATTTATGTAGCACCGTGGTCCTGTGAGGCACGACATCTCGTCCCACTATATGTCCACACATGTAGTGGAATGACAATAAAGCTCAACTTGAACTTGAACTTGAACTTGAATCTGTTCACAATATAATAGCTGGTGAAAGACCTAAATTCTTTGCAATTTAGCATTGCAAAATGTAATTTTTTTTATTTGTTTGACACTTCTCTCATGAAATTTGGCACAAAGTGATGAGCCATGATTCGGGTTGTGACAGCGATTACATTTTCCCACCGGTTAATCGACGTGTTGTCACACCGGTTATACTGGTATCACCGTGGTGGGGGGTCGTCTGAGTTTTGCCTCTTTTCCTCGCTTTCCTTTGGTTTTAAATAGCCTGTAAGCAACGTGCGCATTTTACTTTGACTTTCATATCAACGACAATTCTGTGTCAAGCAGTTGTTTGTTTTTAGTTTGTTTGAGTTTTCCCTCTTTCCTTAACTTTCCTTTGCTTAAATAGCTTATAAAAGCACCGTGCGCATTTTAATTTCACTTTGATATTCAATTCAAGCAATAATACAACGTAGAACATAGAACTTTTATTAACAAAACGAATATAAATACACCATGCTATATGCCTAATACAAAATTACAAATAACTTACGCAGAGTTTAAATATACAAAACTAAAAATCAGTTAAGAATGAGGAACAAACAATTATGAAACGAAGAATTATTTATTTTTATTAGCAAAAATGAATAAGAAAGTTTGCAGGCACCGATGGCATACACCTTGAATAATGGGGAAAAAACTCTGTTTAAATCAAAATCAGCAAATACTGTGGAACCAAATAAATGAGAAACAAATGTTTGTAAAAAATTTCCATTATCACTTAGATCAGGGATGCCCAATCGCAAAGGCAATGCTGGTAGATCGTGCTTTACGTCAGTGGTTCTCAACCAGGGGGGGAGAGATAAAACTAAAATATAATATATTCACTAACATTATGACTAATATGTTATGTAAAAATATATAGCCTATAAATAAATATCAGCACCACCTCTCTAAGCATTCTGTGATATTCTGTGTTTCAGAGCAGTAAATGTTTCTCATCACGCTGTGTGAAATACTGACTGAACGGCTGTTCAAAACCACTGTATGAGCATATGATACGTGAACTACAGCTCTCGGCTGGATAAAAGAAGCCAGTGTCACACTAGTAGCCTAAAGGTTTGATGGACGACTATTGAAATTAAGGTTGCAACAACTAATCGATAAAATCGATTACGAAAATCATCGACAACGATTCTCATTATCGATTAGTCGGGTCCGCCCACAGTGCACATCCAGCTTCAGTCGGGTGCTCAAATTACAGCACTGAATAATGCATTTCTATGGACAAAATGCATCTAAGAATAGTGGAGGAAACAGAATGAGATGCTGCAGAAGTACGTGATCCAAGCTGCCCAAAACATGATAATTCTTTATTTTGAGCTTTAAGTTAATGCATTGGTCTAAAGACTTGCCCTGTCAGGCACTGTGACACATGCGTGTGCTTCTTCAGCGCAAAAAAAACGTTCAGTTTACGGTCATATCACTTTCACTTTAAAGCCTGTGCAGACCTCTAACCAGGGGTGTCCAAACTCAGTCCTGGAGGGCCGGTGTCCTGCAGAGTTTAGATCCAATCCCAATTTGACACACCTGAACCAGCTAATCAGGCTCTTACTAGGCATACTAGAAACTTCCAGACAGGTGTGTTGAGGCAAGTTGGAGCTAAACTCTGCAGGACACCGGCCCTCCAGGACCGAGTTTGGGCACTCCTGCTTTAAACCTAGAAAAAACACTGGTTTTATCAACGTGTTCCTAGATTATAAAGGGGGATAAAAGCTGAAACTTAATTTTTAGTTCTTAATTTAGCTGGTGATGAGTTTCACATGCCATTACAATTTCAACAGTACAAAATAAAAATACATTTTTTTAATTTAACATAATCATTTAAAAACACTCCAGAGTTTATTTGTAAACAACTTTTTTTACCACATTAGTAAAGTGTCATTTCTAGTGGTTAAAGATTTTAATATTTTTTATTCAATATTGCATTGTATATCATAATTTTTTTATGTGCGTGTGTGTGTTTGTGCGTGCACTAATTAATTACGGAAGATGCAGACCAGATTTCTCTCCAAAGTTGTATTCTGTTCCAAAACAGCTAAATGGTGCAAAACTGATATAATGCAATAGATCAGAATGCAGGGGCCTTGAGACACAACTTTAATTTGATTAATTTACCATTTTTAAATTAGATTCTACATTACACTCAACTGAACAACTCTAGTTATATCTCTATTTATTCATCCAGATCAGTGCAGTTCGCCTCCCAAGGGAGACCAGTAACCCAGAACGGCTGAAAGGCTTCGGCTATGCCGAGTTTGATGACGTGGATTCTCTGTTGCGTGCACTCAATCTCAATGAAGAGGTGAGATCCTATTGTCAGTCAAGTTCAAATGTACCTTTTTGTTGTCTGTATGTCTATCAATAACAGATACAGACCTGTGTGCTTCTGAATTATATAATTCACTGTTGGTGTTGTTGATAGTTCCTATTTTGCCACATGGTGGCGCAAGTTATCTATTACACTTGTCCAAAATGAAGACACAAGCTCCCAGCTCTGTAATCAACCCTTCCTCTTACCTCTTACTCTCTTTCTAGAACCTTGGAAACCGTAGGATCCGTGTGGACATCGCTGACCAGTCCAATGAGAAAGGTGCAGTTCTGAGAAACCCATCTGTTCATATGCAGTATAATGCAGTTGTAAATATGTATTATTGGAGGAAAAAAAAATATTTTCATATTCACAATAATTTTTTATTTTTCCTGATTAGAGAGAGATGATCGCTCTGTATCCGGGTGGGATCGCAACCGTAGTGAGCGAGACATGGGCCCAGACAAGACCGATTCTGACTGGCGTGCAAGACCTAAATCTGACTCTGATGACGGTCCACGCAGGGACGACGCCTTTGGAGAGCGTAAGCAATTATTTCATCTTACAAGTATTTGTTGGAGAAAGAGTATAGGAAGAAACTACTTTAAAGCCATGGTTTGACAAAAACAACTTATTGTCTTGTTAAAGGTGCCATAGAATGCATTGATACAATATTTTCAATTGTTCTCTGATATCTACATAAAAGGTATGTGGCTTAGGTAAGGGCACAACTTCTCCAGAAACGGTTTTACATGTGCATTTACAACCCTAGGATTTCTCTCCCGAATTAAATGGTCTGTTATTACCTTATTTGGAAGGGACACAAGGGGTCACACAACAGGAAGGAAACACAGAAAATATATATTTCAATACTTTCTCTCGCAGTTATATCGTTGGGTAATTATTCTGTATTAAATGTACTGTATAAAATGCGGGCATCAGGCAGCCACTATCAATATGCGGGGCACTGAAACTGCTTTCAAATGAACGATAGCTTTTTACTTTCACTTTCGCCTATTTTTCTTTTTTTATTCACAAGATTTACATAAGAAGGAGGAAACAATGGTGTTTGAGGCTCTCTGTATGTCATTTCCATGTACAGAACTCTTATTATACAACTATGCCAAAGTAAATGCAGTTTTCCATACAATTGCACCTTTAAAGTAGTTGAGCTACTGTAAAGCTTTGGAAAAGTAGTGAGCCACATGACAAGCTACTAAACATATCTATTATAAGAATATTATGTTGTATTTGACATGCTGTTAAAGGGGTCCTATTATGCTCTTTTAAAAAGTCTTGATTTTGTTTTGGGGTGTACTAGAACATGCTCTCATGTTTGGTGGTTCGAAAATCGCTTTTATTTTTCACACAATATACATTATTACAATACCTTTCTCCCCTGACACAAACCTCAGTTCCGATGTTGATGAGAGTGATGGCCCGCCTTCCGAAAAACTAAATGTGTTGTGATTGGTTAGCTGTCCCAGTGCGTTGTGATTGGCGAACAGCTTAGACAGTGTTTAAGTACTGCCCCGCCCCTTGCCAAAATAGCAAGTTCGTCCATATTGCCATATAAATTCAGACCTCGAGAATATTGAACAAGAGGATTGTGCAGAACTTTTGCACGCACAGATATTGCAAGACATATTAAAGTGGTAACATTTTTTTTTTTGTGCTAAATTGCATTTTGGATAGAATGTCAACAACAGTTTATAAGTAACTGCATTTACTATGTATAGGTGAGTGCAACAGTAATATGTATTATGTTTATTGTTCTTTAATTCTAACATTATAACATGAATTGCAGTGAAACTATTATACAGTTCAATTTATTTATACCATAGTCCCACAGAGAGTTACACTATTTGTGGCCACATATACATGCAAATTAATTCTCTGCCAGCGGGAGGCGCTGCTGTAGTGGTAGAGATCGAGGTTTCCCGGGTAACGCTGTACACAAAGCAGATTTCCGCTCACAGACCTGCTTTATCAGACATTACATGCAAGATAAAATGAGAACGACATTCATAATTTTCTGAAAACAGTTGGTTTCCATCAGAAATACAGTGATATAAAAGCTCCCGCACTGTGTTTTGATTTTGAAAGGTGCTGTGCTCAACCAAGCGTTCTCCCCACCCGCCAACCATTCAAATTTCTGTAGGCGGGATTTATTTTTGTGATATCACAAATACAGGAAAACAACTTTTTAGTCCAAACGAGCTGTTCGTTATAGTTCCTGAAAAGGGATTTTTTTAAACAAGATATCTCCCTTTGGAGTGGACTTTGAGATTTGTAACGTTGTACATCTTTTTATGTCCAAACATACACACTACACACTGACTAAAATTCAAAAAGTGAAAAGGCATAATAGGACCCCTTTAAGTAATTGGTTATTGGTCAGCATTGAAGAGAAAATTGTGTGATTTAAGGTTTTTTTTCCATCCACTTCTTAGGATCCCGAGATCGTTATGAATCAGACCGTAACCGTGATGGCCAGCGCTGGGATAATGATGGAGGAAGAGACAGATACCGGGAGCGTTATGATGACAGAGAGCGTAGAGACTACGACAGAGGTATCCACCTTTTTCTTCAGCTTGGAAGTAAGCCTATGGGCGAGACTTCCGGTTCATTAGCTGCTATAATAGGGAGATAACGAGAAGAATAAAATCGTGCAGAAAACGGTAAAACTGTTTGCACTACAAACCAGTGTGTTTATAGTTAAGATAATACATTTACATAATATGGTAAGACACACCATTTTTCAATATCAAGCAGCAAAACAAACTGTTTTGTACAGATAAAAATAGCTGGATGCGGATGAGACCGGAAGCTAGACCCATAGAATTTACAATGTGGAAAATGGGCAAAATTACCCATTTTTACAGCAAGAAAAAGGTGGACATAACACCTTTATACATTATGATTCTGCACAAATGTGACAAATCACTTGGACTTGCAGAAATATGGCAGCAGAAAATGTGTCATGTTGAGAGTGTTTGGGTATTTTTTTTTATATTGTGTAATATTGTGAAAATTATTACTATTTAAAATGACTGGATTCTATTTGTATGTTTTTAAAATGTAATTTATCCCTATGATGCAAAGCTGAATTTTCAGCATCATTACTCCAGTCTTCAGTGTCACACGATTCTACAGAAATCATGCTGATTTGCTGCTTAAGAAACATTTTATTATCATTTTTGTAACAGTGCTGACTAATATTTTTGTGGAAACTGTGATACACTGTAATTTTTCAGAATTATTTGGTGACTAGAAAGAAAACAAAATCCTACTGACCTCAAACTACTGAATACTTTATTTGAATAAGTAAATATTTTGTAAAATTAGCATGTATTTATTTATATAATTAAATGTATAAATTATTTATCTATATGTATTATATATTATATTTGTGTTATTTTTCATAATTGTATTATTAATTATGAATAAAAGTAGATTATTATTCCCCTTGGTTAAAAAAGATGCTCTTGGAATAACGGACGGTTGGCTTGGATAAATTTGCGGACTTGTGGTTTTTATGAAAACTGAAATGAGCTTAGAAGAACAGAACAACTGTGACAAAATTACAACAATAAAATTCAGCTCTGTAATCCATTTACAACAGAACAGGTCCTTGCTCCTTAGAAATAGTATTGCATTGGTCATTTAAAACAAAAACAGCCATGAGTTTGTTTACATTCCTGATCTTTCTTAACCTAGTGTTACCTAACCTTATTACAGGTTCTGATTCTCGCAGTGGGGGTCGTCGACCATTTGGAAGCGGCTTTCGGCGTGACTATGACGACCGGCGGGATGACGGACGGAGCAGCGGGGAGCGATCTGGAGATCGCTATGGTGATCGTGAAGAGAGATATGAGAGACGTGATGAGAAGCAAGAGGACAAAGGTAGGACGGTGCATTTAATTTATCTGGGTCGCTCAGGGAACCAAACCTAAGCAAGTCTTGAATCAGATCATCTAAACAGACTACTTTGCTTAGGTCCCCTTCAGAGGCCCAAACTGAACCTGAAGCCCCGCAGTGTTCCCAAAGAGGAAGACCAGAGCAGTGGCCCTTCAGCCTCATCGGGACGAGCTGCGTCCATCTTCGGAGGAGCCAAACCGGTGGACACGACAGCTAAAGAGAGAGAGGTGGAGGAGAGGCTTAAGAAAGAGCAGGAGAGACTGCAGAGGCAGCTGGAGGAGGACAAGAGCAAAGGACTTGAACGCAAGCCCAGAGAGAGGTACAGTACATTTATATACATTTTTACGAAATGTTATAGTTAAAGGGACAGTTCAGCCAGAAATGAAAATTCTGTCATCATTTACTCACCTTCATGTTGTTCTTAACCTGTACGTGTTTTGGAACACAAAAGAAAGAATATAAGACTATTGGTAACCAGTTTTGATTCCCTTTGAACTGAAACTGATTTCCTACCAGCATTATTCAAAATATCTTATTTTGTGTTCCATAGAAGATGGAAAAAAATATAGGTTTGGAACAACATGAGTCTGAATAAGCGATAACAGAGTTTCCATTTTTCAAAGCTGCAGTCCGTAACTCTTGGCGCTCTAGCGGTTAATAAACAGAACTATGTGCGTCTTGCGTAAGAACATTGTAGCCAGAGCTACTTTTCTCTGTTTATGTCTATGACGAATCACTCAGGTGACGGGCTACTCGGCAGCGGTACCTTCCCGAACCAGTCTAAATATAAACACTTATTAAAGGTGTACCGTAGTGATTCAGGATAAGCCAAAAACACGGTTTGGAAAATGGTTTCATGGTGTACTCGCTTATTATGTACAATTTGAACATAAAAAAGTTAAGGATTGCAGCTTTAAATGGATATATACACCTAAGAATTAAATAAGTTTTATATATATATATATATATATCTTTTACATGTATAAAATACATGTTTTTAAATGTATCATATTTGTTCATAGCTAGAAGGTAAAATATTCATATACTTTGTTAAACTGGAATTACACTTATAATGTGTAATATACATTTTAACAAATTTAAATGAAAATGAATTAATATAAATTGCAACAATGACCTGTAATTCAAAACTCTTCTCATGAATTTGGATTATTTTAATGTTAATTCTATTCAAATTAGTTAACTCAAAATACATAGTTCACTTGCATATTAATCTGGTTTAAGGAATGGATGATTCATAATTCCATCACCCACTAAAAAAATTGTCATGTGATGATATCAACAATTTTAAGCCTATGATATTTAAGGGCACAGTACTTTGGATACTGAAAAACAGAAGATACATTTTTCACATGCTTTCCTTTTTCTAAACAGTATTTTCACTCTTGTTTTCTAATGTACTCAGGCATCCCAGCTGGCGTAGTGAGGACCAAGCAACCGAGCGCTCACGAACAGGAAGTGAATCATCACAAACAGGAAGCACATCGAGCAGGGGTAAGTGTAAGTGATCATTGACCAATCTTTATTATGCACAGGTCTGATGTAAACAAAACATTAACAGACTCTGTTTAATAGGTACTGATCATAATACACATAAATAATCTGTCATCAATCTAACTGTCGCTATATGCAATGATTTATTAAAAAGAAACTTTCAGATTCCAATCCTTCTCCTCTCTCAACAGCGCCGAGGCGTCGGGAGAGTGAGCGCTCTGTTGAAAACGAGGTTTTCAGCAGCCGTGATGAGGATTCATCCTCACATGGACACCAGACTACTACTTCCAAGCAGGAGGGGCTGCCCCTGAAAGTTGTCCTAGCGCCGCCACCTAAGGAGAACGCTTGGGCGAAGAGGAGCACCATGAGTGCAGGATCCAGCGAGAGTGATAGTAAACCTGTCGTCTCTCCCAGCAGTAGCGCTCCACCCAAAAGGTTTCTATCTGGATTAATATGTTAGATATAGATAGCTATTATTCAAAGACTGTTCGAATTATTTCAGTATAATATATTAAAATGTCATATAATTAGTACATATATACTCTACATAAAAGTTTGGGGTCTGTAAGTTGTTTTTATTTATGTGTTAAAATAATTAAGTAAAACCAGTTACACTTTATGGTACAGTGTAATTAAGTACTGTTAGTACTGAGTTATTGTTACGGAGTTAACAGGTCGAGAGGTGTGCGTATCAATTTGCAATTCTTTATTTAGTGACGTGGTCAAAACAGGCTAGGGTCAGACAAAGGCACACAGGTATATCGAGGGCAAGTCAAAAGAACAGTTCAGTAAACGGGCGAGGGTCAATCGGCGGCAACTGTAATCCAGTAGGGCTGCAACACACGAATATTTTGATAATCGATAAATCTAACGATTATTAGAAAGTTTAATTGACTAATCGTTGATTATTTTACTGATTAATCAGTAGACATTGACTGATTATTCAGCTTTTGCAATTAGTTGAGTTGCTGAGTTATGCATATTCTAACAAATATATAATAGTAACCACTTCAGCTTTTTAAAAGTCATCATTATGTAATTACAATTATTATACAATAATTAATTTATGCAAATATAGATATTTGGCACACAAAATAAAGGACCGACCAAGAAACTCTTATTCACCATGTAATTAACTATATGAAAAAGTAACTGAATGACATCATTCTACCTAACATATCCTCCTTTTGTAAGTCATATGGATAAGAAATAAAATAAAGGTAAGTGACAAGACATTTTATTTTTGGATAAACTATTTTATTCACAAAATAATCTCATAAAATACCTTATAGGGTTATGATAATCAAAACAGTCCAGAGCTAGATCAAGCCTTGATCTTTGCAAACTAAACTTTCACTTTAATGAAATAATATTTTTTACCCACTAATAAAATTAGTGGGTCATTAGCTTATAATGTGTAGCTAGCTCCACACTGGAGAGCTGCTTTATAACAGAAAAACAAGTTGTAATTCTAACTAAAATCGACACTGACTCTGTTTTTCATGTTCAATAATATAAAGCTGCTTGATTTAAGGCTATCTATTGCATAATTTACTATATAAATAAACGTGATGTGACTGGACTTCACTGCAGAGCTTGTGCAAATGTCCACATCGTTGTAATCAGATGCGTTTTTAACTGCTGCTTTAACACCGCTGTCAGTTTTTGTTGTGTTTATTTCCTTATTGAGAGGAACGCGAGCAGCATATGGCTGTTTATCAATATGCGATCTTGCGTCCTTGTGTTCTCCTTCTACGTCATCATCGACCATCGAAGTCCAGTTCCAATTCTCAAGAACGCAAGTGCAAAGGACGCATGAAAGTTCCCGGATGTGTTCTTGATATCGAGGATGTATTCAGTGCAGATTTGAGAGAATCGAGCCATAAGAAATCCCAGAAGACACTGCGGCGGCCGGTGTACGGAAGCCTGTAAGCTTTAAACTCGCTCTTGTTTGCTTTAAACATGCTTGCTTTGACTTCATATACTATTTATTTATTTATTGCCAAACACCTTAGTTGTTTGGAATTTGCTTTGGTGAGCTCATCAACAATAATAACAAACATTAAAATACAAACATAAACATAAATACATACACGGCTATATATGTCCCATCAATTATAAGGAGTGAAATACAGATGCATAGACACCAGAGGAATTAAGAGCGTGAACAATCCTACAATAAGTGCTGTTCAGAAACCGTGTGGACTTAGTTTTAATTGCTCTAAGGCGTCTGCCTGAAGGAAGAGGCGTAAAGAGGTGTCTGGCTGGATGTAAAGGATCTTTCAGGATTTTTAAGCCTTTTTTCTGCAAACGTGAGACATAAATCTCATCAATAGTGGGAAGATCATAACCAATAATTTTCGAAGCAACCCGAGTAATATTATTAATCTGACTTCTCTGCTGAGCTGTGGAGCTACCAAACCACACTATAAGTGAAAAAGTCAGCACACTTTCAATAACAGCTCTATAAAAATTGAACATACCAACTTTAGATATGCCAAACTTTTTAAGCTGTCTTAAGAAAAAAAGCCTTTGATGAGATTTTTTGATAATGCCTCTTAGGTTGTCATCCCACTTTAACATTGCAGAGATTGTAGTCCCGAGAAACTTAAAACATTGAACATTTTCAATGTCCTGACCATCAATAGTCAATGGCAAAACAACATTTGTCCTCCGTCTGAAATCAAACACCATTTCCTTTGTTTTTAGGACATTCAACTTCAAATTATGAGTGCAACTCCAATCAAACAGTGTAGAAACCTCCCTTCTATAGTCCGATTCGTTATCATTTGTTATTAAACCAATTAATGTAGTGTCATCAGCAAACTTAAAAATTTGCACTGTATTACAATGTGAAACACAATCATTCGTGTATACGGAGTACAATAATGGTGACAATACACATCCTTGTGGGGCCCCCACACTTATTGTCTTACGACTTGAAAGTATATCATTAATTTTAACTACTTGGGTTCTGTTCTGCAAAAAATCCAAAATCCAGAAAGCAAGGGAGTGTTGAATCCCCAATTGCTTCAACTTATCAAAAAGTTTAACTGGAATAATTGTATTAAATGCTGATTTATAGTCCAAAAAAAGGACTCTGACATAAGTATTAGGGGCTTCAAGATGTTGCAAAATTGAGTGGATACACAGAGCCACAGCATCATCAACCGACCTATTAGCCTTATAGGCGAATTGGTGAGAATCCAGACAGATTTTAGAAATTAGATACCTAAGCACCAATCGCTCAAAAATTTTCATAGCAACTGAAGTTAGGGCCACTGGTCTGTAATCATCTAAGCAACTAATATTCGACTTTTTCGGCACTGGAATTATCACAGCTGCTTTAAAACATGCTGGAACTCTGCATACTCTTAATGACCAGTTAAATATGTCAGTGAGTACTGGGGCAAGGATGAACGCACACCACTTCAATGTTGCAGATGATATGGAGTCAGGGCCTGCTGCCTTTCTGCTGTTCTGCCTCTGCAGCAGATTCCTGACTTCATATTCCTCTATTTTAAAAGAAGGACTCATAGTACAGGCCAGGAGGGCATCATCGGCTGACCAGCCTGTCCCTCCACTGTGTTTTCAAAGCGACTATAGAACGCATTAACTTCATCAGGCAATGTAATATCATCAGAGATAACTTGAGATTTTATCTTATAGCCTGTGATCTGCTCTAAACTTTTCCATACACCATAAGTGTCATTGATCTTCAACTTATTTTCTAACGTACACTTATAATTTCCTTTTGCCTTTTTAACAGCTTTAACAAAGTCGCCTTTAATGATTTTATAAAGCTCTTTATCCCCACTCTTAAATGCCTTGTGCTTCTCCCTCCATAATATTTTAATTTCCTTATTAAACCATGGCTTATTATTGTTATATATCTATATTTATTTATAACTCGATGGCTCTTGAAGTTGAATGTAAACATTTATCATTTTGTTTTGCTTAATTTTAATAAAGTTATGAGACCCGGATAAAGTCTGCATTTTTATTGGCATATTAAAATGAATCTTAACATAGTCATAGTTAAACATATAACGCTGTAAAATAAAACGATATACAATTATATGAAAATAATCTCAATAATAGTATGAAATGTTGTAATAAGTTATGACATTTGTTTGTAATGTTATGTTATATTTATTGTTCATTGGCCATTGCTTATGCTGAGACTATGCGTTCAGATAAGCAAGAAGAACGCAGTACATCTCAATTATCACAAGGATGCTGTTCTGTGTTCTTGCGTCCTTCCGAGCATGTTCCTCCAAGGAAGCCTTGCTAGACTGGTCTCCATGAGAAAACAAGTCCGTTCTCTGCGTTCCTGAAATTGAGTAAAAGCATTTACATATTCATTCAAACACCGCTCAGCAGCTTCAGGTTCGTTCGGCTGGGTTTGAAGCGCTGTCTTCTCTTGAATTGCATCCAGGAGGGCTGGACTACAGTCTTGTTCTACAGCGCCACACTGGTCAAATCACAGTATTGCAGGCTCTTACATTAGGTCATATGAGACTACTCGACAATTTTTTATTGTAGAAAGGGTAATCCAAAATACACTGGCAAGAATCTGAACACAGGAAAACCGGCAAGGCAAGACTATGACTAGACTAGGAAAACTAGAGCAGGCTCCATAAAGTAGCTATCAGCTAGGGTAGCGATATGAGCTTACAGTACTCAGCGTTGAATTGTGGTATGAGACTGATTTATATAGTGTGTATTATTGGCCACAGGTGAAAACGTAATCAGTGAAATCGAGTATGGGAAATGTAGTCCAGAGTGACATGCAACAGTCTGTGTAATGTTAAAGTCAATATTATGGAAGGGAGACCTTTGGTGGTAAGTAAACAGAAGGCCACAGATAGGATTTGTGACAGTTAAGGGCTTTTCCCACTTTCGCACTGTGCTCCGGAGCAGGGTTAGCACTACATTTGTGGTGTTAACCCCACATTGCGGTGCTAAGTTTGTTTGGACAGCCAATCAGAAATTGAGCAGCGAGGCTCATGTCACGTCAGTAACAGGAAATGCGTGTCGTGTAAACTGCAGCCGGTGAGAAGAAATATCAAAAGACGGAAAGCGTGTGAACTGGAGTGAATAGGAGAGTAAACATTAACGTTAGCCTCTCCACACTTTTAAAGAAATTCAAAGAAATATTCACATACTTTGCTCCTTGTTTTCTTTGTTTTGTACGTTTGTCTTTGTTTTCACGCGTTTAAAACGCTAAGCGCGCCACTTTCTCCTTCTTTCCAAAGCGCTCTGTAGCTTGCGCTCCCGTGGCGTCTGCCATTGCTAAGCTCTGCTACTAAATTTATTTTTAAATGTCTATACCTGCCTGTACAGCTATGATCAGCTGTTCCTTAATCTTCGCTGATCTAAAGACATAAGCGGCGATGTTGTTTTTGATAACTGGCAAGACACAGGAAAATCCGTGTAAACAGGTTGCCTGCTGTTCATCCAATCAGTGACAGTGACACCAAAAATATTTAAATAAGAACGTTAGCCCGGGGTTTAGGAATGTACAGTGTGAAACATCTGCTGATAACCCAGGATTCCCTTTATCCGGGGTTTAGATGACCCAGGGTTAACAATTTCAAGTGTGAAAAGCCCTTAATATTACTTACTATATGATTAGGGTTAGGATGAGGCTTTGGTTTAGGGATAGTTGCATGTAATTATACATAATTTATTGTTATTACTATAGAAAGTATATGTAACATTGTAACAAGGACACTGTAAAATAAAGTGTTACAATAAAAGCATTAACATTGTGAAATATTATTACAATTTAAAATAGATGTTTCCTTTTGTTAAGTATACTTTAAAATGTAATTTATTCCTGTGATGCGAAAAGAAATCAACATCATACTCCAATCTTCATAGTCACATGATCCTTCAGAAATCATTCTAATATGATGATTTGATGCTCCATAAATATTTCTTATTATTATCAATGTTGAAAATAGTTGTGCGGCTTAATATGTGTTGAAACGGTGATACTTTTCTATTAGGATTCTTTGGAAAAAAGTTTGAAGAACAGCATTTTTCTGTCTTTATTTCTTTACAGTAACTTATGATTAATTAATAACTCTTTGATGAATAAAAGTATTAATTCCTTAAAAAAACTGACCCCAAATGTTTGAAAGTTTATGTATATATATAGAGAGAGAGAGAGAGTTCTTTAGAATTATTCTGACTTTAGTCTTTTTGATGTACTTTTTTTCAGTGCACCAAGCTCGGCTGATGCTCCTCAAAGAAACAAAGGTAAGCTTATAAGTGTTCTAATCCAGTAAGACATGAAAAGCAATAAAGGTGGAAGTATAAAAGTCAATACATATACTCTTACACACTCAAGTCACAACTGCAAACCCCTTAAAGTATCATCAACAGGGGGTTATTGTCTTTTGCAGTTGTTGGGCAAGAGAAAATTTCCAGTAGCCTCTCTTCCTAAAAACAGCCTCTTCCAGTTTAAAAGCAGTAAACTGCTCAAAGATTTTACAGAAGCCTACAGCCTAATGCAGCTCGTTTATTAGTAGAGTTGTCCATAGTGTCCTCTGCTGAACAGTGGGCTCTCCTTACAGATGAAAACAAAGCAGATGGGTTGCGCCGGGACCGGGCCCCTCTCGGGGTCGTGGTGGGCCTCGGGCTCTGGAGCAGGCAGGGGGCGTGGAGAAGCTGCCAGCAGAGACCGAAGGAAGGAGACAGGAGACAGGTTAGCTGTTCTCTGGCACCCCTACTGCTCAAAACAGTGTAGAGATCTTCCTTTTTTTCTGGAAGGATATATTTAGTATAGTTGCTAGATTCTCTCTAGTTTCTTGTTAGATTTTTTTTTGTGCTTTTAAATTATAAAGGTGGTGGTTGGACAAATGTGTTTTATTTTCTAGTTTGGCCTGTAGAACACTGTCCATTTGCATCTTTCCAGTCTCAACAACAACAAAAATGCTGTTTTACTTTTTCAATCACTGTGTGATTGAATCCACCAACACACAGATTGACAATCTGCCTGAATCAAGATAAGTGGAGGGATACAAACAGTGAAAAGTCAGTTTGACCAATTACAGTGAGGAAAAATGTATTGTACGTTTGCCATTTTAATGCTAGGTTTATGTGAACAGTGAGAGACAGAATAACAAGAACAAAAATCCAGAAAAACACATTTGAAAACAGTTATAAATTGATTTGTATTTTAATGAGTGAAATAAGTATTTGACCTCTTTGCAAAGCATGACTTAGTACTTGGTGGCAAAATCCTTGTTGACAATCACGGAGGTCAGATGTTTCTTGTAGTTAGCCACCAGGTTTGCACACATCTCAGGAAGGATTTTGTCCCACATCTCTTTGCAGATCCTCCCCAAGTCATTAAGGTTTTGAGGCTGATGTTTGGCAGCTCGAAACTTCAGCTCCCTCCACAGATTTTCTATGGGATAAAGGTCTGGAAACTGGCTACACCACTCCAGGACCTTAATGTACTTCTTCTTGAGCCACTCCTTTGTTGCTCTGGCGTGTATTTTGGGTCATTGTCATGCTGGAATATCCATCCAAGACCCATTTTCAATGCCCTGGCTGGCTTCAATGCCCTGACGGTACATGGCCCTGTCCATCTTTCCTTTGATGTGTGAAGTTGCCCTTTCCCCTTATCAGAAAAACACCCCCAAAGCATAATGTTCCATATTTGACGGAGGGTATGGTGTTCTTGGGGTCATAGGCAGCATTCCTCCTCTTCCAAACACGGCGAGTTGAGTTGATGTCAAAGAGCTGGATTTTGGTCTCATCTGACCACAACACTTTCACCCAGTTCTCCTCTGAATCATTGGCAAACTTCAGACGGGCGTACATGTGCTTGCTTGAGCAGGGGGACCTTGCGGGCGCTGCAGGATTTCAGTCCTACACGGCGTAGTGTGTTACCAATTGTTTTCTTGGTGACTATGGTCCCAGCTGCCCTGAGATCATTGATAAGATCCTTTCGTGTAGTTCTGGACTGATTCCTCACCGTTCACATGATCATTGTAACTCAACGAGGTGAGATCTTGCATGGAGTCCCAGACCGAGGGAGATTGATAGTTATTTTGTGTTTCTTCCATTTGCGATTAATCGCAACAACTGTTGTCACCTTTTCGCCAAGCTGCTTGGCGATGGTCTTGTAGCCCTTCCAGGCGTTTGTAGGTCTACAATCTTGTCCCTGACATCCTTGGACAGCTCTTTGGTTTTGGCCATGGTGGAGAGTTTGGAATCTGATTGATTGATTGCTTCTGTGGACAGGTGTCTTTTATACAGGTAACAAACTGAGATTAGGAGCACTACCTTTAAGAGTCTCAGCTCCTTACCTGTATAAAAGACACCTGGGAGCCAGAAATCTTGCTAATTAATAGGGGATCAAATACTTATTTCACTCATTGAAATGCAAATAAATATTGTTACTTTTTTAAATGTGTTTTTCTGGATTTTTTTGGTTGTTATTCTGTCTCTCACTGTTCAAATAAACTACCTTTAAAATTATAGACTGATAAATTCTTTGTCAGTGGGAAAACATAAAAAATCAGCAGGGGATCAAATAATTTTATCCCCATTGTATATTTAATGACTGAAACTAACTGTTGTGTAAAACAACAGTTTAAACATGGTTCAGCTCAACAGTAATAGCAAATATCTCTGGGCAAGATGCATTTGGCCTTGGGAACAAGATAACTAGTGTATAGCTCTGGAGCAGGGACTTCATCTCATTTCAACATCAAATAGGGGGAGTTTTTACAAACTGGATTTTACGATATCAATTTAGGGCTGTGCGATTTAATCAATTTTATTTTAGATTTCAATTTTGGCTTCCAACAACTATTAAAACAGGATAAAAACATTTATTGTGCCACGTTCCGTTTTGCAATGGTGCTCTGGCTTTGTCTCCAGAGCTCATTTCTCTCCTTTACAATGGCTTTTTCCCGCTTCTTAAAATCCCAAACTAATTGTCCATATCAGCCAAATCATGTAACGTGACTGCTGTAAAATGCAGTCTACTGCGAGTCGTGCTTGATATTAAAGAGTTATTAAAAATGCATTAAGAGATTTTATGCTGTTCTCTTGGTGACTTTGTGTGCGTGTTCTGAGACGGATAGCAAAGATTATATTGACCAAAATAGTTGGGATTATGATTTTGCCAAAATCAAGCAGCCCTATATTGATTGGAATATTGCCAATAGGATGTTTTCCCCTTGGGGTCTACATCCCTGCTCCTGAATGTTTTTCTGAATGAGTACATGAGTTTAGACTGTGTTGTGCATTACTTGTAGAAAGGACGTGAGAAGAGAGCGAGATCTCAGACCAGCACCAGAGCCAAAGAAATTTGAGGAGCCTCCCAGCCCTGTGAGTGACAGAGCTAACACACTCTCTGGGTGTCATCCCATGATCCCCGCTCCCTCTACTTTTACTTCTGACTTTCTTTGCTCTCCAGACCTTTAATGAAAGTTTTCTTTAGTGCCTTTTTAGATGCTTCATTCCCTGTAATGGAAATTACAATGTTGGTCACAGACTTTAATTGTGGGCCTCTTTTGGAAGATATGTGACTTGAAAAATGTAAATATTGATTTAAGTCTAGACACATAATTTTGATCTTAGCATTGAATTATAGCTGTAGTATATAATGGAAAAGATTGTACATTGAGAATACTGAGGCTAACCTCTCCAGTACAGGCTTGTATGGGAAAACATTACATTTGACAGCCTCTTCCAAGCTGTGTGTGCAATGGCACATCAATCAGCCTCATCTCATAAAGATAATTCATTTATAGATGCAAATAATTGTCCATGCTTAATTTGAATTTTCTGAATGTGTGGCATCTGTAATTCAGAGAAGTTCTTAATATCAGCTATACAGGAATTTCCTGTAATTTGTTGCATAATTTGCAGCAGCTTCTGAAGAAAAAAACCCTCCACCCAGGTCTGTTTGCACTCTGAAGTCCATCTGGATTTTCACTGTGACAGAACTTTTCAAACAAATAGAGTTGGAACTCCATTTGGAAGGGGTTTTCACGGTAAGCTAAATGAACCAAATTAATGGACCAGATGGAGCAGACCTTAAAATAAATCAAGTGTTAAAGGGCCGGTATTTCAGCCCAGTTAACTGGTGAACAGTGTCTTCTTGAGGATGTTTAGACCGTCTAACCTCCTGGTAGTCCTGGTTTTATCCAGTATAACATGGAATATCAAGTTAGAGGTAAATAAATTGACTAGCTCAGATGCGTTTTGGTCGACTGGATTACAAGTAGACAAGGGAGACTCATTAACATTTACACCTGAAAACAGGGCTAGAGATATTCACCTATCCACAGAGCAGACCTAATATTTTACTTATTTTACACTTCAGTTTATAATATATTATTTTTAAAAGGTGTGTTATAGGGCCTTTCTGAATCTGTCCTCCAAAAAGTGGTTGTTTTTTTTCCTGTGTTTTTAATTTTTTTTCTTTCAGTAATTTTTTTTCTTTGAGGCAGCGCGACTAAAAAAATTGCATAACCTCATTCTAATTGTGTTATTCACCTATACATCAACATAATGCAAGAGACATTCATGTTATAAGCATTAGATTTTTGCCTACTTATTTGTAATGCTTTTTTATTTATCAGAAGTCTCACAGAAAATAGTCGACCTCCACTTCTAAAAGAATTAGGTGGATAGTGGCACCTGGTCGGGTGCCTCGTGTGTTGCCTCAGGCTCAGACTTTTATATATAAAAATATACATTAAAAATGTTTATATCATTTA